>CP126891.1:181234035-182434035 GCA_030440675.1 Furcifer pardalis | reverse complement strand
ATGGCAGAAAGTGAAGAGGACTTAAAGAAGCTCCTGATTAGGTTGAAAGAAGAAAGTGCAAAAGCTGGCTTGAGACTCAATATCAAGAAAACCAAGATAATGGCAACAGGCCCTATCAGTCCCTGCAAAATAGACGGGGAAGAAGTAGAAGAAGTGACAGATTTTACTTTCCTAGGATCAAAGCTCACTGCAGATGGTGATTTCATGGCAGATGGCCATGAAATAAAGAGGCAACTGATTCTTGGGAGGCAAGTGATGAGAAACCTGGGGAACACAGTGAAAAGTAGAGACATCACATTGCAAACAAACATTCGTCTAGTCAAAGCAATAGTATTCCCAGTGGCAATGTATGGTTGTGAGAGCTGGACCATTAGGAAAGCTGAGCGCAGAAGAATAGATGCCTTTGAGATGTAGTGTTGGAAGAGAGTTTTGAGAGTCCCCTGGACAGTGAGGAGAACAAATAGGTCAATCTTAAAATAAATCAACCCTGACTGCTCATTAGAAGGTCAAATAGTAAAGATGATGCTAAAGTACTTTGGAGATCAAATGAGAAGAGAGGATTCACTTGAGAAAGCCTTGATGCTTGGAAATGTGGAGGGCAAAAGAAAAAGGGGGCGGTCAAAAATGAGATGGCTAGATGGTATTGTAGTGACAATGGGCACAGAACTGAGCGAGTTGAGGAGGATTGTGGAGGACAGAAGTGCCTGGCGGACAGTGGTCCATAGGGTCGCAAAGGATTGGAATTGACTGTGCGACTGAACAACAACAACAAGTAATGGGAGGGTGAAGCTCAGTGATCCACCAGGTCAGCAACCATCCAATGACTTGCTAGAAAAGGAGGAGCAATACTTGGAAGCATTACTTTTGCAATAGCAACTACCATTTGCTCCAAGTCAGCACAATCAGTCAGTTTGGAGACTTCCACATTCTGAATTCACAAGTCTCATCTCTAACTGAGCCCTTTCAGTTATTTGGCCAGGCCTTCTACAGATACCAGGTTTTGTAATTATTTCAAGGGTTGGTTATTCTGGAGGGCCAACTCATATTAAGTGAAGGGCAAAACATGGCTTCAGACTGGACAGAGGGGGTACCAACACCAAGTTTGCATCTTATTGGCCCATAATATGAAGGAAACAAGCCTTCTTAAAAGCTGGTATTTCCATGTTTAGAATGTAAAACACCTTCTAGTTGGTTACTTGGTTGATCTGTTCTTCAAACATCTAGTTTGATGTGGTGGATCAAAGTACCATCTTCCACAAGATTTTTCCCCATCTGAAAGGCGAGGAGGTTTCACCTCTATCATAGCAGAGTCCAGTGGCACATGGGTAACTGAGACCTGTGGTTTAGCCATTTTAAATGCGACAACACAAATGGCTGGCCTCATGTCACACTTGGCCATGTTAGAGCAATGCCCTGGCTAGGTGCATTGCCCGAGTACCCAACCCCACTTAGCTGACCTGCGGTTCCAGAATGGAGAACTTTTCTGGACCACTAGCCACCGTAGCTGTTGAGGTGTGAGGTGGAATATGCAGCAGGGAGAAACATCTTAATCTGGAAAAAAACAGGATGTATTTTATAACATTTTAAATGTTCTTCCCGTACATTCTTGCAATCCATATAACAGCCCTGCAAATTGTTGTTACCCAAACCTAATAGATGATTGGCTGAAGCCATCTCGTGAGTTCCTGTTTGCTATGACATTTTAAGCAGGAGCCAGCTTTTTCGTTCAAGACACACACTCTTATCCACTCGACAACAGCAAACCCTCTGATATGAGGAACATGAAAGGCACTTTGAGGTACCGCACAGGAACAGAACTCTCCTTGCTCCAGATGCTTATGAAAATTAAAATCTGAATTTCCAACTGGTTGCTGGTCAGAGGAATAACAAGCAAAGCATCTTGCCACATGGATAAACAAAAAAATAATTAGAAATCAAAATGTTAGCAAATTCTGCAGTGAGCAATAAATGTAATCCACAGGATAAACAGCACCAGCTTGACATTTTGCTGAATTTGACTAAATTAAAACACAGAGTAGTTTGAATAAAGTTCAAGATGTGGAACCAAAGCTCAGGACTTGTAACAACAAACAAACAAAACCCCTTCTTTTATATATATATATAAACCAGCCTCTACTGGAGTTTTGTAAAAGGTTGTATGATACTCATACACACCAATCCTTATTTTGTCGAGTTTATGACTCTGTTGAACAAATTTGCCATTGTCTGGAATTTGCTTTGCAAATTTAAATACAGAAATGGCAATAAGCTCATACATATTAGAGCTAAGAACATACAAGTTTTAATAAATTACCCAGATCTAATATTGCCTCAGAACAGACACCCCATTTACTAAAATATGAGAAATCTCATTTAAAAGTGGCCTTAAAAATGTTTGTATAACTTAACATTTATGTAGCATTTCCGAGCATTCAGAGAATTTCACAGATATTGGCTGAATAATCCAACTATTCACTGGGCTCAAATGAAAGGGCATTTAATGACCTAAATGGCTTGCGGCAAGGTAAACAAAAGATTGTTTTTAACCCACACAAACTTGGCTAGGCATTAAGATCAGCCTGTCTAGGTTCAGGTCTGCTGTTATCTATCCAATTGGTAGGGTACTACTTCAGCGGCAGCCCTGTAAGTTTTGACCTCTGGTTCAAAATAAATATATCCCCATGTTTGTAAAAATATGTTTCATTGTTGTGAGTCCAGTTTTTAGATTAGGGTCTTGTATTTACATTTTAGAAATTGTTTTATGTTTATAATTCTCTTTGCAAGCTACCTTTAGTGGAATTTGTTCTGAACACTGGCATATCAATACTTTAGATTAAGTAAAGACAACAACCTTTTAAAAGTGAATTCAGAGAGGGATACCTTCACAAATCATGCTTGTTGCAAGAAATGCTGCTTCTTGCACCAGCTATTTCAGATGCCCATATAATGTTTTGAACCAGACAACATGACCAGGTTTTGATCACAATAGCAACTGGAGGACCAAAAGGTGAGAACCATGAGCTGGGGGGGGGGGGGCAGTGAATGTGTTTGAAGATTTTTGACATATCTATCATGTGCCTTTTACACATTCCCCCTGTTTTTTCCTGTAGCAAACTTGTTCTTAATATTACCATACTGATCTACTTCTGCAGACTTTCTGCTTTTCCTATTGCTAAGTCTATACTATACAAATATTTGGGTTTATCTAAAAGCTATATTTTGTTCACATTTTTAAAATTGAGACATTTAACCCACAATACTCTTTATTAATTAAAATCTATTTTTTGCATGTTAGATATGCATGCAGATTTTAAACTATTTTTTCCAAATCTGTGCTTTTTATTAAGCACCGTTCATTCTCTTTTGCAGAATGCCTTAACTGTGCCAGAAATGTACACACTTTCAGTTGCAGATTATCTACCATATCATATTTGCTGGTGTATAAGACCCACTCCCCCCCTTAAAATACACTGGAAGAATGCAGTGTGTCTTGTACTGTATATAGGGACTATAGTGGGCTAGTTTGGTAATAACGCTGTGTGCCTTATATTCCTATGTGTCTAATACTCCAGCAAATATGGTATTCCATTTTTGGCTACATGCAAATCAAGGAATTTTATTTTTAAAAGTTGATTTACTGTACTTCTCATACATTCTTAAACAGGAAAATGAGTGAATAAGTTAACTTATACACCATTTTTACACAACAGAGGATAACATAAGCCCTTGCTTCCAATTATACACAAATCACAGTTTCTTATTACTGTCAAACTCAGACAAGTCTGGTTTTTTTAAACGTTAGTTAGGGGAACAAATCAGAGATAGAGTAATAGAGATCTATGCTTTGTTTGAAATTAGAAACAGCCATTTCTGATGCCCTTCTCTGGTGTATAAAAGCAAAATGGGGGAGAGGGAGGCATGTGATATGAGTTTGAAGGTTTTCATAGTTTGTTGTCATGCCTGGTTTAACTTTTTACCAAGCAAACGATATTTTTTTTGAGGAATGCACAAGAATCAGTCTAACAAATGCTAAAAAATATCAAAACTGAAAAAAAAGAATTCTAGCCATCTTGCAGTGAGAGAGAAAAATGCTGCTTTGTTGAAACCAGGCCGTATGAAATTCCTAGGCTGGCCTCATGGGGTTAGCATTGTTGATCACCAGCATCGGTACTGCCCGTGCTGTCTGGAGATTCTTGGATTTGCAGGTGAATCATAGTCAGTGATGGGATGACAAAAATTCTACTACCACGCCATGACGTCACGGACGTCATGGGCGTGGCCAATGACATGACGTCATGACGTCATGGGCAGAGCTGACGTCATGACGTCATGACGTTGTGGGCGGGGCCAAAAATAATAATAATAAAATAAAATTTAAAAACACACACACACACCCTCAACTCACCCACCCAACCAGATAGCAACATCACAAACCCGTAAATAACTTAAATAAAATAAATAAATAAAATAAAAATTAAACAAAAATACAACCACCCACCCAAAACACAAATAAATAGCCCACCCACCCCAAATACAAAACCCTCACTTACTTACCTCCTCCTCCGAATGCCGCAGGAGCCGCTGCCGCCGCTGTGCACCGCCCCTCGCCACGGCCGCAGCCGGCCTGAAAAGGCTCCTGCCCAGCCAGTCCTTCCACGCTGCCCTTCCTCCCGATGGGCGCCCGGTCCAGCCAGCCCAGGCCACTCCGGCTAATGGGATCTCCGAGAAGGCGGAGGTGCCCAGGCTGTGAGCTCCGTGGGGCTGGAGCACTACCGCGGTGAGCAATGCCACCACCGCTGACGCGCCCAGGCAGGGCCGCCCAAGGGGGGCAGGCAGGCTGGGACAGGGTCTTCGGAAGGGGCACTGGCTGGGGAACTGCGGGACTAACCTCCCATCACCCCCATTCTGGGAGCGGGAGCCTCGGGATGCCAGCCCAGCGCCGGTGCCCCTGCTGCCCTCCCATCTCGCTCCGATCGGAGCCCGCCTCCATCTCGGGGGAAACTCAGCCCCAGCAGCTGCCACGACAAGTCAGGCAAGGTGGGTGGGTGGGTGTCAGGGTCTCCGGTGCATCCCACACATCCCAAAGGCCCAAGGAGGAGGAGGAGGAGGCTACAGGCAGCGGCTGTGCACCCCGCCAGGCATTCCCAGGCCATGGGTGGGCTCAGCAGCGGCGGACGGCCCAGGCAGTCCTCAATGTGCGCATGGGGGCTAGACGCCCCGGGAGAGGTACCCTCCTCTGATGGCTGGTGCTGCCGCCGGAGCCGCTGGAGCTGCCCTGAAAAGGTGCAGCTCCGACTCCAAACGAAAAAAAATTAAAATTGGAGCCAAAATGGCTCCAAATGACTGCGCATGCACAGAAACTCAATCTGACGCATGCGCAATGCATCAGATTGAGTTTCTGCGCATGCGCAGTCAATTAGAGCCATTTTTGCTCCGATTTTTTTTAAAAAAAATTCTTTCAGTGAGGCGTCCGGAACCGGACGCCTCAAAAATTGACTACCCTCCCGGAGAACTCTCCGGGATTGTTCCTAACGGTTCCAGGGAACCGTATGGAACCGGGGACATCCCATCACTGATCATAGTGAACTATGGCCTCAAAGATGTACCATGTCAAACCTGGCTTCCTGGATACTGTCATGCCGCAGCTTTCCTGTGTCCTCTAGGCTAAGGGTGGTGAAGCCTTGGGGCACGTTTCCTAACTTTGCTATGTCCATAGAGCCCAGAAACATGTCCTTTGTGAAATAACTACAACACTGTGTAGGTCTCTTCTTTGGATACATAATATAGTCACAGTAGTGCTAGTGGATTTTCGGGAAGATAGTGCTAAAGATTTTCTAGCGCATTGGCAAATGTATAATACTGATTCTTACTGTCAGCTCACTTTACCACTCCAGCTGTATATAATTTTAACCAAGTAAAGGAACATGTAGGAAACTGGCAGAACTAGAGTCAGCTGATTTTCCCCACTGGGGAATTAGATGTCATCCATGAAATTCCCAAGACAAGTTTATGGAGCAAAGGCCCACGTGTTACAGAGAACTTTGGCAGTAAAGAACAGAAAAGGGATTGACTGTGTGGCCCAGTCACACAAAATTCAGCAGGAGCAACCAAGAATGGACCATCTAGACAGCCTCATCTCCTCATTCATTGAGTCCCACCCTCGGTTATGTCCAATGCAGAAGAGTGTGACAAAGAAATAGAATTCGAGCAGTAGCACATTTAATGTATGTTGGAGCAAAATTATGGTACAAGTCCTTTGGGAACATGAATCACATTCAATCATCTGCAGTTGGGCTCCAGTCCTAATGTCTTTTGGTGATGGGTAGACAGACATCCTGGTTCTCTGTTCATATACATATGCACAAATAAGACAAAATCTGTCTGGGCCATCGGATGCTGGCCAAAGTCATTCAGAAGCTGTGCTGTGTAACACTTAAGATTTGTTCTCATCTTTTATTCCCCCTTCAATAAGTAGGTGATATTACAAATGCAATAACTGGAGATGGGAAAGGAGAGAGAAAACCAACAGAAACATATCTTGCCAGATGGGGAAAATTAAAACATTATCCTTGTTCCTTTGCCAGCACAGATCCATTTTGACAGGCTGGAAATGATTTATGAGAGTGGGGGAACTGTATTTAGGTTGGCAGAAAGCTTATTAATTGCCATGCAATGTTCAAATCTTTGCATTGTGTTTTTTTCGGGGTGGGGGTGGGGTAGGTGATTTTTTTACATTGGTTGCATTCAAGCCCAAACATGCTGCAGCATTTAACATGCTACTTACTGCGTGAGACAAATGAACGCAAGAATGGAGGATTCATGTTAAGCATTCCATGCCAGCCTTTTGTAGAGGACACAACGGTAAATGATTATTGCAACATGGCAATTCATGAGCCATTTTTCCTTGCAGGAAAAATAGATTACTTCTGAATATATGAATAGGCAAATGATGCAGTCTGTTGAAAATTAATAAAAATCATTAGTATTTTTATAGGAAGATTTATGCAGATCCTTCCTTTCTGCCTCCTCCCCTCCCCTCTCCGAATGGTATCAACCATATATCCAGTAGTGGCAAATTAAAAATAGATATTTTTCTGTCCCTAATTGATTTTACATTACATTAGGCAGCCAGGGCTTCAACCTTCCATGACATAGTATCTAAATAAACATTTATTAAAATATTTTAATTAGAACAAGAGGAAAAAATATTGTTTCCAATTATATTTTCAGATGGGGGAAAAAATCAAAGCAATTAAGAATTAATATAAAAAAATATAATGGAACACTTTCAGTGTAATAACTACGGAGAGTGATTTATATGTTGGAAGAGGATTTTAATAATTGCTATTTTCTTTCTTTCATATGAATGTTTAGAATCATATAGTTGATACATGTACTGGTGCCTGAAGATCAGCAGTTAATTTTGAAGTTTGGTGTGTGTGTGTGTGTGTGTGTGTGTGTGTGTGTGTGTGTGTGTAAATATTAAATATATATTAAAGGAACATGCTTTTTTTTTAGAAAGGATGCATGAAATCTGCATGAACCTCTGATTCTCAGAACAAATTATAGATATAACTTGTACAGTCATTTGGTGTTCTATTGTTCCAAAAATGTATCGATTAAACAGCTTCTAAATCCTGAGACTCAGTTTGTGTCATGTAGTAGACAGCAGTGGCATAGCGTGGGTTTCAGCTGCCCTGGGCTTCTAACAAATTTGCCGCCCCCTGGGTGGGGCCCAAGACTTCGGTTTCAGCTGCTCAGGGCATAAGCCAAGTTTCCTACCCCCTGGGCAGGGCCCAGGGTGCCGGCACCCATCCCTGCAGCGGCCTCGTCATCCCAGCCACTAGTAAGTCTGGGGACGGCAAAGTCCTCCCGCCATAGCAGCCTAGTTATAGTGAAATTTTGGTGTCCCCCAAAAGTGCTGCCCCCTCCACCCCCCACTACGCCACTGGTAGACAGATTATTGGATTGGGATTCAGGAGACCATTATTCAAATCCCTGTTCAGCCAAGGAAATTTACAGGACGGAGGAGGTCGATAGCACCACCATTTACACACACACACACACACACACACACACACACACACACAACTTGAGGCTCAATTTGTGGAATTTTTTTGGAACGGATTAAATGGTTTTCAGTCCATTCCTATGGGAGATGAGTTTCGGTTTAAGTATTTTGGTTTTCAATGCATTCCTATGGGAAATTCAGTTAAAGTAATTTTTGCGCATTAATTACATTAACCGAGGTTCCACTGAACTTCAGAAACCCTGTTAGGGTTACCAAATGTCAGGTGCAATTTGATGACACATAACAACAACAAAGTATCAAAGGCTGAGGTGACAGAGGTTAATCACGAGGGTGCTCAAAAATGAGCTAACTTAATTTCAGAGAAGCCTCAGCTTTACACTACAAGGTGGGACAATCTCTTCTGCTTTGACTATAAACCACCTCGGTTCCTTGGGCCTGAGTTTTAAGCACAAAACTAACACATAGCTTGTGGCATTCTCCTTTTGCACCTTTCTCCTACATTTATGCTCATTTACACTTTATTACTACTGTCATATGAGCCTGCAAGAGTCCCTTACAACTGATAGCTAAGCAAGCTCTGTGTTGTTCTTAGATGGCTGGAGGCCAGGATCCAGTAGCATAGTTAGACAACAGCCTATTGTCACAAATTAAAGTTTCCAGTTCTACCTCATCCCCATCCTGAAGCCCCCAAAATCTTCCCCAGGATGAAAGAAATCACTGGGGAACCTCAGAACCAAAGGGAGGGGGGATTGCAAACTTTTAATTAGTAACAAAAGACCACAGCTGATGACATCATCAGTCTTGTGCTGCATGACTTTATGCAACTGGATTTCAACTAATCTATGTTTGTATAACCTGCATATGGACATACTTTATGTACTTATTTCCCCTATAGTTGATAACACCACCGAGCCAAGGTACATCAGGTAGTCCCCACTGTAAAATGTTGAAAACTTCACAGATTGCCCCCTTAAATTACTGAAACGGCCACACAATTTGGAAAATTATAAACCCAGGAGGCCACATTGAGAGTTAATATTTCAGCTCAGCTCTATCCATATATATCTAGCAGATTGGGAAGCGAGTTGAAAAGTGATAGAAGCAAGCTCTTGTACTAATGATATTAATTAATTTACAATGAAAATGATCTCTGGGGCAGTAAGGTCAGAGTCAGAAACACTGAAAGAAGATTCAGTCTCTCATCAGCCATGAACCATCCAGTCTTTCTTCAGCATAGCAGAATTTAATGAGCATTAAATATGATACATTTGCTAAAGCTAAGATAATTTAAGGCTGGAATTGTTACAGTGGGATATGTTAAAATGAAGTTAGTACTAATAAAATTCATGTAGAATTTTGAACCTATTCAGATGCTGGAAGTTTAATATATTCCATGTGCATTTTGTGCAGTTATTTAGAAAGTAGGGGCTTTCCTTTCACTGCTGAGATTTATATTCTTCTGTATTGTTTACAACACGCTTGTCTTAGTGCTGGACTCAAACCTCTGATCTCTCAAGGGACCCATTGAATGGCCTTTCATTTCCATTTCAATGACTATTAATTCTTGTCCATGCTTGAGAATACAAGAGTTGCCCTACTGAGGAGAAGAGTCTACTCCAGAATCCAAAAGATGCATTAGCCCAAAAGGCAGTGCCGTATGTTAGATGCATTTGCATATATATACCATTAGCAACAGAGACAGAAAATGCTACTTTTGAGGACTACTACAATACCTCAGCCAGCATAGCCAGTGGCCATTATAGGTGGGTGTTCTAGAAGCTGTAGTCCAAAAAGCTACCTTTTCTTATTTCTGATCAGTGATTTCTTAGGGCTCATCCCCAAATCCCATTTCCTCCTATTTCCTGCTAGCTTAAAACATGCCTTGGTGTGCTCCCTGCTAAAGAAGCTATCCCTCAACCCTGCGGTTATGACCAACTACCGGCCTGTTTCCAACCTTCCATTCCTGATTAAGGTTTTGGATAAGGCAGTGGCACGGCAGTTACAGATGATCCTGGATGAAGTAGATTATCAGGACCCTTTACAGTCAGGATTCAGGCCCGGATATGGTACGGAAACTGCATTGGTCATGCTTGTGGATGATCTCTGGAGAGAGCGAGATGGTGGACATCCAACTGTCCTGGCTCTTCTTGACCTCTTAGCAGCTTTCGATACCATCAGCCATGGTATCCTTCTGGGAAGGCTCCAAGGATTGGGGTTCCAGGGCACTGTGTGGTCCTGGTTTTCCTCATATCTGAAGGACTGGACCCAGTCGGTGTGGTTGGAGAGTGAGAAATCCAGCCCCAAGCTGCTCCAATATGGGGTGCTCTCACCTCTCTAATTTAACATGAAACCGCTGGGTGAAATCATCCGTTCCCACGGGGTGAGGTATCATCAATATGCAGATGATACTCAACTATATCTTGGCCCGTGGAGACCCAAGTGATGCAGTGGAAGTGCTTTATTTATTATTTATTTATTTACTCATATTTACTATCCCGCCCCAGTTGGGTAGACCCGACTCTGGGCAGTTTACATCATAGATTAAAATCACAGGTTAAAACCTTAAAAATTCATAAGAAAAATTACAACAACGCAACAGATAAAAACAAGGGCAGAAAGGGGTGTCTGTCCCTTAAATCCTGGAGTCTGTGAGGGTCTGGATGGGGGACAACGGGCTACAGCTGAATCCTGACAAGACTGAGTGGTTGTGGGTCATGGGACATGTGTTATCTCGGGAGCTACCATCTTTGGTTCTGAATGGGGCAGTGTTGCCCCAAACAGACCCGGTGCATAATCTGGGGGTCCTCTTGGACTCACAACTACTGCTTGAAGAGCAGGTGGCAGTTGTGGCCAGGAGGGCTTTTGCACAACTTCATGTAATATGCCAGTTACGCTCGCTCCTAGACCGGGACTCCTTGCTCATGATCACACACGCTTTGATCACCTCCAGACTTGATTATTGTAATGTGCTCAACATTGGGCTGCCCTTAGTGACCATTCAGAGGCTGCAACTGGTCCAGAATGTGCCTGCCCAGGTTGTGATGGGGTGCTCACGCCTCACCATTGCTGCGGAATCTGCACCGGTTGCCAGTATGCCTCCAGGTGCAACTCAAGGTGCTGGTTATTACATTTAAAGCCCTATATGGTAGTGGGCCAGGATACCTAAGAGACCGCATCACCTTAAGGATATCTGTCCGCCTCATCAGAGCAGACCAGAGAGGCGCTCTGGTTGTACCATCAGCTAGAGAGGCACACCTCTCTAGCACAAGGAGGAGGGCCTTCTCTGTGTCTGCTCCGGCCCTGTGGAACCTCTTGCCAAGTGAGCTGCATCTCCAGACAGAGCTGCTGCCCGTTAGGAAGGGGGTCAAGACCTGGCTGGCAGAGCATGTGTGGGGTATGGGCCAGACAATTGCCCCAGTCTGTTGGCTCATTTGATCCCCCTCTCTCTGTTTGTCTTGTTTTAGCTTTTTTTAAAAAAAAAATCTTTTAATCTTGATTTTATATTATGTTTTTATTGTGTTTTAGGTGTTGAGAGAGTGGCATAAAAGTTTGCTTAAATAAATAATTAAATAAATATTTAAGAGGTAGCTCCTTGCCTGTTACAGGAGACTTGAATCAATTCCTTTCACATCCCTTTTATTTCAGGATTATTTTCATTCATGGGATGGTTTGTCAGTCCTTAAAAGCCAGAAGAGCCAACCCATGGTAGGGATGCACAAAGGCTGCGATAGCTCACACAAGGGGAAAAAGAAAAATGTAGACAAAAGCAGAGAATGGGGAGAAGCAGTGGTGGGCTCCAAAAAAATGTTTACTACCACACTGTGGGCATAGTATGGTGGGCATGGCCAAGGGGAAAGCCCTGTGTTGCACCCAAATTAGGACTACTTTGTTTTAAAATTTGGATGGGCGTGGCCAGCCAGAATTTCTGCTACCTGTTCTAGCGAGCTGGTGTGAACCTGCTGATGCCCACCACTGGGGAGAACATAAGAGGAAAGCTGGTATAGAAATTAAAAATGGAAGAATCCAGATTATACTGAAGGAAAATTGACCAACCGGCCTGGAAGTTTGGAGTGATTATGGAGAAGGGAAGCCAGGGTCCCAGCACACTTCCATCTGGCCACTCATCACATGTGGATGAAGCCCCAGTTGACATAAGTCAACTTGTCATTGCATTTTTCATGGGGAATCAGAACTCCTGTATGGGTCATGCCAAACAGTGTAATCTCCCAACTGACCAATTACAAAATCCAGATGGAGACAAACTGAAATAAACAGACTTTTCGTATTGTCCAGTTTCATCCTAAATCACCCTGAGAGCCCCTTAGTTCTATATTGGAGGTGGGGATACAAGTTGTACACTTTGCAAAGAAAATGCAAAAACAAATTACTTTTCCATTCTCTACTCTGAAATTCAAGCAAGCTACTTTAGGCCACCAACAGGCTTGTCCTTCATTTTCCCCAGGCCTAATGCCCTTCAAATTTGACATAAGCATTACAAAGCAAAACTCTCCCATTGGAAAACACCTTGTAAATCATACAGTTTTAAATCTGTAATATGTTTCTTCATTATATTGTAAATACATGCAGAGAAGGGATAAGTTATGTGTTTTGTTTTATTGCAACTCCCAGAAACCACAGCCAGCATATGCGAGTCTGGGATTTGTAGTCCACAAAAGAAACTTTTCCCAAATCAAGATAGATCCTATCCTAAATTAACTTACACAAATTAATGGAAGTAATGTTTCACATCTCTTCTTAATGAACATCATATGCTACCAAACACATTTTTCTGCCTGAGGAAAAATGAGTAGGCATTTCTTTTCCATTAATTTTTTTGTCAGAATTACCAAAATTCACAGAATTCTTCATACATTTTATAGAAACAGCTTGTGATTTAAAACATTTGAGTGTAATAGGAACAAAAACTGAGAGAATTGTTTATTCAACAGCAAGGTTTTGAGTGTTTCACCTTTAAAGTTTGGGTCTCAGTTCATGTCATGGGCTGCATTAGGATTGTGACTTTCTTCTTTGCCTGACAGGCTCCATGTCAGAAAAGTGCAAGATGATCTTCTCCATGCAAGGAGCAGATGTACCTATCAAAGTTGGCTGGTGTGCAAATGGGAATGATTTTCATTTTAATTAACTTCTGTAGAATTGACTAAAATTCACAGCCTTCCTATATAGAACCCTTAAACCAGCACTTCCCAAACTATGTTTTGTGGAATACTGGTGGGCTTCAATTCCCAGAAGCCTTAGTCAGTACATTGGCTGATCAGTGCTTTGGAGATTTGACTTAGGCTTCTGGGAATTGAAACCCAAAAACCAAAGTTTGGGAAATGCTGCCTTAGACCTTGAAGTTCCCAATGCAGAAGGAAGCCAACCTAATCTGGGGTAAAAGGCAATAACATTTAATCTTTTGTTCTTAAGTTTTTAACTTTTTAAAATTATTATTGGAACCTGTGGATTTTTATAAATTTTAAAAACTTTTTAAATTTTATAACCGTAATTTTGAAGTTTTTAACAATGGGTTTGGGTTGGGTTTTATTATGCTTTTATGATGTTGTAAATAAATAAATAAATAAATAAACTTTATTTCATATACAAACTAGATTGGAAGTGGAATATTACTTCAGCACTGGTGATGGGATTGTATCCTTCACTGTTCTTAAGAGAAGCAGGTTAGTTCCAGAAGAGGAATGCAGGTTGTGTGGTATAGACCTATTCAGGTGTTATCAAATCCAATTTTTTCAATATGCATGGAGTGGAGTTCTCATTCACCTCATTATTGCTTTCTTTGTGTGCTCAATGTCTGAAGAGGAGCTGCTCTTGCTTGTGTGCAAGCTGTACATATGAACAGGAATCCTAGACATTCTGGATTCTTGCTTACAAGTAAAACCTACCCGCTTGGAGGAACCTTCCTGTTCCAATTTCTTGCTGACCATGTGAAGAAAACAATGACATACAAGGTAGGACTATTCTTCTTCCGTGTCTAGGCCAGCTGTGAAACTGCGAAAATGAAGGCACCTTTTGGTGAGTTCATTCTGCAGTTACTTTCACCCAACCTAGTATGAGAAAGTTTAGCTGGCAACATAAGGTTGCCATTGGCAGGATACACCCAATTGTGGTTCAAAAATACCACAATCTTCGAGGAGACGCTTTCTGTGTACCCCAGTACCACTATTACCTCCTATACTTAGCAAAATGGATACTACAATGTCTGAATAGGTATTCTGGCACCTAAAACAGGGACATGGCTTAGGCATGCCCCCGTCCTCCTGCCAACACCCTCTCCCTGAAGCAATTGCCTCTCTCTGACTAACAGAAGCACTGTTCTTCCTATGTTATGGTCCAATATAGTGTTATTTTTCTTGATATCATAACTGATCAGAATGAACTATGTTTCTGATTCTAGCAATAGATTTTAGATTGTGTACTATGTTGTTTGATAAAAAAAATTCTAGATATCTCAAAACTTGCGCGCCTATTTTTAGGCCCCAACAAAGCTATAAACCCAATATGGATCTCATGATAAATTATGATAAACTACAAAGTCAACAAACCAACAATCAGAAATAACAAACTGGCCCAAAGGTAATGTATGTTAGTATTGTTTACATGTTTTAAGCCATGTATTGACAAAGATCAACACAATTTTTGCCAAGACAGTAAACTTTCTGTCTTAAAGGCTGAAAGCATGATAACATATTTATCTAAACGTAAAGCCCATTAACCTTAATGGGACTTACTTCTGAGTAAACATGTACTCTCAAGGTCTTTGGAGCACTAGTATTCAGACTCATTTCCTTGTTCTAGCACTGATGGACTCAAATCTATTTCTTGTACTGAAGCTTACATTAGGATGCTGTTTACGGATGCTTACTTATGAAGCAATTACACTGTTTGAGATGTGATGTGGCAGCTGAGATTATGGAGTTTTGCTTTTAAAAAAATGCAATTGAAGCCCACACTGGAGAAATTCCAAGGAAGAAAAGGGCCCACATGTTTTCAAGCTCATTATTTTCTTATTTGCCATGTTGCTTATGTGTATTGCTGTCCAAGCCTAAAGGTTTGTGAACTCATGTCTAAGTGGCGCCTGTTCAACCAAATTACCCATCTTCTATCAACAGTCAGACAGAGGCAAAGAAGGTTCAGAAATAATGAATACACATTTGTGCAACGGCAGTCTCTTGCCGGCTTTGGGCTTCTCAGCACAGTACAATTTCCTCATGAGTGAAGACAAGATTGCACTGTCATTATAATAGGTAATCATTAGATTTATCTTTTATATAATTTGCAACACCTTCCTGGGATTGGGTGTGCATTTATGTAGCCTCATTACTGCCAAGAGTCCTCTTTAAGGGAGATGATAAGTAAATAAAAGGAGAAATTATACAACAGGAAGAGCCTGGGATATGTTGTTTTACTGTATGTCTGTGAACTCCCTTTAGCACAGCTAATCTGCACTGCAGTTACCATTATTTCTACCTCACCGAGCACCTCCTAATTGCTGTGTTATTGCTTGTGAAGAAAATATATTATTAAAGTCCACAACTTACAACTTGTTGAATATCTAGCCGGATTGGGGGGGGGGGGGACACTCTCTTCATTTCGACACAGCTTAATAGGTTTTGAATGGGGTGATGATCATCTGAGATTGTTTTCCTCTTGAAGATCCGTTCATTACAGTTGCATAATGTCACTTTCTGCTCCTCACAGTCAAGCCGCATTCATAATTTATTCAAAGACCTGAAGATGTTATTAAACAAAATCAATTTTATTCTCTGTGAATCAGCTCAGGACTACTTCAGTGGCTGGTTGTAATGAACAACAAATTAGAAACCCAAAGGAACCCATAACTTTCTTTTTAGCTGTTAATGTTTTATGCTTCTTATTGGTTGGCTGCCAGGTTCAGATCCACAAAGTGCTGCAGATGTATATTAATATTATTTTTACAACAGCATTAATACTCAGAGGAGGGGAAAGTTTCAGTTGGCTTTCTTTTTGTAGTAAAAAATTTTCATTTACAGAAAAAGTCACGACTTCGGTACATTATGGAGATGTCAACTGCAGAGTTTGGAGGACCTCAAAAAATCAGTGCTATGCTACGTAATAAGGAAAAGTATTATATCTCAAAGATGGATGGGGGTTCTTGAGAGCTTACTTTTAAAAAAATTATTCTAATATGAGTAGAAAGCAGATGACCTAATAAAGAATATGTTAAAACAGAAATGCCTCCTCATTGTTGTTGTTTTTTAGAACAAGAGTGATGGTTCATTTTTGAAAGCAAAGCACTAAAAGAGCCATTCTAAGTCTAGAATTCTCTGAGAATAAGGTTCATTATTTGTCCCAATGGACAAGACGGCCTAACCAGAAATGATCTGAGGCTATTCACAGGTACACCATGGTGGGCATCAACAGGTTTGCACCAGTTTGCCAGAACTAGTAGCAGAAATTCTGGCTGGCTCCGCCCCGCAGGGCTTTCCCCTTGGCCATGCCCACCATATTACACCCTTAGTATGGTAGTAAAAAAATTTTGAGCCCACCACTGCAGGTACAGTATAATTAATTTGAAAATTCAATAAACAGAGGATAAGTTCCATAAAGTGATGGCACAATGTAAAAGAAATCAGAGGAAAATCAATGAACTTTAGACAAAATGCAACACAGCATTGACATGAAAAGTACATTCCAGAACAGTCTGGATTAAAGTATCAGATGAAGTTATAACATGAAAAGAAGACACGGCTGGTGCTTCTGGAAACACTGCATTTCATGTTTCATGTTTCATTTAGATGACAACATTTGTTACTTGCGGCTTTTCCCCTCTACTTTTCCAAATAAGCATGAACATCTGAATGTCTATACACCACCACCCCAACCTCTGCTATAGAAGGATTTTCTTGCATTCAAACATCACTGGTTCATTTTCTCTACGTTATAAATTATGCGCTGTTAACTTAATTTCAGATTTATGGTCATTCATTTCAGGGTTTCCTAGATACTGAAAAGTGGTTTGCCATTCCTTTCTTTTGGGGATGATAGGGGCCTGTGTGGCTTGCCCAAGGCCACATGGCCTGGCTGTCTCCTATGTGGCACATTATGGAATCAAATATCTGATCCCTGAGCACAAAACCTCTATGACTCTGGAAAATAAAATGGATGGATGCAGGACATATTCTTAAGGAAGAAATGCTTCTTCAAGTCATTTCATTAAAAACAAAAGCTAGAAATGAAAGGGATGATCATGTGAGCAGGAACAGGGTTAATTTCTGAATGAGTATCCATTATGGGAGCGATACACTTATAGAAGCTACAGGATTTAGGGTAGTTAATTCATTGCAGGGGGAAAGGGATAGATAAAAAAGAGAGTAAGAAAAATGGAAGAAATAAAAGTATGTACGCTTGTGTAGATTTATGAATGATGGAGAAAAACAGAAAGTAGAGCAGTATTCAGGTTTTGGTCTCACAACTGTTGACATCTACTCTTCAATACAACTTCCTGAAGTTTTTGGGATGATAATGGCTTGCCATCCATGCAGTGATGGGATGTTACCGGTTTGGACTGGTTCGCCTGAACCGGTAGCACCCCATGAGGAGGGGTCACTGGGGTAGTGGTAAAACTCCAAGTGACCAGTTCGGTCGCCTCTCCAGCCCCCTCCAAAAATGTTATTCCGGGCAGCCCAAAAGGCTGCCCGGAACTGCGCATGTGTCAAACCTCTGTTTATTTAGTGTGCATGCATCAAATAGCAGTTTGATGCATGCACACTAAAAAAAGAACTGCACATGTGTCAAATGGAGGTTTGACGCATGCACAGACATTTTTTTTCTCCACTACAACATCATGACATCATGATGTCATGACATCGGCTACGCCCATGATGTCGATGACATCACGGTAGAGTAGCGAAGATTTTAACAACCCACCACTGCATCCATGTTTTATAATTTATACTATAAATTCACCATCCATTGGTACTGCATTTGTGGTGGAGACCATCCATCTTTTTACATGCACACTGCCATAATGTTGTGTAAGAACTGAAGTTGGGGCTGTAATCTTTTAAGCCTCTCTCAAATATATGTCTCAAATAGCACTGAAACATGCTTCCCAGGTCTTACTGAGTCACTGTTATCCTCCTGCATTTAAAAAAAGTATTGGGGGATTTCTTAGTGTCAAAATCCCTGATAACTCAACTGACTGTTTTGACTTCACATCTCTTCAGTGACCTCTGTCTGGGCTCGAGCTGCAAAAGAGATCAGGGTTTATTCTCAGGAGAGCCTGCCAGTCGTACTTTTGCTCACAGATCAATATTCTATCCAATGACTTTTTCAGGAAAAGCAAAAACTACAATTGGCAAAGGATTTCTGAGCAGGAGGATTTGCATAGGGACACTTAACACTAGGAACAAACAGCTTTTGTCAGCTTCTAAAAGAACTGCCAATAATTTTTAGATATGCTGTATTTTCAAAATTAATTTGATAGCGACCTTCAAATTTGGGATTGGGAAGGAAGTCTAATCCCACTCCAGTGTGTTAATGTGTTGTCAGCTATAACTGCCCATTCCTTATTTTCTTGCTCATTGTAACTGCCTCTAATTTTAATAGTTCCATGATAAGCAAATTTTCTCTAGATTAGAAAAACCTTTACACTTGACGTTCTGCTAATCATGCAACTTTACACTATTTAGCCACAGAGCTGAGAAGAATTCCTTTGCTCTGATCTGAAGGGTCAGAGTTTTCCCCAGTTATATTCCTTAGCATAATTATTCTCTCTTCATTTTGATGCAGAATATTGGTGTGACATCAAGATTTAGATGAGGGCCAGTTAAGTAATTATCATAAAGAGTCTGTAGGTCTGAACCTCAAACCCCATGATTTCTCCAGTTATGACTGCGCTTACCAGTTCACATAGCTACACAGATTACCAAGGAGACGTTCAGGCCTCACAAGAAAGCAACAGTCAAGCTTCTGAAACCTCTTCTTCTCTAAAGTTGCAGGCAATGACCAAATTCACCTGGAGCTGAGTTTATATGATAACAATTATGATTGCATGCCACCAAGTCAACTATGCATCTTTCCAGAGCTATCTGGGTAAAAAATACACAGAAATGGTTTACCATTCCCGTCTTGTGGGGGTGCCCTGAGACTGTGCAGCTTGCCAATGGCTACACAGGCTAGCTCTTCTCCCTGGAGACAAGTGGTAATCAAACTCTCAACCTCTGGCTCTGCACTCGGAAACCTAAACCACTGAGCTCGGCTTAGCAGCAGATGTTTCCCATACTGATTCATATATACATGTGTGTAAATGCTGGCACACAAACAGAGTAAAGAAGATTGTTTCTTTTTAAAAAAAACCAGAAGATATGAAAAATCAAATAATACAAATATAGAAACTCTTTTCACAGCTATAAACAGGGTAAAATAAGAAAGCCAATTAGTCTAAGTTCTGCCTGCAGAAACAGAGCATTTAAAGAGAGCACCTTTACAGAAGAGAAACTAGTAAACACATAGGTGAGGACATTCTTCACAATAAAAATCCAGAAAAAGAACTTGACTTATTTTTATATGATGACCCCAATAACAATGATGTAACCCAGGGGTTCACAAGGTTTTCGTGCCATGGGCCAAACTACTCCCTTTCAGACAGCTGAGCAGGGCAGACGCAATTGTGGTGGGCGTGTCTGTGCATGTGTGGGCGTATTTGTGCATGCATGGGCACATTCAGGCATGTGTGGGCACATTTATGCAGGTGCAGGGGCATCCACTTCTGCTTCCCCTTCCAGGGTTGCCCCTGTGGGCCGGATGGAATGGCATGGGGGACTGGAGCCAGCCCACAGGCCATAGGTTGCAAACACCTGATGTAACCCAACAACCAGTCCCAAGCCATAAAGGCCAGGACTTTCTAGAGCAACATCACACAGACTGATTCTCACAAGAATGCCTGTCGGAGTAACTTCCCCAATTAGCAGGCTTCACCAGTAGATTTTGGAAAGATAAAGCAACAGACAAACTGGTGTATTCTTGTGGGAATGATCTCCCAAGTAGTTGTGAAGGCTACTCGGCTGAAAGTGCACAGAGTAAGGTGAAAAAGCTTGATTTCTTTGGGGACATGATCAATCTCACAGGACTGAGAGAAGGGCCTTGCTCAAAGGTCTTAAAATCCAGATAGGCTCCTAAAAAGAAAGCAGAGTTTTTGTTACAGAATAGAAGAGGCGATGCATAGCTTTTCCTATCTGTGGGTGGGAAGCATAGATGAAGAAGTACTGCTGTCCTCACATCCTGCTTATAGGTTTCAACAAAATATCGAGCTAACCCCTCAATAAACAGAATGCTGGACTAGAAAGGCTTAGATCTTGTTTAGCGTGGCGTGGCTGCTGTATGTTGTTCAAATAAAATAAAATCAAAAACCTTTATTGACATTACAACCAGCACTACAGTGCCAAAAGCATCACAGGCAGTTGATACAGCAAGGTGTGATACAAATACAATCATGGGGAACATGGGATCAACTACTCCCACCTCTAGGGTGGAGTCTAATAGCACATACTAAAAAGGCAGCCACTCTATCCATAAAATTAGTAGAATCGTTGTTTAAAAGAAGCAGCAGGATGAATCAAGAAGTCTGCTACACCTTGTCAAAAGGGGTTTTAAAATTTTAAGATGGATTTCCTCATAATATGGGCAATAGAAATGGACGGGGATAATCATTTTGGCTCATTTGGCCCCACAGGGGCAGATACTGTGAAGGACAACAAGGAATTGTGCAATTAAAATATGAATAATCAAGGTTCATCATCTCCTGCTGAGAGGATGAAGTCGAATGGCACATGACAGGAAGGTGCCACTTGGACCATGAAATCAGCAGAGCCATTGTTTAAGTCAGGCATGCCCAAACTACGGCCCACGGGCCGGATCCGGCCCACCAGGCCATTTCATCCGGCCCCCGACATGGTATAGGAACTCTTATAATTGTATTTTATTTTTTTAAAAAAAATTTTTTGCGGACTTTTTTTTTTTGCGGAGGGATCACAAATCAGTGAAAGACAGTGATTTGCCTAGTTCCTTCCTTCTCCTGCTTAGTACTAGGACTTCTGCCGAATCTACTTTAGAATTGCTGAATCCCTCCGCCTAGGTGTTTTGGCTGTTAAGAGTGGAGAGAGAGAGAGAGACTGAGGCCATCCGGGAGCTAAAAGTAAGCGTCCACCATTTTGTCTTAGCCTTCCGCTTATTCAGGGCTGGGGGGGGGAATGGTTTCTTCTGGGAGAGGGAGAAAGAGGTGTGTGTGTGTGAGAGAGAGAGAGAGAGAGAGAGAGAGATGTGTGTGTGTCCAGGATTACAAGCAGTTTCTTCTGGGAGAGGGAGAAAGAGGTGTGTGGGGGGGAGAGAAATAGGTGTGGGGGGGGAGAGAAAGAGGTGTGTGTGTGTGTGTGTGTGTGTGTGTCTCCCGACCTCCCTAGAGCTGATGCGCGCTAATTTTGAACTTCCCCCACCCTCTTTTAAGCTGCAGCAAGCCAGAATGTCGGGATTCGAATCCTGACATTTTGCCTTGCTGCAGCCTCCAGGGGGGTGGGAGAACTTTGGAAACAGCTTGGATCGGGTCTGCCCACTACCCTGGACCCGGCGGGGGGGTCAGAGACCCCAAAATTGGTAAGAAAAACGTCCGTATTTTTTACCAATTTGGGGGTTTCTGACCCCCCCGCTGGGTCCAGGGAGGTGTGGGGACCCGATCCAAGCTGTTTCTGGGCATCCCTGACATCCTCAACCAGTGCAGCAAGCCAGAATGTCGGGATTCGAACCCTGACATTCTAGCTTACTACACTGGCTCAGGACGTCGGGGAAGCCCAGAAACAGCTTGGATCGTGTCCCCTGCCTGCTCCAGAGAGATCAGAGGACCCGATCTACAGCTGCAGGGTGGCTGGGGAAGCTGACGGGGACTCCCTGTTGGCTTCCCTAGCCCCCCGCCTTTGCCTCCGTAGCTGCAGGGTGGCTGGGAAGCTGAACAGAGAACCCCGTTCAGCTTTCCACCCACCCTGCTGCTATGAACGACTGTATCGGATAACGTTAAAAATCGCGTTATTCGATACAAGATTTTTCCAAAAATCTTGTCACATTATACGGTTTTAGCGCTATATGATACTCACGTTATACGGGGTATTACTGTATTGGTATAAGTTGGAAGTCAAAATTGATTTACAGTATTATGGCTGCGCATTGTGTAATTCCTGATTTTAAATTGATTGGGAGACCCAATGCACGCTAATTTTGAAGTTCCCCCACCCTCTGAGGCTGCAGGAAGCCAGGCAGGACATGATGTCAGGAAGCAGATCTTTTATAAGGCTAATGACTTTTCATTGCTAATTAAAATCCAAAGTTTCAGGTAGGTGGGGTTTTAATTGGCAATGAAAAGTCATTAGCCTTAGAAAAGATCCACTTCCTGACATCATGTCAGGAAGCAGATCTTTTCTAAGGCTAATGACTTTTCATTGCTAATTAAAATCCAAAGTTTCAGGTAGGTGGGGTTTTAATTGGCAATGAAAAGTCATTAGCCTTAGAAAAGATCCACTTCCTGACATCATGTCAGGAAGCGGATCTTTTATAAGGCTAATGACTTTTCATTGCTAATTAAAATCCAAAGTTCCAGGTATGTGGGGTTTTAATTGGCAATGAAAAGTCATTAGCCTTATAAAAGATCTGCTTCCTGACATGATGTCAGAAGCAGATCTTTTCTAAGGCTAATGACTTTTCATTGCTAATTAAAATCCAAAGTTTCAGGTAGGTGGGGTTTTAATTGGCAATGAAAAGTCATTAGCCTTAGAAAAGATCTGCTTCCTGACATCATGCCAGGAAGCGGATCTTTTCTAAGGCTAATGACTTTTCATTGCTAATTAAAATCCAAAGTTCCAGGTAGGTGGGGTTTTAATTGGCAATGAAAAATCACTAGCCTTAGAAAAGATCTGCTTCCTGACATGATGTCAGGAAGCAGATCTTTTCTAAGGCTAATGACTTTTCATTGCTAATTAAAATCCCACCTACCTGAAGCTTTGGAACACAACAACAGCTCCTTGGATGCCACAATGACCAAGCTGGATGTGAGTTTCTAGGATCTGTCATATTTTTTTAAAAGGACACTTTTAAAGGACACCGCGAAGGCAGCGAAGGATGAGCCGGTGAAAGAGGAGCCGGCGGCAAAGGCGTTAGTGGTGGTGGCGGAGGAGGCGGCGGGAAGGCTGGGTGGATGTATGTACCATGGAGATATAGTTCGGCCCTCAGAGCCTCTGATAAAATGTTATCCGGCCCCCGGGCCGAAAAGTTTGGGCACCCTTGGTTTAAGAGAACAACTGTTAATTCTAGCTGTTTGATTACTCAAAGCCAGAATTGTTGACAACTACTTTAACAAAACACTAGTAGAGTGGCACAGTTGCCATTATACTGTGGGTCCCATTCACATCAGTTCAGGCTATGATGTGCTTAGACCCCAACACTTTCCTGACAACCTGGTCAACATGTAGCTAAAATCCTGTTGGTTAGGGTAGTAGGGCGTTTCCCAATCTATGTTCTGTGGAACACCGGTGGACTTCAATTCCCAGAAGCCTAAATCTTTACATTGACTGATCAGTGCTTTGGGGGATTAACTTAGGCTTCTGGGAATTGAAGTCCAAAAATCAAAGGTTGGGAATGCTGGTGTAGTAAATTGCCATACAGTAGGCCCTCTTGAATCAATGGAATTTATGAAGAAGTTGACTCACCAAATTCTCACTGATTCATTGGGCCTACTCTAGTATGATTCTCTACACTGGCCTGTGATGTTAGAAGCATGTTTCAGGTCCTGTAAGGTAAAAACAGCTGAAGAAAGAGCTCTTTCCTTCACTTTGAGGCAGATCTAGTCATTTGCCTTCATACAGAAACTCAAACTGGCATATCTTTCAGTATCAAGAAATATCGATTGTATGACCAGAAAGGAGATTTATATAACTATCTCCTGTGGTGGAGCAAAAGTCTGAGGACAATGGTTCCTTTCATAAAATGGCGTCTTTTTTTGTCGTCTTCCAGATTGTCTTGGTAGGAATCAACCCACCCCGTTGCACTTTGAATGCAAGCAATCAGTGGAAGAACCAGCACTAAGGAAATAAATAACATTTAATCGGACTTGAGGCTGCTGCCAAAGCATGCTATTCTAACTATCCCAATGGAAATAATTAGGGCTTGGGGTTCTTGGAGTGGTAAAAGCAAATGGGTTCTCTTAAGTGCAATTAAAGCTAGGCCACATACCAAACCCATTGCTACACATAGATCTGTTTTGATTGTCATGCTTTATGCTCAGATTGCTAAGAAAATGTTACTGGTGATTATAATACCATACTAATATAGAATAGTTAGTGTCAGATGAATTCAGGCACTCTTTTGATCTTTGAAGAGAAACTTAGGCAGGCAGGAAAAAAATCTCTGTTCCAACTACACTTTACTCTTCATGTACAATTACACTGAACTATATTAGATGATATCTAGTGATGGATGTTTAGCTAGTTCTTTCCACCATCACCCCCTATGTGTATGTTCATTTATACAACGTGTGAGTGGCATTTTTGAAACAACCACAATAAATAATATCAATAAGTCCTTCCACTTAATATTTAGTGGGTTTTTTAAATCCTTAAATGAACACTCAAGGATTAATTGTCGTGGATCTTTCCCCCCCCCCCCCCCAAAAGGAGAGTTCAACAGTGGTGGGCTCCACAAAAATTTACTACCACACTGTGGGGGTGGTATGGTGGGGGTGGCCAGGGAAAAGCCCTGCATTGCACCTGAATTAGGACTTTATTTCAAAACTTGGATGGGCAGAGCCAGCCAGAGTTTCTCCTACCGGTTCTGGTGAACTGGTGCAAACCTGCTGATGCCTACCACTGGAGTTCAGCCTCTGATGATGGGATGATCAAAAAGGAGCCTTAAGTGAAGCCTTTAGTTCAAGTGGTTTGGGCTCAGCAGGCAGTTGCTTTTTCTTCTCTGCTTTGTTTTCTTTGGATTTATATATAAATTCTTCACCATTTGCCATGCAAGAGGGCTGAGGAATCATAATATATATTATCAGTCCTCAGCCTTCTTCCACTGGCAAATAGTGAAGAATGTATAAACTGCAGCTAAGGCTGACTTCTCTTTAGCCAGATAATTCTCAAGGCACTCTTGTGTTTGGAATGGTCCCAGGTAAGGCAATAGGTCCGTTCATATTGTGTGCTTACTTCATTGCTGTGCCAAGAGAATTCATTTCCCCTTCGTTATTGCTGCCCTCCTCTTCTTCCCATTTGCACTTCCCACTGGAAAGGGAGAATAATTAAAGTGTTCATCTGCAATCTGGCAACGGGCACATGAGTTTGATTTAATTATGCTTTGCCTTGGTTTCAAACCAAAAACAATAGCCCATCAAGGAGCTTGATAGACCTCATCTGCATCGTCACTTGTCCCTGAATCAGTTCTCAAGGATATTAAGCCATTGAGATAAGGACTGCCAAAGAGGCACTGCAGTGGGAAGTATTGAAGAAAGGGGGCAGGGGGGAGGATATTGTCAAAGTGACATTGACAAAGTAGTAAACTACTATGTCACTACACACTGACAATGAAACTACTGAGGGAAAGCAAATATAAAACACATAACATCCCACTCTCTTAGCTGGGATGCTATGTGTTTTATATGCATTTTTACTGTAAATACTTGATACTTGGTGGTGGGTTTGATAATTTTCTGTATTTTATTGTTTTGTATGCATCATCCAGAGTGACAGTGAGTCAGTTTTGCTATAATGTGTTCCAGGGTGCATGATCCATTTCTGTGTAGAACCTCTCCATTTGTAGTTCGACCAAAATGTGTGATGCCAAGAATTTTTCTCAAGCATCTCTGTTGGAAAACATTTATCTTCTGGGCTTTCTTCATTGTAATTTTCCATGTCTCACTTGCATATATCACAGTTGATATGACAGTACTGTAGTATTAAAGAAGCAAAGTTTGATAGTGCCCTGGATGACCATCTATGATTCATTCATTGAAATATAGCTGCTGCCTTTCCAGTTCTGCATTTCACATCTTCTTCAGTTTCCCCATTGGTTGTTATGATGCTACCGAGGTAGGGAAATTTGCAGACCTCTTCAATTGTTTGGTTCCAATTGTAATTCTGACCTTGGTGTGAGAATTGATACTCATTACTTTAGTCTTCTACAGGGAAGAGAGCTGCAAAGTTTCAGAAGGATGGATCCAAGAGGTTATGATGATTAAATTGGTTTCACATTTTAAAAATAGTAATGTGTAGTGACATCAGAATGACTTTTTGGCATTTGCATCTTACAGTTCCATCCTCCCCCACTCCCCTCATGTCATCTGTAGATGATTACCTATCAGGTCTACATGTCATGTTCTGTTTATACTAAATCCTCACAGCAATGGTAGTCTTGTAAATGGAAAATTAATCAGTTTTAAGTTGTTGTTTCAGGGGTTTGCAAGCCTTATTTAATTTACTCATAATTTTTGTTTCTGATGCTATAGCAAAGATGGTGAGGTGACTCCTGTGGACATATAATTGAATCATGAACCATAGAAGAGTACCCTATAAGCACAGGCATGCTAGAAGGTTGTGGGTTTGTCTATTTGTTTACCATTGGGTTTTTTAAATGTATAATAGAAATTATATTTGTAACACTACCTACCTACCTACCTATTTATCTATCGATCACTCGGTTGATCATAAATATTACAAACACAAACTGCACCAAAAAAAATTCTATATTCATTTAGATAACATTAAACAATGACAGTGATATAACAAATTGGATGGTACAATGAGGGCATGCAAGATCTTTTCACAAGCACCAAGGCAGGAGTTGCTTGAATAATTAAAGAGAATTCAGATGTCTCCTTGAATACAAATGAGAACAATTTCCAAGATATATTTATCAACCAAAATAGGACATAGAGGAATTGGTGCACTATATATAATGAAATTCCACTACTTAAACTAAGATGGCAAGGGCCTTATCATCTTCCATTGAAATAATAATAATAATAATAATAATAATAATAATAATAATAATAATAATAATAATAATAATAATAATAATAATAATAATAATAATAATAATAATAATAATAATAATAATAATAATAGGTGTTACATAGATGTTGTTTGTTTGCTTGCTTATCTACCTACTTTCCTACTAGTCTGGCCAGACATCTCGCTTTGGTAATGGCGTACAGACCGTACAGCCATTGACTCAACGCTGAGTGTCAAGTGGCAGTTAACTAACCTGACTCCCTAAAGAAGTCAATGGCTGGGCTGATGGCCCCCTCAGTGGAGAAAATGCTACTGGAAACCATAATATTGGGCCCAACAGCAAAATGAGTAGAGGAGGAACTCTTTCTTATGTACCACAGGAGATGCCTCCGTGATCACAGCGTGTGGGTCGCTTCATAGCAAGCTAGGATCCGCCTTAAACAAATTCATGCCAATGACATTTTTCCTGCTTCGGGGGGATGTATTCTTGGATACGAGCTGCAGCAGCAGCTGCCACCGCTGCTGCCGCCCTACCTACCTACCTAGAAATATCCTCTTTTGAATTCAAGATGGTTTCATATTCTTGTATCTTACTCCCAAATGGGAACCTCACTACATCTAATCTTTGCTAGCATATCCCTTTTAGCTAGACAGCTTTGGTTTTACTTATGGTGCAGTAAAACAGTGATATAGGGACATGTATGATCATGCTGGAAAAGGTCATTTTCAGGGGTGGAATCTCCCTTGAAGTGACCCTTCTACCTGCACCAGAACCATTCAGCCCAGCTCTATAAAATACTAACCTTGCCAGAAGATAAAAAATGCCTGGAATTGGTTCAGAGTAGGGTTGAGCTGATTTATTATTTCCTATAGATAACATCTGGGGACTGCAGTGGCTTAGTGGTTAAGCCACTGAACTTGACTACTGGAATGTTGGCAGGCCAGCAATTTTGGTCCTGAGTGCTGCACCACTGAGTGAGCTCCCATTCTCTGTCCTAGCGCCTGCCAACCTAGCAGTTTGAAAGCAAGAAATTGCAGATAAATAGGTACTACTTTGGTGCAAAATGCAATAGCCATTCATTTGCTCCAGCATCTGGCCATGCTTGTCACATGAGCATGAAAACATCTGCAGATGCAGACAGTGCTGGCTCTTTAACTATAAACAGAGATGAGCACCAAACTCTAGAGTCAGATACAATTGGCTTTCAAGCAAGAATGACCTTTATCTTTACTATACAGTAAAACCCCTACTTACGTACAAAGTCCATTCCATTGGCTTTTGCTTAAATCGGTTTTTTATGTCACTCAAAGCAAACCCATAGGAAAAACGTTTTTTTATATATATAACTTGAAGCAAATCTATAAGAAATCATGTTACATAAATTGGGACATTTACATAAATTGGGACATGGTTTTAGCACAAAATCATTATGTAAATCGAATTTTATGTAACTCGAGGCATATGTAAGTCAGAGTTTTACTGTATATCATCTGGTTGCCAGAAAATGGTTTTAACTAAACTATGCCTCAAATGGTAGAAAACACGACCTGTCTTGCCATCTGGTTACATTCTCAACAAATTCCACTTTGGGTTGCTTTATTTTCTAGTTGAATTAAATGAAGGTAATCACTAGTTTTCAGCAAGTTACCATGTGTAATAATGAATATGACCTGTGAGAAGCACCACTTCTGTGCCGACTGACAGAAGCTACATCCAGTAGTAATGAGGTAACAAGTTCATGGTCTTATGCATTTGGTCATTATTATTGGGATAAAGCTCCTGACTACCGCGTTTCTGTTACCGTCATACAATGTATCTCTCTTTAGGGGCAACAGAATCCTTTGCGGGGTGCCTGCATGGCCATCTGACAAAGTGTGGGGTTGAACAAAAGTTAATTATTCACATTTTGTTGTTGAAGATGCAGAGAACCAGTGAGAAAGGCAAAAGGCAAACAGCCAGGGATATAACCATGAGACAAAGTTATTTCTGGTGTGGTAGATAATTTCATTAGAATGATGTTCACAACAACTTTCCATCAGATCAACAGCCTTAGAAGACTGTCACACAATGCAATATCAGCTTTTAGACAGTATATGTTGGCTAGGATTCTTTGACTCTCTGAAGCTATCCTTTTGCCCTTGATTTTAATGCCTCTTATACCAGCAAGTGGCAGAACAGCACCTAAATCCTGCCTTAATTGTTCATTCAAACCTGCATCTTAAACTGCTTTCTACTTGACTTTCAACAACTTCACTATATGGGGATAAAAATCTCCTTTATACATATTTTATAATTTGTTTCAAGTTGCATCTTTAAAAGGTATTTAACTTTTTTTTGTTGTTGCTGGGATCCTGATTTTCCATTAATAGCAGTAGTAAAAGAGAAAGAGTCACTGTCCTTGATCTAGAGTTGTTCAGTAAGAAAAAGCCAAGGCTAGAGGCACATGAAAACATGTCAATCAGATGTAATTGCTCTCAAAGAAAAACCGTATCAGGCTGAGAGAACAAGAACTCCTCGTGAACACATGGATTCACTGCCGCACCTAATCTACTAATGAGCTCAGCCTGTTATTTTCAGATTCACTCTTCAAAGGTTTAACACAAGAAACATGACAGCAAAGGACAACAGAGCAAAGACAGATCTGAACATTACATATACACTGATGTATTTTACACATGTGAATATATGTTAGGGTCGCCAGTGGCTCACTATTTCAAGTGGATAACGTGATTAAATTAGTTTATTTTAAAGTGCTGCTGAGCCCAAATGTGTCCATAGAACTAAAGCAAGGGTTCTGATGTGTTCATAATTAGTCTCCTTAAAGTGACAAAACAGCTCTCTTAAATTTGGTTCCACATCCAATGGCTTTATTTAGTTATGTGTATGATCTATTCATGTGAAGAGAGGTTGCTAAACATGACCTCACAGATCTTAACAAGTGAAGCATCTGTATTGTGCAATACATTCTGGAACTCTGGAGATCATCAAACTTGCTGTCCTTATCTTAAGATCAGCAGTGTGGTAGTAAATTTGGATGGGCAGGTAACCTTACTTGCCTCTGTAAAGAGAAAAAATGCAGGTAGCAGGGTCCATATCAACAACACAGGACCCAAACATTGTAATACAGTACTAGCAACTGAAAACTGCCAATTCAACGTCAATCTTCCTTCAAACATTGTTTCTTATAAGGAGGATAGCTTTCAATAATATACTCTTCTTGGAAACATCCATTTCTTTCCCACTTACTATGAGGACATCAGTAAAGTTCATAGGAAACAGGCAAACCTGGGCAATGGAGGTGTTGGATGATATAGTCCCTACTAATTAGAAAATCCTAGTGCCATTACACCACCAGTTAAGAGAGTGAGATGCAAGGGAAATAATCTTAAATTTTTAAAAGATGGGGAAAACAAAGGTGTTTTCAGCAGCAGGAGAAATATTTTGAAGTTGTTTTGCATCAAAACCAAAAACCAAGTGCTGCAGAAAAATAACTGAAAACAAAATGGATACTGCTCATGAGTTCACAACTTACATGAGATAATATATGATAGTCTTAGCTTTGGAAGGAGCTTTGTGAGATTACTTACTCCTACTGCAGTGGTTCAAGTAACTAAGACGCTGATTGGGAGGCGGAAGGTAAGCGGTTCGATTCCTGAGTACTGCAGGACGGATGAGCTCCCATCTTTGTCCCAGCTCCTGCCAGCCTAGCAGTTCGAAAGCAAGAAATTGCAAGTAGATAAATAGGGACCACTTTGGTGGGAAGGTAACAGCATTCCATGCACTCCGGTGCCTAGTTATGCCTACCACATGACCACAGGAACGTCTGCAGAAGCAGACAGCTCGGCTCTTCGGCTTTGAAACAGAGATGAGCACTGAACCCTAGAGTTGGATACGACTGGCTTTCGAGCAAGGGAAATCTTTACCTTTACTCCCTACTCAATGCAAGATCTGCAACACAGAATGCAACTCTGCTTCCTTTACATTGGGATGTCCATCCTTATTTAATTACGTCTAGTCAATGAATGGCCATTTCTTTCTGAGTCTGTTCCACTTTCTCTTCAGATAACACATTTTTGTTGGTGTTGGCTCTAATCCGGAAGTAAAGACTACATTGAAATTAAAGCTATGGAACAACAACAAGAAAGAGGTTTGATTTTGAATAGGTGCTTCCAAATGCCCACATTTGATCTAAGTCTTGAACCCAAAGATGAGATTCAGAAATCTAGAGATTCCTGCCTCCCATTAGAAATGCTAAATATACTATACTTTTTTAAAAAAATCTTTGTCTTTAAATGTTGGTTTTATTTGTCACGTTTTGTTTATATTAAATCCATTTGTCAAGAATGTCTTTATTTCTTGCCGGTTCTGGAAGAAATTTGCAGGCAGCATCACCTTCTGCAGGTTGCCATGTCAGAGATTCTCAACCTGTAGCCGGTGTTCCGGATGCATCCTGCAGCACCATTTCATGTGCCCCCCCCCCAATGCCTCCATCACACCTGGAAGTGCCACGTGGCGGAGGAAGGGCAAAATGGCCATCCGGCCCCCAAAGCTGTCTGAGGGAGCATGATGCGACCCCCAGCTTTAAAAAGTTGAGAACTTCTGTTTTAGATGAATAGGTACAGGATTATTTATGTAAAATCAGCCTGTATATTCAGAAGGTATTTATAAAAGGTCAAATTTATTCCCTTGGAGGACTCTCCTTCATAAAAGTGGCAGCCAACACAGAAGTGACCATAAGCACCAAGCTGCAAAGTTTCAGAAAGTTTATTCTCTAGGGGAAATAGTTTTCCCTTAAACCAAAGCATAATGCCTCCACAATTTGATGTCTGTTGTGTGCAGACAAAGAAAGCTCTAATACCTTGGGCATATCATGAGGACTGACATAAATTATAGAATACTCCAGCTCATTATGCAAGGGAATATCCATGGGAAGAGAGACCCAGGACATAGACAGACCTCATGGCTGAAGAACCTGAGAGTCCGGTGTGGCATGTCCTCAGAAGAACTATTCTGAGGAGTTAAGAACAGGAAGACTTTCACCATGATGGTAGCCAATATTTGGAATGGATACAGCACCTGAAGAAGAAGAAAGCAAGTGGTTACTTTACACTATGCATTCTAGCAAGAAGTGCAGTGTTGATGTACAGAAGAGCCACAATTATTAACCTTCCAGATGATGAACTCCTTAAACAAACATAAGCTTATTTCAAGAACCAGTTACCCTGTTCATAGTACATCCTTGCACTGCTATGTTATATTGTTAGCTTGACTTGTGTCATAGTCTTGCCCAGCCATGGGCTCAAAAAATTTTTACTACTACACTGTGGATGTGGTATGATGGGCATGGCCAGCGTTACACCTGAATTAGGACTACTTTATTTCAAAACTTGAATGGGCAGGGCCAGCCAGAATTTCTGCTACCAGTTCTGGCGAACTGGTGTGAACCTGCTGGTGCCCACCACTGGTCTTGCACAACATTCATTATTAAGATTGTTTAGGTTTATGTTTTTGGTTTGCAGTTTCCAGAACTCCCCCAGCAGCATAGTTTTTTTCACTATTTATTATGCATTTCAACTGCATCTGGCATCAATGGGTTTTGTCCTGTCTAGAGATCTAAAGAGAAAACCAAACTGTGATAGTGTTTTGTAAGGTAGCCTCCCCGAAGCAGATACAGTAAAACCTCAGATAACACTAAAACCTGGTTCCACAAGTCTTGGTGTTATACGATTTTTAGTGTTATCTGATGCATGTTAAAATCCTATGGGATCCATAGAGATACATTGTAACCACACAGGCTTTAGCGGTTGTTATCTGAAGCATCCCATAGGATCTTAATGTTATCCGATGCAATTCTTTCCCCCAGATTCCTTAATGTTATGCGATTTTCGTGTTATTCGATACTAATGTTATATGAGGTATTACTGTACTTTGGTGGAAGATCAGAATCCCTTAACTAGTCTAGGAACCACAACTTGTGTGTTCAGGAAATGTTGTTCTAGGATAGTTGAAATAAATTCAAGGATTTCCCTTTTTATGTTGGTTGGGGCTGTTTGCCACGAAAAAGAAGCTATACAGTTAAACCTCGCATAAAGAGTGCCTCGCCTAGAGACTAACTCACTTAAAGAGCAGAAAGTTCTCTGAATGTTCGCTTCGCTTAACAAATAAAACCAGCCAAAAACTCACTTAACAAATAAATCAGGGTTCACAATCCCCCCCCACCAGAAGTCACAATTGATCACTTACAATGGTGTTTCACTTAAAGAGCAAACTCACTTAAAGAGCAATCCTGTGGAACACATTATGCTCTTTAAGCGAGGTACAACTGTATTTCTAAACGTCTACCTGTTTAATATTCAGGAGCAGCCCTGCCTTCCTTTGCATCTGGCCGTCAAAATGTTGTCTTCATATATGACATTCAGAAGATTCAGAAGCAATATCTTCAGCCCTGTTCAGGCAATATTTGTCCTGCTATTATTCAATATGTGATCCCTTCCTGTTATCACTTTCCCATATGGAAACAACATCCCTTCAGTGGAGAGTGTCCTGTTTGCAAAAGTCTGGAGAGGCCTGGCTCTTGTTCATGGGGTACATGTTTGCATGAAAAGCCTGCAAGCCTCTTGTCTTTGGCCATGTTGCTTTCCATGAGGAGAAAGTGACAATGGGAAGGGAAGGCAAGGAGGCTCTACCCATATTTTGAAGAAAAGCAGAACAAGTAACACCAGATTTATGGTTCTGTCTTACACATATTCTGCATATTATTGCAACAATGCTTGAGAATCAGAGATGTTGGCCCTGTCAAAGCCAACCACAAAGATTTAAAAGAAAGCTAAACAAGCGCAATTCCATGCCTTTCCTGAGATATTATGATTTCCACCAGAATCTGCTCCACAGGACTGTCATGTTAATTGACAGTTTAATATCTGTAACCAAATTAATTATGCCCAAAGCAGGTTTTACTGTTTTAGAAATCTAGCATTTCACATCAAAACAGGAGGTGGGGGAAGAGCCACAAGATTCTTTTCTTGCTGCTTTTGTTGGGTGAAGGAGTTTCTCCCCACAATACATTTAACTAGGCATCTACCATTAGGGGAATTTGCCATGACTGAGTTCCAGTTCATTACTTTGAGGGCCATGGTGCTATTGTCAAGGCCTCAAAAACCATCACGATGGCCTAACCCTCAGGTTAGAAAGACTACAATAGCACAAAGGCAATTATACTGCCAGGGGAAAATGTTGTCCACTAATCAGCCAGCAATCAATTCCAAAGAAGGGGAGATAACCCCATCCCTACCCAAGCTCCTCGGTATTAATAGTGCCATCATGTAATTACTTTAGGCATGGGCAGGTGCACGAAAGAACAGGCTCCACAGAACTCTCCCTCCAAGATTAATGAGTTCTGTCAATATGCCCAGCAGACATCTGATTCTTCTGCTTTATGTAGCTACTAGTTTTACACATGCCTCAGGGTCTATTTCTCTTGGGGGGAGATATTACCCAGTCACTTAAACACACTCAGTTAGCTTTCCCCCCCCCCCTCTTACTAGAAGAATCTTGCATTGTAGTCTGAGTTTAGGAGAAACTAGTTACAAATAACTAGTCACTTTCATGCTCTAACTTGGATTTAGAATTGTTCTGGTAAAAACCCAAGCTACCTGAATGGGGATACAAATTGCTAGTTACTTGCAATTAATTCCTTTTTCCAACAATGAAGCTATAACAGTACTACTGCAGCTTAATGAGTAGGCAACCATATTACTTGTTTTAGAAAGAAAATTTTGCCTTTAACTTGCTTTTACTATTTTAGGGGGTAGTCTCATTGCAAGTGAGGAAGGAATATGACACAGTTCACAAGCCAGTTTATGCAGTACCTTACTTAACTACCCTGAGATCCATGTTAAATACTGATCTGATGGGGAAATGGATTCAGTATGATCATGTTTTGCATGAAGGTCAGCAGCTTACAGCATTCAAGATTTTTCAAAAATGTCACTGAAAACAAAATATTTGTCCAGTATAATCCCAAATCTAAGCCTTCCTTTACTTCCATTCTTAGACAACTGCTAAATATTACAGTGTAGTAAGGCAAACCCAGTGATGGGATGTTACCATTTTGGACCGGTTCGCCCGAACCGGTAGCACCCCATCAGGAGGAGTTGCCGGGGGGTGGTAAACCCCCGGGGGACCAGTTCAGTCACCTCTCCGGCCCCCTCCAGAAATGTATTTCCGGGCATCCAAAATGGCTGCCCGGAACTGCACATGTGTCAAACCTTTGTTTGATGCATGCGCAGTTCTATTTTTAGTGTGCATGCATCAAATAGAGGTTTGACGTATGCGCAGACATTTTTTATTTTATTTTCATTTATTGTTTGCTCTGCCCACGACATCATGACGTCACGGTGGGGTAGCGGAACATTTGACAACCCACCACTGGGCAAACCAAATATTACAGTGTAGTAGGTAAAAGGTAAAGGTCTCCCTTGCTCAAAAGCCAGTTGTATCCAACTCTAGGAGGTGGTGCATATCTCTCTTTACAGCTAAAGAGCTAGTGCTGTCTGCATCTGCAAACATTTCTGTGGTCTTGTGGCAGACATGACTAGACCCCAGAGTGCACAGAATGTTGTTATCTTTCCTGCCGAAGTGGTACCTATTTATTCACTTGCAATTTCTTACTTTCAAACAGAAACTGGGAGAGATGGCAGGAACTCATCCCATCATGCAGCACTCAGGTCTCAAACTGCTTACCTGCCAACCTTCTGGTCATCGAGCTCAGTATCTTCACCACTAAGACACTGTGGACACCTCACAGTGTAGTAAGGCAAACCAAATACTGAGACAGTTAGCTCCATTCTTACAACATAGGGCAATACCAACCAGCACAAAGAAACATCTCATAGAAAGCATATTCATTCCCATGTTATCAGTGCCAAGCCAAACAAAGTGTATTACCATGGAAATGATTTGTCTTAGGAAAGGTGCTGGAGCAACAAAAAGGGATAGAATCAGGAATGAGATTATAAGGGAAAGAATTGGAATAGAACCAATTTTAAACAATATACAGAACCAACAAAATAAAATGGTTTGCTCACTTGGAGATAATGTCTTAGGATTCCATACCATTCAAGGCATATGTAAAAAGAGGAGAAGAACAAAGAGCACAAGGGGGACCCAGAGGAAGGTGGAGAGATAGTATCAAAAAAACATTACAAGAACACCAAATAACACCAGTAGAAGCCACTAGACGTGCAAGAACAAGTACCGGTACCTCATATCTCTTTCAATACCCAAAGTGGTAAACATGGAAGTAAAGAAGAAGACAATAGTGTGGCTGATCTTGGTCTCTATCTCCAGGGAGACATCTTAATCAAGTGTGTAAAGATAATCATCTTTTCTAATACCTTTAGTACTGCCCATCTGAATCTCAGCTGTCTTCTCGTTTCTTGGCTGCAGTCTTGACTTGGATTGATCGTTGAGTCAAAGTAAAAAAATTTTTTTACAATTTCAATTTCTTTATTGTTGACATTAAAGATGGTATAAAAACCAAAATCCTGATGTTCCACTGTCTTATTTCACTTTCTTTTTTTTCCCAATCTTCTTTCTGTGAATTGTTTACAAGGTTTCAAACAAGCAATCACTCATGGCTTTCTCCAAATTTCCAGAATTCTGGAATCAGCTCACTTATTACAGAAATCAAGATGCTATTTATTTATGTTTTGTTAATTGAGCCATCATGTTTTATCTGCTGTATGAAGATGTCATCCAGACTTAGCACCTTGCCGTTTTTTGCCACTACAGGTGGGTTTTTCCAGTTGTCTTAAGTTGAATTGTCACCATCTTTTTCCATGCCATGAAACTGTCAAAATGAAGGCACCATTCCCTTCATATGACCTAGTGTGAGAAAGATTAGCTGGCAACACAAAGTTGCCATTATCAGGGTACACCCGATGTTCACATCTGCCATTAATAAGGAGTTGATGAGGTATTTGATTTTCTGAGTAGGGCTTTTAGCTGAGTTATCATTAAAATCCTTAATAATCTCTAGGCCTGTTTATCTCTTCTGTGAGTTGAACAAAATCCATTGAACAAAGAAACCATTTTGGCTGGGCACTAATTAATATCTTCAGTCTCAGAAACCGTAGCACTGCAGTGGTTTAGTAATTAAGAAGCTGAGCTTGAAGACTGTAAGGTCGAGGTTCGATACCTGAATGCTACACAATGGATCTTGGGGATATGAAAGGAGCCTCATTCAGGAATCCCCTGAAAGGAGTTTCTCCAGCAAAAATCCTTTCAACCCAGAGTAATTTCTGACACAAAATTTATTTATTTATAGTCTCAGAAATAAAAGAGGTAATTGGATTTATCACTGTCCAGGCATAAAGGGTTCTTTTTTTGTTCTAAAAGTGAAAAATAATTCACTATTTCTGATATTAGGTGTTAGAGGTACAGTACTTTGTTCTACATCCTTGAGAAATGGACAGTTGGGATGTTCTTTCCGCTGCTTCAATGAACTGGTCCTAGATTCCTGGGACTGGATGTCAGGATTTGCTGCTGCTGCTCTATGTCTTGCAGGATTGAAGCCCCCAGGCTGAGAGTAGCTGCTCTAAGTCCTGCAGGACTGGACCTTCACCCAGCTGCAGTTGCTAAGCCCTTCCTGTGAACCCTGGGGAAGGTTATGGGCCATCAAAAACCAAACTTGGAGACCCTGGGTGGCTTAGCTATATAAGAACCAGCTCTTCCTCCTGGGATCTCAAGCATCCATGTAAGCTCCACCCAGCACTGGAAGTCTTCCATCACAGCTCTCCAGCTCTGAAGTGCAATAGAGAAGGCTCAAAAAATTCCAAAACCAGAGCAAACATGTTCCTAAAAGCCTCCCAATGCCCTGGGAAACAGCTGAGGCTGCACAAAACCCCAGAAAAACCATGTGATTCCTGCTGCCACAGCAGTAAGTGATGGATTGTGATTTGGGGAGGGGGGTCTAGATGTGCCCAGGTGGCCACTGTGTGACAGATTAGACACTGTGCTCTAGGCATACAAATCTTTCAAAGCTATGTAAAAAGATGCATAGCAATTCCTACAGACCGTACTTTTATAACCTTGGTAATGGGACTATTTTTGGCTTCTGCTAGACCTTGGAGGACCATCCACCTCCAAAATATTATTGATCTCAAACCATGTTCCAATAGCATCTTGGGCTAAATATGCAGTCTTTCTTTAATTTCAACTATCCCCATCTAGCCTATTTTCAATCCCAAACAGTCTTTATTTTTCAGAACGCATGGTGATAGTTTGCACCCATAGCTCTAACACAGGGGTTCCCAACCTAAGGCCCATGGGCTGGGTCCAGCCCATGGTGCCATTTCATGTGGCCTCCCACCTCTCCAAGGTCATTTGAGAAACAAAATGGCCACCCCTTTGATATTGTTGGGACTGAGAGAGCATGACCCGGCCCCCGGCTTGAAAAGGTTGGGGACCCCTGCTCTAACATCTAACTAACTGACTTTCTAAGAATATGCGAGGACTAAAAGAAAGTTCTCCTACCCAAAAAAGCCTGAAGGCTACTGGAGCTTCAACCTAATCTTTATTGCAATCTTCTAGGCATTTGCTTAGTAGTAAATTGCACTGATTTCATTGGCACTTACTCTAGGGTAGGTGGATATAGGAGTGCAGCTATAGTTCCCAGTTAACAGCTAGAAAATGGAAAATATTTTTTTAATATAATTATTCAGAAGTTCTGTAAAATACTGAGATCCTGATATTTTTTCCGTTTCCTCAAGTCAGCAGTATTATAGGTTCCCCTTCTTTTTTTATCTCTGCAGCTTCTGTGTGCAAATTGTCATTTGAGATATTGTTCTCGTACCTTCCATTTACTGTCACAATTGACCAGCCATGAAATCATTCTCAGGCTACATTTATTGGATATTTGATTTTGCTAATTAATTCTCTGGATTAATTTCTTCTGAAGTAATGTTATCAATTGTTTCCAGTAAAGGAAGAAAAACACATATATATCTAGACAAGCCAGTAATTTGATTTTCTTATAAATGGATTAAACCTACACAAACATGCCAGTTGCAGATAGCACTGATCCATGTTGATTGGCTGTTATTATTTGATCTGGGAAGAAACAATAGAGTGGAATTTGTTTAGGAACACACACACAAACACACACACACAAACACACACACACACATACACCTGGAATAACTGCTTCTAAGAAAATGCAAGTAATTTTTCTTAAATTATTAATTTACAGAATGTACTATCTGTACTCTCAGCCATTAATCATTTGAGTTGCAAATTTTGGGCCCAATGGACCTCCCTGCCCCTATCCAATTCTTCTGGAAAGTTTATTGCCAATTAATTGCAGGTACAACTCTAGTGGTGACTGTGGTGGTTCAAGTGGTTAAGACATTGAACCCGCTGACTGGAAGGTCGGATTTTGATTCCCGAGTACTGCATGACAGAGTGAGCTCCCGTCTCTGTCCCAGCTCTTGCCAAACTAGCAGTTTGAAAGCAAGAAATTACAAGTAGATAAATAGGAACCACTTCGGTAGGAAGGTAAACAGTGTTCCGTGTTGAGGCATGCCTGCCACATGTCCATGGAAACATATGCAGATGCAGATGGTGCTGGCTCTTTGGCTATAAATAGAGATGAGCACTGAACCCTAGAGTCGGATACAACTGGCTTTCAAGCGAGGGCGACTTTTACCTTTACCTTACAACTCTTGGTATTTCATGCAGCTCTACTGATGCCACGAGACTAGGATTTTGATGAAATTCTTGAGCCAAGCCTATTCAAAAAGCTCTCAGTTCTGCAAACACACCAACAAATCTGGCAGATTGTGGTAGCATGTGTACAACTTCAGTCCCAACATGCAACAAAAGGGTATAAATGCTGGAATTCTTAAAGATCAGAAAGGCTTACCTATGCCCACTGTTGTTACTCCTTCCATTGCCAGGTCTATTACTCACTACCACTATGCTCCCCTACCTGCTTGTCCAATAGGTACAGCAGGTTAACAGTCTCCCATTCCCTTGAGACCCTTGTGATGGCATGGGGATTTGTTTGTTTGTCTAACAGTTACAAGAGTGGCTCTCTGTTTGTATGACTATGTGAGCAAAAAGCTCAAAAGTCACTATTGAAACATCTCAGTCAGGCTGGCCAGGAAGTGTAATTCTCCTTTAAAACAAGGCACACAAACCCATGTCGTGTTTTCTTGAAATGGGGTAGAAAAATTGAAGTGAACTTCCAGACACCCCCAATTTTGATGCTGCAGCTTGTGGCAGCGGGGGGGGGGGAGGTCTACCAACAGTCTTCCAGCATTGTTTGCTTGTGCTCTAATTATTCCATTACACTAGGTCATGGTGGCCAGAACCATCTTCCAAGATTGGGCAATGGAATTTATGGCCAACATTAATACCAGGTCTACCAAACAAGTTATGATTATCCAAACATGGAGTCTCGCCTTCCTGCACATTGTTAAGCAGCAATGAGGCCTTGGCAAGCTGGGCAAATTATTTTCAGGTCCTCTTCTGTAACATCTTTGACAGACTGTTATTCGATCGTAGGCTAGAGAGACCAGAGAACTCACTTCAGATAATTAATGTTTCAAGGAACTTCTCTCCTTAAAGCTGTTCAGAGTAGAGAATGGGACTCATTACTCTAACAAGGTGCTGCTGTATAGGGTTACCTTTGATGTGCATTGCACACATATCATGCATAACACAACTGTTTCTGTTTAGCTAAAACAGCTGTGAAGGCCACATAACACCTGTTCTCAACCAAATTATCTGATTGGAGGTGCAATTCCATGTGCTGATTGTGATCAAGACACTTTGAGCGAGGGGTGCCCTAGGAGTTTCATGTTTTTTCCCAGTGGTTTTTTTTTCAACAGCTGGCTGTCAGCTGTTGTGCATATGCTCTTCTATTCCCTTGACATTGAAGATAAAGCACTTTACCATATTTTCCGCTTTCAGCCTGGATCACCAGCCTTAAATTGACTTACCTTATGCATGCTAAAATCCAGATTATTCTATGGAAATCTTTTGCAGGAACATTCACCTGGATTCCCCACAAACTAATTTCTCTGCATGGCTTTCTTCCCTCACTGCCATAAGTCTGCCAATTTGGCTACCACGGTAGAGGAAGCCATCCTAGAACATGCCCATCCTTGGTCACCTCCAGACTTTATTATTGTAATGCGCTCTACATGGGGCTGCCCTTGGTGACCATTCGGACGCTTCAGCTGGTCCAGAATGCGGCTGGTCCAGAATGCAGCTGCACGAGTAGTGGTGGGATGCGGGCATTATGTCCAAGCTTCACCGCTGCTGAAGGAGCTGCACTGGTTCCCAGTTTGCCTCCGGGTGCAATTCAAGGTGCTGGTTATTACCTTTAAAGCCCTATATGGTAGTGGACCAGGATACTTAAGAGACCGCATCGTCCCAAGGACATCTGCCCGTCCCACCAGAGTGGACCAGAGAGGCTCTCTGGTTGTTCCATCAGCCAGAGAGGCGCACCTCGCTGGCACGAGGAGGGCCTTCTCGGTGTCCTCTCCGGCCCTTTGGAACCTCCTGCCAATAGAACTACGCCTGCAGATGGAGTTGCTGCCCTTTAGAAAAGGAGTGAAAACCTGGCTGGCAGGTTTGTTCTGGGGAGTGGATGGTTCAATTTCCCCAGCCAATTGGTTGGTTTGACCCCAGTATGCCTGTGTTGTAATTTTTGGCTTTTAATACCAAGTTTTTTTTAAGTTTTTAGAATTTTTAATTTTTTAAAATGATTTTATAATTGGTGTAAATCTCCCTGGGTCCCTTTTGGGAGGAGGGCGATAAACAAATTTAAATAAATAAATAAAAATAAATCCTGTTCGTTGAAGCTCTTGGGGATCACTCTCACAATATATGAATGCTGGAGCACCCCAGCCAACCCCCCAAGCATTCATTTTGTAATCCCTGTCAGAGGAATTTTACTTTTTTATGGTACTCCAATATACACTGTTCTCTGTGTCTGTGGACACTGTGGATGGAATATATAGGAACTTTGCAGTCCTCAAATATTTTCCTTTTTTTTTTTAACTGCATCTAGGTTCTACCAAGATTGGAACTTTTGAGAATCAGTAATTCATGTTAGGGTCTGAATTTAGTCATAATACAGAGATGTCTTCTTAAATAGTAACATGCATCACATTATTTACCACAAAATGTGGTTAAGCCTGCTCTCTTGTCCAGCTTATTCTTCTGAATGGGATCCTAGACTTCTGCTCTGAAGCCCTACACCAAACATAAACCACAACCAAAGACGAGTGTTATGTGCATATTAGCACAAGAAAAGGTAGCAAAGCAGCCTTGCAAACAGGAGTCTGTACACACTGTTAACATCTGCAATTCCAAAATTTCATAGTTCATGAAGAACTGTTTTACAAAATAAACTAAGTCCAGCTGTGTGACCCATCAGGGTGCCTGGGCTTCTGGGAATTGAAGTTCAAAAACATCTGGAGTGTCAAGGTTCACCATCATGATACTAAAGCCAGCATCAGCCTAAATCTCAAGTAAAGTACACCCCCTTGAATCAACGAACTCAAGTTTTCACTTACCATGTTCCTGACTGATTCCATTGGCCTACTGTGGTTGGGACTAACTATTGACCATGGGCCACAGGCTTCACTTTGTAATGAATTGAAGTGGAGGCTTTGCTTTTGGAAGTTTAAAATCAGTTGCTGATGTTCTTTCTTCCTTAGAGGGGTGAAGAGAGGCTTGGAATTTGACTGTGGGCCCAAGTCTAGATTCCTTTCCTCTTGGTAAGTCAAAACCGACTGAAACTGTGAGAATGGAACTAAGTATGATGGGCATTGTATGCTGTGATTGCATTGATTAATATCCAGGCAGAGGTGGGTTGAGAGATGAAAAAATGTTTTTTCTATAGTGGATTGTGAAGGAGAATTACCATGATTATGATTGGTGTCGCATGTGCTCCCACAGAGAAGAAGGAGCACATTTGTGAGTAAACATTAGAAAAATGTAACCAAATTTATTATTAGTTGAGTAGGCTAAGCCAGGAAATATAGCTAGATATGCCTTTTTTGTTTTATTCTGGGAAAGGAGGAAAGTAAAAATGTTCCTTTTTTTTCTATTTTGTACTTGATCCTGAACTTTTCTATTTTTTCATCTAAATAAACCTGATTGAACTAGAAGATGTTGTAATCATTATATAGAGCTTAAGGTGGTGGAAGATTTCCAGTTTCTTTATTACTTTATTGGCAATGCTACATTTTGCTAATTCACACTGCATGTCCTACATGAACTGTCTGGTTTGCAAGCATAAACAGTCAGTGATTGAAGCCTATCATAGATTTATCTAACCTGGAGCAGGACCACAGGTACTCTAAAGCAGCACAAAGGTGGTGTGGGCTTCCTGAATGGGTGTGGGTCTCTGGCAGGTGGAACGAGTCCTATGTTAGTGGGATAACGTGTGTGTGTGTTATTCTTACACACTTAATATTGCTTACAGAATATGAAGGCATTTGGATTGCTTAGGACTAGAGCAGGTCTCTTCTCATTTCATAAGTTCAATTTGCTAAATATTCATTGACACTCTTGAGTCAATAGCCACAATGCAGTAAATCTTAGTGAAGTAAGTTAGGAAAGAACAAGCACCTTTTCCCTTACATGCCAACTTGATTGGAATGGAGATTATGCACAATAGGTCCCTGCAGATGTCTGCTATCCAGTGGGGCCCATTGAATTTCATTTAAATGCCAAGGCACAAAAACCTAAAACAATGTGACTTTAACAGAAAAAGGGGGGGAGAGAAATCTGATGAGGAATTTGATGAGAAAATGGCAAGAATTCCTGTGGCATTTGGGTAACAGTTTCCAGCCTTCGTTTTAATAGAATAAACAGGATCATATTTCATTCAAATCTGGCAATGAGATGAGCTTTGGGTATTACATTGATATAAACCAATAAAGAATTTGCAAATTTGAAACACTAATTAACAGACACAATATTAAATGAAAAAAGTTTGCTCGAGGGGCAAATATATTTGAAGACTTCAAACTTTTATTAGAAGACATTTTTGAATAGGAACATGCAAAAGGCACTGTTTAACAATTTTAGAAAGAAAATAACTTATGAAGGGCTTTTTTAAAAAAATATTCTTTTTTCAATCAATGCACTTAAATGTTATTCAATATTACTCTGTCAATGCACTTAATATTATTACATCCCCATTATGAAACAATAACTTAATGTCACAATCTTATATATATTCTGTCATTTTGTATCTGACCTACAATGATCCTGATAGGGTTTTCAAGGTGAACAAGATAAACAACAGAGAGATTGTATTGCTTTTTATGCAATACAAACTCAGGATAAGATTGCTCCACCACAGAAACATAGCACTCTTGACATCAATCAAGCTGGACTACAACCTGGGAATAGCACCTGTGCTTAAATACTCACCATGTAACTTTGCTAATTTGGCTTCAGATTGGTTTAATTGCCGCCTTCTGCCCAATTAGACTAGAGTCTAACCCAGGGGTTCCCAACCTAAGACCTGTGGGCCGGATTTGGCCCATGGCACCATTTCATGTGGGGGCCCACCTTTCCAATGGCATTCAAGAAACAAAATGGCCACCCCTTTGAAGCTGCTGGAACAAAATGGCTTCCCACATCGTGCAGGCAGGGCAAAATGGCTGCCGGGCCCTTGAAGCTGACTGAGAGAACGTGACCCAGCCCCTGGCTTGAAAAGGTTGGGGACCCCTGTTCTAACCCTAAACTTCCAATGGAGGCTGATTGGTTTCTGTGTTTCCTTTCCCATAGCTAAAAAGAAAATTTGTGTTTCAGAAGCAGACCATGTGTGGATTGGGCGCAGGGGGACATGCAGTTACAGAGTAATTGGTTAACCTTTGTCTGAAGAGTCAACATTTCCAGTCATGCTGCCAGAGATAGGGACTGAGAACATGCCCTCTCCCAAGCAGTCTGTAGCCAAACGTTGAGCTCCCCTCAGACAAACCTAGCATGGATGTTTGCCATGAAATGTTGGTGGCGGCAGCAGCTACTACTCATGTCTGAGCATACATCTTTCCTGGAAAACATTTTCTCAGGTGATGGATGTGTCTCTGGTGACTCCATAAACCAATCCTGGCATGAAGCATGCAATCACACACATTACACTGAATAGATGGTGGAAGGAGTAGTTGAGTTTGCTGAAGCTTTCATGATTGTTGCTTAGTCTCTTCATGTCTGCAGCATTCTCCTTCAAAGTGGTTGATAGCAGCAGAGAAGGTTTGACGCCAAAGTGGGCAATCTACAGCCACTGCTTCCCAAGTTTGTAGGTTTATACCTGACACCTTCATTGTTTGTTTTAGCTGGTCCTTATAATGCTTCAAAGGAGTTCCATGAGGTCTTGTACCAGAACTAAGTTCCCCATAAAGAATTTGATGAGGAAGCCTGGAAGTATCCATATGGCAGACATGCCCTATCCATCTAAGATGATGGCCAATTATGGAAGCTTCAATGCTATTTACATTTGCTTTCTTGATGACTGTGATTTTGGTGACATAGTCATGTAAGGACAATATTTCTGCACTATCCATAACATGTTGGTGCATAAGGCTGAAGAAATGGACTTCTACCCAAAACTGCATATTGATAGTTTGATTTTATTTTAAACTGTCCAATAAAGGTATCACCTCCTTCATTTGTGTTCAAATAAATAAAGTTTCACCATTCCAAAACCTTTCTCCATGCCCAATCCCCAATCCCCTCCATTGCAAAGCAGTGATTTGAACCTAGGTCTTCCCAGTCGCAGTTGATCCTCTATACAACACTGCTTTTCATATGTAAAGTTATCAGAGAACAATCCCACTGAACAGGATTTACTTCTGAGTAAAACAGACTGTCCTCATACTTTCATGCTTAAACAGTAATCAAAATAACCTTAGTAGATTAGTTGCAGTATTAGCAGGACTGTAGCCTCAATTAATTTTTCTAATCCATTGGTTTAGGATTATATTCATATTTAATTTAACCTCAGAACTCATATGCTAAAGTGGTCATTTTGCTTCTGAAATTGAATTGTTTATTCTCTGAAAGCTGATTATAGTCCTTTTGCACTTCTGTTAAAGAGCATATTTACAGCACAGCCTATATCTACTTGGACGTAAGTTCCATTACATTCCATGATGCTTAATTTCAAGTGAGCATAAATACAGCACTGCAGGCCTAGTAGCTTTGGTTTACTAGTCACATCTATGCCACAGCAGAAGGGTTTTGCTTCCAATTTGCAATGCCACTCATACTACAATGTCTAAGATTTACGTATCTAAAGAACTTGTACTTCAGAAAATGGGGTTTTTGGTTAGAATGTTAAGGAATCAAATCTATGAGCTGAAGCATGGCATGAAATGTCAGAGACTGTTTTTTAAAATAGCTGGTTATTTCATACTAAACATTGTTATAATCATGAAACATCTGTTGAGCAGAAAGTTACCTGAGTCAAGAATTTCAACACTGGGTTGTGCTTTAAAATTGAGGGAAATAACTCAGGAAAATGTTGTCAATCTATTAAGTATTTATTTGCAAGCATTTCTTATGAAAGAAACTGGGAAAGCAATTTAGCCTTTCTCAGAACAGTTGCACTTTTTTTTGTTGGAATCACAAGCAATTCAGTTTGGGACATACTTCCCATCAAAATGACCAACTTCAGCAGGTCTGAGGGCCAGGTGGCCAGCAGGGCCTCACCACAAGCTATACTCACACATTATTTCTATGTCCATTTTCAGGGTGGGGGACACATTATTTTCACTTATAGCACTGGACGTGTCCTGTTCTAATAGGCAGCCAAGCTTCCTGGCAACTTAAAAAACATGATTCTTCTTCTAAGTAAACAAAAAGGAAAGGCAAGCCACTCTATAGGAGGCATGTTTAGGACTGCAAACAATGCACAAGAACTCATCCTTGCTCTATTTGCTGCTTGGAATTGGTAAGTAGTTAATGAAAGATAGTGTGGTGTAATAGATAGAGACAGGGATTCAAAATTCCAACTTAGCTCACAAAAAGTCACTAAGGGATGGCAATGTTGACCAGATATGCTCATATACATCAAAATTCCTCAGAATCACCCAAAGTCTAAGAGGCTTGAAGCCACATACCAACAGCTCATTAATGGACAGGAAACAAAAAGAAGATAGCTCTTAACCCACTTCATGACATGGGAAGTTGAAAGAAGAATGCCAACTGACAGTAACAAGCTATATACATTGGTTCATTTCATGCCACATTTGCCCTGAGCAACGATAGCCTTCCATTCCAGTAGCAAGATAGGTTTCAGTCTGTTATACTCTGAATGGATTCCTTGGAAAAATAAACATTTTTTTTCTTTTCACCTTAGTATGAGCATTGTGAGTGACTGTTCTTATTTTTAGTTATATGCACACCTTATTTGCACTCCTCTAACATAATTAACACAGATTTCTCAGATATGGACCAAGCTCCTACATGATTAACGCAAGGTAAAATTATGTAATTTTTCTCACAATGCACATAGTCAGAACTGAATTCATGGTGATGAGATCAGTGATGGGCATCAGCAGGTATGCGCCAGTTCGCCAGAACCAGTAGCAGAAATTCTGGCTGGCCCCACTCATCCAAGTTTTGAAATAAAGTACTCTTATTCAGGTGCAATGCAGGGTTTCCCCCCTGGCCATGGCCACCATACCACGCCCCCAGTGTGGTAGTAAAAAAAATTGAGTCCAGCACTGGATGAGATGTAGTAGTGGTGGTACCTTTGAACATTTCTGTTATGAAATTTATGGTTGACTAGGACATCAATGGCTACAAAAGGAGACCCACCACTTATAACAACTTGGTTTAAGACCTCTACTTTTATGACTACTCCATTGTTACTCAAAATCCCAGTTTATGAATTTATAAGTGGTATACTGTTGTCAGGAAGTAGGACAGCACAGGAAACAAAAGTGGTCAAAGGTAACCATATTTGGAGCGGGGGGACAAGCAAGCAAAATGGCGTATGACAAGGGAGAAAGAAAGCTTTTTTTAAATTTCTTTATGTCAGAACATTACATGATGCAATGCAGTAAAGTAATACCCCGGATAACGATTGCATCAGATAACGCTAGAATCAGATAATGATGCAAGTTTTTTGGAAAAAACTTGCATCAGATAATGATTCTGGATAATGATTCTTAGCGTTATCCGATGCAATGGTCTGCGGGTGTGGGGTGGTTTGGGTAGAACAACCCAATCCACCCCCCACACGCAGCGGTCTCTGCGACTGCAGTAGGGTCGGGGGAAAGCACCCGCCTTTCCCCCGACCCTACTGCAGTCGCAGAGACTCCTTTTCTCTTTCCCTCCCTGTATTTAAACTACAGGGAAGGGGGAAAGAGAGAGACATGATTGGTTCTCTAGAGAATCAATCACGTCTCTCTCTTTCCCCCCTTCCCTGTAGTTTAAATACAGGGAGGGAAAGAGAAAAGGAGTCTCTGTGACTGCAGTAGGGTCAGGGGAAAGTGTCTTTCCCCCGACCCTACTGCAGTCGCAGAGACCGCTGCGCGTGGGGGGTGGTTTTAAAGGCAGGGAGGTCTCTTTCTTTCCCTGCCTGCCTTTAAAGCGGTTTGTCCCTGAAGTCAGGGCTTTTTTTTTTAGCATTGTTCGATGCATACATTGGACAACGCTAAAAATCAGATAACGTCATGACTTGTGGAACCAAGTCATAACGTTATCCAGGGTATTACTGTATTTCTGAATTGGGAGGTTTAGCTGGTTCTTAACTATTGCCCAAGGGATGCCCGAGTTTATTCAAAATGTTTTCCACTCTTCTGCGAGACAGAAGAATCACACAACACAATAGAAGAGAGATGGGAGAAGAGAGGATGACAGGGACAGGAGGGGCAAACAAGATGGTGAATGATAGCGGGAACAAAATAAAAGGGAAGAACTGAGGCTACAGACTTTGGGGAACCAGAGCTAGCAAGACTCTTGACCCCCAATGGGAAAACAAAGTTAAAGGAAATTGCTTAACTTGTATGGATGGAGGTTTGTTGCAATTACAATGAATCTGACCACACAATGTAGTTACCATGAATTCTAGTTGCTGGGGCCTGTGGTCAGGAAGGTGATAATGTCCTTATTATGGGCCTTCCATAAATTTCTGGTTGGCCGCTGTGGGAGTTGAACACTAAACAACTGCATTGTTATATTTCTGTAAAAGCAGGCTAGTAAATGATTTTCTGAATTAAAATTGCACCGGGGGGGGGGAACTATGCACTCTTTTCCACCCAACCTTCTCTGTTCCTGGATGCAACCTCTCAGGTTTAGTTTAAAATAGAAAAAGAAACCAATGAACATGGAAAAAATTATATTAAATCAGTGATGGGATTTTAAAAAATTTACTACCACGTCATGACGTCATGGACGTCATGGGCGTGGCCAATGTCATGACATTATGATGTCATGGGCGGAGCTGACGTCATGACGTCATGAAATTGTGGGTGAGGCCTTAAAATTAAAAAATTATGAAATAAAATAAATATGCACACACCCCTCAACCCACCCACCCACAACACAAACCCATAAATAAAGTAAAGAAATAAAATAAATAAAGAAATAAAATAGAAATACGCCCATTCACCCACCCCAAACACAAACCCCTGGGAGGGCTCGGCGGCGGCGGATGGCCTGGGCAGGGCAGGCCTCAACCTGCCCGTGGGGGCTTGGCAGTCCTGGGGGAGGTGCCCCCTCTGAGGGCTGGTGCCACCTGCCCAGGCCGCCATTGCTGCTGTCGCCATCGTCACTATCACCGCCATTGCCATTGCAGCAGCAGCAGCCGTCACCACCGCCGCTGCCACCTGAGCCGGAGCCGCCGCCACCGTCACCACCATTGCCACCATCGCCACCACTGGGCGTCCCCAGGCCATGGGGGCTTGTCAGGGAGAGCTCAGTGGCGGTGGATGGCCCGGGCAGGCCTCAACCTGCCCATGGGAGCTCGGTGGTACCAGGGGAGGTGCCCTCCTCTGAGGGCTGCTGCCGCTGGCGCTGATGGAGCCGTTCTGAAAAGGTGCGGCTCTGGCTCTGAATTTTTTTAAAAAAAATTGGAGCCAAAATGGCTCTAATTTAGTGCACATGCGCAGAAACTCAATCTGATGCATGCGTAATGTGTCAGATTGAGTTTCTGCGCATGCGCACTAAATTGGAGCTCCAATTTTTTAAAAAAAAATTATTTCGGTGAGGCGTCCGGAATCGAACGCCTTAAAAAAGGGCTACCCTCTCGGAGAACCCTCCGAGATTATTCCTACCGGTTCTGGGGAACCGGATGGAACCGGGGTCATCCCATCACTGTATTAAATACCATCTAAAATGTACTTGACATTGTCGGGATTTGGCTACATTGGTAGATTACTACAGCTGTTCACCCACAAACAGCATATACTCTTTCTTCTTATCTGTTGAGACTGAACAATGTACTTTTGTTCTAACATGACCCCTATTAAGTTTCTTTCTTTCTGTGTGTGACTGAGTAGAAATGTTTGAATTTTTTTAGAAAAGGAATATTAATGGGTTGGGATTTTTTTTAAAGGCAATTGATCGACATCATGTAAATAAAAAGTCTTGATCTTTCATTCAGATAAATGGTATGCATCAAAGTCAAGTTAAAGTACTTCATGCAACCCATTTAATTCCACCAAATAAAATGTGTAGAAAATGGAATATTTAAAAATCCATTAGCAATAAAAAAAATAAATGACAAGCTGCTGAGAAACCTGTTCACAGAAGATTTGTGTGTCACTTGGTTCAAGGAATCATCAGATTTATTTTATATCTAGATGGCAGTTGTGAGGAAGAGGGCTAGGGCATCTGATAACAAGAGGATAGTACCTACATGTAATGCATTCCTTTCTGAGTAAAGCTATATTTGGGGAAAGCCACCAAACAGAGTAAATGGGATGATGAAAAAGAATAAGATGAATTCAGGGTAAAAGGTAAAGGTTTTCCTTGCTCGAAAGCCAGTCGTATCCAACTCTAGGGGTCAGTGCTCATCTCTGTGTCAAAGCTGAAGAGCCGAGCTGTCTGCTTCTGCAGACATTTCCATGGTCATGTGGCAGGCATAACTAGACACCGGAATGGATGGAACGCTGTTACCTTCCCACCAAACTGGTCCCTATTTATCTACTTGCATTTTCATGCTTTCAAACTGCTAGGTTGGAATTCAGGGAAGGAGAAAGAAAGCAAAAGAACATGAGCATGGATATATTCTATGGTCACCCACCAATGTTTAGGTAGATTCAGAATGTGAAAGGAGGAGGGTAGTAATTCCTCTGACTATTCCCTACTTCCTACTATCTGTATCTTAAACCTCTGGCCTCTTAAACTATTAACCTATTGGCCAGTGGTGACCAAAGCTACCAAAAATGACTTGACCCATAAAGCCAAGCTAAAGGTCAAAATATCAGCCCATTCAGAGCAGAAATAGATGAGACGCCTGGCTTTGTAAAAGAAACAGAGCTTGCTTAAGACTTAAAGCAGGGTTTTTCAACCTTGGGCTACCAGCTGTTCTTGGACTTTAATTCCCAGGAGCCATGATCAGCAGGTGTGCTGAATTGGGCGTCTGGTAATTGAAGACTGAAAACACCTGGGGGCCGAAGGTTGAAAAATCCTGACTATAGGATGTTTACTCTTCCTGCCTCAAGGTGTCACAACTATGATAGTTGAATATCAGCTTCGTTTAGGGTACATCTTGACTCCTAAAAGTATCAGGGTTCTAATCAGGAACATAACAATCATGTGGTGTTTCTCCCAGTTTCCTCATCGTTTAAAGAAACTCTGCCCAAACAGGGTTGTTTTAAATCCTGTGGTCACTTCCTCAAAGCACTCTCCCACATTCCACTCCTGTCCTCTGTAGACTTTCCTTTCTCTCTCTCTCTCTCTTTTTTTTACTGTCTCCACCGCTCATGGCCTGCATTACAAGGGGGTGGGGAATCTGCTTCCACAGAGTGGAGTTCAGTTTACTCTTATGGTGTTACAATTCTTGGTCATGACATCTGACCATTGAACTGTCATACCACTAGAACAGTAAAGATCAGGTGGGGGAAAATGTTTTCAGGCTGTGGAAAATCCTGCTGCCTTTTCAACGCACAATACGCACACGTGCACACAGAAGAATCCAACGGTTTCAGAATCGATAGGAAAAATTGACACTGAGTGGGCAGTTTAAAAAAAGTTGTAGTTTGGCAAGATAACACATGCCCCAGTTGTGCAGTGTGTATTTCTTGGTATTTGAGTCAATTCCAAACCTTGCAAAACTGATGCAAATATAGGAATTTTTTAAAATCAATACACACTTTTACTTTGACAATTGGTCAAACTCCTGAGCTTACTTAGTTCATTGAGTCATCCAAGCAGCTTCAAAACTGCTTAGGAAGAACAAAAAAAGTGGCGGAATTATTCCTCAGAGCTATGAGAGGGCTTTTTCCATAAACCAGTGTTTCCCAAATGCGGGTGTTTGGACTTCAGTTCCCAAAAGCCTAAGCCAGTATATTGACTGATCAGTGCTTTGGGGAATTGACTTAAGCTTCTGGGAATTGAAGTCCAAACACCAGCATTTGGGAAACACTGCCATAAACAATTTTGTGACTTGGAGGTGCAAGGCTGATTCAGCCTTGCAGGATTGAGAATGGGGCATACACAGCCACCAGACGTGAAAATTAGCCCACTTGTGCTGTAGAGACATCTAGAGCAGTGGTGCCCAAACTAAGGCCCAGGGGCTGGGTGCGGCCCCCGACACCAATTCATCCGGCCTGCGAAGCCCTTGTCGCTCCAGGAAGCAGAAGTAAAACGCACCTGTATGGACCGTATGGGCGTGTTTTACTTCCCCTTCCAGGAGCGACGAGGGCTTCGCGGGCCGGATGAATTGGTATCAGGGGGCACACCTGGCCCCCGGGCCTTAGTGACCAGCTCCTTGAACTACATGATTGGCCCACGGCTCAAAAAGTTTGGGCACCCCGATCTAGAGGATTGATTGGTCCAACTTTATTGCACAGCCTCTAATTGTGAGGATTTGGACAAGATGCTTGACCAAATTTGGGTGATCACAGGACCATAGCCAGGATTCTAGATTGAGGGGGGGAGGGCAAAAAATTTTCAGGAGGGACAAAAAATTTCAGGAGGATCAACAATGTCACACTCACATATATAACATTGGCACCATTAGTTCAGGAGGGTTTTCACACTAATATCCACTCTGCAACAAGTGGCTGAGAAGATGATCTAGTACAATAAGGAGGTGCAACTGGTATACATTGACCTGGAGCAGGCATTCAACCGAGTCCTGTGGAAGGAACTGCAGAGGGTGATAGAGGCAAGGGCAGTCAAGAAGTCCTTGATACAGGCTGTACAAAGTTTCTATAGAACCTGCAGAAATTATCTGCGGACAGCAGAGGAAAAGTCCAGCAAGTTTACGACCAGTGCTGGAGAAAGGCAAGGAGACAGTCTCTCACCCTACCTCTTTATCTTGCTCATGGATGACATCATGAAGAGCACAAAGCAAAGTGCTAAGAAAATAACCCTGGGATATTGGAAGATAATAATTTCGTGTCAGATGCTGTGGTGGCTCAGTGGTTAAGAAGCTTGTCTTGTTAGCTGGAAAGTCAGCAAGTTGGCAGTTCAGAACCTGGGTACTGCATGACAGATTGAGCTACCTTTGTCCCTACACTCATGTATAGCAGTGAGTCATGGTCGCTCACCTCCAGGCATTACAGCCAACTGCAAGCAATTGAGATGAAATAGCTGTGGAAGGGCAAGAAGAAAACCAGACATGATGGGGTGCAAAATGTGACCATCAAACAGAACCTGAACATTCAACCACTGAGGAGTAAAATCAAGAAGGGTCAGCTATGCTGGTTTAGTCACGTCAACCAAATCGCTGATACCAGGATCCCGCAGCAGGCATGGGAGGCCTGAGTGCAGGGTACAAGATCCCGAGGCAGGCCCACATCATGTGACCATTGACAACATCAAGGAGGCCCTTCATGTTCGCAGTAGTGACCTGAGGCAACCCGATGGAGATCCTTTGTGGAATCCTCTATACTGTAAGTTAGAAGAGGAGATGATTAAATAAGTAAGTAAGGGTTATCACAGCATGCTGTTAAATTCATTTCTAGGTCCAGATTCCATCAGACAGAACTAATTTTTAAAAAAGCTCCACTGAAAGCTGAAATTGAGAAGATGCAATAATACTGTTTTGCCACCATCATTACCATGGCATAGGCTAGATCAGTAAGACTAGTTTGTGTTTGGATGGACCTGCGATGACTCTTCGTCCACCAATGTTGTAGTTTAAATAGCACCTTCACTAAGAAGTCAAGACTAAAGTCTCATCCTGCTACTGGGAAGAAAAGACATTAAAATGACTAGTAGGACATATGCTATACTATCGATATGCTATGGTCAAGTTGACTTAGGTTATAATATGCTGTTGGAAGACAAGTCAGCAGATAACATAAATAGAACATTTAAGAGGGAGAGAAAACCTCACTTCAATTGTCTCTACTGTCTTTTTGAATTTAAAATGTATGTAACAGGAGGTAGCAAAATAAAATCAGTGTCCAGTGTTCTTTTCTTCCTTGATACAAATGACAACTAAAGAAATGGTAGTAATTTCTCCTTTCTTATTTTATCATCCCCAAAAAGAGTCTCCTGGCATTATTGTATGGTGCCAACAGCATAAAATCAATGTCTTTTAATGTAATCCATGAAACAAGATTAAAAGTATTATGTTGTTATTTGTGCATTTATTTTAGTTTATCTCCAAAGAGGGGAAAAGAAAATTAAATAAATGGCTCCCTGCCTTCCTAAAATTTGCACAAAGTGCAACCAAACCTTTTAGTTACATTTTGCATTGTATGTTTTCCTTCTTTTAACATTATAGCTACATCATAAAGATGATGCTTGATAAAAGGTCCACAATTTAATGGTAAAGTTGGGGAAAATTTTAACTAGAGCTAAATTTGGAGAGTAGGAATTTAAAAAAAGTAAACCCACTACAGTTAATAGATCTTTAGGTTTGGGTTGCAATATAAGTCAGGTATAAATACGGTACTGCAGAGGAACACCACAGAAAACCTGGCTAGTTTTGAGCTAGCTCATTCTCCCCAACTCTTTCCCCCCTCTCCCTCTGTTAAGCAAAATGATACGGTGTCATCAGTGCAATTCTAACATAATGACAAAACAAGAGGACCACATTGCAGGATCATCAATACAAGAAGTGACACTACCCTGTAGAGCAGGGCTCCCCAACCACCTGGCCACAGACCAGTACCAGGCCACAGGCTGCCCTGAACCGGGCCACCAGGCTAAGAGCCCTGATAGCAGCCTTCTGCCCTCAATGTGCTCTACCAGGTATGCCCAGCTAACGGAGCACAGGCTTCAGACATAGCAGATAGGCAGGTGGCCAGGACCCTTCTCCACATTGCTTAACTACAGTGGGGCTCCACCCCACCCCCCACCCCGCCAGTGTGTACCAGCCAATCCCACCACCCTCACTTTCCGGTCCATGGAAAATTTGTCTAGCATAAAACCGTTTCATGGTGCAAAAAAGGTTGGGGACCATTGCTGAAGAGTACTTAGCATACTGTTTCATCTGCACTATTATTATTCCTAGGCAATCTTCCACAGGCTTATTGTGGAAAACTCATATGACTAAGTCTGAGAATCCCTGTGTTAGAGCACTTAGCAATTACCTATATATTACTCACAGTAAGCAATCATTCACTTCCTAGAAGAGATTTGCATATTTTAGGGCACGTTGACTAAAAAGGAGGGGGGGACATATTTATCATCTTTTAATACAGATTTTTAAATAGTTTTTCCCCCAGAGGAAGAAATTAGTAGTTCTACAATTTTGTTTTATTTCCATATGCAGACTATCAACAAAATAAAAGCGCTGGCAGAAAATCAGTGCAGAGGGAGATTTGAACTCGGCATAAACATACTCTCTGAATTCCTTTGCGTATTTCATTCAGTAAATAGTGCTGGTGAGCAATTAAACATGCATTTCAAGGACTAGAAGTAAAAACTGTGGCCTTAAGAGGTAGACCACATGAGGACCTTGTTCTTCAGTGGTTACTTCAATAGCTATGGCCATAGGTTAGAGCACTTACAAGTGTCTGCAGATGTGTGTTAAGAACATGTACAGATCACAGAACAAAGCACACATGTTGACTTCAGGAATGGCTTTAATGAGTGTCAGACTCCTTCTTTTGAGTCCATTGGCACAAGGTGTTCTGCCATGTAAGTGGATCGGTACTATCATTTGGCAGAAGACCTTAGGCCAGGGGAGCCCAAACATTTTGCATCTGGGGCGTGACCACACCCCTGGAACAGCTGAGTGGGCCTGACCATGCCCCAGAGGTGGTGCTGGATGTCTCTATGCATGCACAAATGTGTCCCCACTACTTCCAGAAGTAGTTTTACCACTTCCAGAAGTGGTTATGGACATCTTTGTGTATGTGCAAATACATCCCCACCACTCCTGCAAGTGGCTCTGGACACACATGTGCATTGGTGGGCATGTCTCCCCATCCACTTCTGGGAGCAGCGAGGGTTTCAAGGACCATGTGAATTGTCGTTGGGGCCCCAATACTGCACATGGGCTGTAGTTTGTGCACCCCTGCCTTAGGCAGTAGGGTTGAGTATTGTAGAATGATGGCACATGCCCCTGCTGTTTCATTCATTTTCATTGGACTTTTAGAAAAAGAAATGAGTTCCCTCCCTCACTCCCACATCAAAGTCTTTTCTGGACTTTGGCCAACCCTGCAACTTCATGAGCTTTAGGGATTGCTTGAACTAGTTGTGCTGGCCCTCTTAGCAGTTGTGCAAGAACAAGTGCATGAGTGAGCAACACATGGTTTGGTGGTTGCACAGGCCCATTTGGTTTTTCCACACCCACTCCCTGAATTTATGCAGAGAGAGGGCAGAAAACCTCATGCAGTTTCTTTGGACAATAAGGACCATGAGGAACACAGGCCTTGCCCTCAAGCAAAATCATGTTCCTTGTCCACTCCTTGGAAGCACAATTTCACTTTGAAACAAAGTGTGCCCACATGCCTATTATTTCCTCCAAAGGTGTTACAGCACAGAGTAGCCAGATTCTCCCTCCATCCTTTCCCTTCCACTAGCCATTTTAATGAGTTATACTAATAGCAAATATATTAACAGCCGCAGCTTCCCAGTTGGCTTAGTGGTTTAGACACTGAGCTGAAGACTGAAAGGATGGCGTTTGATACCTGAGAGCTGCACTTGGGGACATGAAAGTCTCCTCATTTGGGTGTCTCCTAAAAATCCTTTCAACCCAGAATAATCTCTGATATGAAAACACACACACGTACTAACAGCCATCCTACGTTGACATCATCACTTCTGCATCCTGCTGGTTTTTGTTCTGTTTTGCTTGCTTGCTTAACATGCTTGCCAGGGTAGTTACTTGGCTTCCATTCTTTCTTTTCCCTGGCTTAATCACACGGGTATTCCAAAATAATCAGTGAACATGCAGCAAACAGTTGTTGTCATAGTCCTACACAGCCAATCCAATTTGATTCCAAACTCACATTAGAGAAGGTTTTTACAAAAGCAATTTCATGTTGAGGAAAAATAATCAAATAAGCAGCTATTTTAAGGACTGGTTGGTGGAGGGTTTAACCAGTGGTGGGATTTTAAAAAAATTACCACCTACTTTGTGAGCGTGGTATTGTGGGTGTGGCCAGGGGGAAAGCTTTGTGTTGCACCTGAATTAGGACTACTTTATTTCAAAACTTGGATGGATGGGGCCAGCCAGAATTTCTGTTACTGGTCCCAGCGAACTGGTGTGAACCTGCTGAATCCCACCAATGGTTTTAACCAGTGATGGGATGTAACAGGTTCTCACCAGTTCTCCAGAACCGGTAGTAACTTTCCCCAGCGTCATGGAGAACCGGTTGCAGCTTTTGGGGGGAACCACCTTCGGGGCTTACCTTTTCCCTGGTTCCCCTACTGCGCATGCACGCCAAGCACTTGGTGTGCATGCATGCCTACAGTGCTTGGCGCGTATGCATGGCCTCTTTGCTGTCCTCCCAAGCGGGGAGGAGGAAGAGAAGCTGCTAGCCTGAAGTTCCCTATAGCCTGCTCCCCTAGATATCCTAGAGAACTTGTTAGGCAAAGACTTAGTACCTAACTTCTTTAACTGTTGAAAAGTGCCAAAATGAAGCCATCTTGTGGTGAGTTCATTCTGTAGTTCCTTCCATCTGACCTAGTGTGAGAAAGATTAGCCAGAATCAGCTTTAAGCTCTGGTTTAAAAGCTCTGGTTGATTTGTGTTTGGGGTGTGTGTGTGTATTTTAATGTATTATTTATTTATTAATTTAATTTATTTACGGGTTTGTGTTGTGGGTGGGTGGGTGGGTTGAGGTGTGTGTGTGTGTGTGTGTACTTATTTTTATTTTATATTATTTTTTAAATTTGTTTTCTTTGACATTGGCTCCACCCATGATGTCATGATGTCAGCTCCGCCCACACTGTGATGATGTCATGGTGGGGTAGTAAAAAATTTGACATCCCACCACTGGTTTTAACCCTACCTCCCCTCTTTCTTTTATACTGTGGATTCAATGAGAAAGACAACAGGGAAGTTCCATCTTCCCTCCCTCCCTCTTCAGTATGACAAGTAGAATTATTACTTTCCACATCAAGCCATGGGAATCGCTTTTAAAAGTAAAAAATTCTTCAGTTTACCACACTAGCATTCTAGATAATTCCCAGTGCCTTCTCAATAAAAGAAATCTGGGTATAATTGTGCTGACCTTTGAATTAATAGCCATCCCTCTCCCCTGTCATTCTAATAAAGAGTTTGGGGAGATTCAAGAAAGAATCATCTGGAAGTGATAGAATTTCTGCCTTTGCTTTTCTCCTTCAGGCACTAATGGGTTTTTGTCAGTCCCTCTTTACTCAGTGTATGACACATGCAGCCATTCCACTTAGTTGTCCATTAACTTTTCCAAGGGGTTACTTTGTTCTTGCTATAAGACTCCCGAGTCAAGTTCAGGCTGCCGAGATTAAATTTCGACAAATCCTTTGCTTATAAAGGTGCTGTTTCCAATCGTCAGTAATGTTTATCAGAGTGCAACTGTATCCATTAGTAATTAAAACAGGCTGTTTCAGCAAATACAAAAGGTCACACAAGCCTATGGATCAACATGCTTGTTTTACTGTCAAGTTTCCCCAGGTTTTGCTGCCTGGTGGCTTGTTGTTTTTCTTCAAGTCATCTATTTATCTAAGGAACAAGTGTGGAAAATCAGCGAACTTGAGCAACTCAATAGGTGGTATGAAGCCCAAAGCTACAATAAGTCTCTCTATATTATTTCTTTAACATCAGGTAATGTGACTCTCCACACTTCACATGGAAGTGCAGAAGTAATTTGTTCATTTACCTTGAGGTCTAGAGGACTAAAGCACAAACAACAGGATAAATGCTGCTTCAGTTAGGTAGAAAGAGACACCTGTAGTTCTGGATGATCTTTAACCACACCTGTATATCTTGGATAAATATTTCCCATTAAAGAGCAGGGGAGCTCCATCAAATTTAAAAATCTTTTTTTAAAAAAAGAAATATCTGTAAGAGATACTTTTGTCCAGTCTTCTCATTTTCCATTAAATATATTGATAATTTCAGGCACCACTTAGAAATTGAGTGGGTTTTACTCTTTTTCTTTAGCAAAGATACAGATAGAATGACAGAGAGCTTCTGTTGACTGCTTCTGTGAAAGAAATGAAACACATCAAGAGTTACACCAGTAAGGAGTTCCATGTTGACACTGCACAAATATGAATTTTCTGTTTATTATGGAGGACAAAGGAAAGCTTAGCACAGGGGGCTTCTTGTAGGTTAGGGTAGAAAAAATACATCTGCACCACCACCACCACCACCACCACCACAGAAATGTCTGCAGACGCAGAAAGTGCTGGCTCTTTGGCTGTAAATGGAGATGAGCACCAAACCCTAGAGTCAGATGTGACTGGTCTTCAAGCAAGGGAATTCTTTTTAGATATCCTTGGACTGCATTTCCCATCAGTCCTGTCAGCATGGCTAATAGTGTAGAGTGTTGACGGTTGCACTCTATCAATACTTGGAAAGCTACCATTCATCCATCCCTGGTCTATATATTCCCTTGGATTAACAAATGATCTAACATTCTTATACAGTACTCTGGGTTTTTTTTTTGCAAGTGAAGCACTTGTGCATACAGTAAACACATAACTGGGCAGTAGGACAGTCTTCGCTAGCCTTTGCTGATGCTTTCTCAGAATCTGTGAAATCAACTGAATGCAAGGAAGAGAATCCTAAAAGTCCTAAGTGCAAAGGGACTTTTGTATTTCTACAATTTCCAGTCCTAGAATCCACCAGAATTCTTTAACTGTATGAGGAGAAACCAGAGGCAAAAAGAGATACCTCTTTACCTCTATTTACAGTTTCTTTGCATATGTTTTGGCTGGGAAGAAAAATGGAATATCCCCTCAGGTCCTCTGCTTCCTGGATCATCCCAGTGTCCCTTGGAAACGGTGGTCTCTCTGCCCATTAGTCTCCATATAAGGCAGAAATTCTCAACCTTTTTAAGCCAGGGGTGGTTCACACTCCCTCAGACAGCTTCGGGGGCTAGTCGGACATTTTGCCCTTCTTCCATCACATGGCACTTCCTGGTGTGGTGCAGGCAGTGGGGGTCCAGATGAAATGGTGCCATGGGCTGCATCCAGCCCACAGGCTGCAGTTTGATAATCCCTGGTATAAGGGGAGCTTCTCACCAAACAATCTTTCCAATGAAGCACTGGGACAATTTCCAGGAAGTGGTGAGACTGAGTGGGGCATTCCATTCTTCTTCCCAGCCAAATCACAAGGAGAGACATAGAAAATGGGGATAAGGACAGTGGTGGGATTCAGCAGGTTCACCCCAGTTCGCCAGAACCGATAGCAGAAATTCTGGCTGACCGCGCCCATCCAAGTTTTGAAATAAAGTACAGTAATACCTCGGATAATGCTAAGACTTGGTTCCACAAGTCTTGGTGTTATCCGATTTTTAGTGTTATCCGATGCATGTTAAAATCCTATGGGATGGATCGGATAATGTTAAAACTCCATAGAGATACATTGTAACCGCACAGGCTTTAGTGGTTGTTATCCAATCCATCCAATAGGACCTTAACGTTATTCGATCCAATTCTCCTCCCCAGATTACTTAACGTTATGCGATGTTAGCATTATCCGAGGTAAACGTTATCAGAGGTATTACTGTAGTCCTAATTTGGGTGCAATGCAGGGCTTCCCCCTGGCCACACCCACCATACCACACCCACAGTGTGGTAGTAAATTTTTTTGGAGTGCATCACTGGATAAGGAGGCATCTCTTATGCCTTTTGGTTTCTCCACTGCTAGTCCCAGAATTCTATCTGGGGAATTCCAAAGCAAGTCTGCAACTGGAAGTCCTACAAACACAAAAGTCCCATCCTTAGAAAGCAATCCCTTTAATGTCCTCAGATGGACATTATGGCAAATCCATAAACCCCCAGCCTGCACATGGCACCTGGATTGCATTAGAAAATCAGTTGTGGGAACAATATCACTGTTAGCCCCTGTGCACTGAAAGCTATCAGGGGGAGTCTAGCCATTTATTTATTTATTTATTTATTTATTTCTCACACTTGCTAACCCGCCCCAATCGGGCAAGCCCGACTCTGGGCGGCTTACAGCACAGAATAAAACACATCAATATAAAAATTTAAAAATTTTTATATTTCCTTGGAAAGCCTTATTTGAGAGCTGATAGTGTGTCAGGGGCAGGTCCCTGCATTTCATTGACAACAGTGCTACCCTAAGTCTTCACTAAAAGCTTGGGATCCCAAAAATTGTCATGTCAAGCCACTCTGAGCCCTATTCCACTCTCTTCTCATTTTCCTAGTGGAAAGTCTTTACAGACACAAGCACATGCCCAAAACTGCCATTGAGTACAAACAATGCACATGTGTTGGTTTCAGACTTAGATCCTTGTAATTAAACAAAAGCACGTCTAAGCACTCTTGTTTCTGTTTCTTCAGAATATGAACACTCTGCTTATAGAGGATATTGCATTCATTCATTTGTTGGTCTCAGTTCATATCTCACCAGTAAAGCACCTATGCTGACCTATTATTTATTAAACTTCAATACCTCAAGAGGTATGCACCATACGATGCTTATATTAAAAAATAACAAACCCTTTTCTCAGAGTTACAGTTGAGCAGGGGGAAGTGGGTGATTATACTTTCATTGCATACCATGACAATGTAGCAATGGTTGCTTTGCCCTTTACTGCAGAATCGTTTTTTCCATCACCATTTGCACCATAGAATCCAGACATTAGAAGACTGCAGGGCTGCTGGCAAGGGCAGCTAAAGAAAAAAGCCTTAAGGGACATATTAGTATATTGATAGACAAGTCAGGGAAAAGGTGTAATAAAAGTGGAGACAAATTGAAAATTGTGGAGAAATTTTATCGTGACCTATATACAAAAAAACCTGTCAACTTGGATAAACTCGAAGAGTTATTTGTATCCCAAAAGATTAGAAAAATAGAAGAAAACCATAAGAATGCTATGGAGGAAGAAATAACAGAAAATGAAATTGGAGATGCGATAAGAAAACTTAAACTAGATAAAGCCCCTGGGGAGGATGGATTAACAGCAGAATTTTATAAGGAATTTAAGACGATAGTGATTGGAAAATTACGTAAATTATATAATAAAATATTAGAGGGAGAAAAGATACCCGAATCATGGACCAGAACAATTATAACTCTTATACCAAAACCAGGGAAGGACCAAGAGAAAATCGAATCATACAGGCCAATTTCTCTAATCAACCAGGATGCTAAAATTTTCACAATGATACTAGCAAAAAGAATGAATGGCTTTATTGGAGAATACATCCATAAGGATCAAACAGGGTTTCTGAATAATAGATACATGTCGGACCTAATTAGGAAAGTACTGGATTTAACGGATATAGCAGAACGCAAAAAAATAAAAATTGGTTTTTTAGCATTGGACATATTCAAAGCATTTGATTCGTTGCAATGGGATACAATACAGAAAATGATTAATTTATATGGATTTGGCAATAAATTTCAAAGTGTTATAGCTAGTTTATACCAAAAAAGTAAAGCAAAAGTTAAGGTTAATGGAGAGTACACAAAGGAGATACAATTAGAATCAGGGACTAGACAAGGCTGTCCACTATCTCCAGGTATATTTGTAATAGCAATGGAGTTTTTGGCCAATGCCATTAGACAGGATAATAAAATTATTGGTTTAGAAAATAATAAAATAAATCTTTATGCGGATGACACATTATTAATAATTAAACACCCTAATCAAATGATAGATAAAATATATCAACATCTTAATACATTTGAGGAAGTTACAGGATTGAGAATAAATTGGGAAAAGTCAGAAATGTTATACATCAACGGGGACGCAGAGGAGCAAAATAGGATCAAGAATAAATATAAAATCCAGATTAAGAAGTCAATTAGATACTTAGGAATAATCATATCAGGGAAATTTGAAGATCTTAAAAAATTAAATTATGAAAAAATGAAGAAAGAAATAGAAATGAAAATCAGGCACTATAGAACCTTAAAATTATCCTGGTTTGGTAGAATTGCACTTACAAAGATGATGTTATTACCAAAATTGAATTTTTTGTATGATGTACTGCCGATTAAACACAGTATCAAGGAACTGCAGGAGTACCAGAAAATGATAAATAAATTTTGCAATGAAGATAAGAGACCAAGAATAGTTAAGTCCCTATGGTATCAAGCACAGAAAGAGGGAGGATTAGGAATACCGAATATTCATAATTATTATAGAGCCTTTCAAATTAGAAACGTTATTAAAATATTAAAAAAAGATACATTGGATTGGAAAGAACTAGAGATGAGAGAGACAACACAATTGGATAAGTCGTATTTTTTAAAGGAGGAAGGAAAAAAGAATAAAAGATGTATCCAAAATAGGCTATTAAGAACAACGTTAGATGAGTGGGATCGGATTAAAAAATGTATGGCACCTCACACCTCGCCGGCCTTGGAGCTAACAGATTTTAGTGACTTTCCCATTAACATAGACGACAAGATTAAGAAGGTATTAATAGACAAAAAGATATTACTGTTAAAAGATTGGGCAAAAATATGTAAGGATAAGGTGACAAAGAAAGCAATATATACGCAGTTGGGATTAAACTGGTTTCAAACCCTCCAGTTAGATAATTGGAATAAAAAGAAAATAAGTGATAGTAGCCTAGAGAGGAAAAATACAGAATTTGAAGGAATTCTAATTCAGATTAGAGAAGATAAGATGGGAATTAAAGGGGTGGTTAGTAAGTTGTATAAAATATTGAACAAAACAAGGAAAATACACGAAATTCTTAGAAATGTATGGGAGCAGGAATTAGGCACAATAATTGGAGAAAACAAATGGCAAGATATCTGGCAAAGAAGGATAATGAAAAATATGTCGGTTCGGGTCAAAGAACATAATTATAAGTTAATATGGCGCTGGTATCTGACCCCGGTCAAGCTGCACCAAATGGATAATAAAATAGATATAAAATGCTGGAGGTGCAAACAAGAAATGGGGACATATATACACATGTGGCGTGAATGTTCTGCACTGAAAGGATTTTGGGAAGGAATAGAAAAAGAGGTTAGTCATATTTTTGAGCAGAAGCTTGAACTGGGTCCAGAATCAGCGCTTTTGACAGCTTCAGACAAAATTAACTTGAAGGGGGAAGATAGAGAATTATTATTGATAATGCTGTCAGTGGCTAGACAATGTGTTGCAAAAAAGTGGAAAAGCGATTTGAAAGTTAAAATAGAAGAGTGGTACAAAGAGATGTGGCAATTAGCGCTCAACGATAAACTGACCTGGGAGTTGAATATAAGGAAAGGGATTGTTCCGGAAAATAGATTTTGGGGAATTTGGAAAAGATTTGTTAATTATGTTATGGAAGGAAAAGGAGGAGTCAAGCCTGGGCCTGAGCAAGAATACTTTTGGAAGTAAAAAGTTAAAGCTACTCTTGGACACATTATGTATAGCACAGGGTGTCTTGTCTTATAAAACATAGTACTGTTTTTCATATTTGTTTTAATCAAGAAAGCACTAAAAATGTAATAAATCAAATGTGATTCATGATTATTGTATTGTAATGTAATTATGTTATAGTTTGATGATGTAATTATTATTTGTTCTTGTTTTAAATAAAGTTAATAAAATTTAAAAAAAAAATGAAGACTGCAGGGCTTTGTCTTAGGTGAAGTTCTAAAAACCTTTACTTCAAAAATCACATTCAGCCATTTGTGCTGCATACTGAACTGTTTTAGAAGTGTACTTTCCCCCCCCCCCCACCCAAATACTGGTATACTTCAAACCACACTCAATAGAGCTTTGGAAAGATGCGTTATTTGATTACAACATCAGCCATATAGAAAAAGCAGAATAGATGGAATGTAGCAGGAACTGGGAGTTATAGTCCAAAACAGTAACTTTTCAAAACTTTGTATTTCTCCTCTATTTCTGGGAACATCTTCCGCTATCCATCCATTTCGAGTTCTCCATCTTTATTACATCACCCTGTAGGCCTCAAGTTAGGCGCTTACATTGCAGCTCCAGGGACCAGAATGAAAAGAAACCCCAAATGCTCATCTTTTTGCATTTGTAATCTATTGATCCTAAATACTAACTCCTATCCTCATTCACTGTGTATGTTTTTTGATTATTGATGGGGAGGGGGTTTCATATGTTCGGCAAAACAAATGCTACATTTGAAAATATTGGTGGATGCCTGTTTTCATTTTTCTTACTATGCCCTCGTGCATTAAGAAAGATTCTGATCAGGTTTTAAACCGCACATATGTGTCTAGAAATTTTATGTTGTGCCCTAGTATTGACACTGACAAGCATTTCTTAGAGCTGAACTCCAGATGTAATCAGTGATCTTCCAAGTCCTGATAAATTGTTATATCCTAAACCTAAAGAGTAGAAAGAATAATAAAGTTATCTTTATATTTCAATTGTTTCTTCCACTATTCTGGTTACAGAATTGCTTTGTAAAGAGGTTTTTACTCTATGCTTTTCCTAGATACCTCTACGGTAAGAATTGAAGAGAACAGTATCATTAAACCAGCCAATGATCCCAGTTATTTTTCAAGTATAATATTAGAGTTTGATAGAACTATAACATTTCCCTTCTTTGTTAACTCTTGAAAAATCCTGTTTCTTTCTGGCATCCTTTTTATTCCCAAAAAACCTAACCCTTCTCATCATTAACTAACAGCATTCATTTAGAATTTTCACATATGAACTGAAGTAAACATTCAGTTCAAGTGTTATAGGTGTTCATTAGCCTACGCCTACTTTTATTAAATGGACTGTGCATTTCCTTTAATTTACAGTTTTCCAGTTCAAAATTGTTCTAATATAGATCAGCCAAATTCTCTGTTAAATGAAATAATCTGATATTTAATTACCTTTTTGTGAACACTTTAGATAAGTTGATCTTGATCCAGATGAAACTACTAATGAGTAAGACAGCAACCTATTCTCAGTTTCCGGAAAGTAAACCCCACTAAATTTAATGGGATTTATTCTGAATATCTCAGTAATTTAGGCCTTGGACTACAGAGCAAGTAATTGGGAGTTTGGTTTTCCACTGTGCCTCCTCAGAAAAGAGCTAGCCTATGTAGCCAACCTGCTCAGTTCCAGGGTGCTCTCAGAAGAAAGGAAGATTAAACCATTTCTGTGCATTCTCTACCTAGAAAATTTTGGAAAGAGTTGTCATAAGTCAAAATTGACATCACACAACTGTTATTATTCTTGAATACAGAAGACAATCATTGTACTGCTAAACTGTAATCAAAACTACTTACCAGTATTAACTCTTCTGGCAAACAGTGGAACTTTCTTTCCAGTTAAAGTTAATAGATTGTGTTGAACTTTCCATTTAAAACATTAATCTATCTTATGTCTTGTTGAGTTCAGTGGGACTCAGTCAGAACCAAAGTTTAGAAGGTTACATTTAAAAATAACTTCTTCTGCTAATTATTTCTTAGCAGCCATCATTATTGTTTTTCTAATAATGGTGCAATTAATTTGTTGCCCTGCAGATTACATCCTCTTTATTAGCAGGCTGGAAAAATGTGAGGAAATACTCTCTGGTTACCTCTATTGTTTAATTCCAATATTGCAAGATAAAACCAAAATTAGGGTTGATAATTCTGATATTGTAAAATAAAACCAAAATAGGATTGATAACAGAAGAGTGTAAAACCTAAATACTGTATTCCTTTCCAAATAACCCTAAATATGCCCTTAAATGGAAGTACAGTATTGAAAATAACTAGGTATTATTAATTACACCTATGTAATTCAGGTGTTACATTGCACTTAAAAAGTACCACTGTTGTTAAAATTCAGTTGTAAATCACAATTAGGATATAACCCTCTGTTTTCCTGTTATAAATTCCTTAGCATAACATGATGAATCTAACACAGACATAAGGCACTAGCATCTGGCTGTAAGGTAATTTCACACTTTCTACCCTACAAGCTGCTTTAGATTCAGCATCTAAACCAGTGGTGCCCAAAGTAAGGCCCGGGGGCCGGGTGCAGCCCCCGATGCCAATTCACCCAGCCCGCGAAGCCCTCATCGCTCCTGGAACTGGATGTAAAACATGTCCATACGGGCACGTTTTACTTCCGCTTCCAGGAGCGACGAAGGCTTTGCGGGATGGGTGAATTGGCGTAGGGTGCCACACCCGGCCCCCAGGCCTTACTGACTGGTTCCCTGAACCACATGATCAGCCCAAGGCCCAAAAAGTTTGGGCACCCCTGATCTAAACTGCTGTACTTCAGCCAAAACTGATGACATTGTAAGTTTGATCCTGACTAGGATCAAGATTGACTCAGCCTCCCTTCTATCTGAGGTCAGTAAAACGAGTACTCTGCATGTTGAGTACAAAATTATAATTACCTTGTGAATCACTCAAAGATTGCAGTAAGCACTATGGGGCAGTATATAACTGTAATTGTTATTTCTACTGCCATATTATCCCTCAAACACATCAAGATTTTTCTAGCTTCAAAATGGAGAAGACGAGCAACATTTGATAAGACCATGTTCTAACTCACTGGCTCCTAAATTTAGTGAGAGGAATTGTCCCTCAGAAATGTAAGGAAAGGTTTTGAATGGGAGCAGGAGATTGTGAGATACAGCCCAACGTTTGGATACTGCTGCTGTAACTGGAGTCTACTTGCCAGAACTTTTGCTTTGAGTTATGATAATAAGGCAGAGGTGGATCACATTAATGGCAATTGCCACCGGATAAAGGGAGTTCATAGCTATCATGGGTCACATTGAGGTTAAAAGGCAAAACTGCAAGATGAATTATCCACACCCACCCTGCAGCCTCCACAATGACAGATATACATGGAATCATTAAAATGGTTCAGTTAACATTAATGTTAATTAAGTTAACATTAAAAGATCTATGTAACATGAGATGTACCATTTAGACGGGCAGTGCAAAAAGAAGGAAAAGCCAAAGAAAATGGACAGCATGGAGCAGGACACATATCTACTGTGGAATAATATCAAGAACTGTCTAGAAATAGGATACAGTGTAGTTGAATATCTTTAACTGCAACGTTCATGCAACTGTATATAACAGAGCGAGATTTTTTCCCTGACATCCTGCCGTTATAATAAAATGTGATATAAAAAGCTAATAGGATATTACATGTAAGACTATCCATCGGAAGCCCTGTTAGCTGAAAACTTAAACCTTATGCTCCATTCAATGCAGATCATCTCTCACTTGCTGGAAATAAAATGATGTATCTCCAGAAACACACAGCTCATAACGTTCTCAGGGAAACAACAAAAGAGAGCTGATTGTAGCTGATCTGTGGCTAAACATTTAGCTGGAAACATTTTCTCCTGATTACACCCATGCCCACAAAATTACCATCCTTTGTGAGAATGTCAGAATCCAAGTCTGTTGTCAAAATCAATTTGAAATACATTGTACAGCGGAGACAAACCTACCCACCCTGATCCACTCAACGTGTCTTTCTCTCCCCTCAAAATGATCCAGCAGCACCTGCCATTGTTAGTCCTTTACCTTTAAAATTTGCAGATGCATTCATATGTTGTTGGGCTGAGTGCCTACTTCTTCTTGTTTCCATGCCCTTCCTGTCCATTGTTGTTGGTTGTGGCAAGTCGGGGTGATTGTGCTGATAATGTCACGGTGTGGCATTCAATGGGGTAACATTATGGACATCAATAAAATTGTAGGGCACTGTGACAGCCAAGTAGGTGGGGAATGGTGCTATGAGGCAAGCAGCAGACAAGGAACAGCATAGATAGGACAAGAATGTTCTCTGAGGACTTTCCCAGTCAAAGCACTTATTTTACCTTAAGGACTGGCTCCTCCATCATAACACACCCAACATCCAGACTGCTTCCTTCTCATTTCATTAAGAACAGTGGTCTCTCCCCCTGCCTCCACAAGAGTCCTCATGCTTTTCATATCCTACACAATCTTTGGTTTATTTTTTGTTCTGCTTTGTGCCAGGGTTAGAGTTCAGCAACATTGTTCGTACAGTAAAATCCATGGTGTCTGAAGCTGCCCTTTTCTTCATTCTTTTAAATGAACCTGGAGTGACAATGGCAGCATCCAAAAAGAGAAAAGACATTTAGCAATATGCTGTTCCTCCCAATCTGGTACAGTAAGTAAAGCAGAGCAGACTTACCTTGGTAATAGCAAATCAAATGTTTATTACGGTCCAAGGCCAGCATAGAACAGTGAAGGGAACAGAAGTTAAAATGTGGGTCAAGAGACAAAAGTTAAAGTGAGGGTGCTTCAAGAGGAGTGTTTCTGCTCAGAGTTAAGGACTGCCAGGTTCTGTGCTGCACCATGTAAGAGCAGAAGAACAATCCTGGCAGGACCTTCAGCCAAATAAACTATTAGTGACACAGCATAGGCTTAGTAATAGTTGTAACACTATTGATCCATTTTACCTTGGTAATAGCCAACAGTTAAACTTTGATGTCCCGGAGCAATCTGCAGAGATAATTTCTAATCTGGAACTTCTGTCACCAAGCATTTTTTAATTTAAAAAAAGCATGCAAAACAAGGCATACTTGTCTAGAAGACCCCACGATCTCTCCATCCCCACGTCCTATCCAATTGTACCAGATGTGTTACTTTCCGAACAAACCACATAATTTGAGATGTTGCCTTATCTGTGAAGAAATAACTTGGCTGTGCTTAGTATAAACCAGGGGTGGCCCAGCTTGGTGTCCCAGGTGTTCTTGGACTTCAATTACCAGAAGCCCAAGAAAACACACCTGCTGATGAGGGCTTCTAGGAACTGAAGTCCAAGGACACCTGAGCACCAAGATTGGCCACCCCTGGTAAAAACCAATGAGCATTAGAAATACTGGTCAGTCTCACAACGCTAGCTTGTGTTCTATATTAGTTCATGTGCTTAAAGCTAAAATCCTATACACAATTGGTGGGGAACACAAGGCCCTCCAGATGCTGTTGGACTGTGACTCCTAACGGTAACCCACCATAGCCAATGACTTGCAGTCCAACATCTGGAAAGCCACGTGTTCCTCATCGCCATGGTGTGTAAGGCGTAAAACTCACTGAGGCTTATCTGACTAGGCATATATAAAATTACACTGTAAGTTTACATACCTCTGACATTTATTTATTTACACTCCCTATAATTTCAGATTTTAAGAATATTAAACCAAAAGCAACACCTTTCCATATGGCCAATTAGTGTCGCCATAAAAATGCAGCAAATACATGATGCTGTATGGAACATCTGTGTTGGTTGTCCCATGGGAATTTTAATAAAGGACCAAATAGCATATTGATGTTAATTTTATGATACCAGGACTTTAAATAAAAAAACCCAAAAATAAATAGCATCCATTAAACTGATCATACTGTTGTAACTCAAATTGTGTTTATTATGCTAATGGAACATGAAATTAAGAAAAAGACCTTTATGCCAGTGGAATTAATTAATGGGCTTTATGAAGGCATTGGGATGTAATTTATTTCTAGATAAGTAAGTCTAATTTGCAGTTCCATGGGTCTCTGCAATGCTGATTGTAATAGTTATTCCTGCAGATGTGCTGCTCACAGCATGCTTTTCCATTAGAACTGAACACCTCATTATATAAACTGTACCTAATTAAACATAATACAGTGGTGACTTGTTAAACTGGCCTTTTTAAGTCAGCAGCTGCTTAAGCTAATAACACCATACACAAGATTTATATCATCCACCACATAACATTGATATTAAAATAAACTGCCCAAGGGATTAATAAAGGATTTACTACAATGCAACAGGTATACTACAAATTCACTGATAAGAGATAAAGTCCTACAATTCAATGAAATTCAACATGAATTTGAGCGCAGTAGCTACTCTTAATAATTACCAATGAATTGGTCATTATTAAGAGTCACAAATTATCCCAAATATTATGAGAGTTTGTATTGATCTATTATCATTTCAAATGTTAGCCATTTTTACCAAAATTTATTTATTTATTTATTTACATTTTTATACCGCCCTTCTCACCGCATAACACAATTTGTCCCAATATTAAGGGTAGCTCTAGTCTGGTGGTTTCACCACCCAGACATAACTGGTTGCAGTCTAAGTTAATTGCCCTAAATTCCAACTAAAATCAATGTGATTTTCATCATCAATAACTCATTTTATTTATCACCAGAGGATTAACACTCAACTAACTTAATCAGGATCCAATCCAACATCACAATGTTTGAACATGGAGGAGTTGATATGACAGAACTACATCAATCACATCTAATACAGTATATGTAATCTCAACTATTCTGCAACTACAACAGAATTCTCCACTGATAAAGATTATCAGCAACATATGCTGTCTTTTAGCACCAAAACATCTGGTGACTTAGCATCTCTTGCCCAATTGCTCTCAATCCAGTGCCCTAATACTGGCTGTAGACACACCAGGAAGGCATCAGGAGACTTAGGATGGCTGTTCCATACCATGGATGGTCAACCTGCAACATAGATATTACAAGTGACACAGACAACATACCCTCTAGTACAGTGTTTCCCAACCTTTGGTTTTTTGACTTCAATTCCCCAAAGCACTGATCAGCCAATGTGCTGACTGGGAATTAAAGTCACCCTGTGTGGTGTGGACCCCAAGTTGGGAACCACTGGTCTAGTATTTCATGGATGAAAACAGAAACGTTCAATTTCCAGTATAGATGGCACTAGGTATAGGGTTAGCACCTGAGATCTAATGAAATCCTAATGTGAACATGCCACACAATGACACAGTTAAGGCCAGGACTCCCACAGGAATCCCAAATTATTTTAGAGACACCAGCTGCACAGCAGATGAGGACACATAGCAACAGCAAGCAAGAGGATGATAGGTGAAATGCTGCACTGCTTCAGCAGATAAGACTTTATCCAATGACATCCATTCGCATGTGGAACTTTATTGAAATTTCAGCCAACCAGATGCCACTTTTTGGAACACATTGCCTATAATGATAAAAAAAACCTAGAGTTCAGCCCACCTCCTGTCATCCTACACTGTCACTGTTATCTTATTGACTCTGGTTATTGTCATTCTTACTTGGTAGCGTGGAACAGACACATGACAGACAACAAAGGGGAAAAGGTGATTCTACACAAATAGAGTTGCCATAATTCTCTCCCACAAAACCAGGACAGAAGTATATTTGGCAAAAAATGGGCATGTTATCTACAAAATAGCATTTTTAAAAACAAACATAATATAATGACAGCTATAAAACACTTTCACATTAAATATATCAATACATAAATGAATTTATTTACAACAGTTAATTCTTGCTGTAAGATGATCTGATGTACTTCTGAGAAGTCACATTGCAGTCAACTCTTAACATCTTCAGTTCCAGGAAACACACTGGTCACACTTCTCAGGCAGTGGTGTGAGGCGAGGACATTAAGATTTGTCTCCAGGTATACTCCAACTCTGATGTGGCAGGAAATCACTCGTTTGATCACAAGAGTTTGAATTTAGTTTTATGGTGTGTTATAATAAACAATATGTAAGTTTTAAAAATCCAGGACTTTAGCATGATCTTTATTGAAATGGCCAGGGCTAATTTTCTGACCTTGAATCTGGGACAATCCTGTTTTTCCAGGACGTATGGCAACCCTATACACAAACAGTTCCTCCAAATCTACTCAGCCTGCTGTTTGGTTTGACACACACACACACCCCTGCACTCCCTTAAGTTTTAAATTAAAATCAAAGATTTAGTTGTAATTTTTAATTGGTTTTAATTATAGATTTTAAGGCCAGGATATTCTGGAAGGTGAACTTGGATAGGGTTGTGGAAAGGTGGTTGTCTGGATTGAGACAGAACACTTGGCGGATGTAATGAGCTGAATTTACTCTTTCTCTACTGGGTGGTGGGAGAGACTGTAGAAAGCTAAGACATGGTCCAAACTGCCATTGACACAAACGTCCATACTTTACACATTAAAGGCTGACTTTCTTCCTCCAACTTCCCTTATGATTTAACTTTATATGAGCTAGGTATTTGCTCAAATCCCTTGGAAGATGCATGATCAAGGCCTTCCAGGTCAATGTAAATTCCCCCCTCTGTGAACTTTCAGGCCTTGAAGAAATATATATTGGTCACTCAACTCTTCCTTTGTCCATGTTTAGTGCTGGCAAAAAGGGCAAAGTCTGACTATGCAACACACAGAGTCTTCCTGTATGTCTTCTCCACCTCTAAGCTTCACTAGGTAAGGTATTCTGAAGATCTTGACACTTCTTGTTAAAGATAGTAGGATTTTTTTAACTTAGCTAATTTTATACTCATTTTATTTTGCAGTTGGTGGTTTCTGAACTTCTCTCTGCATTGTTCAATACAACGGAGGCTAGGAATTCCAATTTCAGGAGCACTGTGAACCCCCTGCAGGTTTCATTTTGCACTGTCCCTTCTTAAAGGAGTTTTCCATGGTGCTGAACCATATGCCCAGAATGGTTTCAACCTCAGGAATAACCTCTGTCACCTTTGGACAAATGCTGTCTCACAGTTTGTCCTACCTCACAGAGTTGTAATTACAAGTACAAGTGGTACCTCGCTTAAAGAACATAATGTGTTCCACGCTCTTTAAGCGAAACACCATTTGTGACCAATCGTGACTTCTGGCGGGGGAGATTGCAAACCCCCAATTTAGCTGTTAAGCGAGTTTTTGGTTGGTTTTAGTTGTTAAGCGAAATGACCATTCAGAGAAAATTCTGCTCTTTAAGCGAGTCAGTCTCTAAGCGAGGCGCTCTTTATGCGAGGTTTTACTGTATTCTGTTTCCCAAGTTTTGCTGTACCCCTGGCAATACTAAGAGGGATTGCAACCACTAGAACTATGAACTCCAGCTGTCCCATTTAGCAACCCACCAAAACAATCAATTAGAGCAGGTTTTTAAACCATGGGCCTCAGGTGTTCTTGGACTTCAATTGCCAGAAGCCCAAGTCAGCATACCTGCTGATCAAGGCTTCTGGGAATTGAAGTCCAAGAATATCTGGGGGCCCAAGGTTGAGAAACCCTGAATTAGAGTATTGACCCCAGCTCAGCTCCTTCCTGTCCTGTCTCCTTTCCATCACTGCAAAAGTGGCTGTCATGACAGGTGTTGTATACTGAGACCTCAAGAGGTTATTGGGTTGACAATGGCTGATGTTGTCAGTAAAGAGTTCTCAGTTTCTGGAATGCCTTGTTTCACTCCTTCTTCAAACAAAGACCTATGCATGCTTCCTCTTCAGTGAACTCTCAGGCCCAGTTGTTCATCTGATACATTTTTTTTTGTCTACAAGCTATGGCAATTTAACCACTACTCCATTTCCAAAGGCTTTCGCTCAGATAATGACCCCTGTCAGTTTGATAATCTCTTGTCTTCCTAATATCTATGCTGAGATGTTTTCAGAGCTTCTTGGCAGAGACAGCCTGACATTCAACTTTTAAGGGCTGGAAGCTTTGCATCACTCAAAAGTGTGACTTTACAGCAGTTTAACTACCTGATAATGTGTGCTACAGTGCACACTTCCCCACTGAAACTGTCAAAGAGGAACAGGCTTCTCAAAAATGTACCCTGCCCATTTTCCCAGTAGCATAATAGCTGTCCAGGTAGCCTCCATCCCCAATTCCATTTCCCCCGTCCCTTCCTACACCATACTGCTTGGAGAACATTAGATCAGGGAAAAGACTATGGCAGTGCTAACTGAAATTTTCAACAAGAACAAAACCTCTAGGCACAAGTGGCTGTTTTATAATATGTTTATATGTTGAGCAAATTTGAAATGTATATTTCTTGAGATGTATGTGCTAGTCTGGGCAAGGACATTCTTTTCTCCAATATCTCTGTCTCAATTTCATTGGCCATTTAGGTTTCATTCATGGGAAAGCACCCAAAGTCAAGGAGATGAGGGAATGGGAATGGGTGTCTAATACAGGGGTTTGCACCCTATCACCAGTGGGCCAGACCCAGCCCTCGCGCCATTCCATCCAGCCCACGCTGATGACCCCAGAAGCAGAAGCAGATGTGCCCACGCATACAAATGTGCCCACCGTGGTTTATGGATGCGTTTACAATGGGTGAAACCACACGTCCAGCCCACTCAGCTGTCCGAGGGAGAGTGGTCCAGACCATTATGCAAAAACCTTGAGAAACCCTGGTCTAATAAGTTGATTTCATAATCCTAGAACATATGTTGCCAGGGTCTGTCAAGCCACTGTTCTTTGAAAGAGGAGTTGTTACTTTAACAAACTCATGATTCCAACTTTGGGTTGGGGCTGGAGCTCAATCTAACTATGTAGTGGCAAGAAAAAGTTAAAGGTTGTGTTTGCTCAAAACCAGTCGTACCCAACTCTAGGGTTCAGTTCACATCTCTGTTTACAGCCCAAGAGCCAAATTGCTGTCTGTGTCTGAAGATGATTCCATGGTCATGTGGCAGGCATGACTAGACACCGGAGTGACTAGAATGCTGTCACCTTCCCACCAAAGTGGTACCTATTTATCTTTTTGCAGTTTCTTGCTTTCGAACTCCTAGGTAGGCAGTACTTGTCGTGGTACTTGTTATTAATTTTTTTCTCATAAGGCAAAACATTATGATTAGGTAGGATGGCAAGAAAAGATAAGATGAAGTGGGCTTCTGAATTCACCATCCTGCCACCACCACTACATTTCATAATTTAAATTGGTTTTCAACAGCACAATTCCCTAGCTCCTACATCCATCTTTCTAGGACTTTGCCTGGGTATAACCTTATAATTAATGACAGTTTAATATAACTTGCCCAAAAAAACACAAGGACAGGGAAGGGGAATTGAGTGATTTCCCCACCACCACTATATTTGGCAACTAATCTTTCCACATAAATTGTTATAACTGTAGTTGCCATTTTTGCAAATTTGTTACCTAGGACCATCTCTACGCTTACTGTCATTTGCAGAATAAAGCTTACTCCAGGCACCATGTCCTTTTTGGGATTCTCTCCCAAATGAAACCATGTTCTTGCACAAAAATCCCCGCATCTGTAGCAAAGCACCCTTGAGTCTCTCAAAACACAGGCTAGCAATCCTATAAATTTCTTCTAGCTTCACAAAGAAATGCAAAAGCAACTGAAAGCCTCCTTTAAAAAAAAGCTGTCATTCAAAAACTTGTAACATGAAAAATGAGTACCAACGTGGTGTAGCGTATAGTACAGAAGGTTGGATTCAGAATCCTGGGTTCGAATCCCTGCCCAGCCATGGAAGCACACTAAGGAACAGCAACAGTAAACTTCTCACTTTGACATCTCATATGTGTCAAAACCTCCACTACATTCAACATAAATTGGAAGCAACTTCCCAAGATGTAATAATAAAAGCAATAAGAATTTTTTTAAACCATAGCACCCATTTGTCTCTGATGTAGCAAGTTTTATTGCTTCCTGAGAACCAGTGAGCTGTAGTGACTATAGAGACAGAGTAGGACTCAGGAGACGTGATTTCAAATGCCCTACTTGGCCATGGAAATTTGTGAGGAAAGGTACAAGGGCAAATCATTTTGAAAACCCAGCTAGGGTTGCCTGAAGTCAGATGCAACCTGACAGCATATAACAAACAACAATGATAAATCCTATAAGCTGGTTGAATAGCTCAGTGAGTCAGTGAGTCAGAGATTGGGAATTCAGCGTCTCACTGTGCCTTCCGATGTGGTCTTGAGCAAACTAAACAATCCAAGAGCACCCACAGAAGAACGGAATAGTAAACCACTTCTGAGTGCTCTGTACTGAGAAAAACCCTGGAAATAATAGCATCATAGGATCACTCAGTTGGAAGGGGCCTTTTAGACCCCTTCCTGCTCAATGCAGGAACCCGAATCCAGGCAGATATGACAAATGGTTGTCCAATTCTCTCTTGAATGCTTTCAGTGTTGGAACACTCACCACCGCTCGAGGAGTTGGTTCCACTGTTGTACTGCTCTGACCATTAAGAAATTTCTATCTCTCTTTTTCATGGTTGCCATAAGTCGAAAATGATCTGATGGCACATCATTTTTTGTTGTTATTGTTGTTAACAGCAGCAGCAGTAGTAGTGGTAGTATGATATTTATACTCCTGCAATTAAAATGCAGGTCTGGAAGAGGAAGGTTATTTTTAGTGAGAATCAGCAAAAGATACAAGTCTTTGGAATTCCAAACCTCAGCTAGGGTTAAAGTTATGAATTGAATTGGGCAGCTGTCTAATTGGGCCATTTGCCAAAACCTGAACTGGACACTGAACCAAATACAGTCAAACCTTGCATAAAGAGCACCTTGCTTAAAGAGCAACTCGCTTAAAGAGCAGAATTTTCTCTGAATGTTCACTTCGCTTAACAAATAAAACCAACCAAAAACTCGCTTAACAAATAAATTGGGGTTCACAATTTCCCCCACACACACACACACAACTGGTCACTTACAATGGTGTTTTGCTTAAAGAGCAATCCTGTGGAACACATTATGCTCTTTAAGCGAGGTACAACTGTATTGTATTTGGTGCCTATTTCTAATCAGAAATTGCAGTCAGGACACAAACTGGATCTTTTTCAAAAATAAAAAGGAAAGAAAAAAAGGAAATGTCTTTCCTGACAATCTTCTTCTTGTTTCGCTTCTTCTGCTTCTGCCATATCCAAATCCAAATATTGGCAATCATCATGGCGATCAGCCATGAAGAGTGTCCTGAGAATATAATGCAGTGGCCTTTCATCTGCCTTCCACATCACAGGACCACTGATCCAGTTCCACGAATCACTTTGTGGTCCTGAGTTCTTTTGGCAAACAAAGGTCTAATCATCCCCCAGCCGTCCATCAAGATGGCTTCAAGTGGGATTTAATCCACTTGGGGACCATCACCTTTCCCTGTGGACTTCAGCACCCAAGGCCATTAGTCCTCAGAGTGGTCAGGTTAGTTAACCGCCACCTGACACTCAGCATTGAGTCGCTGGCAGTATGGTCCACTCTATTACCATACAGGATAACCTGCTTTTACTCTTTCCTGACAATAAAGAAACGCATCCATAAAATGGTGTTTCTGGCAGTTTAAAGTATCTGTCTATGACAAGTGAGCAATTCAACTGAACCAAGTGACTCTGCAAAGAAAGGGGGTTCTGTGGGCAAATAACTATACATATTCATCTTCCTTAAAAATTAAATACTTAGGATACAGATTCATTTCCTGTGCTCAATATTTTTTGTTTCATTGCCTTCAAAAGAGAACTAAATGCACTCTGTTAAATGGATTGCCCACTTTTTCCACAGATTCTAAATCCTCCATTGAACACTGTGCTTTAACTTATTACAGTGAAAACTCCCTTGTGAATCTTCACACACAAAAACCCTTCTGCCTCCTACAGCAAAGGGAAATTAGGAGAATATTTTGCTTCTTTCTCCAGTGGTAGAAACATACAATGCTGTCACAAAAGGCTGCCATAGATCAAAGCACTGACCTTGCATCTCAACACTAATTGAACTTGCACTGCAAAACATAGCTCTAACAAGGGACTCAGACGAAATTACTACACTCTATTAACAGGGTCTCAGAAAAGAGATATAGAAATGTTTGAAAAACTGTGCTCTTTGGGGCGGAGGAAGGAAATTAGAAATTCAAAGTGTGCACACATTTAACAATTGCAGCACATTGACTCTGAAGGATAATTTAGAACTTTAAACAAAATACTGTATGGGTATTAAACATGCTGCTGCTGCTTCCAGACATGAAACTGCCAAAATGAAGGCACCTTTTGGTGAGTTCATTCTGCAGTTTCTTTTGCCTGACTTAGTGTGAGAAAGATTATCCGGCAACAAGGTTGCCATTACTAGAATACACCCAACTGTGGTTCAAAAATACTACAGTCTTCCAGGAGGCTCTTTCTGTATGCCCCCCTAGTCACATCTTTTACTTCTAAACATATGAGTCATGCAGCAAAAAAATGGAGGCTACGTAGCAATGTATCCAACATGGGTCCCACCATTTGTTATTCAGTCCTATGTGCAGCCCTGCTGAACTCAGTGGAGCATACAGTCAGTACAGCCATCAACTGATCTTTTAATTTGAGAGCATGCTGGAAACAAAAAAATGTACTGGCTGGAATGCTTCTTGTGCAAAATTTAGTTGTGTATATTTATTTATTTATTGTATATCTGTAAGATCCCAAAAGCCAATGCAGATCACATGGAAATACCTGCTCTGCAAATCTAATCTAATCGTAAAGTGCCAACAGCACAACAGGAAACACTCCCATTGGGCAGAAGGATGGGGTGAACTCTGTGCTGGGGGGAAGTAGGAATTACTCCCATTAGGCTACTGGGCAGGGGTGGGGCAAACTCTGCGTTGGGGTGACTGCACAGGTGCCGACAGAGAGAGCTCCCAGTGCCACCTCTGGCATCCATTCCATAGGTTCACCACCACTGTGCTAGGGTGTTGCTTCTAGGAAGATTTGTTTCTCTCCCAGTTACTGTGCAGCCAAGCTCAGAAGAAACTAAGAAGCCAGTGGGTGGATGGGTTGGTGATAGGTAATCTCATAGTCCCTGTTCCTCAGAAAGTCCCAAAGCTCTGAGGTTCAGTACACTGGCTCCACTGCACCTCTACTAATGGTGGACAAGCTATCTGCAGAATCAAAAGGGGGAAAGTGTATTCTCAGAGTTCTCTTCACTCTGAGAATACATTTTTCAAACTATTTTCAGCTGAAACATTCCTGGCTTTTCTGGGCCCCCGCCCCAACTTTCCAGCCTCCTAGTACTTAATGGTTATGAGTCTATCATAAAGGTTCAGTCATCCATTACCAGCTATCCAGATAATCCTAAATTGATTTAAACCAGGACCCTAATTTACAAGTTCTAATGCTTTGAGACTCCGAATGGGACAACTTAGTTAACTTTCATAAGTAAAAGCTTTTGATACCATGCATTTGATGGAGATAATTGGAATTTTACTGTAGTCTAATTAACATTAATGGAATCTATTCATAGCTCTAATGCTGTTTCCATTGAAATCAAAGACAAAACCGGCATGTGTTCAGTGGAAACAGGATCTGGCCCCTTGTGTGCGTATCAAATGAAGCAAGCATCCCTATCTTAATATTTTCCGAATACAGCTTTTTGATGGCTCTGAGGAGATAAGACAACCTGATAAATGTAATAGATGAAAGCCTATTATCTATATCATCTCTATTATATGAAATAAAAAAAACCTCCACAGCATACATATATATTACTATATGCTTCTGCAAAAGTTGACCTGGTTTCTAAAGGACAAGTTTTTAAGTAAGATGCCACAGCAATTTTCAACGACACACGTTTTACAACATTTCTCATGCCACAGCAGATTAGATATGTCTGCAAAATAAAATATAAATATAGTACTGGGTTTTTTTATCTTATCTTTCCTTGGCTGCTATCTTTAAAGTAAGTTATTCAATATTGTTTTCTGAATAAACATGAATCACTATGGTTGATGCCTTAGGTTTTTTTGTTTGTTTTCTCTTTTGAAAAAACAAAACAATAACTTAATTGATTCCCACCCACCCCTTCTTTGCTGCTGGAATATTTGGAACTGCATGCTGTATACTGTGATCAACACTCTTTTTTTTTTTGCTAAATTAATTTACTGTCTATATTTTTTTATTTCTCTCTCTCTCTCTCTCTCTCTCACACACACACACACACCACCAGAAGTCAGAAGTTCTCTAAGAAAGAGCAGAACAGGATGTAGAATGCAGGGGAGAGCCTATAGCCATGATGGTGAACCTTGGCACTCCAGATGTTCTTGGACTTCAATTCCCAGAAGCTCAAGCACCTTGTGAATCCACACAAATGGGTTTACTGCAATTCATTCAGTCTGTGCTGCCCTTGTTGCTCCCGAAAGCAGAAGTAAAATGCGCCCAATGGGATAAATCACACTATACCCATTTGTGTGGATTCACAGGATGTTTGGGCTTCTGGGAATTGAAGCCCAAGAACATCTGAAGTGCCAAGGTTCACCATCACAGGCCTATAGATAGTCAGAAGAGGCATTTACATTAACCCAGAGTTCCCATAGTTACCTTACTCATATGAAAGTTGTTTTTGTTCAGCCACACAGTATTGTCTTACTCTGTGACCTCATGGACCACAGCACACCAGACTCCTCTGTCATCAGCCATCTTCCGGAGTCTGCCCAGATCCAGGCTCACCATGTCAACAATGCTTGTATAACCATCTCATTCTCTACCACCCTCATCTCCTTTTGACTTCAAACTTTCCTAGCAATAGAGTCTTCTCCAGTGAATCCTCTATTTTCCCAATTCAATTTGCGCAGAGATTATACAGATCCAAAGGAGACTAGGTGCTTTCACACCCTTATCTTGGGAGACTTTTGCTCATGGATGCCCTATACAGGCATCATCTTCTGCCATATCTGAATCCAAATATAGGCAATCACCATGATGATCAGCCATGAAAACTGTCCTGAGACTATAAAGCAGTGGCCTTTCACCTGCCTTCCGCATCACAACATGATACCCATACCACTGATCCAGTTCCACAAGTCACTTTCTGGTACTGAGCCCTTTTGGCGCACAAAGTCCTCATCGACCCCAGGCCAGTATTGATGAAGCTGCTGGCCTCCATCAAGATGGATTCAAGTGGGATTTAATCCACTTGGGGACCATCACCCTTCTCTGTGGACTTCAGCACCCAAGGCCATTAGTCCTCAGGGAGGTCAGGTTAATTGACTGTCACCTGACACTCAGCATTAAGTTGCTGGCAGTATGGTCTACTCTATTATCATAGCAGGATAACCTGGCAAGACTCAAATATCTTAAACAAAATCCTAGAGTACTACCGAAAACACACACACACATACTAGCCTGGCTGAGCTTCTCAGTAATCTAGTGAGATAGGTTAGGTCCAGATGTCATGATTTAGCACAGAGCCAAGAATTCAGTAGATTAAGACCAGTGGTGGGATGTCAAAAATTTTACTACCCCACCGTGATGTCATCAGTATGGGCGGAGCTAACATCATGATGTCATGATGTGGGTGGGGCCAAAGAAAAAAATTAAAAAAATACAAAATAATAATAAAATAAAAATAAGCATACACACACACCCCTCAACCCACCCACCTACCCATAACACAAACCAATTAATTAATTAATTAATTAAAATACATTAAAATACACCCACCCAGTGAAAAGGTAAGCCCTGAAAAAAGCTGCTACCGGTTCTCCGGGACACTGGGAAAAGTTACTACCGGTTCTGGCGAACTGGAGAGAACCTGTTACATCCCATCACTGATTAAGACTCCAAAGGGTAACAATGAATGAATTAGAAAATATTATCAAATGAAAGAATTTGTCACTGGATATCAAAAACAAGTTCATCCACACTTTTGTATTCCCAATCACTATTTATGGGCATCATTGTTGGACAGGAAAGACAGGGGGAAAGATGGCAGAGGGAATTACTAATTTCAAATATGGTGCAGGAGGGAAATTTTGCAGATATCCTCGAATGCCAGAAAGCAAAGCAAGTGGGTCCTAGAGCAAATCAAGCTTGAACTATTTCTGAAGGCAAAAATGATAAAATTGAGGTTGTCATCATACTTTGGGCAAATCATGTGACAACAAGATTTTCTGGAAAAGACAGTAATGCTAGTAAAGGTTGAAGAGAGCAGGAAAATAAGATTAAATGCAAGATAGATTGACCACCTAAAAGAAGACACCGCCTTAAGTTTACAAGAGCTGAGCAAGGCTGTTGAGAACAGAACATTTTGGAGACTGTTCATTCATAGGGACATCACATGTCAAGGGCAACTTGATAGCATATAATAACAACATTGAACTCTCAGTGGAAAAAATTTCACCTCTTTCTGCCACAATTCTTCATTTATTTTATTTATTTGTGTTAGTTATATGGCACCTTCCTCTTGATGGGATACTCAAGGTGGCTCCCAATATTAAAAATAGAGCATAAGGATCCATTTGTGTGTCAGTGGTATCTCCCTCTGAAACACCACAGCCAAATAAATCATACTATTAGCCCTAAATGTTGAAGGAGATGATAGGAGATTGGATTTTGCTGCTATATGTGATGGACATGCTCCAAGGTTCCATTCTTTTAGGAAGAAATATTTAAAGAAATCAGCATCATAACAAATCCAAATGCAATATTATACTGTTATTTATATCATCCACCAGTGTGTGTGAGAGAGAGAGATGTTCACTCAAAGGAATGAACGCTAGTGTCACCATGTGTCAGAGAGGACAGTCAAAGAAAATGGCAGAAGCGAGTTGTTGTTCGAGAAACACAAGACCATTTTTGAAGTGGTATTTGAAATTTGAGAACATTGTGGAAGTACAATGACAATGGAGGCATGAGTATGCAAAAGAACCTCCAGCATGCCTAACAATTGCACACATTTGTGATAGGTTTGAGACACATGGTACTGTTTGTAATGTGCACAAGGGATCTGGGACACTGTGGTCAACTCTACTCAAGTAGTCGTTTGCCATAATCAGAAGTGTCTGGACACTGATGGTAACCATTTTGAATACCTCTTGTAATTGCATGACCCAAATGTGACTTGTAGTCATCTTTTATTATTGGTATGTATTGAGTATTACAATTTTAATACAGTTTTTTTCTTTCTTAAAATGTGTATACATTTTGGCACCCTGTGTATATGCACAGTACAGCTGCTCTGTGAGTTCATACAGATGCATTTATTTATTTATTTATTGATATGATATGATATTTATTTATTGCTATGATTTATTGCTAGTGTTTGCATGTTTTTAAATTAAAAAAAATAAAATATAGTAGCATTTGCATTTTTAAAAAAAACTATCATATCTGGCAGGATAGCTCAGGGAGTTAGGGATCTGGGCTTAAGGGCCAGCAGTTGGGACCTCAGGTCTACACTGTGCATCTAAGGAGAAGCAGGTTGTGTGGCTTGGGAAAGCTGCACAGTTCCAAAGTGACCAAAAGAGGAGGGGACAATAAACCACAACTGTGTATCCTCTAACTAGAATGCTCTGGAAAGAATCTCCATAAGTCAGAATTAAGTCAGGTTATGGCCATGGCCAGGAGGGCCTTCAGGCAAGCGTGTGTTATTAATCAATTGCGCCCACTCCTGGACCAGGAGGCCTTGTTCATGGTCACCCATGTCCTGGTCACCTCCCATTTGGATTATTGTAATGCGTTCTACATGGGGATGCCCTTGATGACCATCTGGAGACTGTAGTTGATCCAGAATGTGTTGGCCTGTGCAGTGGTGGGTGTAGTCATTTTGCCCATGCCTCACCACTGCTGTGGGGGCTACACTGGCTGCCTATATGTCTCTGGGTGTAATTCAAGATGCTGGTTGTCACCTTTAAAGCCCTTCATGGTAGCAGACCAGGATACCTCAGGGACCATATCATCCCTAGGACATCAACCTTTCCCACGAGAGCAAACCAAGAGGGCACCCTTCATATACCATCCGTTGGGTAGGCCCACCTCTTCAGCACAAGGAAAAGGGCCTTCTCGGTCGTAGCCCCCACATTATGGAACTGCCTCCCAGTAGAATTACACCTCCAGGCCCAGTAGGTACCATTTAGGAAAGAGCTGAAGACGTGGTTGGCAAAATGAGTCTGGGGGCCGGGATTGTCAACAAGCTCCCTGTTTTGGCTTGTCTGAGGCTTCCCCCCTCCTGTAACCAATTTTAATGTTAATGTTATGCTGCTTTTATATTTGTTTTTAGATAGCAAAATGTCACAGTGGTGGGCAATATTGCCAGATGTTCTTAAGGATTTTTAATTGTTTTTATATTGGTTTTAACTTGTTTTATTGTATGGTCAGTGCGGTGCTCGCTGGCCTAAGTACACCGCCCAGAGTCCACCGGATTAGGGCGGTATATAAATCTATTAAATAAATAAATTTGATGACACACAATTATAGTCAACAAAGGAGTTGACTGTTGTATTAAGAAATATATGCTTCAATAGGCTAGCTGCTTACCTATCCCAGAGCTTAGAAATGTTAATTCTGGAGCTACAATTCCCATAATCCAACATCTAGCAATTCTAGTGGCCTCACATGTTGCTCCAAAAAAAGCCAACTGCAAACACAACACTCACTTGAACAATGACTTTGAGTGTCCTAAGACTTTAATAGAAGTTTTGGTTTAATCCAAATCCTTTAAAGCCTAGATATGAAGAGGTTTGGCGCACATCTGAGACCTTCCTGATGATGAGACGGAAATTATGAACGTATATACCTTGCATTTCTGTACCAGATAATTTATGGTATGAAGTGGCTTATGATTAAACCCCTGGTTTATTCCTCCAGCTGGCTAGTATCTATCCTTTCAGCAAACTGATTGTTCTGAAAAATTGGCTGACTGGCAGGAAGATGCTATATATTTCCATTAGGTTTCATTGTATTCTGTCATTTTGTGACAGCATAAGCTGTGGAATTATATCAGTCGTGAAGTTGCTCTCCATCTTTCTCAAGACATCAGATTTTGTTCAGTCCCATTCCAAGTGCATTACACTTAGGTTCAGATGACATATTGCTTTTAAAATGCCTTTAGAGTCTGAGCTTGGGTTTCTATGTATCTTTCTTAAATGAAATGTTGACTCATTTTCTCTTATTTTTCAGCTACTAAAAAAGAAAGAAAATTAATTTCATTCTGTGGTTTGCAGAACATACCATCCTTTTGACTGACATGTTAATATAACGGATCCATACAAATCCAAAGAGAGGAAGCAACCATCCATGCTTTATTCCTGAAGCAGCTACTCTATGTTATGTTCCGTTCCAAGCTATGTTTCAGCTATCCCTCCTTGCGATGACCCTGAGTTTGGGAGAACAAAAATCTCATTGCACGTAATGGAGATCTCCTTGTCTGATTACTATATGGAAGGAGGTGTCCTTTATGGAACGTATATCTCAGCCTTAAATAGCAGTGCTAGATGATTTCATATGGTTCATGTTCGGGTTGATTCATTCGGCAAACCAACCCAACGCAGTACTTCCCAAACTAATGTGCACGCTGAAATACAATCAGTGGTGGGATGTCAAAAATTTTACTACCACACCGTGATGTCATCACAGTGTGGGTGGAGCTAACATCATGATGTCATGATGTTGTGGGTGGGGCCAAAGGAAAAAAAATAAAATAATAAAAATAAAAATAAGCACACACACACACCCCTCAGGCCTTTTTAGGAACTGTAGTAGTATGTCACTATAGGTAAAGGTATTAAATACACATTAAAATACACACAGACACACCATATCCAAAGGTGAGTCACTTACCCTGGGAAGCAGGCTATAGGGAGCTTCAGGCTAGCAGCTTCTCTTCCTCCCCCCCCCCCTTGGGAGGACAGCAAGGAGGCCGTGTATACACGCCAAGTACTGTAGGCGTGCATGCACACCAAGTGCTTGGCACGCATGTGCAGTGGAGGAACCAGTGAAAAGGTAAGCCCTGAAGGTAGTTCCCCCCAAAAGTTGCTGCCGGTTCTCCGGGACACTGGGGAAAGTTACTACCGGTTCTGCCGAACTGGTGAGAACCTGTTACATCACTGAATACAATAGCCCTTCCAATTTTAAATGTCTCAAATTTTACACTACTATTATAGGGCTTTAACGATATCTTAAAGCATGGGTTCTCGACCTTTTCAAGTCAAAGGGCATGTCACACTCCCTCAGACAGGACCATTGTTCACTGCCTGCCACACATGGCACTTCCGGGTGTGGCAAAGGTAGTGGGGAGCCACATGAAATGGTGTTGTGGGCCGCATCCAGCCCCCAGACTGTAGGTTGAGAACACCTGTCTTAAAGTATGTATAAATATGTATATTTTGCAATAAAATGCACATGAAGGGAAAAAATTGAGACTATAAAAATTTTGTCACACACAAAAATTATAGATTGACTGAAATCAAAATGTCTCAACTTTATTGATGTGGGATATTATTCTGCATCCATAGTTCAAAACACTAGGAAATGGCCAGCTTAAAACAGGTTTCCACATTATAACAGACCATTTCCACCTTTTTCTAGGATCACAATTATAACAATTGCAAAATGGAATCTTTCTAAATAACAAAATGCATGTGGGACTAACCATTCTCCTTCATGGTATGCAAGATTGGTCTTTTTAGTTTATTTGATCTCTTTGCAATTTAGTGACAAATAAGTTTGGTTGCTTCCACATGGCGATAAAACAGCTCTAGATAAAGGTAAAGGTAGCCCTTGCTCGAAAGCTAGTTGTATCTAAATCCAGGGTTCAGTGCTCATCTGTTTATAGCCAAAGAGCCAGTGCTGTCTGCATTTACAGACTTTCTGTGATCATGTGGCAAGTATGACTAGACACCGGAGTGTACGGAACACTGTTTACCTTCTCACTGAAGTGATCCCTATTTATTGCATTGTCTTGCTTTCAAACTGGAAGTTTGGCAGGAGCTGAGACAGAGATGGAAGCTCATTCCGTCATGTAATATTCAAGGTCTCGAACAGCTGACCTGCCACCTTCCAGTCAGCATCTTAGCCACCTGAGTCACCGCAGTCCCGCTTAAAGTCATAACGTCAAAACTCTTTATCCAGACTTTCCCATATTCAGTTCTGAGCATGAGGAGACTGTCTGTTACAGCTGTTTATCACAAAAAAAACCAGTTTTCAAAAACTGATAAGAGAAAGTCTGTCTGTCAAAAGAACTTGCTAAAATTGTGCAATATTAAGAACATAGAAGTTGCAGCCAAAGATCCATTTTAATTTCAAAACTTATCTTTAAAATGAAACCTTGAACACTTCACCAAGACGTTGTTTTTCCGTTATGTTTTGTTTAAATAAGAATTTTTTTTTTAAATTGTGACCTTCCTGTTAGGTAAATGGAATATTTCCCCATCATGATTGCTGTTTATATTGGGCATTATTTTTGATGCAGTTGTGTTACATTTAAGAATCCCTAAATTAATTTGCATTAATCTAGTTACCCAAATTACATTTGAAAATTTATTTTAATGTGACAGCATGGCTAATTTATTCCTTTGTTACTTCCTTCCTCTGTCTCCAGGGCAATGCAACTGCATTGCTTCTCTGCCTGTTAAAGTCGGGGAGCTCAAGTACATTGCTTTATTATTATTATTAATCATTTAGATAGTAGTTTAGCATTAAAATGCTTCACAGTCTGTCTCTTTTGTCCTCCAAACATTCTTTTATGCTGTTCAATCTTTCCCCCCATTTTACAGGTCGGGAACTGTGTCTGAAAAAGAAAGGTTTATTCAGGTCTTGCATGAGGATTGGATCAGTAAATGCTGGGGAAAGGAACATGGCTTACACACACACAAGCAAACAGATAGATACACACCTCACAAATACTCACTTTGGGGTTTAGCCAGTGACAGCTGGTGCCCCTTGTGATTGGTGGGGAAAGAACCACAGCAACCAGTGGTGAAAAGAGCTAGCACAAGACTGTTACTCATGCCTACACAGGCATACTTTCATGAACACACACTGAGCCAGACATGCATTCACATAAACACACATAGAGAAGACTTCTTCCTATGATAAAGAGGCAGACAGGCATGAGTTGGTCAAGGGGAACCTGAAGGAAGGCAGTGCCCCACCTGCCCCAACTACATGCCACTGATTGCAGTAGGATTTCACTTCCAGCACAGACCTTGGTTCAGCAGCTTAGATGTAACAGTGAATATCTCCTTTCTGCCAAACTCTTAATTGAGCTATTCTGTAGTACACAGGTTGACTGTTGACATAGTTGACACAGTGGGTATAGATCTGGGCAGAGTCCGGAGGATGGCAGATAACATAAGAGCCTGGTGTAGTGTGGTCCATAGGGTCGCAAAGGGTTGGATTCCGCTGTGTAACTGAACAACAACATAATTGGCTGTGTAACTGAACAACAACACACACAAGTTTTTAAAGCAGGGTCACAAACAAGTGTTGGGCAAAGAAGCTTGAGATATGTATTATATCCAGATCAGGAGTTATGAAGTAACCTGTGCACTAATGGAATAGCCAGCCCAGTGATGATGCTCGTAGCCCAAGTGTTGCTATAATATTTCTTCCACTGAAGATGACATTACTTTGGAGACAAATTGTCAGTGTCACGCATGCCAATAGGGGACTGCCCTTCCCGCTTTCTCTTTTTGCCCAGCAAGCTGCAAAGGGACAGAAACACTCTGTCAAGGGACAGTCAGCAAAGAGATCTCAAAACTAGATTGAAGATCCAATGAAATTAGGACTATAGGTTGCCCACCGTGGGTGCAAATTCTGATTGAGTGACATGTCAGAACAAGTTTTTTTAAAAAAAAATATCAAAATTGGGAGAGTCAAGCAAAAGAGGAATCAAGAATACACAATATGAATGACAACCCAGGTAGGTAGGCAGGCAGGCAGGCAGGCAGGCAGGCAGGCAGGCAGGCAGGCAGGCAGGCAGGCAGGCAGGCAGGTAGGTAGGTAGGTAGGTAGGTGGGTGGGTGGGAGGAAGGGCATTTTGTGTTACCTTTCTCCTGGTGAAGGGCTTCAAAATCACCCACACATCATTAGAACAAACACAATTAAAACAGAATACATCAACCAATAAAAACTGGTAATGTTAGAAATACAAGTGTGCAAGATTGCTGGTTTCCCAACATGATATCGCCTACCATAGTCCGTCAGTACTGCACAATAGAATGGGCACTTGTCACCTGTCCAAGCTCCTGCCAACCTAGCAGTTTGAAAGCCAGAAATTGTGGGTAGATAAATAGGTACCACTTTCGGTGGGAAAAGTAACAGCATTTTGTTTGCGTGCTCTGACATCTAGTCATGCCTGCTACATGACCACAGAAATCTCTGCAGATGCAGACAACATTGGCTCTTTCGATGTAAACGGATATGAGCACCACCCCCTGGAGTAGGACACAACTGGCTTTCAAGCAAGGGAGATCTTTACCTTTACTCCTACCAACAATGTGTGCAACTGATTGGCCACTGCATGAATGGCATTTTGGCCTAGAGAGGCCTCTGGGTAGATTAGGCAGATGTCCTTATGCTTATATAGCCTTCATTCTATGATCAGGTCATTTGAAGCCCTGGATTAATAACCTGATGTTTAACACATGATATATGGAACCACTCTGGTAGTGCACTTTGACCCACACTTATCTGAGAGTAAAGGCACTTAGTATGGAGTTGAAAGGTTGCAACCACATACAGCAAGGGCAACGAAGACTGAAATGAAAACTACTGCAGGGATGGGGTGGGCAGAGAAAATAACCCTTTCTTTTTCTCATAAGATTTTTGCAACTCCTTCTCAAGGACATCTGTAACACTTCTGATACCATCAGATGAGCCATGTTTGAAATAGTTTCACAGGACACAGAGAATATGAAAGATATATGCACTGGTACAGAGCTTCTCATTTGCTGCTGCCCAGTGGTTCCATGTTGCCATTTAAAGATGAGTGGATTTGTTTCCTGCTCCCCAGTGCAATAAGAAAAGCAGCACTGAGGCTCAGCGGTATCTCCGTTTGCCTTGCAAGCACCATGTGGGCAGCAGAGGAGTAATACAATTTGCCTCTGTTCAAGGGTGGAATAAAGTCATCCAAACCTTAAATATATAGTTTATAAGCAATGCATATTTTCCCCTTGCATCAGCAACAACATATCATAAGCCATCTGTGAAGTCAAAACCAATCCTACTCCACACCAGATGCAGTAAGGACACCTTCTTACAGGAGTGTTTTGTCAGGACTCTTAGCTAATTTGTTTGATGGGCTCCAAACAGTAAAAAGGAAATTGAATTCTACCAAATGCAAGTGTAGTCGGGTCACAACAAAAACCACCTGAAAATGAGAAGCCTTTGAGTTCAGCAGTAGTGCCGTGGTATTTATGGGAAATCCTGAAGAGGAGATGTCCACATAGTCAAGGCCCATGACCAGCAATTATTTTAAAACAAAGCAAAGTAGCCATATTGATTCATATCAACAAACCACTTCTAGCTGTTTTCATAAATACCAAGAACAGGGATTTTGTAAAGCTAATAGCTCTTAATAGTTCATTCAGGATCAAGCCAAATAATACTTTGGACTACTACATGGAATATCATAACAATATATTATTGCTGAAAAAATATACTTCCTATCCCACAGATATTCTAAAGATTGCTACTGACCTTAGAGGAGACCAAACGGCTTGACGGATGATATTATTAACTCTGCTGGTTAAGATGCTGAGTTTGACAACTGGAGGGTCAGCAGTTCAGCAGTTCGAGACCCGAGTCCTGCACAATGGTGTGAACATCCATCACCTGTCCCAGCTCCTGTCAACTTAGCAGTTCGAAAGCAAGAAATTGCAAGTAGATAAATAGGTACCACTTTGGGGAAAGGTAACAGTGTTTTGTGTGTGCCAGCATCTAGTCATGCCTACCACATGACCATGGAAACATCTGGAAACACAGTCAGGGTTGGCTTTTTGGCTGTAAATGGAGATGAGCACCACACTTTAGAATTGGACATGACTGCCTTTCGAGCAAGCAAAACCTTTACCTTTAATGAAAGGTTACTACACGAATTCATCTGTAACCTCCCACCACCACCACCACCACCACCACCACCAAGTTTCTTTTTCTTCCAAGAAACTCAAGAGAACATAGTGTGTTGTCATCTCTCCCATTTTATCCTCATGCCTTGTGATAAACGTCATGTCAAGAGAGAGATAAAATTGCCCAGTGAGTTTCATGGTTGAGTGAGGATTTGAACTCAGTCCATCATTTTATTCACCACCCCATTGCTTCAGGACAACGAACAGTTTAGGATTAAAGAGGAAGTCAGAGTGCATACAGTAAAAAAAAAAGTCATATTCAAAATTCATCTCTAAAGTTGCAACTGTGGCAATATATAGAAGGAAAGGGATGAAACACAAGAATGTAGTACAGACTTTTTCTCATTTTGGTTATAATCCAATCACCCTTGATGGCTCATTATGATGATTAGTTGTGAGGATAAGACTGCAACATCTGGCACCCCTACATGAAGGAAGGCTGGGTAATTTTGACCAAATGCTAAAATATTACGGTTGATGTGACTTCTAGTTATGAAAAAGAGGGAATCTTGGGAGGATGATTTCTGGTAACAAGGTCAGTATGACAATAGATTATTGAGTCTCATAAATCCCAACACACACTATCTGAACTAGGGTTGCCATACATCCTGGAAAACCAGGATTGTCCCGAATTCAAGGTCAGAAAAATTGTCCCGGCCAGTTCAATAAAAATCATGTTAAAGTCCCAGATTTTTAAAATTTACTGGTTGTGTATTATAACACACCATTAAAATAAATTCAAACTCTCACCATCAAATGAGCGATTTCCTACCACATTGGAGTTGGAGTATAACTAGAGACAAATCTTAACATCCTCGCCTTACACCACCACCCGATAAGGGTGACCAGTGTGTTCCTGGAACTGAGGATGTTAAGAGATGACCGCAACACAACTTCTCAGAAGTACAACAGATTAAATTAATTGTTGTAAATAAATTCATTTATGTATTGATATATTTAATGTGAAGGTGTTTTATAGCTGTCATTATATTATGTTTATTTTTTTAAAAAGGCTATTTTGTAGATAACTTGCTCATTTTTGTCAAGTATATTTCTGTCCCGGTTTTGTGGGAGAGAATTATAGCAACTCTAATCTAAACTCATCCTTACCTAGGGCTTGTAAAAATATTTTTCAATGCCTGCTGGGAAATTCTGGGAGCTGTAATCCCCAAAAGTACCTTTTCATGTCTTAGTCCACAATTCCTACACTAATGTGGGGATTAGAATGTTGCTATCCTTTGGATTTTACACTTTTCTGGATTTTGCAGTGAACATGGCAGCTCAAAAAAAAGGATCACACTGTGCTTTTTCAGCCTGCATTTTAGATAAGTACATTCAGACATGTATATGGTACTGGGCAAAAGTCATCACCAGTTGGTTTGGGGAAAATTCAGTGAGTGATTTTGGGGGGCCCATAACTCAGACACCCTAATTCCAAACTGAGAGGAGAGTCAGTGGAAGACTCTCTGCAATATCGGTTTGTCTAGGTCATTGATGGCTAACCTTGGCACTCCAGCTGTTCCTAGACTTCAATTCCCAGAAGCCCTGATCAGCAGGTATGCTAAATTGGGCTTCTGGTAATTGAAGTTCCAGAACAGCATGAGTGCCAAGGTTAGCCACCAGGGGTCAATGTCAGTGGTTCCTGTCCAAACCGTGGGACAGGGTGAGAACGGAGTCAGTGCAATGGTGTCAACACCTGCCGAAATTCTAAGATCTAGGATGGTCTTATGCGTTTATTTGAATAAAAGGCAAAGCATAGTCCATAAGGCAAAATACTGCTCCAAAAAGCAAAGCATTGCAATAGCTATGAATATCATCTGGTTTAGCATAACCCAAATGAAATTGACCCATTTCTGTGTTAAAATCTAAAATATCTCTCACTAACTATCTATTTCCTAGCATCCAAAGCCTATCAATACTTAAACTCTAGAAAACAAGAAACACAATATTTTCTAAGTGCAGTTTCTCCCAGCTAGAAATTATTATTATTATTATTATTATATTTGAATTTCTATACCGCCCTACTTGGCAGAGTCATCTCTGGGGAAAAGACTAAGTCCCAGACTGTAGCTTTTTCTTCAAAGTGTCACTGGTGGAAAAAAAATCTAAATCCAGCCGTGTCCCTCCATAAGAATGGCCCTGAAGGCCACATTCTTTCAAAGTCTCCTGGCAACAGTACCTCCTTAACTTCAAAGGCTCCCACAGCACTTCCAAAAGTCTTCTCTAACTCTGCTTTGAAAGCCCTTTTTATCCCCAAAAGGTGCCTCATCTCCCCCCTTAGGAATGTCACATGTCCTTGGGATTAGATCATTATCTCGGGGTTACCCATCCCCCACTTTCAAGGACAGGTTTTTATCAGTTATAGGCTTTCTTATCAAGATGGGCCAAGTCTTGGCAAGAAGCCTAGGAATTTTTGGCAAAATGCTCAGGGATTATTTCCCTCCTCACTCTCTTTTGGATGGATGAACTCTGGAGTTCAAAGTGTATGAAACTGTACTGAGGTACCCCTGGGTAAATTCTTCCCTTGAATATTTCAAATGCCACTAGATGCATCTAATGACTCTCTATGGAGAATACTAAATACAATCCAAATCAATGCAATTTCTGTTTTTTCACAGCTTAAACGAATTTATTAAAGTAAATCATTCTAACATACCTGTAATCTGTTTACATGGCTATTTCATTCTAATTCTTTTACAATTCCCAACATGGGACACACACCCCACAGGGGGGCTTCAATTCCCAGAATTTGGCCAATCAGTGCTTTGTGGAATTGACTTTATGCTTCAGTATGCCCAGAATAATTTCTGACATGAAATTATTATTAGGCCACCACCAACTAGTTTAGGAAAAAGTCAATGACTGATTTGGAGAGAGTAACTCAGTCCCTGAACCACCTAGACCAGAGATATCCAACCTTTGGTTTTTGGACTTCAACGCCCAGAAGCATAAAGACAGTACATTGGCTGATCAGTGCTTTGGGGAATTGACTTTATCCTTCTGGAAATTGAAATCCAAAAACCAAAGGTTGGAAAACATTGGTCTAGGTCAGTGGTTCCCAACAAGGGGTACACAGCCCACTAGTGGACTTCAATTCCCAGAAGCCTCAGGCAGTACATTGGCTGATAAGTGCTTTGGGGAAATGACTTAGGCTTCTGGGAATTGAAGTCCAAAAACCAGCATTTGGGAAACACTGGTAGGTGGTTCAGGGACTGAGCATTAGGTGGTGGTTTAATAATAATTTCATGACATAAATTATTCTGGGTTGAAAGGATTCTTGCTGGAGAAACTCTACTCAGGGGACACCCAAATGAGGCTCCTTTCATGTCCCCCAGACCTTTTCCCATTAAGGTGGTCCCTATTTATCTACTTGCAATTTCTTCCTTTCAAACTGCTAGGTTGGCAGGAACCGGGACAGAGATGGGCGCTCAGACCGTCATGCAGTACCCAGGTCTCGAACTACCAACTTGCCAGACTTCCAGCTAACAAGGCGAGCTTCTTATCCACTGGGCCATCACAGCCTCTGTCAGTGGCCTAGGACTTTTGCACAGTACTGTATTTTGTGAAACAATATGCTCAAAAACGTGTATTTAATGGCAAATATTCTTCTGGCTTTTTGAACATTGCAAGTCAATAAAGAAATTGGATGGAAGAAACTGTGGGCTCCATCCTTCTGTTTAGTGTGCTGTGAGGAGTGGGTTGGTTTGCTCTTTTTTCTGGCAATCATACAATGTAATTGCAGGAATGGACCAATCCACATCCAGAAAATGTCTACCTGCACCCGTCAGGAGGTTCTCATTTTTCTCCTGCAAATAGGTGTTCTCTCCTACAGTGTGTGTGGTCACTGGGAAATGACAAAATTAAACCCTGCAGCTATCAACAGCTCCTTCTGTTTTCAGTTTTCCAGTCTCATTAAATGGCTTAATAAGCAAGCCACTTCAGGATACCAGCAAATAGAACATTTCTCTTGCTCCTCAAAATCTGGGCTGTGGGCTGTCTCTCAATTACACACAAAGCAAAGAAAATATATTTTTGAATTTAATCTAAGTAATTCAGTAACGTTCTATCACAGGGTTCCTCAAACTTCGCTCTCCATGTGTTCTTGGACTTCAATTGCCAGAAGCCCAAGTCAACACATCTGCTGACCAGGGCTTCTGCGAATTGAAGTCCAAGAACATTTGGAGAGCCAAGTTTGAGGAACCTTGGTCTAGCAGAATCAAAAAAGAAATTAATTTCACTTCCTCTGCTCCTCCACAGAAAAGCATGGGAAATGTTCAGTTTGTGGATATTCTGAAGTTTCATTTTTAACTTCGTAATATTGGAAATTGGGTCACTTGAGTTTCACGTGAGGATTACCCTAAATGGTATATTGTACCTTCCTTTGACCTCAAGCAACCCTATTTAGACTGCATCAAATGGGCCAATGCGGTTGTACCCTGAAACGGCTCAGAATTTAGCCAGCATTTGCCTTTTAGTATATTATTGTTATGCTGTTATCCACACCTGACCTACTATACATGATCTGAAGAGTTACACTGCTTCTTTAAAAAATAAAGTTGCCATTCATTTTATTTGCCATATTGTGTGGGTTCCATTGTACCTCTTTCTACTTTACTTTCCAATCAATAAAATGAGAAAAGTGTTGAGCTGATTCTCAGGGCTTTTGTGAATTCAAGGAACACAATACAAGCTATACTTTAAAGCCATTTGTGTGCCAAAAGTGCTGCATAGATCAATAATACAATAGACACATGACATATCCATCTACAACCCAGTATCACCCTTCGTCTTGTACCATAGGTTAACGAACAGCTTTCCCCCCCCTGTCATCAATCCAAGAAAAGTTCTAACCTAGTTGCATACATAAAACAGGTTATATGATAAATAGGTCAAGTAGAAGGGTCCTGATCTTTGGATGTCTTTGAACTTCAAGATTTTACCTGGCCCCAAGCTATGCTATTAATCTCTTTGTTCCAGAAAAGACCAACATTTGGGATAAAATAGCACTTCTGGCTTTAGTCGTCTGCACTGTGTGACCCAACGTACTGTAACATTTCAGATCCATGCAGCAATACTTTGCTGCTAAGCCTTGTTTCCCATATAACCACATAGCAATTTTGCAGCCACTGGACTGCCAGACACTCCTCCAAGTAATTGCCGCTGTTAAAGTTTAGTGAAAATGCTTAGAATTTGTCCTCATAGAGAGCTGGTCATCAGTGTATCCTACCTTTCTGAAACTGAATTCAAAGAAGTTCTCCTGGCCCCATCCTGCAGTTCCACTGCAAGACAATGAAACTAGGCAGTTATGATTCCCAGTGTGATTCAAATGATTTGTGTTTCCCCTTGTCTGTTTCAACAACTTTATTGAATCCCAGCCAATAACACGGGGACTTTTGCTTTTTACTAACATTTAAAACAAGCATGGCTTCTGCCCATCATATTTCACACCAGCACGTTTCATATTTTATTGTATTTAGCACATTTTTGCAAGAGTAGGAACACAGTTTTTGCTGTTAGGTTCCTTGTTCTCCAGTCTGACATCTTTTTATGGAGATTAGAGATGTGCACTGGATTCAGATGATGATCAAGAAATAAGCTAAACTGAGACACTTGAAATAGTTCTGGTTTTTCATGGGGCACAACATGGCTTCCCTCTGAACTAACCTGACCTAGACCCCAAACAAAGCATCTCCATTTGGAATAAGAGACAAAACATCTCATCAGGTTTTGTTTATGTGGGGACTGAGGACAGATGAGTTCACATTCTAATCCTTTATAGTTCAGTCACACAGTCAAGTCCAACCTTTTGTGACCCCCTGGATCACAGCATGCCAGGCTCCTTTGTCATTTGCCACCCTCCAGAGTCTGCCCAGATCCATGCCCACCACATCAACGATGCTGTCCAACCATCTCAACATCTGTCGACCTCTTCTCCTTTTGCCTTCAATCTTTCCTAGCATCAGGGCCTTCTCCAGTGAGCCCTCTCTTCTCATTTGGTGGCCAAAGTATTGGAGCTACAGGTTCAGTATTTGTCCTTCCAAGGAGGAGTCAGGGTTGATTTTCTTTAGGGCTGACCAATTTGATCCCCTTGCAATCCAAACAATCTCTACCAAACATTATAGTGGGCAAACATACATAGCAAGAACTTACAGATGTGGGTGGTGGTGTGTGGTGGCACAAGAAACTACCATATCCTGTTTTTGCATTTGCTCCATCCTAGATGTCTTTGGTGGGGAGGCTAAGAGATGGTCACCTACACTCTTTCTGTCTGAGAATGACACTCTGGCCTTTGTGACCTGACATAGTTAAGGATAGGAATTCTTATTTGAGGACAAAAGAACTGGCAGCTAGTGTAGTCTAACTAGGGTTGCTTGAGGTCAAGGAGAAGCATGATATGACATTTGGTGCAATCTTTGCCATATGGACCACTGCTAATTCTTTTGTCCTCAAAGAAGGCTTCCTATCATTAGCTGAAAGGTCAGGTCACAAAGGCCAGAGTATCATTCTCATACAGAAGGAGTGTGAGGTGACCTTCTGAGCTTCAGATTTTTTTTTTCTTGGCCATGGATATGCTGGGTGAGAATTTATCCTTCCTTCTGCATTCTCTTCCTGTGAAATTCTGTCTCTGCTTTTGCCAAATGATAAAAATCATGAGAGATGGTATATTGCATCTACTTTGAAAGAAGAGCAATTTTGGCCTTGAATGGCACCAACCAATAAAAATGAATAGGTAATTAAATGTTTCTACAGTTCCAAAAATTATATATGTAGAAATGTAATTGGATTACAACCAGTTCACCAAGCCAATCCCTCACCATCCTGAGTCCTGGAATCATTTCACTAACCCTGTTCTGTAGGGGTTATAATGAATTCTAAGATTCTCCATAACTCCACTGTGTGCATATATATGAATTACCATAGAACGTGCCATCTTTTGGCATGCAGGAAGGCTTTATCTTTTATGAACAAATCTTTCTACAATACAAATCAAAGAATTTATATTTAGGCAGAGAAGGGAAGAAGATTATCAAGTAGTAGTCTGAGATATAAATGTCAGCAGATGTTGAAAATTGGGTGCTTTTCATTTGGCCCATCCTTAGCACCAGCCTCTATTTGGACTGAATAATGCTGGTATAATGTGGTATGTTGCCTTTATTATTTTCCTATCCTTTCTGTAGTGAAAGCAGAGGGCATGGCTGAGATTAAAAAGAAAACCTCAGAACAGTCCCAAAAGATATGATGCTGAGGTTCTGGTCCAGCAACTGCCAGTTCTAAATCCAATGTCCTATTTGTGATGCAGTGAGCCTGCAGCAACCTTAGAGATACATGAAGTGTTGGTCTTGATATCTCCTTCACACCTGCTTTACAGAGTCAGTGAGACAACAGCAGACTCAGGATGTGGTATGAAGTTGCAGCTTGAGCCTATGCCCAAGAACCTATTGCTACTCCTTGCTTCACAAAGCACTGATCAGCCAATGTAGTGACTTAGGCTTCTGATAATTGAAGTTCCCCCGTGGGGTGTGTGCCCCATGCTGGGAACCACTGCTTTAAATAAAGGTGCACACTACTAATAATGTCTCTAATTATGGGCACAGACAGCGCTACATAAATTTCCATAGTTAACCACTGTCCGTTAATGTCAACTTGTATGTGCACTGGATCTTCTCTCTCCACCCCACACCCCCAAATACTTTTATTTTTCTAACAACATTACATTTTGCATTCCATTCTTGTCTGTTTTCAGAGCCCTCTTCCTATGAAATTTCAGCCGTTGCTGAACCCTCTTATTTATTTTTCCAAGTTCTACATTTTAAAAGATTGTTTTCCTTGTCGAGTTGAGCACAAAAGAATCTACACTCCTAGCAGGGTCACCCAAGTTGGATTGGCCAAAGCTGGGATAACAGGTTAAGATGTACCCAACCTTTCAAGAACTTATTAGTCATACCAGCAGAATAGAATCCATAGTTCCAGTGGCAATGGTGGCTAGGAAATTACTGAGAGCAAATGCTGGCCACCAGCAGTAGTAGAATGTAACACTGGTGAAGGATCTTTGACTAACAAGAACAGTAACATTCATGTTAGTACTGCAGAGTGGGAGGCAACAGTAAATCACTCCTGAACATTATACTGTACCTAGAAAACACTATAGAAAGATGATACAAGACAAAGCAGCATTCTTTGAAGAAACCGTGTTATGGAAAGGAAAATTAGTAACTGCAAGGAATGCACTTTCCCCCTTAACATCTAGTTTGAACACCATTCTCTTCTGCCATGGCTTGTGTTGACTTGTTACAATCCCAGACAGTTCCTTCAGTGATTGGACAGAGAGCTTCTTGGATACTACCTAACCTCTAATTAAAGCCATACATTTGTTCTCCATTGACAGTCTCATGCATGCTTCTTGTTATCATCTTTGGTGTTATTTACAGTGAGGTACTGTGCAAGCCTGTCTACAAACTAAAATTAGCCCTCTTTATCCGGATCAGATTCCTTCATTATTCCATAGGTAGCTATTATCTTTCCAATAAACAGTTGCACTTCTACTTACACAGTGTGAGGTTTATCGCTGTTCCCAGTTTGTCCTCATTGGCCATTTAATATATGAAGGCCACACTACAAATGAAGAGTAACAACTGGATTTTATTTTGGTCTGCATTCACAAAGATTGACAGTAAACTTGAGGAATAAAGTCATGAAACCTAAAGCCAGTAGCGTAGCACGGGATTCAGCTGCCCGGGGCGTAAGCCAATTTTGCCACCCCCTGGCAGGGGCCTAGGACACTGGCTCCCACTCCCGCCAGGGCTTCTGGGAATTGTAGTCCAAGAACACCTATATGCCCAAAAAGTGCCACCCGGGGCGGGCCGCCCCCTGCCTCCCCCCACTACGTTACTGCCTAAAGCATGTGTTCCATCTTAGGGTCTGTACAGATGCCCCATTAGGGAGAGGTCTGGGTTCATGATTTGTTAGGTTGATTGAAGATGATGAAGGAGCTAAATGATTTTTAGTCTACTACCCCCCATTCAACCAGCACAAATGACCTTTGCCTGTATTGTAAAGTGGCTGACAAGCCACTTCAGTATATAAGCAAATTATACACTTCCCCAGCACCTTTATAGAGGTGTAGGGAAAGCATGATTATTTTTTCACCTTGTTGGGCACTGTTACACTTCATCAATTAACAGAGTAATTTTTTTCCTTTTCATCTGTAGCTTTGATTGATAAACTAACCACAGCCTCAGTTTTAATGGACACTACGGAGTAAAGGGAAGAAAAGAATTCCTTTTCCTAACCAATGTAATGCAACAACAATCAAATAAGAGAAGAAAAAATAATTACACTTTTCCTGCCCCTCCTCAAAGGAGCGTAGAAATGCTTAATTTTAATATCCAGATGTTTACACCAGAAGCATTATTTTATGACAGCAAGCTTACCATGTATGCCATTCCCAGGCACTGGGAATAACATTTATCACCATGCACCCAAAATATTGAACCCCCTGACAGGGAGTCAAAACATGCACATGGAGGGTAACTGGGTTCGCTCCCGCATCCAGCAAGTGTGGATGCCATTAAAAAACTGCAGATCACCCCCATGCTTAGACCAGATTTAATGCCTGTCCAGACAATTACTTTCCTTTCAAAAAACTCATATCTATCTTTTTCTTGGTGACAAGCAAGAAACACATTAAGGGGTAAAAGCATCAAAGCTCTGAAGAGATTGTTAAAACTGGGGGGTGGGGTGGCAGATGAGATCATTTTCCCTGCTAATCGAAATGTCCCACTGCTTCCACCTTAGAAAACCTGGTTCACTATAGGCAAAAGACTCTGATTTTTTAACAGCAATGAATCCAGTTTGGGTTTGAGTTTGAACTTTATAAGAGCTAACCAAGATGCTTATCTCCAAAATGGTTTGGAACCTTTGATTGCTGCAATAAAGTTTGTACTAAAATGGAAACTGGATTCACAGCTGTCAATCAATCATAGTCAGCAGCCTCCCCTGCCCTGCCTGTATTATACCACGGCATCAAAGGCCCTTTGACAAAGCCTGTAGAGGCTTGAGCCTAATAAAGATGAGGAAAGAGATGTCTTTGTGTGTCATTCATTTTGTCAGCTTCCTCTATGGTTCTTCGTTTCTAGAGTGTGAAGGAAGGGAAGGCAGGAATGAAAAACCAACACGATTGGTTAGTGTAATACCTGATGCAGTACTTTTTAAACTGTCACCTCCCTGTTCAAGCATGAAAAAATGACAACAGACAGCAGAGGGTTGCTATAGTGCTCTTTCCAGTACACAAACTTGGCAGTTCTTTTTGGACCATTTCTCCATTTCTTTGTCACATTTAAGATAGGACTTCTGCATTCACCCACTCTTCCAAACTCCCATTTTTTGGGGGAAAGAGATCTGCAATTCTCATTCATAACATAACCAAAACAGATGTCAATGGGACAAGACCCTAGTGATGCTCCAATCAGAAGCTACTAACATTTTGATTGCCACAGTACTAATTGCTTTGCACCTCAAAAGTGTAGCATTTTCTATGCAACAGATTTCTACTGGAGGAGTCACCAGAGCAGCCACAATAGCACACTATCGTGCAAATTGTACAGCTCCCTGGCAAAAGGCTTCACAACAGCATTCCCCTCCCTGCAAATAAAAAACCTGATTGTCAATTAATAGGATTCGCCCTAACATTATGCAGAGTGAGTCAAGTGTCCCAGCAGCTTGCTTAGACATTCCTTTTTAATTGACCCTGCCAGTTCACCCAGTCAAAGGACTAAACTGTGATCCCACTTTGCCTGTCTTTTGCGCCTAAGCTATCCTGTTGTCCTCAGATGTGATGGAAGAAACTATTCAGTTGCCAGTAATGAATTAAGATTCCCTTGCCAATGCCATCAGCTTCTGCAATTGGTGTGGAAGGAGGATGTTAGCTGGGGCTTTGCTTCAGGTAACAAAATGCCTTGGTTGGTCTTCTCCATCAACATAGTAATATCAATTAGACTAATATACTGCCGCATAGTGTTTAGTGCACTCTCTGGGTGGTTCACAAGTTAATTAGCAGTTTGCCCCCAATATGCTGGGTATTCATTTTACCGACCTTGGCTGAGTCAACCTTGAGCACTGGTCAGGATCAAACTCACAAACTTCTGGCTACAGCATAGCATTTTAACCAGTTTATTAGGCAGCTCTTAGATGGGTATAACCTGCCAATTTGTAGGGTTTTCCCCCAAAGCTCCTTGTAATTTATTTGATGGCTCCACTCTCAACCTGAGTCAGGACAGAATGAGTTGAAGGGCTCCCAGATTTTGCCACAGCCTACACTGGTGGGGTGGAATACCAAAGTACAGTACCACATATTTGCCTTGCTATTTGAAATAATGTGACATGAAATATTGCTTGGAGCTTCTGTTCTAATTCCACTTCTGGCTAAACGCAGAAAAGCAGTGCACCAGCCATGCTGAAGACACCTCTGACACATAGCTTGGAAAGTTACTTCTGAAAAGGACTATAATGAGTGCTGAGGGCCTCGCACACGCGCACACACCTCTTATAACCTCTGATATTAGGCAGCGTGTCCACTCGCAGATATATTAGTCCATGTCTGTGATTTCCAGTGGCTTCAAAAGCCTATGACTTACTGTAACTGCAGCACTATCTTTTCCTCTCCCCACCCTGCTTAAAGGTGGTGGCTGTTAACACAGAGAAATGACAACAAAGCCAGAATTACTTGGCTGTGGCTCTCACTACTATTGGCTCCAGCCAGTGGTGGGTTGTCAAAATTTCCACTACTCCACAGTGATGTCATGGACTTCATGGACGTAGCTGACATCATAATGTCATGACGTCATGGGCAGAGCAAAAAAATAAAAATAAATAAATAAATAAATAAATGTCTGTGCATGCGTCAAACCTCCATTTGACACATGCGCAGTTCTTTTTTTAGTGTGCATGTATCAAACCTCTATTTGATGCATGCGCACTAAAAAATAGAACTGTGCATGTGTCAAACAGAGGTTTGACACGTGCGCAGTTCCGGGCAGCCATTTTGGCTGCCTGGAAATACATTTCTGGAGTGGGCCAGAGAGGCGACCGAACCAGTCACCCAGAGGTTTACCACCACCACCCGGCGACCCCTCCTGATGGGATGCTACCAGTTCGGGTGAACCGGTCCCAACCGGTAACATCCCATCACTAGCTCCAGCCCTCCCTAGCCTTTGGTTTCTCCATGACCAATATATATCTTAGCTTAACAGTTCCAGTGCTATGTTGCCCATAACTGGGAAGAAGTAAGGTGATGTTGTAGGCCCAGAACTGAAGGGTTTCATGACCATATCATTCTGTCCATTTTGAAAAAAACGTTTGGTGCTACATTCTACAGTGAAAGCAAGTGTGCTGGATCTGGATGTAAAGTAGCACTCAGGGACTTTTGCAAAAAGGGACAGTAGCATCCATCAGGCAGAGATTCATTCTGAGAAATCTTCTGTGTCTTTCCACTATAGCGAAAGGTATGCATTCTAAGCCAGCCTATCTCATCCAGTCATTTCTCTTCAACAATAACCCCCACATATTAAAAACCATTTAAAAAGAGTCCTGATCTATGTTTTCATCCCACACAGAAATTAAACCTAGTTTCCTAGACCCTGAAAAGCTAATTATGCATTCAATTAGAGTTTCTTAATAAAGATTAAAACTCTGAAGTCTATTACAAGCCCATATTTAATTCAACTGCCATTTTATGAAAGTGTGAGTGGGAACAATGAATATAAATTATAATACATGCCACCAAGTGAATGCTATTTGTCCAAGAACGTTACTATAAAGAATTAAATTTTGCTATCGGTTCCATAATCTAGTTAAAATTGGTATTCTTTATTTGGTCTTTCAATGTAGTCCAATTTCCCCTACTTTGAAAAACAAATTCTAGGGAGTAAAGAAAAGAGATTAATTTATCATTAAGACTCTGCCTAATTGAAGTCAATTCTGAACAAACTTGAATTCAATTTCTGCTCATTAAATTGAATGTGCTCTGCGTTTTCTCTCTGCATTGCTTTGAGCAAGCAGCTGAGAACAAGGGACTAACATCAAAATTATTAAATTGAGGAGATTTTATTTGGTCTTCACATGCCAGGGCTGCTTTGATGAGGAGCCGTTTTGGCACTGAAAGGAAACGAGAGCAGCTGGAGGAAAAATCAAATGAAACTAAGCCTCGGAAAATTGAAGAAAACGCAAGCTTAATAATATTTAATAATTAAATTTCCACAAACAATAGCGGCAAATGAAGTAATCTGCAAAGTCTGTGAACTCATTTGCATAATTGATGCCGGTCCCCTGTAAATGAATAATGAAGATAATAAAAGATGTTGCTAAAAATGGGCACAATAACAGCAAAATTTCATCAAGCCGCGCTCTCTGATTAATCTGCTCTTGCAAATCAGCAGCGAAAGGGGAACGCGTGATTAACCGCGTTGAGCACGGCAGCAGGCAGCAAGCTGCCCTTTCTCTGTGTGTCTCTGGATACCACAGCTCAGCCCTCTCCCCTTCTTGGCCGACATGCTGTTGCTGCCAGTGAAAGAAGAAGAGGAGCCTGGGCACCCTCCAGAAAGCCAGCTCTCTCTTCCTTCCTGGAGCCATGGCATTCCCATGTTAACCACCTCACAGCTGTGGTTGCTGCTGTTTCTCCCACCATCATCTCTGACTCTGGCCCTGCCCAAGTAAACGACAGGGGAAGCAGAAGCTGCTTCACATTGGTTCACTTTGCTGCTTCCTCCTTTCGCTCAGTGTTGCCCACACTGACCGGCAGCAGCAGCTCTCCTGGGATTTCAAACTGAAAAAACCTCTGGAAATTTTGGGGCTTGAACTTGGACATGTCTGTGTACAAACGCCAAGTGAGTGCTGTACCACCAAGTATGTGCTGTACCACCCAAACCACGGCTGCTGTGAATTGGGGCGTTTCAGGGCAGGAAGAGCAGGGCACAGATGAGGATAGATGACTTAGAGGAGGTTTGGAGTCACAGAGGAAAAAAGTGAGAGAAAGCCTCTCAACCTTGGATATTGTAATAATAATACAGTAATACCTCTGATAACGTTTACCTCGGATAACGCTAAAATCGCATAACGTTAAGTAATCTAGGGAGGAGAATTGCATCGAATAACGTTAAGGTCCTATGGGATGTATCAGATAACAACCGCTAAAGCCTGTGCGGTTACAATGTATCTCTATGGAGCTTTAACATTATCCGATACATCCCATAGGATTTTAACATGCACCGGATAACACTAAAAATCAGATAACACCAAGACTTGTGGAACCAAGTCTTAGCGTTATCCGAGGTATTACTGTACCTGTATGCAGTCAGATCAATCAAGACTTATAGTGACCCTTTCCAGAGTTTCCTGGAAAAGTGGTGGGCTGTCAAAAATTTTGCTACCCCACCATGGGCAGAGCTGATGTCATGGGTGGAGCCAACGTCATGACATCATGGCATCATGGGCGGAGCCAACATCATGACATCATGACAATGTGGACAGAGCCAAAGAAAAATAAATTAAAGTTAAAAAAATAAATAAAAATACAGATTAAAATTAAACTAATCAACCCACCCACCCACCCACAACACAAATAAACCCACCCACCCACAACAAACATAAATAAACCTACCCACTCACCTCCCACCCCAAGCACAAATCAACCCACCCACCCACCTTCCACCCCAAACGCAAACACAAATCAACCCACCCACCCACCTCCCACCCCAAACACAAACCCATCACTTACCTAGCACTATTGTTTTGTAGTCTTGTGTTCTTTCATTGTGATACTATCCTAGGGGGTTGAGGAGTTCTTTAAAGTGTTCTCTCCACCTTTCTAGAGTTTCTGAAGGATCTATTAGTGGTCTTCCATTCTTCTCATTAATTATTTCAGTGGGGTTATAACCCTCCTTAATTTTACATATACTTTTAACTACTGCATTTGCTGGTTTAAAAAACAAACTTTTTCCCCCTTAAAATATGCGGGGGAAATAGAGTGTGTTTTATAATCTAGTAACAGCCTCCCCCTTCCCCACATTGGTGCAGCTCAGCGTGATGGACACCAGGCTAGGATCGGGGTCTCCTTTCCTGGCCCCTGATGGCCATCAGGAAATGGGGAAGGAAAGCAGGTGAGTTTGCTCCCAGAAGACATTGACTTTGCAAGCAAACTTGCCCAGGTGAGGCCTCCCCCCCTCACCACCTGACAGGTGTTTCTCCACCACCACACCACCATACTGCCATAAGCTGAAGGGGATGGGGGGTAAGGACCCTTTAAGGTCCGTTTCCACCCACCCCACCCCCGCTGGCTGGCATAAGTTGAAGGGGGTGGGCTCAGATGAGCAAAATTGCTCCAAAAGGAGCTATTCACCAGCACGCCCCATCGCCAGGAGGTGATGGGGGAAGTATTTCCTTTCCCCACGGATCCTGCTAGAGAGGTCAGGACCTGAATGGAAAGGCCTTTTTCAAGCCCCCTGGCAGGATCCATGGGCAAGAGCAATCCTTTACCCATTGCCAGGCTGGATGAGGCTGCAACTCTGTCCATAGAGAGGGGTGGAAGGGCCCCCGTCCTGTCTGTCTTCCTGTGCTGAAACCATTCATCTCAGTCTTCCACCAGCCCCAGAGAAGAAGGCAACCAGGGAAGGGAGGCTTCACCCAAGCAAGTTCATTCATTCATTCATTCATTTGCATTTATATACTACCCTCCTCACTGAGGCAACCGAGGGCAGTTTACGTCACATAAAACATACCCACATAACAATCGAAAAACATTCCTAAAACCTCAGATTTAAAATTATAAAAGCGTTTAAAATTATTATGAAAATTTTAGAAAGTCAATGAATTATAATAAATCAACAATTAACATCATCTTCAGATATTTTGTTACATTACAGCATTACAGAGAAACAGATAGTGATTTGCACAAGAAAAAGAATTATTGGTCTTCATTTGATTTTAGAACTGCTGCAGCAAGCTTAAGCTCCTGAAATGGTTACGCATTTAATGATGCTGTAAGCTGACAGCAGAATTGTAAAAAGTACAGGGATAGCATATTGCATAATAACATTGTGTAGTTATTTCCAAATGAGAATGACATCATTCATTCTGCACAAACCAGCGACATATATTAACATGTGTCCCGTATAACTCCGTTTTGTTCCAGAAGTTTATAACTCAACAATACAAATTAGCTCGAGGCAGTAATATGGCAAGTAAGGTCTCAGCCGGGGACTTAATTATTTTGATTAATTTGGGAGGAAAATAATAGTCCAATAATTTTTTAATGACATGCAGGGAACTGAAAGGAAGTCACTATGCATCCTTCTGCTTATATAACAGTGCTTTATTAAACAAAGAAGCATTTGGATCCAAATGCCCTGCAAAGCTGACCCAAATATACTGTCTTCTACAAAAAGGTTTTCACATAAGTCTCCTATAAGAGAGAAGCACAGCAGTTAGCCTTGACTAACCATGGTAGCTAATCTTATCATTTTATGTGTAAACCAAGATCTAAGCATGCATACCCAAATTACTGATTCTCCTACAGTCTTCTTCACTGTAGCAAGCATCTTAACAAATATCAGATTATAGCTCCATACTGGACCCAGGAGACCTTTCACCCTCTAGATGGTTTTGAGTACAGCTCCAATAATATCTTACCAGTCACCATGCTAGTTTCTGGAAGTCAAAGTCAAAACAGCTGGAGAGTCAAATATCCCTCCCCATTGCCCAAAAAAGGAGATTCACCGAAAAGTGATTGAACTCTGATGAATGACATGGTTAATTAAGGGGAAGGCCTGGTGAATACTCCTTGTGGGATTGTACTGGGTAGTATGCAATCAGCAATAGAGGGCAAACAGTGATATTTGTGCTTGCAAAGAATGGAATGGTTGTTTCAATAGTTATATAGCAATTAGTGGAGATATATACCGCCCTGAATGTCTTTTGGATTGCTTACCAAGGCCCATATTTGTATCAAAAGTGAACTAGAAAAACTCTATTGATGATTCCCTGGATGTACATTCCATTAAACTTTGTGGTCTAAATCCAATTACTAATTGCAAGTAGAGTAGATCTGCTGAATCAGTAGATTTATATGCATGTTGGTTAAGACACTTAGCTTGATGACTAGAAGGTTAGCAGGTCAGCAGTTTGAGATCTGAGTACTACGCAAGAGAGTAAGTGCCCATCATCGGTCCCAGCTCCAACCTAGCAGTTTGAAAAGAAGAAATTGCAAACAGACAAATAGGTACTGCTTCGGCTGGAAAGGTAACAGTGTTTCGTGCACACCAGCATCTAGTCATGCCTGCCACATGACCACCGAAACATCTGCAAATACAGACAACGTGGCTCTTTGACTGTAAACGGAGATGAGCACGGCCTCCTAGAATTGGACATATCTGGCTTTCAAGCAAGGGAGAGTTGACTTACAATTAAACTGTTGATTTCATAGTTCTGCTCTTTTGGGACTAGCAACTAGATTTAGGTCAGTGAAATTTACTTAGTTCAACACCATGAAGACTAGATACCACCACTTTATAGTATAACTGAGGCAGGAGAAGGCCAAATTTCTTCTTTCACTATGTTTTTAAATCTTAATAGTTTTACACATTCTTATACCAGGGATTGGTTATTTAACTTACCCTGCAGAAAGACTGGTTAGTCATCTCTTTCAGACTATATTATTTGGAAAAGCACTATTTCTCTAAGAAGATTTCACAGTGCCTGTAAGAAGAAACATGGATTTTGTTTATTTTTTTTCTGATTATCCCCAGAAGAACTTCTAGATGACACACAGCAGCCAGAAGATGAGGTTCCCAAGAGTTTGCTTACAAAGTTGCAAATATATTCTGGTGCAATTATAGGATTCTAGCCCAGAGCACATACATTTTATGAGATAGCCATTGGTTCAATGGTTAACATCTCGTCCTGGAAAGTTCTCAGGTAGACAGGACAGGGAAAGATCTCCATCCAAATCCCTGGGCAGCTGCTTTCCATTAGAGTAGTGTGGGTAGACAACTTTTGTCCATTGAGATATTTCTGGAACTCAAAACCCATCAGCCCAAATTAGCAAACCTACTGCTGGGGGTCATGGACATTGTAGTCCAACATTTGAACCAGATATTGCTCAGCCCTAGAACAGGATAACATTCATCAGGAGCTTTTTAAAAAGATGCTTTCTTGAACTATAATTTCTTGTGCCCACGCTGGCTGGAGGAATTTGGAAGACAGAGCCCAGAATAATAATTCTTCCCTCAGTTAGATGTGCCAATAGTCTGACAGCTTAAGTCACTCTTATATGTTCAATTGCAGTCTAAGCTTGCCTTCAAATTCATCATTGCATTAGAAAGAAGATGCTACTGATTCTTCACTCTGATCTGCCAGCCTAAGCTTCCATCAAAATGTAATTAAATTACTTAGGCACTCTCTATTTTACCCAAAGGCCTTAAATTGTGAGCATATTAATAATATTATACATGCAGAAAAATTGCCAGAGTCATTCTTTCTGAGAGTTCTGCTTTCTGTCCCCTTTGATTTCATGGCTCTTTATTTGTGCAAGAGTAAGTGATATCCTTTGGAATGAGAGACGTTCAGAGCCACAGAGACAACTTTGAATAATACCTTCCTCAGGAGAGTAATTCTCTGAATGAGCCATAAAGTTTTTGTTAGATGAAAGGAAGCTCTTGAAAACTCCACTAACTTGGAAAATCAAGAAGGAAACTATGAATCGCCTTTATTGTGGGTGCCAGGTTTTATTTTATTTTCCCAAATTAGATGTGCATTGACTATTGAATCTCTTTGGTAGGATCCCTCTTTATTTTATTCTCCTTTTAGGACCTAACCAGATGATGGATGCAACAAGGTTACACTGTCTCAAGTATCTTGGTTTAAAATAAAAGTGTTATGATGAGATGCAGCAAAAATTATTCCCATCTGAGTGGTCATCCTCCTCTCCACCAGAGAAAGAATAGTGTTGTAGCCCAAGGTTTTTCAACCTTGGGCCCCCAGATATTATTGGACTTCAATTTTCAGAGCCCCAAGTCAGTACACCTGACACCGCCGCCCATCTGACTCCTGGGCCTCTCCCTTCGGAGCCGGGAAGAAGAAAAGCCGCCAGCTCTTGTGGGTGGCCGGACACCGCCGCCCAACTGACTCCTGGGACTCTCCCTCCCGGTGCCGGGAAGAAGACCCCTGGCCTGTCACCCACTCGGAGGGAAGTGACTATAGCTGTTTTGTAACTTTTTTGTTAAATTTTTGTAATTGTCTTATGACACACAGTGATGATTTATGGACTGCAGCTGCGGGATAAAATCTGTGCTGCAGCTACCGACGCACCTCCAACCAGCATTCTACCGGCCTGGAGGAGGAATAGACTGCAGCTGCAGGTGGTTGTTTTTGCCGTGTAATGTTTCTATGATGTGTCTATTGTATAGTATTTATTGTATTTTATTGTTTTGCCGTACTGTATCCCATTGTATTTTTGTTGCACTGTAATATTTGATATTTGTAGGTTCTGTGAGCCACCCTGAGCCGGTTTCTCCGAGTAGGGCAGCATACAAGGCTAATAAATGAAATTAAATGAAATGAAGTTGAAGAACAGCTGGGGGGCCAAGGATGAGAAACCCTGTAGCCAATTTAGCATCAGTTCCACAGTGGATGCCATGAGACAGGAGAAAATGGAACCTTCTTGTGTATCTCAGTCCCAGTTAGGTTCCTTGGCCCCATTTGTTCTTCCAAACAAAAAGCAAGTCAGGGGCATTAGATGGAATTCTGCACTTTACTGATGCTATTTTGAGACTAAATGGGATCAGGGTTTTTTGAAAACGGTATACACATGCAAAATGATCACGGTAGAGCTCCATGAAAGCGACGGCGATGATTTGAAGACTACATTAGCTACATCAGTGAGTGGGAAGAAGGGCTTTTTGGACCACTGTCCATCTAGTGCAGGGGTGGCCAAACTACAGCCCATGGGCTGGATCTGGCCCACACTGCCAAATCATCCTGTCCATGACTCTACCTGGAAGTGGAAATGAACATGTCCTGCACATGTACAAAATTCTGCTATAAATTCACCTATGGCTGGCCTATGGTGAGAGGAACCACATGACCAGCCCACTCAACCATGTGACCGGCCCATGGCATGAAAGGTTTGGGAACCCCTGATCTAGTGCTTCTTCGGAAGGGTCCTTCCTCAAAGCAACATGATTGGCCACATTGAATTGGTAAGCAGGAAGTGACCGTGAATGTCTCTGTAAACAGTGGTGAGATGAGCACACAGCTTGCTCCCCCTTTCCAATCCATCGCCTGAGGCCAAACAGTTAGTGTGCAAACCCTTCAACAACCATCTCCCAAAGAGTCAGGGTACAAGACAGTCACAGCCTGTAATGAATCCGGGAGCGCCGGATTCATTACACCTGCCGGCGCTTCCGAGCCTCACCCCCACACCGGGCTACAAAAGCCCCTGCGGCGGGATGCTTCCCCGGACGCCAGACCAATGGGGCGAGGAGGACTCTGGCCGGGAGCACCCGGATTCATTACACCTGCCGGCGCTTCCGAGCCTCACCCCCACACCGGGCTACAAAAGCCCCTGCGGCGGGACGCTTCCCCGGATGCCGGACCAACGGGGCGAGGAGGACTCTGGCCGGGAGCGCCTGGATTCGTTACACCTGCCGGCGCTCCCGAGCCTCACCCCCACGCCTGGCCAAAAAGCCCCTGCGGCGGTATATTGCCACTGGCCATTAGGTATATTGATTATGGACTGTAGCCTGAGTATATTGTGTTATATTTATTTTTATTTTATTTTGTTTTGTTGCACTGTATTTTATTTTATTATTGATTTATTGTGGTACTGCATCTTGATTTATTTATTAGGATGTCCTAATGTTTTGTAATTGCAACTGTTATTGGAGATATATATACTGTATATGTGATATTTGTAATTTATTATGCAATATTTGTAACTGTTTTTATGCTATGAATGTGCTATGTACTGTAACTATTTCTTCTGTAAGCCGCCCAGAGTCGCTATGCGAGTGGGGCGGCATATAAGTCGAAAATACAAATACAAATACAAAATACAGCCTCAAATAACGTAAGTGCAGGAACACTGGTTATCAATCTGGCAGGGACATCAGTCACAAAGTCTGAGAGAATATTCCATTAGGCATTCCATTGCTTCTGTAGAAGTCAGGAACAGAAATCGCCAGATTGTGAAGATAGACTGTTCACTGAATGACTACCAACAACAGGAGTGATTCCAGAGCTTCAAAGAAACACATATTAAGATAGGAAATGTTGCTGGAGGTAAGTTGAGCAATACTACCAATTACTAAAACATCTGAGTAAAGCTGAGGGTTTTTTAATGATCTTTTCAGCAAATGAAGCCAAAGCCTTTCACAAACAGAAATACAGACAGTGTCCAGCTAGTGAAGTGCATTCAGGTTTTTTCCTCTCCTGCTGTCTTCTTATTGCCCAGACTGCCAAGTTCCATGCTGTAATCATAGGCAACTTATCACCTTAATGGCCAGAAAACTAGTTCCTTTGCTGTGACTATTCCAACTGCTTATGTTATCTCCAGCTTCATGTTGTACATAATAATCATGCCAAACTGTCTACTCCTGTACATACTATCATTCTACATTCTCTACCGTGCCATTGAAAACAAACCTTTTAACATTTAGTTTTCCATCGTGCTATTAAAAATCTGGGTATGCAGTGTAGAACATAATATCTGTAGGGATCTTGTCCTGATCCTAAAGCAGTAGTGGCGATTCTATGGCACGCATGCCAGAGGTGGCACTCAGAGCCCTGTCTGAGGGCACCCGTGCAGTCACCCCAGCACAAAGTTCTCCCGACCCATCTGCCCAGCAGCCCAATGGGAGGGCTTCCTCCCTCTCCCAGCACAGAGTTCACCTGCCCCTCTGCCCAGCAGCCCAATGAGAGCGCTTCTTCCCTCCCCCCAGCAGCCCAACAGGAGCCTTTCCTTCCTCCCCTGTTGCTGCTTTGGCACTTTGCGATAAATAAGTGGATTTTGGGTTGCAGTTTGGGCACTCATTCTCTAAAAGGTTTGCAATCGCTGCACTATAATCATTGAAAACTTGCTTGTTCTGTCGATTTTCCTTTTAAAGCTATCTTAGAGATTGTCTACACAGGTATGTAGCCCACTATTTGGAACAGGTCAGGGGTGGGTTGGTTCAATAGGGTCAAGTCACCCCAACCCAGCCCATCCCTAACATTTTAAGACCCCATTGGAGAGCTCAATTAAATTGCCCTAATGAATTTAATCCTATCTCCCCTATTGTGAGTACTGGGGATGAGATAAAATAAATCAGAATGGTAACAAAATGCTTTGCAGCTGATAGGGGAAGACCTATAGGTGCAAAGTAGCTGCAGTGGCTCAAGTGGTTAAGACGCTGACTGGGAGGTGGAAGGTCAGCAGTTCAAACTCTGAGTACTGCATGATGGAATTGAGCGGCTGACTCTGTCCCAGCTCCTGCCTACCTAGCAGTTTGAAAGCAAGAAACTGCAAGTAGATAAATAGGGACCACTTTGGTGGGAAGGTAAACAGTGTTCCGTGCACTTTGGTGTCTAGGAATGTCTGCCACATGTCCATGGAAATGTCTGCAAACACAGACATCACTGGGTCTTTGGCTATAAACAGAGATGAGCACTGAACCCTAGAGATGGATATGACTAGCTTTCAAGCAAGGGTAACCTTTACCTAGCTGCCAAGGGGTTTGGGGGGTGCTGCAGCCCTATCAAAGGATCTAAATGGTGTCTGAATGCAGAGATAGTGTCAAACAGTATTTTGCTCCTTCCCCTGACCTCAAACAGCTTTTGAAAAGCCAATCTACACCCTTAGCTCCCACCAATCACAGTAAGAACATGTCCTCCATAGAAGTTGCTTCAGCCCCAGAACATTTGAGTTGTCCTTTTCTTCCCCCGAACAGTTCCATGATGGCAGTTCGTTAGGCACAGTATGACACCTTTAGCATGTAAGTGCCAAGATCTTATGAACATAAGAATTATTTTACAGCCACAACCAAAGGACTCTAAAACTCATTTATAGCCAGAATTGCATTGGTATTCAAGTGAGGTGTACTGTATATTGCTTTTTGCAGCTAATCACAGCTAAGTGCCAAGGGCATCTTGGTCATATGGCTGCTCACAGCACCAATTGTGCAACTAAGATGCACCCTGGAGCTTCACCTGTTAGCCACAATCAATCACAGCAAGCCACACGAATGCTAGACAAACAACAGTAGGATTCCAGCCATTATATCTTGCTCCACAAACCACACCAAAAGCATTATAGACATACATCTATAGCTGCATTCAGAAAAGGACTTATCTTCTATCATGTCTGACATGATTTCTACCATGTTGACTGCCTTCTTTACCTATTGATCTGCTTGTACCAAATACATCTTGCCTTCTCCTATATGTCATGATGTGGGGCATGGTTTCTTCACAAGGCATCCTGACATCTTCTCTTTTTAACTATAGGGAACCATTACTTTGAGAACTGTTGCAAAGGCGGCCTGGCAGTGCAGAAAGCGACTGTGAACTCTGCACACGAGAGACCATTTATTTAAAACAAAATAGTTTAAGTCTCCATGCTGTGCACTGCCAGAGGAAACATGGACTCATTTCTCCAGGCACACAATTCCTAACCTCTGCAACTAATGCCTGGAAACTGAAATTATCATGGTGGTCAAAATAACCAAAGGTCACAGATTAAATATCTTCTGTACAGTTTGGTGAACAAGACAGTTATTTGCACAGCCAAACAATCCATTTCAAAGGGGAAATGGGGGTACAAAGTATTAGAGCTTCATTTTGCAACAGCTGTCTTTCATCTTTATGGATAAAAGGCTGCCTGTTTAACTATAGTATAACTCCTTTTTAAGATACTGATACAGGACATCATTAAGCTGTTAAAGAAATCCTACCATTGTTTCCTTTCCAACAAAATGAACATTCACTAAGGTTTAATCTGCATTAGCCACTCCATGCAGAACTGAGTAATTCCATGAACAAGCTGACACATACTTTTACCAAATTTAAAATGAAAGATTCCCAAATAGATTTCTGTTCAGCTTTGTTCTGTTATCAATTCCAGCAAGCATCTCCAATGTAGCTTCGTCAAAGGTAGAAATATTAGACACATTCACTTATGATGTCTACCTCGTAAGATGAGGATGAATAAAAAATGGAGACCAGAGACACAACATATTCCAGACATATTCCAGACTAGCTACTCTCACTGCTAAAGCAGTTTGAAAAACTTTTTGTCAACACAAAGATTCTGTCTACCTTTCTGTTTATCTGTTGTAGGCAATAGCTTTCCAGTTCAAATTCAATATGTTCAGAAACAGATAACCATACCAAGTACTGTAATAATGGCTGAAATCCAGTTCCTTAGCATAGTAAGCAACATCTGGAATAGGCCCACTGAATCAACAGGATATTTGTGAGTCAATTTCTCAATTGGCTCCATTGATTCAATAAGCCTCACATAGTTGTAATACATACACAAAATTATGACATCATCTTTCAAACGAACATTGAAAATGTTATTTGTAGCAGCACAGCAAAGCAGGGAAGGTTTTTAGCCAATTTTTTGTTCGAATGCAAGTCTCCACATTCACTTCCTTTTAGACCAGCTAGTAAACACACTTGGACTAGATATTTGAGAGGGGGAAACTATAATTTCCTCTCAAAATAAGGTCAGAAGATACATGTGCTCAGGAGTCTTGATGATGTTGGTTTAGAAAGAAGTAGTCTTTCTTTCAGCCATGTGGCCTGGAAGATGGAGGACCTCAAACAGGACATCTTTTCTCTTCCAAAGCAGAAAGGCAAGAGAGAGAAGGCCAGAGCAAAACAGGCCTTAACACAAGGATTCTCAACCTTTTTAAACTGGGGAAAGGATTACACCCCCTCAGACTGTTGGCGGGCTGAACTGGTGGCTGCCCCTCCACCTGAGCCCCCACCATTCCCCCGAGAACACTGCCAACACTCCCCCCCATGCCACTACCACCACTGCCACCAGCACTCCCACCGCAAGCCACCAGTCTGGTCCGTAAACACTCACTCCCATGCTGCTGCCACTGTCGCCAGTACTTCCCTCCTCGGGTGAAGGCCTTGCTCAGCCAGAGCAGCACCCGGGAAAGAAGCCGGCGGCCACAGGCGTCTGCCACTTCCACCTCCACTAGCGCCATCTTACAACATCCACCCTGCTATGGAGCGACATTAGGAACATACCAAGCCAGGCAGAGAGGAAAAGGACGGCAGCAGCGATGGCAGCAGCAACGGCAATGGCAATGGGAGCAAGGGCACAGGGTGGTTGGAATGGTGCTGTGGGCCAGATCCAGCCCACAGGCCATAGGTTAAGAATCCCTGCTTTAACACATGCAAATAGGGTCACATGATCCCTGAGGCAGGAAAGAACCTTTCTAAATATAATTACAGGCAAACAATGCAAAACAACTTCCTTTAGTTGAGGCTAGTATTTCCTGTCTCTCTGATTACAGCATGCTGGGGTTGCACTAGAATACTCAACAGAAAACATAAGTTGACCCTCACCAAATAACACACACTCATCCAACTTGCAAAATAACCATTTCATTGAGTAGAAGCCATGGCAGCTGCAAGACAGAATGAGAAAATCTTTGATACCAACAAACATAGCATATGCAACAGGATTTTGGCATTAGAGTAATTAGAATGAGAGAAGCAGATTATAATGCTATGCTGGCTCTTTCAACTGTCCTATGGCATTTCACTTCCTGAGAAGTAACTATATAAGTCTATAATTAATTGTAGGAAAAATAAAAGAGACTCGTGGTACTGTAAACACTAAGACATTTTAGTCAGCATAAGCTTTGGTGAACTGCTCAGTTCTTCAGATATATGGAACTGCAACTTTATTAGATGTTCTGCATATGAGCAAAGTGGTGTAGGCAGATTGCAATAGAAATAGAAAAGGTCCCATATATTGATGGTTTGAAAAGAGATGTCTGACAATCATTGCAAAGTTACAACTATAGCTATTAATGGACTTGAATTGTTCATAGGTCACTGTTAGGTGGCAAAATCCTCCAACAGCACATTAACACATATATAAGTTTGTGGATGAGTTAGTGCAGGGGTGCCCAAACTATGGCCCATGGACTGGATCCGGCCCCCAACATCAATCTATCTGGCCCTCAAAGCTCTCGTATTATACTTCTGCTTCTAGGAGCAAAGAGAGCTTTGTGGGCTGGATGAATTGATTTCAAGGGAAAGACATACAAGGAGGAAACCAAAAACAAATGGAGCACCTTTGGCAGCCATGCAATGCTAAAGTATCCCAGAAGCCATTTTCATTGGAAGAAAATGTTGGCACACTGTTAACTTCACTTTTCTCCTAAACCTGGACACCATACTCTCTACCATTAGAGCAACTACAGGGCATACAAGGGGAAAGCTGTGTTATTAGACAAATCATATATACAATGACTCCTCCAAAATGTAGCATTTGGGAGATGTGAGGAGGAAGTTGAACCCTGGCTTATGAAATGTCTTGATCCCCTAGAAATAAAAGGGCACTTTGCAGAATTACTTCCAAACTTTTGATTTTTCAAAAATCCTTTTTAAGCTGGAGGGAGGACACTGCTGTGTTTACAACAAAGAATGTTTAATAATAATTGTGTGCCTTCAAGTCAAGTCAATTACTCACTTGGGTTGACATAAGAACTCTGTTTGCTGTTCTTTTCCAATGTAGATTAGTTCAGCAACAATGGTAGGTGGGTGCAGGAATCTCAGTCTATAGATAACAACACAGATACAAATTTAAGATTCAATGTGGCAATTCTCAATATGTGGCAGATAATTCTCCATTGACTCAACCAATCAGTCTCTTCATCTTAAACCCATGTTTAAATGATCACTATGTAGTCTCACTCTTATGTCCAACAAAGTGGACTTCATTAAAGCTCGCATTAAAATATAGCAGTTAGTCTTTATATTATTTGTTCACTTATTCATAATACTGTACTTGTATAGGGCCTGATTTAGTGTCAAAGCATTGTTCATGGCAGTGAGTAGCAGATATATATCAAGTATAAATAAAACAACAATAATCAAATAAGCATTACAATAATATCATAAAGCATTATCAAAGACTCCCAATAAATCCAGATGATGACAAATGACAACATACAGATAGTCAGCTAATAATAAATCATAACTCAACAGTAAAACTAAGACACAAAAGTTATAGCCTCAATTACACTGAGAATTTCAGCCAAGGCCTGTTTGTAAATATATATATATTTAACAATTTTCTAAATGTCTGAAGGAATGTAGCCTGACACATCTCAGCCAGAAGATCATTCCAAGAAGAGGGAGTCACCACCAAGAAGACTATTCTATAGGTGTCAATCCTTCTGGCTTTCTCAGAGTGGTTACCCTCAACATCATAGCTTGGGAGGACCTTGTGGAACATACGATATTTCTATGGAGAATCACTCCATAAGGTAACATGGTCCCAAACCATTAGTATAAGCACCTTGAATCTGGCATGGAACACAAAGGATAACCAGTACATGCACACCAGGACCAGAAATATATGATAATATTTATTTATGTATTTTTGTATTTATTTATTAGTCACATTTGTATTGCCGCCCACTAGGCAAGCGACTCCGGGTGGCATACAACAATCACATCATGAACCACATAAATCCCACCAGAGAACTATTAAAAACTTAAAACCAGTTTTTAAAAACCAATTAAAAATACAATAAAAGATTAGCCCAACAACTAAAATGCTTTAATGTGCCATAATGTTTTTATTTTATTTTTTTAATTACTTTTGTTTTGCTTTGTTTTCTCTGTCAAATATTCAAGGAGATCTCCTCAAAAGAAACAATAGCAAAAGACAGAAACTACTGTGGGGGAAATAATTATTAGCCAGTTTACATTTCCAGCCAACAATAGTCATTTAAATTATCTGAAGGTGGAAAATATGAGTGAGAGCTAGCCCGGGAATGTAGTCAATTTTTATCATTGGACCAAGAACGGGGAAATTACAGATTCCTTCTCCTACCTTGCTACCCCTGTTTGGGACAATATCCCTGTTTAATTCATAAAGAGAGTTTCTAAACACTCAACTTACTCTCAGCTTTCAAAAGGACTTCCTTTTCCCTCTTCAGATGTCCTTTTACAGCACAATCAATGATACCTCAGTTGTGGCGGCTTTGAAATGGGCAGAAGCCTAGTGTGCCAGCATAACTGCCTGTATGCTGTCACTACCCCAGTGATGGGATGACAAATTAGTTACCACCACTCCATGACGTCACGACGTCATGGGCGTGGCCAGTGTCATGACGTCATGACATCGTGGGCGGAGCTGACGTCATAACATCATGACATTGTGGGCGGGGCCTTAAAATAAAATAAAATAAAAAATAAAATAAAATAAACACACACACACACACACACACACACCCTCAACCCAACCCACCCACCCACCACACAAACCCGTAAATAAATCAAATAAATAAATAAATTAAATTAAAATTAAATAAAAATACAACCCCAAACACAAACCCCTCACTTACCCCTGGGAGGGCTCGGCAGGGGCGGACGGTCAGGGCAGGCCAGGCCTCAACTTGCCTATGGGGGCGGCCCCGGGGGAGGTGCCCTCCTCTGAGGGCTGGTGCTGCCTGCCCACGCCACCGCCGAAGTCATCGCCGCTGCCATCTCCGCCGCCGCCATTATCGCCGCCGCTGTCGCCGTCATCGCCATTGCCACCGTTGCTGCCGCTGCTGCCGCCATCATCGCCGCCGCTATCGCCACCGCCGTCATCGCTGCCGCCGTTGCAGTCGCCGCCGGTGTTGCCGCCACCATCTTCGCCGCCGCCGTCATCGCCGCCACTATCGCTGCCGGTGTTGCCACCGCCGTCAGCACCACCGCCGTCAGTGCCACTGCCGCCACTATCGCTGCCGGTGTTGCCAAATTTTTTTTAAAAATTGGAGCTAAAATGGCTCCGATTTACTGCGCATGCGCAGAAACTCAATCTGCCGCATTGCACATGCGTCAGATTGAGTTTCTGCGCATGCACAGTAAAATGTGAGTCAAAATTGCTCCAATTTTATTGCGCATGCGGAGAAACTCAATCTGCCGCATGCGCAATGCGGCAGATTGTGTTTCTGCGCATGCGCAGTAAATCGGAGCCATTTTGGCTCCGATTTTTTAAAAAAAATTCTTTAGGTGAGGCGTCCGGAACCGGACGCCTCAAAAGTTGTCTACCCTCCCGGAGAACTCTCCGGGATTGTTCCTACCGGTTCCAGGGAACCGTATGGAACCGGGGACATCCCATCACTGCACTACCCCCATTGCCAAAACAACTGAAAAGGGCAGGAGAGCAGCAAATAACTGCATTTCCTCAGATCCAAATCCCAATAGCAATTACAATTACAATTATATACCTGTCCCATAGCACTTAGTGCACTCTCTGGGAGGTTTACAAGTTAATTAGCACTTTGCCCCTAACGTGCTGGGTATTCATTTTACCAACTTTGGAAGGATGGAGGATGGGCCAACCATGATCCCAGTTGAACTCACCACATTTTGCCTGCAGAATATCAGTTTTTTAGCCACTGCATCACCAAGGCTCTTTATCAACTATGACTCACAGGTATTCACTGGGAAGTAGTCAGGGTGGTTCTAACATTTTTAGAGAGGATTAGATTTGAATTTAACACAGCATGAGCTGAATGTCAGCTCAACTATTCTGGCTAATCAAGTTCATAACCTTTAGTTTACTTTGTTAAGTTTTTGATCCTGTTAAGAGCAGCAGGACTGACAGGTTTACAACCAAAAAACCATCTACTCCAAAAGCAAATAGGAGTTCTACATTGACAGAAGTATAAATAAAATAATAACTCTTACAACTTGATTAACGTCACTTGCTTCCTCCATACCTTTGATGTTCTATGGCTTGAGGTGGATCACCTAATGCTGGCTTAAAAGCCTTAGACTTCACTTTCAGGTTAACAGCCAAAGATCAGGAACGTTTTGGCACCTGCCCTCTGGCTTATACCAAAGGCTTTCTCAAGGAACCAACTTTAGAGTTAAAAGGGGAGGGAAATCACTGAGAAATCAGGTGGAAACAGACACCTGCCCAATGGTCTCTGACAAGTCACTCGTTCTATAATCATTACCTCTCAAAATACTTCATTATAAAAATGTTAGAAACTGCTCATAACTGTTAAACATAAGTAAATACAACTATTAAGCATGTAGAAATATTAACCTATTTGAACTATGCTAACTTCAGAATGAACTTAATAACTGTGCTGTATTTCCACGTTAGGGACCATTTAATTTATATTACAGTAGCCTTTAGCTAGAAGTGTGTATATTGGTTTCCCTTTGGTATTAATGTGTTATAAACAGGGCAGTCTTTCAAGGGCATGTTATAAATACAGAACTATGGATTCAATACCAAATTAAAACTCATATAAAATCTGCACTCTGTGGTACAAATTAACATATTTAATTTCAATATTACCTGCAAACCTGTTTTTTTCCCCAGCATGACTCTAATTAGTCATATAAAATCAAGTCAGAATACTGTAAGCAATTATTATACTAAAAACAGGAAAGGGAGCTGAATTAAAAATGGCGTAAGAAAATGCCATATGGAAATTAACACTCCATTAGCATCAAGAAATATGCACTGTAGTTTAATGTTATTAAAATTCAAAAAAGCTGTTACTTAAGGTTACAAAAGTGAACATTCTTCTTTTAAAATACTTATTAATGAGCTCTAAGATTGGCATATATTGAGTTTCTCAGATACACTTAGGTGGAGTTTATCATATGGTATTTTATTCTTTTGAAAAATCAGTTCCTTCTAGAGTTGAACATGCAACCCCTTAAGAATGTCTCTTAACTATTTTTTAAGTTCAAATGTTTATGCTTCCATATCAATGCACAGGTCATCTTTCAAACACCTTTTCTTTCTCTTTCTTTGTCACACATGCACATACACAAACACACATACATGTCTAAACAGAGGACAATCTAAGTGTCCTTAATAGGAAGCCAGATGTGGGAAAGCATTTATTGACTGCTGTGTGCTCTTCCGAATAAGTTATCTGTTTCTCTTTAAGTTGTCTGTTAACTACTAATCTTAGTGGTAGCCTCTCTCACAACCACATGATTCAGTTCTTCTCTTTGTATGATTAGGACTATTTTGTGAGAACTCCTATACCTTTCCATTCCTCATAATACTTATTCTGATAGGTACTAGAACAGAATGTATCATTTCCCTTCCCAGTCCAAATACCATTGGTTTTTCTTTTTCTTTTTCAAGAAGTGTAACACTGTCCTATCTTCATCCAAAAGAGGGGGCAGAGTAGTGGTGATGATGTCAACCAAGATGTCTCCCTTGCTTGAGGGCCAGTTCCGTTCCAACTCTAAGGGGTGGTGCTCAGCTCCATTTACAGCCAAAGAGCCAGTGCTGTCTGCATCTGCATAACGCGAGGTGCCATTTGTTCAGCATTCCTACCCCCTCTCTGTGAGACTGCTATCAGCTGCCTGTTGATTCCCAGGGCAGGATAAGAGGGAAGCAGAAAAGCATACTGACAGATAGCACACATGGGGCACCATAGCCTGTTAATTCCTGACGCTTCTAAGCTCTACTCCCCACAATGTCACTACTACCTGGGAACTGGGCAAAGTGGCAGAATAGGGCAATATTTCCCTTTGCTGGTAATAAAGCTGCTTGGAAACTTTTAACATTTCCCATTTCCCTCCCCGACTGTTTTGCCAAGAGACTTTCATGGCTCCAGCATGGGTGGATGAGTGGGATGCAACTTGTTAACAAGAATATTAGAACATACAGGTAAATAGTGATAGCAATTATACTTATGTACCACTCCATAGTGCTTAATGCACTCTCTAGGTCAGGAGTTCCCAACCTAGGGCCTGCAGACCGTATCCGGCCCATGATGACATTCCATACAGCCTGTTGCCATCTCCCCTACACCCAGAAGTGGAAGCAGGCACATTTATGTCAGCTGTAAAACACTCCTGCGCATGTGCAAATGCACCCATGGCTGACGTAAATACAAAAGTGGGCACATTTATGACAACCGTAAAAGCATCCACTTCTGCTTCCAGGGGGCATGGTCAGCTGTTCCAGGGGTGTGGTCAGGTCTGCGGTGGAAAAGGTAGGCAACCCCCTGCTCTAGGTGGTTCATAAGGTACTGTAATTAGAATTTTGCCCCCAACATCCTAGGTACTCGTTTTACCAACCTTGGAAGGATGGCAGGCTGAGTCAATCTTGATCCCCATCAGGATCAAACTCACAATGTGAACAGAGTTTTGGCTGCAGTACAGCAGTTTTAACCAAACCCCATGCTCTTCCAAACTAAAAGAATATAAATGGGTCAAAAAGAGGAGGCATCAATGCTGTGTATGCAACAGATCTACATTGATAATCTCCTTTAATATTTTAAAATGTTAACCTTTTATTTTTAGGTAACATTTTCAGCTTTTTATTATAATAACTTCCCTAAAAATAGGAGCAAGAACTGGTCAGTGTCCTTTTAAATCTGTCTTTTGAGTCTCCCCCTTCCTTTTTCCTTTTCTATTATAAGATAGAAGAAGGATATCCAGTCTAAGATGCCACATTACAATAAAACAATGCAATTATAAATGTAACAACATTGTTAGTTGTAATTATGAGGATCATTAAACAAATGCAAACAAATTTACATTTTTTTAAAAAATTACAGATCCATGAGCCACAAGGTATTTGGGCTAATTATCATCTTAAATGAACTGTATTGTGTGAACCTCTACTACAAATTTTCATTCCAGACTTTGAAATAATTAAATTTAAGAGAAGTACGAGGACCTCCTGTTTTGACATCCACAGCTTCCTTTAGCAAGTTGCATAGTTAGCTTTTGAGATAAAATGTATATCTTATTGCCCTCTACTGGAAAGTGGACGTTTTTTCCAAGCAATTCTAAGATGACTGATTGTTTTTCCTTTTCAAATTTCTTTTTCTTTTCCTTTCTTCACAATAATGAAACCCATTGGTCGACAAAGGAGGTTAAAGACAGCAGGGCAACAAGGTACACAAAAGGAGTTTTAAGAAAACTCTTGGTTTGCAGTATTGTAAAGAGGGAATCATAGAAGCTCAATGGCCTGAATGACAATTCTGATTGCAAATATACTTTGTTAATTTTGCCTTCTTTTTACTAATCATCAACAAAAAAAGAGTGGGAGAAGGTTATTGTGAGCCCCTTCCACAAGCTATTTCCACAAGCTCCTAGTCAGTGAATACTTTGTGAGGCTTATTTTTGAGTAGGTATGCGGAGATAAGGAAAAGAAAAGAAAAACAGTCTAGTGGCACCTTGATTTATTGTATCATAGACTTCTGTGGATTACAGCCCACTTCTTGAGATCCACGGATCTTAAGCTATTGGTTGATATGCAGTATGGTAAGGTTTGGAGTGAGACATAGAGAATGACAACAATGTTATCGACTCTGCACTTTCAAAGCCAGGTAAACACAAAGTGGGTCTCATTCAAGTTAAAGTCAGTTACTTCTTTATAGTATGGGATGGAGTTTTCCGCACAACAACTGAGTAGGTGCAGTAATGGATAAATCAGAATATTTGCTCTAAAGCAATACTGTACTACAAGGACATTGCTATGTGCTCAGAAAATGTATTTATCTATTACATTGCCTCCGTTTGACCAGATCTCGGTAAATACATACTTTCATATTTGTTCTAATATCCAAATATAGGCGCTCTCACTTCCTTGTCTTCCACTTCTCTCATACACATTTTTAAACTTCTCCTTATTCTCTCTTTCCCCTCAATATGCAGTGTGTGTGGCGGGGGGCGGGGGTGTCAAATCAGATGAACTGGGATAAATAACTATGTTATTCATTCTGGGCATAAACTTCCAAAGGTTTGGCTAGCAAACACTATAGGGACTGCTGTAAGTTTACCTGCTAGACGTAAATGTGTCTGTTTCTTATCAATTTCTGTGCTGTTCTTTTTTATTATTATTTTGGCTCAGTTTCCATGTCTGTAAAGCAGATTTAAAAATGCCTATTCCTAAGAAAATAATACTTTTATATTTAAATTAATTGAAATACTCAAGTTCCAAATGCAAAATTGCTTCTCCCTGTCTTTTCCTCTAAATTTTCTTTACATAAAACTGAAGCAACTTAGGTATGGCTGTTGCTTTTCTTCAAATGCAGGAACAAGGCAATACTTTTATTGGTAAGGTAAAGGTAAAGGTTGCCCTTGCTTGAAAGCCAGTAATATCCAAGTCTAGGGTTCAGTGCTCATCTCTGATTATAGCCAAAGAGCCAGCGCTTTCTGCATTTGCAGATGTTTCCGTGTACATGTGGCAGGCATGACTAGACACCAGAGTGCACAAAAACAAGCACTGTATGAACTTTCATGCTTCAAGATAACTTCTTTATATGTTCACAAACCTCTTGTTGATACTGCATGAACATTATAAATGAGAATTCCAAAAGTTCATGGCGGATGTCCATGCCAGACTGTAAGAAACAAAACCTGGTCTGACATCTATCATGGACTTTTGGAACTCTTGTTTATAATTTTCATGCACTATCCACAATAAATCCTAGAAAGGTGATCTTGAACCACAAAAGCCTGTGATCCAATAAAGGTATAAGCTTGCACCTCTGTTTGTATTTTCTAAAGATCACATGGTTCTATTTATGTTTTGGGGTGAGGTTTGGGGGGCATGTTATGTTTATACTATGTTGTTGTATTTATATGTGATATTGTAATATATGTTGCTTGTGTTATGTTAGCCGCTCTGAGTTGCTTCAGCAAGTAGAGCGGCATATAAGTCTAAATACAAATACAAAATTTTTTGTTGTTGTTTTGCTTTGCTTTGGTTCAGTTTGTCAGCATCAGCTTATGGAGACATGATCCCTACAATGCTATTCTGAATCAATCTATAAGATGGTACAGAGAAAGGAAGAAAAAGAAAAGAACTTGAGAGAACTTTGATTAGTGTATGAGGTGGCATTCGGTCAGATAATTTGGAGATAATGCCATTCATTAACTGAAGCTTCATTTCTTCTGATTTGAGAAATAAAAAGCTAATAGGAGAATGACAAGTGCAATTTTGATTTTATGAAAGGAGTACTTGAGCATGGTAAGAATATTTTAGCCACATATTAATTATTAGTAAACTGGGCATGAAACAGAAGGAGACAGAACAAATGAAGACTGCCACTGATTTTCTTCTTCTGTGTCTAGGCCAGACGTGAAACTGCCAAAATGAAGGTACCCTTTGGTGAGTTCATTCTGCGGTTCCCTTTGCCTGACCTAATGTCAGAAAGATTAGCCAGCAACACAAGGTTGACGTTACCAGGGTACGCCCGATTGTGGTTCAAGAATATTGCAATCTTTGAGGAGGCTGTTTCTGTGTAGTCATTAAATTATTTTAGGTGAACTGAAGAGGACTTCAAAGACATTCCAGCTGTTTTTGAGGGGGAAAGCCATGTTTGTCAGTTGCAAGAAAAACATCCCAAAGTCTGATTAAATGGGCTGGTCTCCATGGAAGGTTATAGCAAATAAAACCTGTTAGATATTAAGATACTGAAAGACTTTGAAATGCTTTTGATACACTTTTCTTAAAACCTTTGAGGGTAAACAGAGAGTGTGCGTGAGAACTTCAAACAAGAAAACACAAAAATAGGCATAGGATTGCTGTATTAAAGAATTCTGCAGAAATTCTGCACAATCTTATATTACACAGGGAGTGGGACTAAGTAATCCACAAGGTCGCCCCTATTCTGAAATTCCTTTATTCCAATGGAATTGTATACAAAGTGAAGAGAGGGTATTATGAATGATGGACTACTTTTGAAGCCTTTTCACAGTGAACCCCTGGTGTTACTTTCCAAAGTTTGGAGAAGGGACATTGCTTCTCTATCCTCCACCCCAGTAACCCAAAATTTCCTATTATCACATCAAAAGTCTTTAGCTCACCATGTACTACTGTGGCAGTATATACAAAATGTTGGTCAAAAAGTCCTAGCAATCACAGAGTACAACGGCACTGTAGGCAAAACATGCAGCAATTGATTTAGCAACCTCTGGCTTGCAGTCACACAAACTGAACGTCAGCTTGTTACAGATAACAGGGCATGAAATGTGCATAATGGGGTATTCATTTGGAAAACTTGTGTAAAAAGAGAATTACACACATAAGTTACGGTGACACAGTGGTTAAACCAGTGGTGGACATCAGCAGGTTCGCACCAGTTCGCCAAAACTAGTAGCAGAAATTCTGACTGGCCCTTCCACCCATCCAAGTTTTGAAATAAAGTACTGTACAGTAGTCGTAATTCGGGTGCAAGGCAGGGCTTTCCCCCTGGCCACACCCACCATACCATGCCCACAGTGTGGTAGTAAAATTTTTTGGAGCCCACCACTGGGGCTGTATTGTCAATACTGCTGTATTGTACCCAAACCATTGTGAGTTTGATCCTGACTAGAGATCAAGGTTAACTCAGCCTTCCATCCTCCCGAGTTCAGTAAAATGAGTATTCAACATGTTGTGGACAAAATGCTAATTAACTTTGAACTGCTCATAGAGTGCACTAAGTGCTATGGGGGGTATATAAGTGTAATTGTGATTGTTATTGTGAATTTAGACCCTTCAAACATATAATACAAGGGTCCTCAACCTTTTTAAGCTGGGGGGCCATATCACACCCCTTCAGACTGTTGGTGGGCTGGATAGGTGCTGTTGCCATGGCCTTTGGTGGTGGCAGTGGTGGGACCACCCCTGAGCCACCCACCCACCACTCCACCCACACGACACCACTAATGACCTCCCCAAGCCACCCACCTCTCACACACACACCGCTTCCCTGCTTACTGGTCTGGAGGAGCACCATTAGGGACACACCAAGCCAAGCAGAGGAGACAAGGATTGAGGAGGAGGTGGAAGTGGAAGTGGCAGCTGGAGTGAGGTCATAGGCTGGGTGGCACAGGCCGTAGGCTGAGAACCCCTGATCTAATACAAACACAACAAACAGGCGCTAATGGCTGTTTGAAGTATAAATAGTGGAAATGTATACAGCTTCTATTTACTTGACTAGCAACTGTCCTTGAACTTCCTCTTTCTAAGATTCTACTCAGAACTAGTATTCAAATACAACAAGACATTGACATAGGATCTGATTAAACAGAGTTCCTCAGACTCCTTAGACATTCATCTGCATTTCACTGCAGGCACCTTTTGAAACCTCACTGGCAAGAACAAAGCTCAACAAGACATCTGTCAACTGATAATACATTATCAGAATCAGATAAAACTGTCTGGCAAAGAGGATAGGTCCTAGTGGGTCCTATTACACAGTTTAGTTCGAAGTGACTTATCCATGTCTCATCTTAAGCAAGTTATAGCTTCATCTCAGTTTAGACTCAATTGAGACAGATTCTCTGACATTGAAATGCACAAGCTCAGAGTGTTAAATAAATGCAGCTGCATGAGGTTATATATAAAGATTGTCTGTCAATGTATCTGGTGTTAATCGGGCCCTACTTTTAGGGTGCCAGAGTAAACTGGGCAGAAGGCCTATGAACATGTGGACTGGACTGGTCTATAGATCTATGACATGGCCTGGATTAATAATCTATTTTATCAGGCCAGGTTACCCTACTATGGTAATAGAGTAGACCATACTGCCAGCAACTCAATGGCAAGTGTCAAGCAGCGGTTAACTAACCTGACAACCCAGAGAACTAATGGCCTTGGGTGCTGAAGTCCACAGGGAAGGGTGATGGTCCCCAAGTGGATTAAACCCCACTAGAATCCATCTTAATAAAAGGCAGCAGCTTCATCAATACTGGCCTGGTGCTGATAAGGACTTTGCATGCCAAAAGGGCTCAGGACCAGAAAGTGAGACGTGGGACTGGATCAGTGGTATGGGGTGTCACGCTGTGATGTGGAAGACAGATGAAAGGTCACTGCATTATATTCTCAGGACAATCTCCATGGTTGATCGCCATGATGATCGCCAATATCAAGATTCAGATATGGCAGAATAAGAAGATGGAATGGTGGTGGTGGTGATGGTGGTGGTGGTGGTTGTTGTGGGGTATTGCTCCTGCATAACAAACACTTCGTTATGCTAATTTTTTGCTATGCGAAGCATTCGTTATGCGGGGTTCCACTATATACCACATAGCACATCTTAACATTCTGCCGCCCGCCCCCGCCCCCGCCCCCGCCCCCGCCCCCCAAAAAAGGCAAATATAGAACTACATTGCTTGTAAATCTGCCCTATTGTTAAAAGTCATGGAGTGAGAGTTGAGATGCCTTTGTTCATATATTGTCAGTCTGTGATGTCTTGCAGCTTTACACACACACACACACACACACACACACACACAAACACGTTATTTCGCTACTTCATTTTACATTTTTTCCCTGATTTTTCCAATCTAGAATCTCCTCAATCAATTCTCCTGAATGTTCCCCTCAATCTTCAGAAACCTGTTCCTTGAAATAGGGAACTTTCTCAATCTTTAAGATGAAGACTGCTGAATATAGTGAACTTTAACGAGAAGGCTGTTGAAAGATGAGAGACAGATATAATATTTTATAAAAGAGCTAACTGAGGCTAATTTTGCATAACTACAATTTCCTCTGATACTTATATCCAGATTGTTCTGCTTTATACTTTTCATTCCATCATTGTATTGTACCATCATAAATTTATTGATTTTCTTTTAATTTATTTTATATTGTACAGTATTTTCATTTCAGGGATTATATTTCTTTTATCTGCTGTGGCTTAAATAAATCTTCAAATTAATTGCACCTGTGAATAGACTCAGATCATCTTTGGTTACACCTTTTCCCCACTGGGGCAAATAAAAAAAATCTCATTTTTATATAGCGGTCGGGTGGGGGTTCAGTTAGAAAGCTTGGCAAACAATGCATTCAACTAACTTTTCAAGTCAGGTTTCTAACTGTGCCTCTATCTTATGACAATTAGAAATAAACATCTGCTTACCGGCTGTGCTATCAAGCATGGTCATGAATTGGGGTGGGGTTATACATATAAAACAGGAGTTCTCAACCTTTTTAAGCCAGGGCCTGGGTCATGCTCCCTCAGACAGCTTTGGAGGCTAGATGGCCATTTTGCCCTTTCTCTACCACATGGCACGTCCTGGTGTGGTAGAGGAAGTGGGGACAACATGTAATGGTGTCACTGGCTGCATCCGGCCCACAGGCTGCAGGTTTTGAATCCCTGATATAAAAGAACATTTTAAAAACCTAAGCAGGGCTCAAGTGGCTAAGATGCTGACTGGGAGGCAGAAGGTCAGCAGTTCAATTCCTGAGTACTGCAGGACAGAATGTGCTCCCGTCTTTATCCCAGCTCCAGCCAACCTAGCAGCTTGAAAGCAAGAAATTGCAAGTAGATAAACAGGGACCACTTCAATGGGAAGGCAATAGCAGTCTGTGCACTCTGGTGTTTAGTAATGCCTCCCACATGACCATGGAAATGTCTGCAGAAGCAGACAGCGCTGACTCTTCGGCTTGGAAACAGAGATAAGCACTGAGCCCTAGAGTCAGATACGAATGCCTTTCGAGCAAGGGAAACCTTTACCTTTAAGCAGGGAGACATCTGATCATTTGAAATAACAAAGAATGGCTACATTTCCTACAGGCTTTAGATTCTATCCAAACTAAACAGCTACTTGGCTGTGTCCTAAAAGCATTCTCATGATGCCTATTCCTCAGGAAATGATTCAAAGAATGGAGACCAAGCCATGTGAGGAAAGACTGAAGAAACTGGGCATGTTTAGCCTTGAGAAAAAGATGACCAAGTCCAAGGGGCATATGATAGCACTCTTCAAATTTAAATTTAATTTTAATTTTTGTATTTATATGCCGCCCTCTAAGGTTTTTAGCCCAACTCAGAGCGGCTCATATCAATTGAACAATCACAATTATACAAATCATGGAATAAATTTTTTAAACATTATTATGAACATTATACATTCCTATAAAAACTAATCAATATTAAAAGTTAACAGATAAAAATCAAGAAATAAAGTACTTTGGACATCAAATGAGAAGAGAGGGTTCACTTGAGAAAGACTTGATGCTTGGAAAGGTCGAGGGCAAAAGAAAAAGGGGGGCAAAGATGAGATGGCTAGATGGTATTGTAGACACAATGGGCACAGAGCTGAGTGGGTGGAGGAGGATGGTGGAGGACAGAAGTGCCTGGTGGATGGTGGTCCATGGGGTCGCAAAGAGTCGGAATCGACTGTGCGACTGAACAACAAATAAACCAGCTTCATCTATACTGGCCTAGGGCTGAGGAGAACTCTGTGTGCCAAAAGGACTCAGGATCAGAAAGTGACTTGTGAAATTGGATCAGCGGTACAGTGTGACACTGCAATGTGGAAGGCAAATGAAAGGGATTACAGTATATTGTTCCTCAACAATCTTCATGGCTAATTGCCATGAGGATAGTCAATATTATGAATCAGATACAGGAGTTGTTGTTGTTGTGTGGTCCATAAATACAGGCCCATGTTCATGTAAAATTAATGTGTGCTTGTTGAAGAAATTGAAAGGCTGCTAATGATGGCATCAGTGAAGCTGCCCTATAAACAAGCTAAAGGCCTGCATTTTCTCAACTGTTTTGCTGTGAAAAAATGGGGGTGGTAAGACAAAGGGAAGGTATGAGTTAAGCACAGATGGTTATCCGAATGAGAAGTATGCTCTCAAGAACATTTGGAAAGGGCTGAAACTTCTCTGTGTTAATTAGAGAAACTGGTATCAACTGGATTAGAGAGATTCTATCAGCCTAGAGTCATAACTGTTGGAAACATCTGGAAGAGGAGTAGATGAGTGCTTAGGGGGAAAGTTAGATGATCCTTCTTTTGCCTAATGACTGGTGGCTAGTCCTTTTTGCTTCTTGCTTCTGGAATTTTGCTTACTCTCTATGGTCCATGGTTATGTAAGCAGGATAGGATAGCTTAGCTTTATTATTTGGGGGAAAGAACTATCTTTATATATGTTTTATTGCCTGTATATTAGATATCTTGCAGTGTCTTCACATTTTAGCCTTATTGTTAGAAATTTTGAATCTTTTGGTGCAAATATATACAGTCAAACCTCACATAAAGAGTGCCTCACTTAACAAATAAATCGGGGTTTGCAATCCCCCCCCCCCACAATTGGTCACTTACAATGGTGTTTCACTTAAAGAGCAAACTCGCTTAACGAGCAATCCTGTGGAATGCATTATGCTCTTTAAGCGAGGTACAACTGTATTTTAAAGTTGCTTTTGTTTGGAATTTTTGGACAGGCTCCTTGGATCTGTTCGCACTACTGCTTGTCTATTAGACTCATGTCCTGCCTGGTTGGTCAAGGTGTCAAGGCGGTGACAAGTAGCTGGGTCGGAGTAATAGTCAACACCTCCTGGCGGGAGGGGGTGTTTCCTTCACCATTAAAACATGCTTTGGTGCGCATCCTCTTGAAAAAGTCAGTGCTCGACCCAACAATAATGGCCAACCATTGGCCTGTATCCAACCTCCCCTTTTTAGGGAAGGTTTTGGAAAAGTCAATGGTTTGGCAGTTACAGGGGGTTCTGGATGAAGCAGATTATCTGGACCCCTTTCAGTCAGGATTCAGGTTCAGATATGGTACTGAGACCGCGTTGGTCACACGTTGGTCATCTCTCTGTCCTTGCTCTTGACTTCTCAGCGGCCTTCTATACCGTCAACCACAGTATCTTTCTGGAACAGCTCCAAGGAGTGGGGACCTAGAGCACTGTGTGGTCCTCGTTTGCCTCATTTCTGAGGGGCCAGAGCCAGTCAATGTGGTTGGAGGATGGGATGTCCACCCCTAGGCCTCTCCAGTATGGGGAGCCTCAAGGCTTGGTGCTCTCACCTCTCCTATTTAACATCTACATGAAACTGCTGGGGGTGATCATCGGTTCCCATGGGGTGAGGTATCATCAGTATGCTGATGATACTCAGCTTACATCTCGGACAATTGTGATCCAAGCAATGCAGTTGGAATCCTATCCAGGTGTCTGGAGGCTGTTGGGGTCTGGATGGGGGACAACAGGCTACAACTGAATCCTGGCAAGACTGAGTGACTGTGGGTCAGGGGGGGCATGTTATCTCAGGAGCTACCATCTTTGGTTCTGGATGGGACTATTTTGCCCCAAACAGACCCGGTGCGTAATCTGGGGGTCCTCCTGGACTTGCAACTCCTGTTCGATGAGCAGGTGGCAGTCGTGGCCAGGAGGACTTTTGCACAACTTTGTGTTATACACCAGTTATGCCAGCTCCTAGATCAGGACTCCTTGCTCATGGTCACGCATGTTCTGGTCACCTCCAGACTTGACTATTGCAATGTGCTCTACATGGGGCTGCCCTTGATGACCATTTGGAGACTGCAAGTGGTCCAGAATGTGGCTGCCCGGGTTGTGATGGGGTACGGGTGATATGCCCATGCCTCACCACTGCTTCAGGAGCTGCACTGGTTGCCAGCGTGCCTCTGGGTGAAATTCAAGGTGCTGGTAATTACCTTTAAAGCCCTACATAATAATGGGCCAGAATACTTAAGAGACCGCGTCACCCTAAGAACACCTGTCTGTCCCACCAGAGCAGACCGGAGAGGATCTCTCATTGTGCCATCTGTTAGGGAGGTTCGTCTCTCTAGAACCAGAAGGAGGGCTTTCTCTGTGTCTGCTCCAGCCCTTTGGAACCTCCTGCCAATTGATCTGCATCTCCAGACGGAGTTGCTGTCCTTCAGGAAAGGGCTACAAAACCTGGCTGGCAAAGCAGGTGTGGGACACCAGCAATTTGGTGACCCATGCCTGCTGGCTGATTTAGTAAGAACACTCTCTCCTTTTTTTAATCTCTTTTAATCTGTAGGGGTCAGAGTAATTTTTTGTGGCAGTTTTAATGGGGTTTTTATTGGTTTTTAAAATGTGATTATTTTTATTTTCTGTGAGCCACCCAGAGTCTTTGGAGTTGGGCGGCAACAGAAATCAGAAAAATAAATAAATAAATATTTTTTAAAAAAAACACATTTCCTTTTTCTTTTTTAAAAATAAAAAGGGATAAAAAAATTTTTTACCAATGCCTAGTTTCTGGATTGCAAGGGTGTGCTGGTACTATAATCCAGAGCTAGACTTGGCCTTCCTACCAAAAAGTTAAATTTTGGGAGTGATAAACTTCAGGACAGGTGGACAAGCTCTAGGCATATGCTTTACTGATCTGGGCTTTCAGTCTCTGGTCAGTATCACACAAGGATCTCAGGATCAAAGGTGTTGGAGAATGGAGGGTTTGAGAGATGTTTTTCTCTGAAGCACCAACATGTGTGGAGTCTGGGTTTGCACTCTCCCAGAAAAAGTAAAACAATGTTATGAGTGGCTGGTGTTGGTTCCCGTCTACTCACCCGAGTTTCTTTACAGTACTTTCTCTAGAAATTCTGCAGGATTCCTTTGATATTTGGAGAATGAGAATTAGTCATCGGTAACAATTAATTATAATTACTTGCTGTCAAACCAATTATGTGTTACGGTGACCCCTTCCAGGAGTTTCAGAAATACTTTACTATTTCATTTTTCAGTGGGTGGGTGGGGGGAGTGCCCTGGGACTGTGCACCTTCCCCAAAGCCACACAGTTCTCCTGGGAACCACAATGGGGTTAACAAATTCCCAGTCTCTGGTTCCCTAGCCAGAATCCAAATCAAGCTGTCCAGCCAACCCAATGCTACATAAATAGTAATATTTGTGGGAAATATCTACAATTGTGAACTTTTCTAATGAGGTACCCTGACCAACATTGTCAGAAAACAACAGTTTTCAATTAAGCTTTCATAACCTGACAGGACTTAAATTAAAGCAGATAACCAACAATCCTAGTTGCATTCATTCTAGTGCACATGCATCTAGAAAAGTGTGCTTCCAGATCAGAGGCAAAGGAAGTGGAAACATCTTGAAAGCCCATCAAAAGCGATTAAAACTGCATCCTAGCCACTGCTAATCAGTAGTACTGCTGGACTCTGGCTTCAGCACCTGAGACTGTGTTTGGATAGGTGCCCCAACCATCCTAGTGTGAACCCCAGGAATGGCTGTGTCTCTTTTCCACAGAAAGAGATCTGCACTGCTTCAAATTCTTCCTGCTGGCTGGTTATTGCTGCACCTGTGACTTCTTAAATTAACCACAGCTGGACTAGCTGAGACCTCTTGGCTGCCAAATCTTAGGAAGCTGCGCACAGAGTCAGCAACAGGGAAACAGCCACTGCTGTTCTTCAATGAGATCTTCAGAAGCCAAGGAAATGTTACAGACTTGTCAGAAGAAAAGAGGCAGCTCTAAATGTGCACAGAACAGTGAGATGAAAAGGGGGTAGGAGGGAGAAAGCTTGTCATTATGACTCTATACAACCACTTTACCCTAGCTACTTTTTGAACTACTATATTCAAACAGGAGCACAAGGCTTTCGTCTCCGTGAACAATTTTAAAAGCCTGTACAAAATAACGAATAAAAAAAGTAAACAACCAAGCAGGGCAATAACAGGAATATTCACAGATAGCTGCATCCAAAGATATGAAGGCCTTACGCCAGGAATTTTCACAGTTGCGCAAAACCAAACCTTCTCTAGTCAAGCACCATTATGAACTTCCTATGGTGAAATTTATTACTAAGCAAATATGACAGCAGGTAGTGCTCAGTTCCACAGAATGGGCAAGCATGCACATCATTGGCTGAATGGTGGCAGCTATATGGGTGCTAATTCACAACCAGAATGGCTTACATGGTGTCCAAAGTGCATGAGGAATTAACACATTACTCAAATCAAATGAACAGTGACATCTACAACAAATGTTATACAGTATGTACTTAAAAACTGTGATGGGAGTCAAAAATATTAAGCTGGAATATACTAAAATCAAAATTGTATCTAAAGGCCTTCTGGAAAACAACAGCCTCACATTGCCTTTGACACATCTGCCAGCTGAGGCTCAGAATAGCCTCAACCCAATGCACAACTGGAAAAGCTTTCACGTGCTTCTCGGCCATGTTAGTTTCTAAAATTATTCACTCAAGAGATTCCCAACAACCGTTCCTCCAATATCTATGGGTACATACACAATATAAAGAGAGGTACAGTTGTACCTCGCTTAAAGAGCATAATGCATTTCACAGGATTGCTCTTTAAGCGAGTTTCCTCTTTAAGCGAAACACCATTGTAAGTGACCAATGGGGGGGGAAGATTGCGAACCCCGATTTATTTGTTAAGCGAGTTTTTGGTTGGTTTTATTTGTTAAGTGAAGCAAACATTCAGATAAAATTCTGCTCTTTAAGCGAGTTACTCTTTAAGCAAAGTGCTCTTTATGTGAGGTTTGACTGTATTTATATTTATGGTGATGGACAAGATGGTGCCCTGCTCCCTTTTCATGTACAGACCATGGCAAGAGTGGTAGTCACACAGATGACAGCATAGCATCTTCTAATTCACGTGAGAGAAGATCTGAGGACAAATGGTCTGTTCTCCAGTACCTGCTATCTTGTTGGAAGTATTGTTGGGTGCAAGATAGGTTACAGATGAGAAGATGCCTGTCTTTGTATAGGAAGCATAGATTGACAAGACCTTCTCAGATTTCCTAGACCAGGGATTCCCAATCTATGGTCCATGGGCCAGACCCAGCCTGTGGCACCATTTCATGTGGCCCACCGCTTCTGCTGAACCAGCAAGTGGAAGCAGACGCGTTTACAACAGCCGTAAAATGCGCCTGCCCATGCATAAAAGCTCCCGCCACTGTCATAAATGCAGAAGCAGGTGCATTTACAACAGCAGTAAGTGCACCCACTTCTGCTTCAGGGGGCGTGGTCCAAGCTACTCATCTATCGGGGGTGTGGTCTGGCCCTCGGCATAAAAAGTTTGGGAACCCCTGTCCTAGACTGTCCTTTACCTGTTGTACCCTGTGGTGATCTCAATCTTAGAATTGCTGATGTCACTTCCTTTCCCCACGCATCTTCCTCTTGTCCCTTCAAAGACACCTTGCCTTTGTTCTCCAGAGGCAGAAAGGGAAGTCATGCTTCCTGACTTCTCCAACCTAGCTAGAATTACAACTTTTTTTCTTTTCTATCCAAAGTCTATTTTTCTAACAAATAGAATCTATCTTGTTTTCATAGAACGCAGCATGGGCACAATTCCTTCACAAAATGAAAGCTGCGCTCACATAATAATTCCAAGTTTCAAAGGGCTGAATCCACAAGTTGATGTTGCTACTGAAACACTCTGTATGTTTTCTCTGACATATCCAAGGTCACTCTGCCTAAAGGTAGGGCCAGATGTAATTTTTATTTAATTTATTTATTTTTTGCAATCTGTCCACCACTGACTAGGTCCTAGGAGTATTACTCTGCTTGCTCTCTCAAGTGATTTACAGTATATTTGAGCTAAAACAAAATAGGAATGAGTTACTACAGAGGTGAAATTTGTATAAATGTTTGCTCCCAGTCATCAGGTGTTCCGACTGTTACTGTGCCTCTGAATCTGAAATGCTGCAGGCCAACAAATGGCTATCAAAGTAGCCAAATATTAGTTCCTCCCAGGAAGTTAATTTCATTCAGGCCACTGTAGCTGTTAATGTCTCTCACAGCTTCTGGCAGTAGCTATTAATATCTTCAACAACAGGCACTAAGGGAGCACAAAGATCTACATGTGTTCCTCCTGTCCTCCTACATTCCAATGTCACATGTGCCTGTGGCAAAACACTGTTTAGGACAACTGCTCTAACTCAGGAACAGCAGACTATGAGGCAAAAGAAACAGTGAATCTTTCTAGATCGAAAGAAGTCAGAGATGTGCAATTTTGTTGTGCAGACTTGCCCTAAGTCCTGAAGCACAGGCCCTGTGGCCAAGGTTCAAAGCATCAAAGGTCCTCAAGAGTTTTTGGTTCCCCTCTTCCTAGAACAAACCATGCTTTTCCTTGAAGAACCACTCCTGAAAGTTGTCAGAAGGCAGCTCCAAACCTTCCTGAATAAACAGAAACACTGTGGGTGCCAAGAAGCAGGACATTAATCTCTCTGCCCTCCTTTCTTCTTCCCATCCTTGTTAATAATACTGGCAGTTCATTTTCGGTACCAACAGCTTAGTGCCAGAGATCAGCTGTAGCAGAAGAGGGTGTAGCAATGAGACAGCAGTCTGTGTGTCCACAAGCACACAAAACAGAGCTGTAATAGTGCTTCCCATCTGGCCAGGTTATCCTGCTAAGGTAATAGAGTAGACCATACTGCCAGTGACTCAACGTCAAGTGTCAGGCAGTGGTTAAATAACCTGACAACTCTGAGGACTGAAGGTCTTGGGTGCTGAAGTCCGCAGGGAAGGGTGATGATCCCCAAGTGGATTAAATCCCACTTCAATCCATTTTGATAGAGGGCAGCAGCTTCATCAATACTGGCCTGAGACCGATGAGGACTTTGCATGCCAAAAGGGCTCAGGACCAGAAAGTGGCTCGCGGAACTGGATCAATGGTACAGGTGTCATGCTGCAATGCAGAAGGCAGATGAAAGGCCACTGCATTATATTCTCAGGACAGTCTTCATGGCTGATCACCATGATGATTTCCTATATTTGGATTCGGATATGGCAGAAGAAGAATAGTTGCTTGGAGGGGTTCATTAACAATAATTATAAACACTAGTCCCATGATGGCGAATCTTGGAATTCCAGGTGTTCTTGGACTTTGATTGTCAGAAGCCCAAGTCTCTGCAAATCCACATGAATGGGTTTACAGTATGTGCTCGGGTTTCTGGAAATTGAAGTCCAAGAACACCTGGAGTGCCAAGGTTCACCATCACTGCACTACTCAATTTCATCCAGTGCATTTGTGATAGGGCAGGTTAATAAGCCCATCTTTGGTTCATGCAAGTTTCACTTCTCATTAATTTCTAAGTCAGAGATTAAAACTTGAAATGATGCATCAAAATGCTGCTGGACACAGGAAGAATTAAGAATACACCAGAGATGGGCAAAGATGCTCTGGAGATTGCTAAATCAGTGGAGTCACATCTCTTTTTCTAAGGGGAATCTTTTTTGTTACAGAGACAAAGCTGACAATGCCAGCCGATGTCAATGCCATGCAGAGAGGAGATAAATTTAGAGTGAATGATTTCCCAGTTAAGCAGAGACCAACCGGGAGTTTATAATAAAACAATTTAAACACAGTTTGGAATATGACAGTGGCAATTTTTCTAGTGTAGAAAACAAACCATTACAGATGTGTGTTTGTGGCCCAGCAGGAAGTTTTGTAATATAGACTTCTTCAACATTTGCCAAGCAGAAGATATTTATGTCCAACTTCTTATGCAGCCTGTGATATTCAACTATATTATTTCATTTGTCTCTGTGTTACAACTTCATCTCATATGCTGGAGGGAATGTCTCTTCCAAGAAGTTGCTGGGAATGACAATTATTTCTTTAGCTTCTTGTCTTTTGAAAATGTTTTGTGTGTTCCATTTGCGTTCACTGGCAGCTTTATATTCAACGCACAGTTATGCACATCACAAAGCCTGAAGTATCCCACGGACATCCATCATCCCCCCACAAAAAATTATCTTATGTATGATTATATAGATAGGGACAAATTGCAAGGTCTTCTAGTTCACAATGTTTTTCAGACGATGTACAAATGATTTAATACATTTGTCACTGTTTGGTGGCAGAGATTTTGGGACCTATTCATTCATTCACTCAGCAATTCATTCAATGTTTATCCCGCCTTTCTCACTTATAAAATAGCCATTACACTTATATGACAACCTAGCAGTTCAAAAGCAAGAAATTGCAAGTAGATAAATAGGTAACACTTTGGTGGGAAAGGTAACAGCATTTTGTGTGCTCCAATGTCTAGGCATGCCTGCCACATGACCATGAAAACACATGCAGATGCAAACAGTGCTGGCTCTTTGGATGTAAATGGAGATGAGCACCACCCCCTAGAGTTGGATACAACTGGCTTTTGAGCAAGAGAGACCTTTACCTTCCCATAGTGCTTAGTGCACTCTCTGGGCAGTTCACAAGGTAATTAGTATTTTGCCCTCAACATGCTGGGCACTCATTTTACCAACTCAGAAGGATGGAAGGCTAAGTCAAGCTTGGCCCAGTCAAGCTTGGATCAAACTCACAGTCAGCAGTTTTGGCTGCAGTATATCAGTTTTACCACTGTGTCACCAGGGCGGCCCGCAATACAGTATGCATTTTTAAATAAAACATCTAACAGCAAAATAAGTTATAATATTAACAGACTAGAACAGTGGTTCCCAACGTGGGGCACACACCACACCCGGGGGGGGGGGCTTCAATTCCCAGAAGCTTATGTCACTACATTGGCTGATCAGTGCTTTGGGGAATTGACTTAGGCTTCTGGGAACTGAAGTCCAAAAACCAAAAGTTGAGAAACACTGGACTAGTACAAAAATGCAATTAATAAGGTTAAAAGCCATTTAAAACAAATGTAAAACAATTAAAAACACCACCACAGCAAAACTCCTGCCATTGGATCTAGGGGTCTTCTGTTAGGGTATGAGACCCTTTGGTCTAGAAGGCCTTTACCTTCCTTCCATCTCCCTTTCTCCAGACATAGCCTCCACAGAACATCCTCATACAGGAAGAAAGAAAAAATCAGTTCAAAAGGTTTCCACAAAAAAAGAATTTAGTAAACTGTTCATGAGAACAAAACCAATACTCTTCCTCACAGTGTACCATTCAATGCTCTTGTTTATGCTTTCTCTGGTCGGCCTCCTTTTCATAGTGAATATGCCTCTACCCAGGGTCAACATAAAATATTTTACTGCCTGAGGCAAAACAACAAATGGTAGCCATCCTATCCCGAATCAAGTCAAGTCAAGATATTTTGACACCAGTGGTCAACAGTTCCAGAAGCACCTCTTCCCCTTTTTCAGAGTGAAAATGCATAACTTCATAATAACTTCAGCATCCATTTCATGATGCAGTAATACCTCGGATAATGCTAAGACTTGGTTCCACAAGTCTTGGTGTTATCCGATTTTTAGTGTTATCCGATACATGTTAAAATCCTATGGGATGGATCGGATAACGTTAAAGCTCCATAGAGATACATTGTAACCGCACAGGCTTTAGCGGTTGTTATCCGATCCATCCCATAGGACCTTAACGTTATTTGATCCAATTTTCCACCCCAGATTACTTAACGTTATGCAATTTTAGCGTTATCCGAGGTAAACGTTATCCGAGGTATTACTGTACTCCAAACTTGCTACTTTAAGGCACTGCCTCAGTTTCACTGAAGGTGTACACAGAAAGATTGTGGTAATTTTGAACCACAAATTGGGCATACCCTGGGCAATGGCCACCTTGTGCCAACTGAACTTTCTCACATTAGGTCAGGTGAAAGGAATGACAGAACGGACTCACTAAAAGGTGGCTTCATTTTGGCAGTTAGATGTCTGGCCTAGACATGGAAGAAGAAGAAATTTCCCTGATGATAATGCCAAACGTATCCTTTTCCCCATCTCCATGGCCCATACAGCTGCTGTCCCCACCCCTGGCTACCAACCTGATAGGGAAAGATCACAGAATTTAAGTAGCTGTAGAAAAGTAATTAACAAATACAGTCTTCCACATGGAGGTTTTCATAGATGACCGTAAACCAGGCTACAGTTGTACTTATGTCAGGAAATGGACCTATTTCCTAATGTCTCCCAAGGCTTGAAATTGCCAATTTTCAAATAGGCCTCAGAAAAATCCTTTGTCTTCTCTGAGCCTCAAGGCTGTGTTACAGACAGCCTGTTTTTCAGTATTTCTTATCTTTTTTTAAGTTAGCAGAGCCATGTTATGGCTAGCCCCAGTGCATTCTGTGTGCACGTGTATAAACAATGTACTGTTGTTTTGAGAAAGTTTTCTCTGTTACGTGATTGGCTAAGCTGTCCCACCTGACTGCAAATTCTCCATTTTGGAGAGAAGAAAGAGTTCGTCTCTGATTCTTCATGGATTAAGACCTGTTTTTGATTAGAGAGCTTTTGTTTCTGGTTCTCTATGGGCTAGCAATCTTTAGCCTAGGAGCTATGCATTTTTGCTCCTTAAAAATGGTTACCTAGATTTGCCTGTGGACTTTATTGGACTGACCTGTGCTACTGACTTTTATGCTTTATGAACTTGATCAATAAATCTTCATCATTTTCTTCTGAACAACGTGTCTTCATTGGACTCAAAAGGGCAAGAGCAGCATTGCCTTTCACACACACAACATCTGAACGCTACCAAATTAAAAACCCCTTAAGAGCTGATAAGCAGCTGAGAGTTGTCTCTCTGTTCTAATTAGCCGTCCAGCCCGCCTCGGTTGTTTTGATTTTGGTTTCCAGGGGTTTTCCAGAAGTGTGGGGGCCGGCTGGATCGTGACAACTTTTTAACTACAAGAGAACTTTCCTTACTGTACATGTGTGAGAATCTGACACTCGAATTCTGTATGAATTCTCGTAGCTTCCTTAACCATTGCCTCTGCTCCAGTTGCCTTTCTAGAGTTAATGGAATTGCCTATATGGAGAGGGTCTTCATTTAGAATGCTAAAAAAAAAATCCTGTGGCAAAGAGTTGCATATAAGACTGAAGAATCCAAATTTGAAGAGTTTAACCACTTCAAAGAAAAAGATTGGATTTTAAATGAAGGAATTGTATGGTGGCTGCAAGAAAAATTATGGTTGAAATAAACAAATGAAATTCAGACCAACCCTCTTCAAAATGCATCCTTCTTGCTCTTTAATTTCTACCCCTAAGTAAACATTACACCACAGTTCCATTAGACATCCCCATGCTTATAAGGCAGGTGTCTCTTATCCACACAATTGATCTGTATTTGGGAGAAGGAAGTCTTTCTGTGTTTAATGGGCTTAGCTCTAGATTTTCTCTTTAGGGAAGCAAAGCAGAATTCATTTTTTTTAACTTGGCACTAAGGAGGGTACCTCAATCTGTCCATGTTTTGAGTGCATTCATAGCCTGAATTTCTTTATCTTGGGGGTACAGTTTCAACTAATGTTTGGCTATAAATCAAAAGATTTTTTTTTCACTTCGGATAATAAATTCTTCTCTCATGAGTGATTGGTTTGATCTTGATTACCAATGGTTTCTATACTAACAGACTTTTAATTATTTCTTTTCCCTAGATTTTAGAACACTGTGTATGACTATCAGCCTGCCTTTATGAAGACAATATGGTTTTTATAAAGAACTCTATAACAACAGTAACAACCAATTATGACAAATCTTTTCTGTAACATTGAAAGTTGATCTCAGTAAAAATTTTATTCCAGTGCCACATACATGCCGGCGGTGGTGTTGGCTGCTACTTGTATCCGAACATACATTTTTCCTGAAAATCATTTTCTCAGTTGATGGATGTGTTTCTGGTGACTCCATAAACCGATTCTGGTATGAAACATGCCACCACACACAGTACACTGAATAGATGGTGGAGGGCATAGTTGAGTTTGCAGAAGCTTTCATGTTTGTCGCTTAGCCTCTTCATGTCTGCAGTGTTCTCCTTCGAAGTGATCAGTAGCAGCAGAGATGGTTTGGTGCCAAAGAGGGTGATCTTTGGCCACTGCCTCCCAAGTTTGTGGGTTTATACCTGACACCTTCATGGTTTGTTTCAGCTGGTCCTTCTAATGCTTCAAAGGAGCTCCACAAGGTCTTGTACCAAAGCTAAGATCCCCATAGAGAATTTGACGAGGAAGCCTGGAACCATCCATACAGCCCTATCTATCTAAAATGATGGCCTATGATGGAAGCATCAATGTTATTTATGTTTGTCTTCTGGACAGCTGCGATGTTGGTGACATAATCATCCCACTTGATGTTCAAGATAGACCTTAGCTTCTGTTGGTGAAAGCGTTCAAGCTTTTTAATGTCTTGGCAATAGAGGGTTCATGTTTCACAGCCATACAATAGCGTTTAGATAACAGCTTGGTATACTATGAGCTTAGTCTGGTTTGCTAAGTCTTTGTTCATGAAGACCCGGTGTGATAGATGACCAAAGGCAGAATGGGAAGCACCAGATCTCTTCACCACATCCTGTTCACAGCTGCAGTTTTTAGACAGGATGCTACCAAGGTAAGAAAACTGGTCTACTTGTTCCATTTTCAAATTTGAAGTGGTAACACTCAACTTTGGAAGGGCTGTCCTTGGGGCAGGTTGTGCAAGTTCCTTGGTTTTCTGAGCATTTATGGTGAGGCCAAAATGATCACATGTATTCTTGAAACAGTTGACTGACTGTTGCAGCTCCTCAGGTGTGAGAGCAGGTGATGCAGTATTGTCACCATATTGCATTTCCATTATTTTGTTCACACTGATTAGTCTTAGAGAGTGTAGTCTAGCTAAAAGAAAAGATTTTCACATACATGCACAAACTAGGTAAACTACAGTTAAGGGTCCCAGATTATATTTGACTGATTATGTGCCAGCATATTGACTCTGATTTATGATGACCCTTGCCAGGGTTTCCTCAGTGTAAAAAAACCTCAATAGTAATCTACAGTCAAACCTCGCATAAAGAGTGTCTTGCTTAAAGAGTAACTCGCTTAAAAAGCAGAATTTTCTCTGAATGTTTGCTTTGCTTAACAAATAAAACCAACCAAAAACTTGCTTAACAAATAAATCGGGGTTCACAATCCTCCCCACAATTGGTCACTTACAATGGTGTTTCGCTTAAAGAGCAAACTCGCTTAAATAACAATCCTGTGGAACGCATTATGCGCTTTAAGCGAGGTACAATTGTATCACTTCTTTTTTCTGAAGCTTCTTTAGGAATGTATAGATTGCTAAAGGCTACACAGGCTAGCTGTTCTCCTGGGATCCACAGCAGTGAATCTCATTCCTGACTTCTGGTTTCACAGACAACTATCCAACTCAATGGCCTATTCAGCAAGCCTCCAGAATGCAAGTAGCCTCAAATTCCACAAAATTAATTTTTGTCAATTTTCTGGAAGTACAGTAGTGCCCACACACCCCATTTGCAGGGAATAGGTTTCAAAATTCACCACAACACAGTACACTGAATAGATGTACTATTTAGGGGGGGAAGCAATTACACCAGAGGTCCCCAATCTGTGTCCCCTGAAGCTCTTTCTGTATGGCCCTCCAACTTGCTTATTTATTGCTATCACCCTCAAGGCATTTTCCCTCAGACTCACACTGTTTTTTCTGCTTCAAGGAAACACCATCTACTGCTATTTTTCCATCCCTTTCTCACAGAAAAATACAATAGCACAATGGTTTCTTTGGGTCTCCGTGCTTCGATCTGTCAATCCCTCTTGGATTTATCCTCCATACTAGCACTTGGGCATTCTTGGTATTTTGCTAGCAAGCAGAGTCTAGTACTTGGCTGTACTCCTCAGCTTTTTCACTCCCCTTCTCCATGCATTACCATGTTGAAGGCTACATGTGTGTGTGAGGAAGATAAAGTAGCTATGTGGATGGGTATAATAGATAATAATAATTTCATGTCAGAAATTATTCTGGGTTGAAAGGATTTTTGCAAGAGAAACTCCACTCAGGGAACGCCCAAATAAGACTCCTTTCATGTCCCCAACAGAGACGGGCATTCAATCCATCATGCAGTACCTGGTTTTCAAACTGCTGACTTCCCAGCCTTCCAACTAACAAGGCAAGCTTCTTAACCACTGAGCCACTGCAACCTTTGCAAAAAAGAAAAGGAATGCAAAAGGTCAGGTTAACATTTCTCCATTGACCTTTGAATATATACTTATGATCTAATTTGATAAGTTATATATATATTTAACATTTTAATTTAAGATGTTCTCTTAGGCACTGGGCACTCTAATGTGGTCCCCATGTCCCAGAAGGGTTGGAAACCATTGGATTACATTGTCTATAGTGGCCTCTAGTGGTCAATTCTGGTAATGCACCTTAGAACTGTGTACTGTACACTGTATATGATTTTTCAGTAAATGTTTTCAGAAAATGGTTAACAGAAACCATGGATATCAGACTCATAGATATGAGGAAAAGCTACAATATGCCTATTTTACATCTGTGGTATACTGGATAGAGTGATGGACTAGGTCTCAGGAGGCCTGGGTTGATATCCCCACTAATAATAATTTCTTGGCAGAAATTATTCTGGGTTGAAAGGATTTTTGCTAGAGAAACTCCACTCAACAGATGCCCAAATGAGGCTCCTTTCATGTCCCCAAGATCTTTTCCCACCAAAGCGGTCCCTATTTATCTGCTTGCAATTTCTTGCTATCGATCTGCTAGGTTGGCAGTAGCTGGGACAGAGACAGGCCCTCAATCCATCATGTATTACCCGGGTTTCGAACTGCTGAGTTGCCGGCTTTCCAGATAACAAGGTAAGCTTCCTATACACTGAGCTACCGCAGTCCCTGAAATCCCCCCTGGGCCATGGAAACACATATTTGGGGCGATAATTCCCATCAGTCACAACCACTAGAGTGGAAAAATCTCAGTGTGGTGGAAATTGTTGCCCAAAAAGGAACTGCTGATGGGAGGCAGATATAGCAGATCCATTTGAAATGCTGTTATTGAACAGTCAGGGCTCAATGATTTAGAATAAGGCAAAAGATTTATGCTATCTGAAGAGAAACCATGGTCTCGTGATATATTTCAAGTACTGTACCCCCATTTTAACTTCTGTTCCCTTGGCTGTTCTATGCTGGTCTTGGACCGCAATAAAGATTTGACTTGACTTGGTTTGAAATAAGGTTTCTATTTTTCTCTGTTATTTTGCCCATGATAAACAGGCGCTGTTCCTGTCCTGCAACAGGCAGAGTGATCTGGGAATGAAGAATATTTCTTTAGTTTCCCACTGGGGCAAAAACATGACAAAAAAATTGTCCCTTACAGCCCATAGAAGACATGGCGGAGTGTCTGAGGCAAAAATATTTTTGCTCAACAAGTTTAAAAAATATATATTATTATTTTGCAAAGTATGGTACTAGTGGTAACAGCGGTACATCCATGAAGCCCATAGGCTGCATTTAACCCATTCCTTGCTTCCTGAAAGTGTTTGAGAAAGTCTTTTATAAATCTAAGAGATCTTACTTGTCCATTCAAGACCAACCCAGCACCAAAAACTTTGTATTACAACTAGAATAGCTCAAAACACTACCTTGTTGCAAAGAAAATCCATTTTCCTCCATTACATTATGTTCTTCATTATGTTGCTATCATAATGTAATTTATGCAATGCCTTAGTTTTATGTACTGCTAAAGGGAATTCATTATAAACAACTAATTTTTATAACTATGTATTGTCCAGTTCTGCCTCAGAACATCTGCAGAGATAGACTCTTCATTAGGTTCCCCTGCCAACTGAGTTGAGGACAGTGGGTAACAGAAACTTTTTTTTAGTAGTGACACCCTAATTCTACAAAGCATACACATCAGTGAGCAATGAACTAGCAATAGCTAACTGTAATGGTGTAATGGTGAGTAATGACTGGTGTTTATGAAATCATTTGAGTGCATGTTAAGATTTTTACACCATTACAGTTAGCTATTGCTAGTTTGATTCTGCTGCTGTTTTGTACATTTTTAAAATACCTCATGGTTTTAATCTGTATTGGTAAATTACAGAACTTGTTGAGAAGATATACAGTAAGGTTGAAGGTAAGCTAATTAAAATGGAGTTGCAATACAGTGATTTTTTTTATGATGCCTGAAGATATGGCTTCTGCGATGATTGCTATGATGTTCCACTCACAACTAGCAAAACTGCTTCAGCCACAACCTGCATTAGATCAATAGAAAAACTGCAGTCTATGGGCTGCAAAAACAAAACAAAACAGAAAAACAAATAAAAAATATCCTACCATTAGTTTTAATTCTCTCAGACTCCTTGATGAAACCTTGAAAGGGGCCAATGCAATCTGCATAGCAGAGATTATACAGCCTGCAACTCATCTTCATGATTTCTCCCAGTCATTTTCTATTTCTGAGTCATGATCAAAACAGTTACTTCCTTCATAGTGTTATTAATACATTATGCTACAGACTTTTTATTTATTATTATTCCCATTCTGAATATTAAGGGAAACCTTAAACTTTAGAAGTAAACATTGTGACAGTTGCTGTTTTTAAAATGCATTTCTTTTCTAGGTGACCTATATAGACTTCCTTTTAAAATCTCAGTGACACCTATCAATTATTCAATTTTCAACACATTTAGGAGGGCCCTGTGGACTGCATGTGTCCTTATTCATTTACAGATCTGTTTTTAATCAGCACAGATGAAGTGAAGCAGCCTTCTGAGTTATTCACACAGCCATGAAATAATACATGGAGATAAAATAGTAGACAAGGCAAGCTGGGTCAATGTTAGGACAAGCTGCCTGACAGGAGGTGCTTTGATACAATTTTAATCAATCATTAGGTCCCTGAAATATCACAGAGCATCATATAAAATGAAATGACCCCTTTCTCTTGGCTGTTTTCTGTTCCAGCTAATCCCCTCTCTCTTTATTAAACATATCTTTGCCATCTGCACTGGCCTAAATGTGCAACACCTTCCTAAAGAACTTTAGCCTCACCAGTTTTTTATGGGCAATATGATCTGAGCTTTATGCGCCTATTTAGGATTATCCCAAGGACGCACACGCATACAAAAAAAGGATGAATAATCCATTAACTATAATAAGCAAGTGCATGTATCAGTGTAACTGGAACATGTGTTTGACTTCAAAGGCAGAAACTGAACTGGAGAGATGTACATCATAAAACACTTACAGTTCAGCATCTCTTCCTCACCTAGTATACTCTATACTAACATCACAGTGGAGCATCATTTTCATGTACATTCAAGCTTCACAAAATAGTACATGTTTCATTTTTTGCACATCAGATTTTTTTTCTAGAAGGAGGGCATTGCTTCCATAGCTGTGACCACAAAAGAAACAAACCCGCTTTTGGGATAAGACTATCAGAACAGGAAGCATGACTTTTTGCAAATATCTAACAAGCCTGGTATTCTCATTCCAACAGAGACCACACAAATTTTATTCATTCATTCATTCATTCATATTTCTATACTGCCCTCCTCGCCAGGCCGACCCAGGGCAGTTTACATATTATAAAAAGCAACACAGTATAACCCAATCCCATCATCCCAGAAATTAAAAATCCCAACTATAAAAATTTAAAATTTTTCAAGATCTTAAATTTTTTAAAATCAGCCGATTCCCATCATAATTAAAAACATTAAAACCTAAATCCCAGTGATAAAAGATTAAAAGACCAGGGGAGAGAGGGAGCTCAAACTAACCAGCGGGCTGGAATCATGGTACCACCAGGACCCCATACCTGTCCCGCCAGCCATGTTTTTAAGTTCTTCCGAAAAGACAGCAAGTCTATCTGTAGACATAGCTCAGTTGGTAGGAGGTTCCATAGGGCCAGAGTGGACACAGAGAAGGCCCTCCTTCTAGTGCCAGAGAGATGCACCTCTCTGGCTGATGGAACAACTAGAGAGCCTCTCCGGTCCGCTCTGGTGGGACAGATAGATGTTCTTGGGGTGAGGCAGTCTCTTAAGTATCCTGGCCCACTACCATATAGGGCTTTAAAGGTAATAACCAGCACCTTGAATTGCACCCGGAGGCAAGCTGGCAGCCAGTGCAACTCCCATTCTGGACCAGTTGAAGCCTCTGAATGGTCATCAAGGGCAGCCCCATGTAGAGCACATTACAATATTCCAGTCTGGAGGTGACCAGAGCGTGTGTGATCATGAACAAGGAGTCCCAATCTAGGAGCGGGCATAACTGGCGTATTACATGAAGTTGTGCAAAAGCCCTCCTGACCACGACTGCCACCTGCTCATCGAGCAGTTGTCGCAAGTCCAGGAGGACACCCAGGTTACGCACCGGGTCTGTTTGGGGCAAAACCACCCCATCCAAAGCCAAAGATGATAGCTCCCAAGATAACGCAGGATCCCTGACCCACAGCCACTCAATCTTGCCAGGATTCAGCTGAAGTCCGTTGTCCCCCATCCAGACCCTGACAGCGTCAAGGCACCTGGAAAGGACTTCCACTGCATTGCTAAGGTCCCCACGGGCTGAGATATATAACTGGGTATCATCAGCATATTGATGATACCTCACCCCGTGGGAATGAATGATCTCACCCAGCAGTTTCATGTAGATATTACATAGGAGAGGCAAGAGTACTGAGCCCTGAGGCACCCCATACTGAAGGGGCCTTGGGCTGGACATCTTGTCCTCCAACCACACCGACTGGATCCGGCCCCTGAGAAATGGGGAAAACAAGGACCACACAGTGTCCTGGATCCCCAATCCTCAGAGCCTTTCCAGAAGGATACCGTTATCGACAGTATTGAAAGTCACTGAGAGAGTTTGGCTTTTCGACCCTTCTTTTAAAAATAGTCACAAAGGGGTGGCGGAATCCTCCGCATTGTCTCCTCCTGTCTCCTGGAAGGGCTGGGGAAATAAGTAATGTATTAGGGCAGCACATAGGTACTGCAGCATTTTTAAAATATGCCAAATGGAAAATTTTCCCGAAAGGAGGCGTAAATAAGGAGCCTTAAAGGACTAACTATTCTATTTTAATGTGAGTTTTCATGGATCAAGTCCATTTCTTCAAACATGAGTGAAGACTATATGTGCCAGTAATATGGTTTCATTCAAATATATTAGATTATTTAGCTTCTTCCACCAGTTTGTTTGGTCCTCCTTCATTGCATGTTGCTTCTCACATGATATATTCTGCATACAGAGGATAAATTTCACCCTTCTCTGATCCCTTTGCCATTAGGAAACCCTTCTTTTTCTCCATATCCTATCCTAGTAGTAACTTCTTATCCAGATTTTAGATTACACATCAGAATAATCAAATATTGTGGCACAGTATTTTTTTTTTAATGATCCACAGCTTTTTATGGCCTGCCTATAAAATCTTTCCTGCATTGTATCAAGCATAGACAATAAAAGCACAGTCTGATTTTCTCCTGACATTCTTTGATACATGCCATTAGTCAACATATTTGTGTGAAATTATTTCTACAGTCTTTTCTTTTTCTGAATTTTTTTTTAAAGGAAGGGGGAAATCCATCACAACTGTGAGCAATGAAAAAATATTGGTTTAACCAATGAATAACAAATTAATAAAAAATAGAATAATGAAATGTATATTCCTCCTAATGTGGTATATGGACTAGGATGATGAGATGAAAAAGAGGGAGGACCCCTGTACCTTTATTAGTCATGTAGAGTTGGAAATCTCAGTTATATCTTTATTTAAAATCTGAAGCTACTGAAATTTACTTTGTGAAGCAACTGTTAAAGGTAGAGCTGTGTTCTAGTTTTAGTCTGGTCACCTCAAGATGGATGAACTCCACCAGATTCAAACATGTTAACTCTCTGTTCTGTTCTTATTTGCAGTACCTTCCAAAACTCAGCTCCTTCTTGATTCCTTCAACTGCTGTTGCTGAGCTGCAGAAATGATATCCCAAGCCTTGATAAGAGAATTTCTTGTCAAGTGTTTTGCTTTAGGAAGCCACCTAGGAGTAAAGCTGGAACCATGTCTATCCCAGTACAAAATCTAGCTTTTGTTTTAGTTTGGCCAAGATAGGGTTTGTTCTTTTCAATTTATAAACATGTGCATAATTTTAAAAACAAATACCACCCAGATGGCCTAATGCAGACATGCAGGTTAGCTGTGAAATTAAAATTTGTTTGAACTACTGCCCAAATTTTCTGACTGATTACTTTGCACTGATGAAATCCATATAGTCGCTGGGTATTAACAGTTTTCAGGGGCGTCACACTATCATCCTGATACCATCACCAAAAATTGTGATTATGCACTGCCAATTAATTCTGGGTAGCCTGCCTGAGTATTCCCTGATAAAACTTAACCCATGAATATTCTGAATAGTTACCAAACATCTGGCTCATGATGCTTCATACTAAATTGGAAATTATCCCCCTGTGGGAGAATACTTTATCCTTTCTAGTTTGAGACACATAACATGTGTGCATTCTGCAGTTGGTAAAAGTCAACAAGTGATATAATGCAATGGATGAAACACATCCCTACAGCAAGGAAGTAGAAAAATGGCAGGTTAGTTTTGTCTAGATAACCCACTTTCAACAGATTAGCCAGACAATGAGCATCTGGTTTCAGTAAGAATTGCCATCTGCCCATCTGCAGCAAGGTCACATAAGGATTATCTGATATTTCAAAAGTCTATATGCAACTGGAGCCAGGGTGGAGCAAAGAAAGGAGTGATAAAATATGATCACTGGCAAGGGTATACTTTTGGCCAGATCCAGAACCATAGGCCAGAGTTCCAGAATGTCCACATAGGGCATGTTCTCAAGCGTCTTGAACCACTTTTCCATGGTAAGTGACCAAGAACCCAACCAAGTAATGAAACAACCCCCAAAAATTTATGCTGTCATCTCACAATGAGAATTTCAACTCTTCAGGATAGAGTCACCAGGCAAGCAAGGCAGTAAACCAGACAAGGCTATCCTGCCTGATCTTCATTAGGCCTAAAGTGTGGTGAGTTCTTCAGGTAGCAAATGTTTCCTTGTTTAGTTTTGTTCTTTCACTCAAAACATGAGGATGGGTACATGAGGTTTTCTGTCTTGCATGTAAAAATAATTTGGCTACCACAGTAATACCTCGGATAACGTTAAGACTTGGTTCAAAAAAAGATAAGTGTATGGACTGCAGGTCTGAGAGTCTTAGGGTCAAACTAAAGCTAGCACATGCCCAGAGGAGGACCTCAATTCTCAGAAACCTAAGTCAGTACATTGGCTGATCAGGGCTTTGGAGGATTGACTCGCACTTCTGAGAATTGAAGACCAAATATCAAAAGTTGGGGAACACTGCTTTACAGGGTTGTTGGACTACATTTCCTGCTATATAAAGTTTTGTTTTTCTGCTGATGGCATGGAAGCATAGACTTGACCACCTCCTCCTCTGTCTCCAAAGACTGGCTGCTGCTCAATAGCAGTTACAGTCTTATTCTCAGACAACACCCCTGTTCATCACTATCAGAGCAATTTAATCCTGATGATAGTTTTACCTTGATTTAAATTCACACAGGTTGTTCCTTCCCCTACCTTCTACCCCCCTGATAACTGAACCCACCCTTTTAGTCTGTTTTCCCTTTGTGATAAAGCAAAAACCCACTTCCATGCAGAAAACTCATCACACGTTTTAATGTTCCTGTTATAAGGCAGAATGATGACAGCAATGGCTACCTTTTTTTAATGTGTTTGACAAATCTTTTATAGCGTGTTCTGGGTTGGGACCAGTGCCCAAAACTGAGATGCAATTACTCTCTTTGTAGTTGTTGTTGATGTGTGGGCCAAACTCCCACAAATTAAATTTAGAGAAGGATAATAGGCTTATATGCAAATGGAATTAAAATGCTGACACAAGGATAAAATCACACTGGATTTAAACAGACTGTTTCTAACCAATCACCGAATTTAAAATGGAGGTGACAGCTTCATCACTGCATTCTCCTTGCCATTCGTGGAGTTAGCAAATGTTGGCCCAGCGGGTTTATAATAGTCTTAATGCAATGAAATCAAGCAAATAATCAAAATAAAATTTGCAAATTCATACACTTAAAGGCCCTGTATCAAGGGCATGACTTATTAGATTGCGAGAGATAGAGGTAACTGGCATACGGGCCAAAGGCAGATCACTGGCCACATGTTGTAAAACCCCTGGTCTAGAGTTGTGCCAACTTTCAAGCTTAAAGTCCCTGTCAGTAGACATCCCTAATAGGAGTTTGCCAAGCAACAGTAAGCTGTGAGACTTTAATAGCAATAATACTTAACACATACAGTTGTACCTCACTTAAAGAGCATAATGCGTTCCACAGGATTGCTCTTTAAGCGAGTTTGTTCTTTAAGCGAAACACCATTGTAAATTATGAGTTGGGGGGGATGCGAACCCCGATTTATTTGTTAAGCGAGTTTTTGGTTGATTTTATTTGTTAAGCGAAGCGAACATTCAGAGAAAATTCTGCTCTTTAAGCGAGTTACTCTTTAAGCGAGGTGCTCTTTATGCGAGGTTTGACTGTATATAGTAATATGCAAGCATTTAAAATGTTGAATATATATTATTTTGGTAATCATTCAAAGCTCCCTGTTGTTGTTGTTGTTGTTGTTGTTGTTGTTAAAAAATCTATTGACTGATTTATTTAAACTGTTTATATCCAGGTTCCAAAGTTGTTTCCACTGAAAAGTAACCCACAATTTTGAGAAGCTAATAAAATACTATACAAAATTATAGGTAAACAAGAACGTTGCAAACCGGCAAAAGGAGACTGGTGAAAGCTGGAAACTCAGCCATAAAATGCAGTCCAGAATGAAATGTTCTTTGAATATCATTGCAAAGGAACACAGGAAGAGATGAAGTCAGATTTCCCCAGGACATGAGTATCTATCACTGTGAGAAGGCCCTTTCCTTAGCACCTAACACCGCAACGATCTTAGATACTGTTGGGTGAAGAGCAAGGTAACCTTCTCAAGGCTCAGGCAGTTTCATTAGGATAAGTGCAACCCTGGGATATAAAGATTATGACCAACATTTTAAAGTGACCTTCAACCATGCATTAGCAAGAAATGCAGGTCATCTAAGACTGACATAGGTTGCTATAGGAGTAGACAGTTATTATAACTAGAATAATCATATTGAAACCTCAACCATTATTACCACATGGACAACTGCATTATTACCACATGTCAAGAGGATGTCAGGGGTGTCACAAATAATATCTAATCAGCTTTGGGAAACTTCTGGCCTGCCATGTCTTTTATTTATTTTATTTATTTTCAGCCTATTTTCCTCCTGAAAAGATACTCAGGTAGCTTGTTTTTTAAACCATACTATTGTCCTTGCTGCCTGGGGCTCAGGGAGAGCAAATCGTTCATGCAAATAGTTACTTCTCTGAGTAACAATGTGTAGCCAAATAACATTTCAAAATTAATGTAATAATCATTTATTACTTGGGGGAGGTAACAAGTAACATTTCTTGGTTACTTTCAAAAGGTCACCCTTAAACTGTATCAGTCCTAAGTGATAAGAGAAGAATTGTTTTCTTTAGTCTTTTGTACTGTGAATTTTCAAAGTGCAATACTAGGACCAAGTAGAGTACTTCCCAATATTTTCCTGATGTGCTGGACAACAATGAACACATTAATAGGTTACCATGCAGTGGCTCAAGTGGTTAGGATGCTGACTGGGAGGCAGAAGGTCAACAGTTCAAAAGCCAAGTACTACATGATGGAGTGAGCTCCCATCTCTGTCCCAGCTCCTGCCAACCTAGCAGTTCGAAAGCAAGAAATTGCAAGTAGATAAATAGATACCACTTCAGTGGGAAGGTAAAGAGGATCCTGTGCACTTTGGTGTCTAGGCATGCCTACCACACGTCCACATAAATGTCTGCAAACGCAGATAGCGCTGGCTCTTCAGCTATAAACAGAGATGAGCACTGAACCCTAGAGTTGGATACAACCAGCTTTCGAGCAAGGGTAACCTTTACCTTTACCTTATGCAGCATATTGGTTTTCAAGACAAGTCAACAATCATGACAATGGAAATAAGTCTAAAAGTGATCAGTAATGCAATGATGTTCTTGAAAAATATCACAGTGGCTACAACTTCTATTTTAGTCCTCTATGTAAAGTTCTTTTTTAGATGTGTAAATTGGAAGGGCCAGTGTGAGTGGCCTAACCACTGAGCTGTCTAGCCAGCTTCAGATCTTATTAATCCACAATCACATCATCATTTACCAATGATAACACGGGCTGGACCTGAAGAGATTCACAGCCAAAAACATCTAGAGGACCACAGGTTCCTCACTTGTCTTTTAAACCTTGGTCCTACTGAAGATGGGAAACATTCTTTCCCTCTCTCCGTCTCACAGAAACACAGAAGAAGGCACGTTGAGCAAGTCTAGATTTATGCAGGCTTCCACTCTCCTCTCTATCTCTAACTCTCCCTGTCCATTTTCCTATTCATTCTTTCTCTGCTACCTTGTTAGTAAGAAATAGCAAATTGCCTCTGAATGCAGAGGAGGCACTAATGCCACTCTATTTCAAAAGCCATACCAATTTGAAACCCCACAAGTAATTCATGGAATAGTCAGTATCTAACACAGTTACTCTGCAATCGAAATTTAATGTACACCATTCAGGAGCTGGCCAGAATTTGGGGGAAAAAGCAAAATAGTTGCTAATTATAATTCCATATCCTAATATGTGGTCCAACTGGCACAGCCTCCTTCTGTCTGAAGGCAACTATCCCTACTTTAGCTAAATATGGAAATCATATTGCATGGTTGTTTTTTAAGTGACTAGTAACACATCCGCCTGTAGAAAAAGCCTGTGATTGCTTTCTAAATGGAGGGTGAGGTGGCTTAATGTGTATGCATTTCAGTTCCTCAGCCTTTCTCTTTTCTTCCTCTGGCCTGCTTAAACTCAAGCATGGGGGTGGAAGACGAAAATCGGTCAAGCAAGGGTTTTGTGACTCTCATGGCCCTGTGCAATTAAGAGGCCATTGTCAATTTTAAGATTGTCATAAATCCATTGGAGGATTTGAGACAATTCACAAAACAATTATGATAGAATGAAAAGTCAAGATGACCAAATCTGCTGAAATGAAATCCAGCTCACTGATATAAAACCACTAGGAGAGAAAGGAAGGGGGGGGGGAATCCTTTCCTAGAATATGTTGGGAGAATAAAAGGCATATGGAACAGATTGATTGAGGAGTCGCAGTCTTTTAATAACAAAGGTTATTTGGCAGGAAGGTAAAGGGATTTGCCTAGCTCTGAATGACATTTGGCTAAGTGCAATAGGTCCTTTTTGCATCCAATTATAGGGCAAATGGGGAAACCTACACAGATGCTCAGGGAAAACAGCTGTATTGTTTTGCCTGCTATACCTGTAGCAGCAAATAAGCAAAATGTCTCTGCATTTTAATTACAGGGCTGTCTGCGCTGAAACAATTTTGGATCCAATCTGCACCTGCAAGCACAAGTAACTCTGTATAATTCACATTTCGATGTGACGTACAATATTTCATTTGCTTCCAGGAATCAGAGCACATTGCACATTCATTTATTTCGGAGCAATAGGAGGCTTTTGGATGGAGAACGAGGTTAGTGACAACCGGCCAATTTCTGGTTCCAAGCACAGCCATTATTAAACCAAGTGAGCCTTGTGCAAACTGCTGAGGCCAACAGCAGTGGGGGTAAAAAGAAGATGGTTCTGCAAAACTTTGCACTCAGCATGAAAGTGCCTGATAGATGATGACAGAAATTCCACTGGTTTAATTGTCATACCAAAACTAGTATTTTGAATAAGAAACACAAGGTTAAATCATCTCTCCCAGAAGCATTTTCTACATAAGTGTGCAACCTCATTTTGCCAATCCCATTCTACTGAGGAACAATGTTAAGATTTCAACAATCAAAGCGGTTCTTAAATACATATCCTGTATTTAACGTGAAGGTTTCACAGGCAAAAAAGAAAAAAGAAAAAATCAGATTAGAATTACAGTATATGTTTACCACCTGTTTGGAATCGGTTTGGAATAGGAAAAGGAGTAAGACAAGGCTGCATTTTGTTACCTTGCTTATTCAGCTTATACACAGAGCACATAATGTGCAATACAGGGATGGAGGAATCACAATTTGGGATCAAAATTGCTGGGAGAAACATCAACAATTTGAGATATGCAGATGATACCACTCTAATGGCAGAAAGTGAGGAAGACCTAAAGAAGCTCCTGATTAGGTTGAAAGAGGAGAGTGCAAAACCTGGCTTGAGACTCAACATCAAGAAAACCAATATAATGGCAAGAGGCCCTATCCGTCCCTGGAAAATAGATGAGGAAGAAGTAGAAGCAGTGACAGATTTTACTTTCTTAGGATCCAAGATCACTGCAGATGGTGATTACAGCCATGAATTAAAAAGGCGAATGATTCTTGGGAGACAAGCTATGAGAAATCTGGGGAACATAGTAAAAAGTAGAGACATCACATTGCAAACAAAAATTCATATAATCAAAGCAATGGTATTCCTGGTGGTAATGTATGGTTGTGAGAGCTGGACCATTAGGAAAGCTGAACACAGAAGAATAGATGCCTTTGAGATGTGGTGTTGGAGGAGAGTTTTGAGAGTACCCTGGACAGCGAGGAGAATGAATAGGTTGATCTTAGAAGAAATCAACCCTGACTGCTCCTTGGAAGGTCAAATAGTGAAGATAAAGATGAAGTACTTTGGAGATCAAATGAGAAGAGAGGATTCACTTGAGAAAGCCTTGATGCTGGGAAAGGTGGAAGGCAAAAGAAGAAGGGGGAGGCCAAAGATGAGATGGCTAGATGGTATTGTAGAAACAATGGGCACAGAGGTGGGCGGGTTGAGGAGGATGGTGGAGGATAGAGGTGCCTGGAGGACAATGGTCCATGGGGTTGCAAAGGGTTGGAATCGACTGCGCGACTGAACAACCTGTTTTTTGCAGAGCTGCTCCACCACATGGAGAAAGAAATACATGTGCCAAAGTTACACATAATTGCATGGACTGATCACAAGGGGGGTGTTTCCAGAGGTGCTCTCCTGAAGTGGTGAGAGACACTCGTTTCTCACCACATACTTGTTTTTGTGATTGTTCATGAACCATGGGCTTATTTGTAGTAAATACACATTTCCCCTTAACTTCTAATTCAACTCAAAACCAACAAAGCCCTTAAAACTGAAAACAAAATATTAATGTGCCACTAACGCCCAGGTCTCTGCCAAACATGTGCATTTGAAGTGACATCTCTAGCAAAAGGGGGCATTTAACCTTGGAGAGAAAGACAGGCTACTGAGAACCCTTTATTTTTATTCCTCAGAAGTAGACTGACACTTCTCAGCTTCCCAATTACTGTACTCTTAAGTCATGGATACACAAGAAACATTCATAAAGGATATGATGAAGAGCTGTAAAACGTCTTACCAATCATGCTACCATGGCCAGTTTGATAAAGCCAATGCTCACAGTAGGCAAGAGATTAAATCAACTCCTATTTCCATCTGGAGATCCTTCTTGTCTGACTGTGAGAAGTGGGGATGGGGCAGTGTTTGGAATATTCAAAGTTAGAAATGGGAAGAAGAATTTTGTTGTCACTCACATTTAGCACTAGAGCTGTTTAAGTGTTGAATTAAAGCCATACATTTATTATTTAAATGGCTGGTTTTGAAACAAATGGTCTGATTTTTTAAAACAAATGGCATGTGGGTTGTCACTGTTGACCCCTAGTGGTGCTTTTTGTAAAAATTGCCTTGTTCAGAAGTGCATTTTCTGTTGCTTTAAAATTTCCTTTTCCAATTTGGCTCTTGTGTTTTAGAAACCATTAGATCTCACACTCCCTTTCTCGGAGAAAACAAACATATGCTGTCATAAATAACCACCACCTTTTCTAGATCCTTTAGTTTTCTTAAACTACAGTAAAACCTCATATAACACTAAAACCTGGTTCCACAAGTCTTGATGTTATATGATTTTTAGTGTTATCTGATGCATGTTAAAATCCTATGGGATCCATAGAGATACATTGTAACCAGTGATGGGATGTAACAGGTTCTCACCAGTTCTCCAGAACCGGTAGTAACTTTTCCCAGTGTCCCAGAGAACCTATAGCAGCTTTTAGGGGGAACCACCTTCGGGGCTTACCTTTTCACTGGTTCCCCCACTGTGCATGCATGCCAAGCACTTGGTGTGCATGCATGCCTAGTGCTTGGCACATATGAACGGCCTCCTTGTTGTCTTCCCAAACGGGGAGGAGGAAGAGAAGCTGCTAGCCTGAAGCTCCCTATAGCCTGAAGCTCCCTATTTTTATTATTTTGTATTTTTTCTTTGGCTCCGCCCATGACATGACATCATGATGTTAGCTCCGCCCACACTGTGATGACATCACAGTGGGGTAGTAAAATTTTTGACATCCCACCACTGATTGTAACCACACAGGCTTTAGCGGTTGTTATCTGAAGCATCCCATAGGATCTTAATGTTATCTGATGCAATTCTTCCCCCCAGATTCCTTAATGTTATGCGATTTTAGTGTTATTCGATACTAATGTTATATGAGGTATTACTGTACTTTCAAATGTACTTCTTTAATAGAACATTGCATTAACTTATATTCAAGCACATCGCTTTCGAAAGTAAAAGTTTCTCAGCCTCCCCGGTTTACTTTCCCGACATGGCTAAACAGTTCACAGAGGCCAGCTTCCTGCTTCAACCGCAGCATCCACAAGATAGTCACACTACTGGGAACTACTGCCTGCAAGTTGTTTGTGGAAGACAGAGCATTTAGAAGTGATCTCTGTTTTATATATTTGTATTTTAAGGGGGTGGACGCTATCATTGTAAAGATGACAAGTGAACAATTAATCATTTGCACGACCCTTCCAACAGTAAATATGCAAATGCATGTTTGAGACACTGTTGTCACTAACTAGTCTTGTTTTCCTGGCCAGCTTCTCCTCTTTGTTGTTGTTTTAAATCAGGGGTTCACAAATTTTTTATGCCATGGGCCTGACCACACCCCTGGACAGCTGAGCAGGCCAAACCACACCTCCTGGAAGCAGGAGTAAATGTACCCATTTCTGCATTTACAACAGCTGCAGGCACATTTACGGCGATGTAACCTTGTTTACATGTGAACAGGTGCATTTTACAGCTGTCATAAATGCACCTGATTCCACTTCCAGGTGCAGCAGCATCGGGCCACATGAAATGGTGCCATGGACCAGGTCTGGCCCACAAGCCATAGGTTGGGAACCTCTGTTTTAAATGGTTTCTTAACTTGTTTTAATTCCATTTTAATATTATAATATATCACAATAATATAATTTAATTATAATGTCAGAATGTATTGTCTATTGAATTACCTGTTTTTAACAGAATAAGAAGGAACAGGGGAGATGTTCTTATCTTCCCTCTTCCAAAATCATTTATTTCACTAAATTGGCTTTGGATGTTACATTTAAAAGAATTAATTAAGGGACAGATTTTTATCCTAAGTATGCAGGTTGGAAGGTTTTTTAATAACTTTAAAATATGATATTAATAAAAGCATACATTGGTAGGGCTCAAGAAACAAGAAGTTGCTATGTTTAAATGTAGCAAATTATTTTATTTATTACTCTCAGGGCAGAACCCAAAGTGGTTCATAAAAAAACCAGAGGTAATTAAAGTGCAGTTAAATAATCTATCCTATTAAATCAAAGAACTAAAACAATGCAAGAAAATAAGCCTGACTAGGGTCTGGGAAGCTTATTTTAGAAAACTACTTCCATGGAGAGTTTCTATAGTAGAGGAAGATCTTGTTGTAAAAACTTGCAAGTAATTCATACCTCTGGCATATCAGAAAACAAAACAAAACAAAAATAAAATAAAAAACACTGTAGCACTTTAAAGGTTAAATGCTATATTTTTATTGTTAGCTTTCATGGATCAAGTCCACTTCTTCAGACAAAGAGTGAAAGTTACAGGCATGGTTTTTATACACCAAATTCAGGGGGTCAAAGGGAGAAGGGTAGCAAGCACAACAATACAGCTTCACACAGCCATTAGCAACAATAGATTATTCAGATTAGCTCTAAATGACTCCCTTTCAATCTCAAAGTTGCTGAGAAAGCCCATTCTAGTCTCTAATCAACTTTTGACCTGCAGGTCAGAAAACAAACAAAAACACTGTACCTGGTTACTTTCTGTTTTGCTAAAGAGAATTGGCAGGAAAGTTGTAATATAAAATTATATAGCAATCTGTGTATCAAATTTGATAATGTCCCAGAAACCCTTTGCTAATATTTAGTCCCCTGCGATGGGTATCTAACAGATGGTTATATTTGATTTCTGCTGTCTCCCTTTCAATCCTAGTTTTGCAATTTCTCTGTTCCAGAATTGCAACTTTCAGGTCTTGGATAGAGTGTCCAGTTAGATTGAAGTGGTTTGAGACAGGTTTCTCAGTGTTGCCATTCTGGATGTCTGATTTCTTACCTGCTTGTTTCTGGCACAGAGGATAGAAATAGCTTACCCAAAAATTAAGGTCCAAGGTGAAATTCAAAAGTCTGACTATTCTTATACAGGTCTATATTTCTAATACTCAATGAATTTTTTACCATACTCTGAAACTGGTTTAAGAATTCTTGGCTCAGCAAAACTAGCCTTTGCTTGAGGTATATGACTGCTTCCCAACTTTTGTTGACTATTTTTTGTGTTCCCTCAGCATCTTGCCTGACACTATCCTCCATTGCTTGCCAATAAGTTCTCTTTATTATATACTGCAGAAAGATCAGTGCCTATAAGTAACACTTCCTTGCATGCTGAGAGACATTGGAATCAGTGATATTCATATGCACACATATAAACAGAGAGGAGAACAAATAGGTCAATCTTAGAAGAAATTAACCCTGACTGCTCCTTAGAAGGTCAAATAGTAAAGATGAAGCTAAAGTACTTTGGATATCAAATGAGAAGAGAGGATTCGCTTGAGAAAGCCTTGATGCTGGGAAGGGTGGAGGGCAAAAGAAGAAGCAGGCGGCCAAAAATGAGATGGCTAGATGGTATTGTAGACACAATGGGCACAAAGCTGAGCGAATTGAGGAGGATGGTGGAGGACAGAAGTGCCTAGCGGACAGTGGTCCATGGGGTCGCAAAGGGTCGGAATCGACTGTGCGACTGAACAACAACAACAACAAAACCATTCAGTTATAGGGAATCAAAGAATTCACTTTAGCTTCCATAGCCCAGAGTTAATAATATGACTTGGAGACCTAGCAAGAGGAGGGACTGCCGGTGAGGGCGAAACATAATAAACTAGCCTTTTAATATTCATTTCTCTTCTGCTGCATTAAAACCATTTTATTAACTATTCACTTTCATTGGAGATATCAGATGCATGCCATCCAAGTCCTAAACTGCTCTTCCTTGGAATTAGATGCAATAAACTATCTGTCCTGGAATATTTCATGTTATGCTTAATGTCTTTCACATATTCTGTATAACTAGCACAGGAATTTGGCCTTAACATGACAAAGGCAGAGAAATAATTTTGCAGGATGAGTTCTCAGAAGGAAGAGAAATAAGTTCTCACCACAAACTCATGACCAGAGGAGGGTGTGTGTGAAATTTATCTGAAAATTCCATTGTCCTGAGATAAGAATTCCCATTTCTGGTGAATACATAAATAACTACTAATCATTACGATGAGTACTGTACAAGCTTTTTATCAGATTGGGGAACATTAGTTTTAAGACATTAAATGGACTGGTGTTGTTTGGCTCTATTTGAACAAAATAATACTGAATGCAAGAATGAGATATTAAAATTGACAAGTAATTTCCAAGCTCTGGGGGTGATGGGTTCTATGAGGCAATGGTGCAGTTCATAATTCCTGCCATTCCACCATCAACACACTGTCCAATATCAATAGCTTTAAAGTAGGAAATACGATCCATATTTTTCCATTCCTATGGGGAAAATGAATCACCTCAGGGAAGCCACACTCTTTTATTTGCTTCCCACACCTGCAGTGTTGAATCATCTCAGAAGACTGATTACAAACAAAATGTCTGCAAAGTACATACACATGGTAAAGTTACGTTTAGGGATGATAACTTCTAGGATCTCCTAGCCATTGGCTCCCATAATTGGTTTCTTCATTTAAAGGCCACTCTGAAGAAACATTATCTGCTATGCCTACTAACTTGATGGAAGACGAATGAAATTGTCAGAAAATCAGTGCTAGTTCTTAACCAATTGGGATGTGTCAGAGAGGAACAAGATGTTATCCAACTACTGTACTCTGATAAAAATCTTCATGCCATTTCTTTCACTTGTGTTAAGAATCAGCTGACCACAGACATTTCATAGAGTCCTTTTACACTTCTCAGGACAGAGGGGGCGAGGGAGAAAAATATTCATTACATCTATTAAGTTGACACTGGTCTGGCATTCAGGGGAGATTTCACTCACAGTAAACAGTAAACATATTTTTACTCCATATTCTCCTTTTGATGTGTTCCAATAGTTCCTCAAATTTCTCCAGCAGAAATTCCATTGCAGTATGTAAAGTAATGGATGGTTGCAGATGGTGAGATAAAATTTAATAGAATTAATTGTCTTTTGTTGTTGTTCAGTCGCACAGTCGATTCCGACCCTCTGCGACCCCATGGACCGCTGTCCGCCAGGCACTCCTGTCCTCCACCATCCCCCTCAACTCGCCCAGCTCTGTGCCCATTGCTTCTACAATACCATCTAGCCATCTCATCTTGGGCCGTCCCCTTCTTCTTTTGCCCTCGACCCTTCCAAGTATCAAGGCTTTCTCAAGTGAATCCTCTCTTCTCATTTGATGTCCACAGTACTTTAGCTTCATCTTTATTATTTGACTAATTGTCTCTAAATCAGTGTTTCCCAACCTTTGGTTTTTGGACTTCAATTCCCAGAAACCTAAGTCAATTCCCCAAAGCACTGATTAGCCAATGTACTGACTGAGGCTTCTGGGAATTGAAGCCCCACCCCCACCCCCGTGCCCCTCATTGGGAACCACTGCTCTAAAAGAAAAGTTCAGAGATTCCGATGAGGGATTCTTGGAACTTTAATTTTTAAAAGTAACTTTTTTCAATATTGTCAGAAAACGACATCTTTTTCCTAATGTTCTCAAAGCTTGGTGAGGTTGTAGTTTCAAATAGGCCTCAGAACAAATTCTTTGTCTTCTCTCTGCCTCAAGGCTGTGTTACAGACAGCATGTTTTCCAGTAATTCTTATCTTTCTAAACTAGCTGAGATCCAATGTTTTGTCTATATCCCAGAACACTCTCTGTGCACGTGTGTAAACAATGTATTGTTTTGAGAAAGTTTTCTCTGTTGCCTGATTGGCTAAGAGTAACCCACCTGACTGCAGATTCTCTATGTTTGCAGAGAAGAAGGAGTTCGTTTCTGCCTCTTCATGGATTAAGACCTGTTTTGATATGAGAGTTTTTTGTTTCTGGATCTCTATGGGCTAACATTCTTTTGCCTAGGAGCTATGCATTTTTGCTCCTTAAAAATGGTTACCTAGATTACCTGTGGACTGTATTGGACTGACTTATGCTACTGACTTTTATGGTTTATGAACCTGATCAATAAATCTTCATCATTTTCCTGAACAACGTATCTTCATTGGACTAAAAGGGTAAGAGAAGCATTGCATTTCACACACAAGCCTTTGAACACGCTACCCAATTAAACCTCCTTGTTGATGATAAGCAGCTGTAAAGTTTTATTGCCGGCCAGCCCGCCCTTTGGATGCTTTGGTTAAGGGAGGTTACCAAAGAGAGGGCCAGCTGGTACATGACAAATATATGTTCCAAACTCTTCTGAAGTATGTTAATGGAGATGGGATGGGATGAGTGATCAAATTATGGCCTAGTGCAGGGGTTCCCAACCTTTTCGCACCACGGGCTGGACCACACACACACACACCAGACAGCTGAGCGGGCCAGTCACGTGGTTCCTCCCGCCATAAACACTGCTGTAATATGTGTCCATGGCTGTGGTAAATTCATTTACAACAGCCGCGGGTGCATTTATGGCAATGTTTATGGCAGGTGCAGGCACATTTAAGCACACACTGGTGCATTTTACGACTGTTGTAAATGCATCCACTTCTGCTTCCGGTAGCGACAAGGGTGGCAGTGGGCCACAGGCTACCCCTGGCCTAGTGCTACTTCTTCCAACTTTAGGGTTCAGATGTGTTCCCATCTTCCAGATTTTTTGGTAATGTTCACTGTGCCTGCTGGATAGTACAGTATATCCCAACAGGATCTGGGGCTAGGAGATGGGAGAGGTTAGAACAGTGTTTCCAACCACTGGTTTTTGGACTTCAATTCCCAGAAGCCTAAGTCAATTTCCCAAAGCTCTGATCAGCCAATATACTGACTTAGGCTTCTGGGATTTGAAGTCCCCTTCTGGGGTATAGGCCCCATGTTGGGAACCACTGGGTTAGAATAACATCCAAAGTGGGTCATGACCTTGGAATATTGAATTGCTTCTTCCTTCTTCTCCAACTCCTCCTGTGCAATAGTCCCACTGTATGTCATGTAAGCTGGGAGAGTTTTGTTATGTTCAAAACTGATCCTCATTCTGACATCTAGGGAGTCATATGTACTTAAAATTGTGAAAGAAAAATATGCATAAAATATTGATGTCATTAAAAAATATTAAGGACTGCTTAATCCAACAGCACTTTATATGTCTGCATATTTATTTCTGAATTTGCATATCTGTTTGCATATATCTTATAATGATGAATGTTAATTGTACACTAAAATCATTTATAAATTGTAACCAAGCTTCTTGTATGAATTTGGGGGCTGGGAGAAAGAGCAACAGAGAACATATTCAAGTGCCATTAATTAGAAACTGTCATTTAAGCAAATCTCATATTTAAAAACATTGAACTCTTGACAAATTAAAAAAAATGCAGTAAGACTTATTAAGTTGGCTATTTCATTAAGTAACACCTTGTGAGCAAAGCACTAACCATTTCTAATTACACTTCCCTTAGCTAGGGCTGTGAGAGTCAACATTGATCACCAAGTATGTTCTGCTTTTGCTGCCAATGTACTAAAATGTACAGCCTTATCTTACATTCTGTAGAGCAGTGGTTCACCTTGGCATTGTTTTAGAAATAATCAGGATGAAAGGGGACAGAGAGAGACTGGGAATTTTTGAGTAACCAACAAGGACACCTTTATAAGGAAATTGTAAATGCATACATTGTCAAATGATGGGAACTGAATTAAATTTAAAAATCTCACTAAACTGTTGTGTACCCTTCTTTCATAAATTTGACTCATTTGTGTTTGAGGCTCTCTTTTCACAATCACTAAAAAAACACAAAATATGAATGGGAGAGCTTTTGTGTATGTTTTGAGTCATTCAAACACAGAAGACTTATTCTAAGCTGCAGCTTGGCTAGGAAAGGACAGACTCAAACATATGTGGCCATGCACATAACCCACCACTGGCTTAGCTGATTCATAGGACTGCTCACGAAAAATTCATCAAGTGGACTGTTCCAATGTGAAAGCTAAACATCAGCATAGCAACTGCTTAAGGCTAAAACCATGAACTGTAAAATCAGGATAAAAAAAAGCATTCAAGTGAAAGTGTAGTTCAGGGGTTCCCAAACATTTTGGGCCATGGCCCGGTCATGTGGTTCAGGGGACGAGTCACTATGGCCCATGGGTCAGATCCGCCCCCCGGCACCAATTCATCCAGCCCATGAAACCCTCATTGCTCCCGGAAGCGGAAGTAAAACACGCCCATCAGTGATGGGATGCCAAAAAATTTACTACCTCAATGTGATGTCATCACACTGTGGGCAGAGCTAACATAATGATGTCATGATGTTGTGGGTGGGGCCAAAGGAAAAAATTAAAAAATACAAAATAATAAATAAAATAAAAATAAGCACACACACACCTCAACCCACCCACCCACACATAATACAAACCTGTAAATAAATTAAATAAATAAATCAAATAACTAATTAAATAAATAAAAAATACATTAAAATACATCCACCCAGTGGGGGAACCAGTGAAAAGGTAAGCCCCGAAGGTGGTTCCCCACAAAAGCTGGTACCGGTTCTCTGGGACACTGGGAAAAGTTACTACTGGTTCTGGCGAACTGGTGAGAACCTGTTACATCCCATCACTGACGCCCATATGGGTGCGTTTTACTTCCGCTTCCAGGAACAACAAGGGTTTCATGGGCTGGATGAATTGGCATTGGGGGTCAGATCCAGCCCAGAGGCCATAGTTTTGGTACCCCACAGTAGTTCTTCTCTAACATTTTCAGTACATGATCCTCTTTGTAATGTGAGATAATGCAGTCCTTAGAAGGAAAAAAGATTGGTACTGAATGCCAGGGACTGCTCGACATTTCAGACAGAATATTTTTCCAGACCTACCTTCTTCTTTTTGTCTAGGCCAGATGTGAAACTGCCAAAATGAAGCCACCTTTAGGTGAATTCGTTCCCTAGTTTCTTTCCTCTGACCTAGGATGAGAAAGATTAGCCAGCACAAGGTAGCTGTTGAGTACGCCCAATTGTGGTTGAAAAATACCACAATCTTCGAGGGAGCTCTTTCCGTGTATACCTTCCAGACCTACCTGGAGAGGCAGGTATTGAACCTAGAACTTTCTAATACAATGTATGTACTACAAAATAGTACCACATTATGTTTCACTTGCTAGAAGAGAGGCAAGCAAACTCCAAAGGTCCAGGGACAACCATCAGCAAACTTTGCTGGGCTATACCCAAGCCTGAAACCCTACACCTTGTTTTTTTGCCTTTACAAAGATATGGTAGCTTTGTTTAAGAGAGGAGACACTTTTGCCCTCTAGTGGCAAGCAAATATTTTAATGTGCTTTTTAAAATTGGGAGGTTGGATGCGGGGGGGGGGGGCAGAAGTGCTCAAAACATTCCACAAAACATGACAAAATTTCTCTCTTTGCACTGTGGAAGGCACAATAATATCATTTTCTTAGGGTCTGGGTCTAAGAAAAATTTTAAACAGCGTAGGAGTCTGGGGGACATGAGCACTATGGGGCTGCAAGTAGTGTACAAGCCATGAGTTACCTATCCTGATCCCATGTTAAATCATTACACTGGGGAACAGTGATTTTGGTGCCTTACAATTTTCACCTATTTCTGGCTATATTTGGGTCACTGATTCCAAAAATGCTTTCAGTTATGCCCCATCAGCTCTAGTTTTTTTAGATATGGCTTATTCACATTAGGCCAATCTAACCATACTGGTTGTGTAGCAAAGGTGTAAGCCACCCAGGGTGGAGTGAAAGTTTGCCGCCCCCAAAAAAATTTTTCCACCCACCCAACCTTTTTTTGCCCACCCAAATATTTTCCCACCCCAAAAGATTTTTCCACCACCCCTCCTGCCTCCGGGATCCTTCGATGCGCGCCTGGAGGCAAAAAAAAATGTTTGGAAAAAATGGGGGGGAATTGGGGGGGCTTCAAAATGCCACCCCCCTGGAGCAAAAAGGAGGGGAAAAAAACTAGAATGCAAGCCTCCCTGGATGAGTCCATGGAGCAGCTGCGGAGTTGGACTAGTTTCGGGATGCTCAGCATCCAGTTGCAACAGTAAAGGAGAGCACAGAGAATGACAAAAAAGGTCAGATTAGTTAAATTACACTTGCAGCAACAACAGGAATAGAGCTTGAACAACATCAATAAGTATTATTAAAACAATCAATTTATGAATGGTGAGGCAAATATAAGTGTAGTCATAAGAGCAATGTATAATGACATCATCGATATCTCATGAACTAGAGCTTCCAGAACAAAATGGATGGCATTTTTGGAATCAGCCACCCCAAAATGGCCAAAATCAGTTGAAAATTTTAGGCACCAAGAAAAAAAAATTTTTTTTGTTCCCCGGTGATAAGATCTACACATCTAATATGTAATTCACTTAGTGCTGCCAATTCCACAGGAAAGGGGGCTTAACTGTATTGCAGTACTTGAGTACAATGACAATGTTGAACGAAACATGTAGTCAGAAAGGGTGGGGAAGGCAAAATACCTGCTACTTTTCCATCTTCATATTGTAACTCTTCTAGTCATTGAAAATTTGCTTTTTCTCCATAAGCTTGCAAGGAACTGCATTTCTGCTGTCATTTTATAATACAGGAGAGACACAATTGTCATGGTTAAGGGTTCCCAATACACCTGTAATGAAATGATGTTGTTTTCTTGCCGTATCTGAGAAAACAGTGTCCCAGTGCTAGTTTAGCACTTGTCATATCAGAATGACACCATGCTAACATTTCATTTCAAAACAGGTGGGCCCAGAGTCAGGTAGTTGTAAAGAACTCAATGCTTTAAATATATGGAATGGAGCAAAGTTGCTGCAAGTTGATGCCCAAAAATCTGGAGGGCAAATTGCTTTCCACACAATGCATTATATTGTTCATGCTGCCATTATTACAATAACAGAGAGGGCATTCCTCTTATGATAATCCCATATATGCATCCCAGCTGCAAAATCCTTCTCTGAAAGTACCTGAGGAAGCTACGTATTTATTTATTTGTTTGTTTGTTCAGATTTATATTGCCACCCACTCACCAAGGCAACTCAAGTAGGCTTGGGTATGATCACTTCCTAATTAGGAGACACCTGGGGACTATGTGTTCACCATCTTGAGCTCCATTAAGGAAGAAATTTAAGATATATAAAAACCTACAAAATAAATCAATAAATCTGTGATATTTATTTTGATTGCCACAAGATAACATTGTACAAGGGCTGTGATACTTATTTTGATTATTGTAAGGTAAAGTGCTACAATCCCTGATGAGAACAGGAAATAGTCCTTTTTTAACCCTCATTCTCTATCACTATTTTATCTCATGCTCATTAAAATTACACACAACACAAAGTTTAACCCAAGCTAGCACCTTCAGGCAATAGGAAAATGGTGTATTATTTTACAACCACTTATTTCAAATGGTACCTAATTTTATTTGTGGGAGGGAAAATACCAGTATTCTGAAATTCCTCAGAACGTCTACTTTGCACTTTCGTTATAACTCTCAAACCATAATATTAAAGAGACATTTGCTTGGTAGTTTTAATCATCCATCAAGCATGAAAGTGGATATTATCCACTTCAGAATGATTTGTGATGGTTCTGAATCAAACAATATTCCAAGAACATGCAAATTAGACAAGCCATAGATTAAAGTTAAAGGAAGAAATTATAGCAAAACTGTAAAATGATAGCAAAAGAAATACGGGGGAAATAATGAACCATAAGTATATTATATATAATTTCACTTAACAATCTTTTAGCAATTTCAAGTATGAGACCCAACCAAAACTTCTACATTGTCTTCTTCAGTATAGTCCATTGCAAGAACTATAATAACTGGTCTTATAAAATGTTCCCTCTATAAAGGTAAAGGCAAAGGTCACCCTTCCTCAAAAGCCAGTCATATCCAACTCTAGGATTCAGTGCTCATCTCTGTTTACAGCCAAAGAGCCAGCACTGTCTATGTCTGAAGATGTTTCCATGAACATGTGGCAGGCATGACTAGACATGGAACATTGTTTACTTTCCCACAGAAGTGGTACCTATTTCATCTTCTTCTTGTGCCATGTCCAATTCCGAATATTGGTGATCATGATGGTGATCAGACATGAAGAATGTCCTGCGAATATAATGCTGTGGCCTTTCATTTGCCTTCCACATTGCAGTGTGACACCCATACCACCAATCCAGCTCCACAAGTCACTTTCTGGTCTTGAGTCCTTTTAGCACACAAAGTCCTCCTCAGCCCCAGGCCAATATTGATGAAGCTCAGCATCCATAATTCTACCTGATGTCTGGCTAGCATAGAATGAAGTAAATAAAGCCTACACACGTTGTGTCATTAGATACACCTGTTTCTTATCATTGCTTGCTCCAGAAAGGCACATGCCTCTAAACCGTCAGAATTGCTTAATGAACATGTGGCAATGAACAATCTTTGATTACAACTTTCTGCCATAATCTTGTATCCATAACATAGAACATTACAAGTGGGAACCTGGGATCCCTACTATCAGCCAGAAAGAGACAGCTGATTTTGAGTATTGTGGAAGATTAGACAAATTGACAGTTGTTTAATTTCTTTCGGTCATAATTTTATTATTAGGTTTGTGGTAAGATATTTGTGAGATTTTCTTTTCTATCTTGAACCAAAATGAGGTGGATGGATTTGTGTACTGTTCATTTTGCACAGGGAATTTATTTTCTCTGTCACAGGCAGCAGAATATCTTGGGCTAAAACTCATAAGAGCATTAAGTATTATGTCTTGGGGGAAAACCCACACTCATTGTTACTAATTAGTAAAAAAATCAAATTAGTAATAAATTCAAATGGAGACTGCAGCCAACAAATCAGATTAAGACTGAGACTTGGAAGGGCAGTAATGAAGGAATTAGAAAAGACCATCAAGTGTAAGGATGTGTCACTGGAGAGCAAAAGCAAGTTCATTCACAATACAGTATTGTGTTCCCAATCACCGTGTATTGATGCAAAAACTGAACAGTAAAGAAAAATGATTCATTTGCAATATGGTACTGAAGGAGAGCTTTGCAAATACCCTGGACTGTCAGAAAAACAAACAAGTGTAAATCAAGCCTCAACTATCTTTGGAAGGGAAAAAAGTAGGGTGTCCTACTTCAGTCATATCAAAGAGAAGGCACGATTCTCTGGAAAAGCCAATAATACTGGGAAAGGTGGAATGCAGCAGGAAAAGAGGAAGACCAAACATAAAATTGATTAACTCAGTCAAGGAACCCACAGTCTACAAGAACTGAGCAGGGTCATTGAGGACAGGAGATTTTGGAGAACTTTCATTCGCGGGGCAAATGTTTTGTAATAACAAAACAGATAGATAATGTTCTAGTTTTCTTTTTAAAAAATTATAAATATCCTTTAATATTTTTTAATTGTCCAAAACTGCCTCAATAATCCCCTAAAATGCTGACTATGCTGATTTGGAGATGCTAAGAATTATAGTCCCAAAAGTTCTGATCGGGATTCTACTATCTCATTCTTCTGCTCAGCAATAAAGCTACAAAAGAATGGAAAGATACAGGGTGAGGATATCATTTTCTACTGAAGACACAGGAAAATGCTCAAATCCTTTAACTTGGCAGATTTGAAAATACATTGGAAATTATGACCTTGGTTTGAACGTCTTCTGGGAAACACTAATATAAGTATAGCACTGATGGCATCAATCAGGTGTCTATAGAGATGCTTCATTTGATTGTTGGGATAGATGAAAAAAGAAAATAAAGAACTAAACCAACCAATTTTCAGATACTCACAGTACATTAATCAATGTAGAAATGAACTGCTTTTGACTCTCCGTTTAATGGCTTAGAAGACATTCTCTAGCAAGAAACCCGACAGTAGTAGCTCTTCTCTAATAATGAATCAACTATCATAACCGCTATATGAAGAACAGTGCGGGGTGGTGTTGTTTTAAAAAAAGCATGCCATACCTTATAAGAAGAGGGGCAAGAATCTACACATTTGAATGGGTTGTTAGAAGGAGGCAAAAACCCATGTAAAGAACATTTTTTATTTCTATCTGACCTTGAATGTGACAAAACTTCATGTAAAGGGTCAAGTTTATGAAAGAGCTTCCATTTAAAGTTATCTAAGTATTGTTTAAACTGGTTTTCAGAATGAAATACTAGCTGAAGTTTGTATTTACACCATACACAATCACTTTAACCTTGCCATTTGCACAGCGAATGTCTTCTTCACAAGAAGCTATAGGCTATAAATCTTTATAAGATAAGCTGTTCAGTCCCTTGTTTGTCAAAGTACTGCAGGAAAACTGCATCAAAGAAAACAATTGCCAACCCAAAGCTAATACTAAGTGCTGATCCTGCAGTCCTTCTTTAGATTCAGTTGGGAAATTAAACAGAGAGAGAGAGAGAGAGAGAGTATCAGGTGGAAGTAGCATCCCTTTTCTCACAGGTTCAAGGCCTAAATATAAGTACTGTACTGTTTTAAGGGAAAGAAATTAAAGATATGTACTCTTTTTGAAGGATTTGTATTTTTTTTTTGAGTGGGGAAAGGGTCCCTTGTTCATATGCATTAACTCCCAAGATGCATCAAAATAGCACCAGTAAATACCGAATTCTGCATCTGCTTACTGAATTGTTTTTTACCACACCATCCTTGGAACTTTTCTGCCATAGAACCCTGACTTAAGCATCACTTAAGATGGCCTGGCAGGTGGCTGAGAACATTGCCCCCTCCTCTGGGCCCACAACAATGGCCTGAGGGGAGTTAGTCTGTGTTCTGGTTTGGTTGTTTTGTGAGGTTGTATTTTATGATTTTTACTATACTGTTGCTGTAAGCCACCCTGAGTTGCCTCGGCGTATGGGCAGCAATATAAATCTGAACAAATAAATAAATCTGTAACAGGTTGTATGTAGCCTTTGTATTAAATGCCATGGGTAAATGCCATGTGATGGTGCTATCACACCAAAACCAGTATGACTCTCCAATGCCACTGGTGCAGTCAGATGGCATCCGGCAGGAGCGACACTGGAGCTGTGGTATGTAGCAAACAACTGTGGGCATCCCTCTGATATGTTACAAGAAATTTAAACTGGGCATGGCTTGCAATCAGGAATGTTGTTGGGCACTGAAACGGCTGAAGCTCAGGACTCCTTGACCAAAATATTCACTAAAATTGCATATATGGTAGTAGAAGTAAAGGTAAGGGTCGCCCTTACACGAAAGCCAGTCGTATCCGACCCAAGGTTTCAGCGTTCATCTCTCTTTATATCCAAAGATAAACATACATTCCTGTGGACATATAACAGGCATGACTAGACACCGAAGTGCATGGAATGCTGTTTACCTTCCCACTGAAGTAGCACCTATTTATCTACTTGCAATTTCTTGCTTTCAAACTGCTAGGTTGGCAGGAACTGGGACAGAGATGGAAACTCACTCTGTCATGCAGCACTCAGGTCTCAAACTGCCAACCATCCAGTCATCAAGTTCAGCATCTTAACCACTAACCCACCACAGTCCCTTATATGGTACTATACATCCCTATTATCCATGTCGAATATTACAGAGGCAGATGGGTGAGCTTGGGCTTATAGCAGGCATCAATACTAGTGAATCCCATGTCCTAGCAGCTGCCATCAGTGTCCCCAAAGATGCCAGAGTTTGACACAATTAGATAATACAGCATCAGATAGTGACTTGGACATGTGAGCAAGCCAACATCAGTCTTACTTCTCAGGCCCTCAGCTCAGGAAATGTATTTATGGACCCCAGGGGTCCATTATCTCCCCACTACTATTAAATATCTATGTTAAGCCTCTGGGAGGGTTCATCCAGGAATTTGGAGTGTGGTGTCACCAATATGCAGATGACACCCAACTCTATCTCTCCTTTACATCTCCTGCAGTGGAGGCGGTCTGGCGCCTGGACGATTGCCTAGGTGCGGACCAGAGCTAACAAGCTGAGGCTGAACCCAGACAAGATGGAAATTCTGGAGCTGCAGGGCTCATCTGCCCAACTGGGAGGTTCTGGTCCCTGTGATGGGTGGGATGGCTCTCTCCCCTCAGGACCAGGGGGGCAACTTAGGGGTCATATTAGACCAGCATTTAACCCTTGAGCCGCAGATTGCAGCAGTTTGTAAAGCCACTTTCTTCCAGCTACACCAAATTGCCCACTTGCATCCCTTTCTGGACAGCAGTCCTTCACGACATTAGTTATCTCACTGGTAGTCTCTTGTATTGATTACTGTAATGCTCTCTACGTGGGGCTTCCCTTGTCCCTGCTACAAAGACTTCAACAAGTCCAGAATGCAGCAGCCAGGTTGATTACAGGAGTGAGAAAATTTGAGCTTATCTCCCCAGCCTTGATAGGCCTGCACTGGCTACCCGTCTCTTTCCGTATCAGGTACAAGGTGTTAGTTCTAACTTTTAAAGCCGTAAATGGTTTGGGAACTTCTTACCTTGTGGAACATCTTCCCCTCAGGAGGGAAGCCAGCATCACTTGCTCCTCATTGTTGGCACAGCTTCAGGTGCCGACCCCAAGACTGGCAGCACCAATGCTATGGAATGCCATTCCAGCTGAGCTGTGCAAGGCACCATCCTTGCAGTCTTGTAAACAACAACTAAAAACACTGCTCTTTGAGGAGGCCTGGCTCCTTTTCGTCCTAAATAGGTTGCATTTTCAGGGTACTCGATTGCAGAACTTTCTGGCTAGTGTAATGTTTGGTGATGATTTTATTGGGAGTTTTATTGTGTGAATTTTTTAAACAAAAATTCTTGATCATTGTATGGCTGTTTTTATGATGTTAGCCACCCTGAATAGGGATGATTTTTTCCCTAGAGGGGCAGGATATAAGTGTAAATAAATAAATAAATAAATAAATAAATAAAGATTTCCGTTCTTACAGTAGTGGTTTTTCCCTAGAGTTAACTTTTCTAGTGTTGATAGCAACTGATGGGACTAGGAATTGGAGTGGACTGCAGTCCTTTTCATCAGATGCATTGTCCCATTTGTTGGTAGATTATGATAACCTGCTTGGGTGAGAAGGTGTAACTACTATGGCCAAATTCAATAACTATGATGGTATAGCCATTGGAGGTGTAATCCAAGAGTGTTTATCAATGTTCACCACTGCATCAAAATAATGCTACACCTGAACAAACAGCGTACTGGCCAAGCTGGTTGGGAGATTTTGTGAGTTATATTCTTTTGTTTTTTAATGTCTTTTCCCAAGTTCTCCTGTAAAGTCAGAGCAATTCCTGTTGCTGTTTCAAAGGAAATTGTATTAGAAAGTTCTCAGTTGTTCCTACTTTGGAAGAAAAAATAGATAGAATAACAAATTAAGTGTAATGTCTTTCTAAAATCAAGATCTCCACCAAGCAGTTGACTATCTTATCAAAAAAGAACATTGGATTAGTTTGACATAATTGACTGAATGATTGAATAAACCCACAGTGTTACTTATCACACAATTTTTTGCAAGTGGTCAGTCTTTCTAATTAGACAGCCAAAGTACTCATCCTGGAACTGAAGTTGAATTGATTAGAAGATAATGTTGTCCATGGTCCTTGGTTCTTTTTGAGGGGTAAAGCCTTCTTAACCCTTTGTGAAGTAAAACATTATCCCCTACCATCTTCAGTCCTATCAGAAAAGCCAAATTAAGTCAAGCTGAGGCTTGACAATTAAATTTTAATTTTAACAATTAAAATTAACAATTACATAAAACTTAAAATTGAGTTTTTAAAAATGTCTTTAGAAACCACTAATAATTCCAAGTCCTTAGCATTTTTATATTGTGCATAAATCCATCACTGTTGTTATGATACCTCCCATTTCTGGATTATTGGGAAAAAACTATTACTTTTAATTAAAAGTTGTACAAGAGGACAGAAAGCCTTGATGCTTGGAAGGGTTGAGGGCAAAAGAAGAAGGGGGTGGCCAAAAATGAGATGGATAGATTGTATTGTGGACACAATGGGCACAGAGCTGAGCGAGTTGAGGGGGATGGTGGAGGACAGGAGTGCCTGGCGGACAGTGGTCCATGGGGTCGCAAAGGGTCGGAATCGACTGTGCGACTGAACAACAACAAAAAAACAAGAGGACAGTTGTACCTGCTAGATAGCTGAAATCTCTTGAGTTTAACCACATTTTATCTTGACAATTGTATGTGTGTATGTGTCGTTATAAATTGTTTCAAACAAACAAACAAGTATAAGATTGAACAATTAAAGAACCCTTTCTTCTCACATCTGCATACAATTAACATATTCTAATTACATTTTCATTTATTTTGTTCTTTTGTCCTCTCATATTTCAGAATGAAAAGTTTTCTTCTGTTCATAACACAATGCCAAATCTATATAAGAATGGTAAAAAAATTCACATTAGGAGCACATTATACAAGACATCAAACTGATAACATATTAAAGATGCAGTTCTTTCAAAGCTTTTTGCCTGGGCAATCAGATTGTCTAATAAAGCTTGTGTTCACCTTCTAATGACCAGTCATAAAACAAAAGCCAGCTAATTTGCAATATACAGAAGCAAGCTCACAGTAGGACAATCTGATGTCTTTTAGTTCACACAAGAACTCTCCTTTTTATGCTGGACAGAGATGTTTGCTTGTCACTGGTTAAGGCTGGCTCCTCTACTTTCACCATTTAGTTGCTGCAACCACTGTGTACAGATGGTGCCTTTGGGCCTCTGAGTTAGTTCATAGTATGAAAGGGAGGCAAACCAGACCAACACCCCTCTCCCTGAACATAATTCAAGTATATATATATATTGCTCTGCTTGATTAGCATGCATTACTGCTGGTATTGCTGATCTAGTGTGTCTATTTCGGTAGACAGCAGGTGGCAGAATGATGACCAAATAGTGGCCAGTGGTAGAAGACTAAGCTGTGTGTACCATATGGGGTGCCCTGCACTTTCTCAGTTAGCGCAGTGAGTTATACTGTCCCAATATAGCAATTAATGTACAACTCATTCTGGTTGGCTTCTGTATGTAGAATGGGGGAGTTGTTGGAATTTTGCACTGTGCAAAATATCTTGCGTGGGGAAATGGTGCCAATTAAATTAAACTAAACTGTTTTCATAGCCATATGAAATGCAGGATCTTCTCTGAACCTGCACCCCATACACTGGCTGTGGTCTGCAAGACCTCAGCTGGCCTGTTGAAAATAGGATATTTTGGAGCTTGAATTCATAGGGTTTCCGTAAGTTAGAAACAACCAGAAGTTTCATATGATGGTATCTGTTCAGCTAGAGCAAGATTTCCCAACCTTTTCCTGTCAGGGGCCTGACCACGGCCTCTCAGTCAGTTGAGGGGCCAGTCATGTGGTTCTTCCCAGCACTGGCGGCTGCAGTGGTGCATGCATTTGTGCCATGCTTCTGGGCATTTTTCCCACTTCCACTGCTCTCCTTGGAGGAGGGAGGGAGGAACATTTTTGAAACATTTTTGAAAAATTTTTGCCACATTTTCACAACGTTTCGGTGCGAAAATGCAGTGATTTTGGCACTTACAGTGACATTGGGGCACTAACAGCAATTCAGCCGAGAGGCTAGATGAATTCAGCCCTGGGACAGATCAGTAACATCGCATGGATTTCAGCCGCCCAGAGCTTAAGCCAAATTTGCTGCCCCCTGGTGGATGTCAGTGCCCGTTCCCCCTAGGGCTTCTGAGAATTGTAATCTAACAACACCCATAGCCCAAAATGTTCTGCCCGGGGCAGGCCGCCCCCCCTGAGTCCCCGTATGCAACACCACTGGGGCAGATCCAGCCTGTGGGCCATAGCTTTAGCTATGGAGAAATTAGAAGGTCAATTTGGTGACTCACCTCACTATATCCCTCTCACTATATCCCTCTCAGTTTTGGCTGCCTCACTGGACAAAGCTTCTTGCAAAACAAATGTGGATTGGCAGAAACAGAGGTTGGACAAGGGTAGCTAGATGAGTAGGTCCAACTTAGTGATGTGGCCTACTAGATTCTCCATGGAGGCAGGTCTTCAGACAGGTGTAAAATAGGGTTTAGATCTGGACTGCAAGTATTAAAGGTACACCTTAAGTAAAAAGTAACCTGAAATACTACTATCCGCCAATGCCCTTGTGACTGGAGCATAGCTATTTGTGCACGTGATTTATATCCTGGAGAATCAGGGGAGGAAAAATAAGCTCTGAAGTCCATTGCCCTTCAGATATGGAATGAAGTTCAAAGCAATCCTCTTTTGAAATTAATTAGGAGCCAGAAGAGACACCTGAGAATAAACAAATAAATTGTGCTGCCGTTATCATAGGCTGATGTTGATTTGAAGTACAGCCACTTGTTTTGGATACTCCGTAGCAAATTATGGTCAGTTCATTCCCTTACATCAGAGGTTCTCAACATTTTCCTGCTGCAGGCTGGAACACACCCCCTCAGACAGCTGAGCAGGTTGGACATGTGGTTTCCCCCAATTGTAAACGCTGCCATAAAACACATCCACGGCTGTCAAAAATGTGTTTATGACAGCTGTGGGTGCATTTTTGGCTGTTTTCAACAGTTCTGCCACTTCTGGTGGTGACCAGAGTTGTAGACCACATGAAATGGCATCATGAGCTAGGTTCGGCCCACAGGCCATAGGTGCAAACCCCTGCCTTACATCCATAAAGGTAGCATGGCGTTAGTAACCCCTCTATATCATAAGAGCACTGGTGTTTTACTTATCTTAAAAAGTTATTTAGGATTGACTCATGATTTTTGTCTGGATTTGTATTTTTAAAGAAATATCTGTAACAGGTTTAATTTAAAAACATTCAGTGTTGGGGAAGTGAAAACTCTCCAGTCCTCCACTGTTATCAGAGCCGCTAACTACCTAACAGGGCCGTTTCCAACTTAAATCTAAAAGTGTTCTCAAACCAGAACACTTATGCAACTTTCTCCTCCTCCTCTCCCCTCCTCCCTGCAGCCTTTTGCACCAACTAAAGACTTGCTGAATATAACTTCTAGATAAGAACAAAATTAAAAAGCAAAGCAATAATGCAGTAATACTTTAAAGACTAAGTGTTATATTTCGGTGTGAGCTTTCATGGATACATCTCCTTCATCAGACAGGAGCTTCCATGGATGGATTTCACTTTGTCCATCAAAACATTTGCAAGACTCCATGAATAGGTTTGGGGAGTACATGGGGAAAAGCCAGGGAGAGTGAGATTACTGAATCCTACCATTGCTGACAAAAATGTTCCTACCCAAAAAAAAAAAAAAACCACCAACCCTCACCCTCCCTGGGTCCTGGCCTCCACTTTCATTGTACAAATGGGAAACTCCCAAATCACTACTTATTATAGCTCCTTGTGTTACAAATTGTCATGTCACCTCCAATGTACAATGATTCTAATAGGGTTTTCAAGGTAAATGAGATATTTAAAGAGATATTTACCAGTTCAAACCCCCATTGAGTTGCCATAGTTGAGCAGAATATGAAAGCATCCCTCCTGAGTCTTAGTCTCTCACTCCATTCACTATGCTACCCTACACCATGTATTGTATTATAGTACTACAGCATTTTTATTTGTGGGTAGATAGCCCATTATTAGGGGACTGTGGTGGCTCAGTGATTAAGAGGCTTACTTTGTTAGCTGGACGGTCACCAAGTTGGCAGTTCAAGACCCAAGTACTGCATGATGGGATGAGTGCCTGTCTCTGTCCCAGCTCCTGCCAACCTAGCAGTTCGAAAGCAAGAATTTGCAAGTAGATAAATAGGGACAACTTCAGTGGGAAAAGATCTTGGGGACATGAAAGGAGTGTTATTTGGGCATCCCCTGAGCAGAGTTCAACCAGCAAAAATCCTTTCAATCCAGAAAGCATCTTTGTGAGCTTCTGACACATTAAAAAGCTGATTATTGCTCTTGTCTTTGCTTTCCTCAAAACCTTTTCACCTATTTTCTGTGATACGTACAGAATATCATACACATATGCAAACCATATGTTTTGGGAAATCAAGGAACCTTTAAAGCAAAAATGACCATAATAAGGGACAAAAACGGCAAGGAGTTAGCTGATGCAGAAGAGATTAAGAAAAGATGGCAAGATTACACAGAGGAACTCTACAAAAAGGACCTCAACACCCCTGATAACCACAATGATGATAACACTGAACTTGAGCCAGACATCCTAGAGAGTGAAGTCAGGAAGGCCCTAAAAGCACTGCAAACAACAAAGCCAGTGGAGATGGTGGTATCCCAGCTAAATTTTTCAAAGCCCTAAAAGATGATGGAATCAAATTATTACATTCTATATGCCAGAAGACTTGGAAAACACAACAATGGCCACAGGATTAGAAAAGATCCCAGTATATGTTCCAATCCCAAAAATGGGCAATGTCAAAGAATGTTCAAATTATTGAACAATTGCGCTCATCCTACATGCTAGCAAGTTTATGCTCAAGATAATACAGGATAGACTGCAGTAGCACATGGAGAGAGAACTACCAAAGGTGCAGGCTGGTTTCACAAGAGCCAGGGGGACTAGAGACCACATTGCCAACATACGTTGGATCATGGAGAAAACAAAGGAATATCAGAAACAAGTCTACTTCTGTTTCATTGACTACACCAAGGCCTTTGACTGTGTGGACCACAACAAAATGCGGCAAGTAATTAAAGAGATGGGAATACCAGAAAATCTTACATGCCTCATGAAAAATCTGTACATGAGTCAAGAGGCAACAGTTAGGACAGAATATGGAATAATGGAGTGGTTTGGAATAGGAAAAGGAATAAGACAAGTCTGCATTTTGTCACCCTGCTTATTCAACTTATACACGGAGCACATAATGTGCAATGCAGAGCTGGATGAATCACAAGTTGGGATCAAAATTGCTGGGAGAAACTTCAATAATTTGAGATATGCAAATGATACTACCCTAATGGCAGAAAGTGAGGAAGACCTAAAGAAAATCCTGCTTAGGTTGAAAGAGGAAAGTGCAAAGGTTGGTTTAAGACTCAACATCAAGAAAACCAAGATCATAGCAACAGGCCCTATCAGTCAGTGGAGATTAGATGAAGAAGAAGTAGAAGCAGTGACAGACTTTACTTTTCTAGGATCAAAAATGACTACAGATGGTGATTGCAGCCATGAAATAAAAAGAAGACTGATGCTTGGGAGACAAGCTATGAGAAACTGGGGAACATAGTCAAAAGTAGAGGCATCACCTTACAAACAAAAATCTGCATAGTCAAGGCAATGGTATTCCCGGTGGTAATGTATGGGTGTGAGAGCTGGACCATTAGGAAAGCTGAGCGCAGAAGAATAGATGCCTTTGAGATGTGGTGTTGGAGGAGAGTTTTGAGAGTACCCTGGACAGCGAGGAGAATGAATAGGTTGATCTTAGAAGAAATCAACCCTGACTGCTCCTTAGAAGGTCAAATAGTAAAGATGATGCTAAAGTACTTTGGACAACAAATGAGAAAAGAGGATTCACTTGAGAAAGCCTTGATGCTGGGAAAGGTGAAGGGCAAAAGAAGAAGGGGGCAGCCAAAGATGAAATGGCTGGATGGTATTGTAGACGCAATGGGCACAGAGCTGGGCGGGTTGAGAAGGATGGTGGAGGACAGGGGTGCCTGGAGGGCAATGGTCCATAGGGTCACAAAGGGTCAGAATCAACTGTGTGACTGGACAATGCAAACCATGGAATAGGTGCATTTTGAAGTTGTGGATGCATGTGAAGGAAATTAGAAACTATGGAAATGTGGTAACCCCCTAAAATAAGAACACGGGTAATTCTTGTCATCAGATCTTTTTAGTGTAAGGATCTACAATATGATCCAACTACAGTTGTTCACCATTGTAATTAATTTCTATTGCAGGCGAAAATATCCAATTCACTTGTTTTTAAAATGTGGACATGATGCTTAGAACCAAAAGTGAGTCTGACTGAACTTTTCTTTCACACACAAAAATGGAGGAACAGCATCTATAATTTCTGAAAGCAGAGCTGTGTTAGGCTGTTGCATCAAAATGGGGACCACTTTAAATAGTATATTATAGTGAATTGTTACAGAATGCATTCCCCTCTATCAGATGTATCAGGTTGTCATAAATTAGCTATAGCATTGTCTATTACTAAATTGTCTAGATTAGAAATCGAAGTTTTCTCCTTAGACCAGTTGTCACACCCATAGCCTATAACTGCTAGGGATTGCTCATACAGTATTTGGAGATCCATGTCTCTTAAAACTATTATACAATAAGTAGAATAAAACGATCGACAAATGTGCTAGTTGGCCACTAGATGGAGCAGTTCCATTTCAGTACAGTACATGTATTTCCATATTATGCAGAAAATGCTCGAATTTCAAATTTAAACACTTTCTTGATTCTAGTTTCCTTATTCCCCCCCCCCCGACTTAAGTAACAGAATGTTTGAAAAATTGCTGTCATAACAGTAAAAGGAACTGAGAACATAAATAAGGTATATTATACACTCACCAGTTCTTTTTAAAGTAGGTTTTTTTCTTGTTACAGCCTTTGATCAAGACTTGAAAAGTTACTTTGAGAATCTAAGTAATGTGCTTCATTATCTGCTATATTTTGGGAACATTTTCTTAGGGTTGATAAGAAAATGGCACAAAACTCAAACGATCCTGCCAAAAATCCTTCTAGAAATCCCTGGAAATGCCCTTCAAAAGTATCACAAAAATTTACTTGCTACATGTAAAACAATTGTCACTCTAACTTGTAGCATTACTGCAAAAGGAAACAAAATTATAATGATGTTGCTTGTTATGTTACACATTAGTTCTAGCTCTGCATTTGATTTAGGATTCAGTGGCTGAAATCCACCAGCATAAGACCATTGGTTCTTAGGGTTGTCAGGTTAGTTAGCCGCCACCTGACAACTGGGCGCTGAGCTGCTGGATCAGCAGTACAGTGTCACTTTGCAACGTGGAAGACAAATAGAAGGCCACTGCATTATATTGTTCCTAGGACAATCAATATTCAGAATCAGAGGAGAAGGAAGAGGAGGAGGAAGAAGAAGAAGAAGAAGAAGAAGAAGAAGAAGAAGAAGAAGAAGAAGAAGAAGAAGAAGAAGAAGAAGAAGAAGAAGAAGAAGAAGAAGAAGAAGGAATTTTTTTTTTAGAAGGAAATTTTTTATTGATAAAATTCTTACTACAGAGCCATGTGTCGAGGTGAACTACATAAACTTGTCATCACTTTCAAATACTTAGCTCAGTAAACATAGTTACATACATAGTGATTGTGGAAGGAAATATACATTATATACAATACCAAAAGAACAATGATATTTACAATTATTCTGTCATTTACATGAAACTTAACTTTTAACGTTCTAAGTTATTCCCAAATTTCTTTCTGTCAACCACTGCCACCATTTGTATCTGTCGGGTTCCTTCTGTCTTACCATCATTCTTTTAGCATATACTCTGAGCCTTGCCACCAAACTGCCCACCGCTTGTTTGGGATCTGCCAGCTTTCCCGTCTTCCCTTCCTGTCCCCTTTGGAACATCAGAGCGCTTAAGGCAAACAGATTGATTAATCGAACCAAGGACCAGGGCACTTTCCAGTTCTCCAGCTTCCCTTTCTTTCTCGGCCCCTTCCACCTCTTTCCTGGCTCTGTCCCCGAGACAATCATCTCTGCTTTCTGTTCCTTTAAATAAGGCCAGTCCAATTTACTTGCCAGAGCTCCCCAAACTTCTTGCAATGAAGGACATTCTTTTGCAAAATGAGAACAGGTTTCTCTCGGGGGTTTCTGGTCTGTTATCCCACCTCTAACATTCTGGCATCTTATCCTCCTGCACTGTTGCTCCTCTTCCTTTTTCCATGGGTAGGTCGCTCCTACATTAAGTACCTGATGATATGCCCTCCACCTCGTTTCCCACAGACAGAGGGGTATATTCCCATCTTTAAACACAGACAAGTCCTCCTCCCCTGGCTGCAGATATTCTGGCAGATTAGTCTTAGAAGCCCACTTCTCCCTGAATGGCCTAGCGATTATTTCCTCTACGGCCTCAGTGTAAATAACCTGCTTTGACTCCCTCACTGTATCTGCAATCTTAAGTGTGTTTGCCCTCACTCCCCAATGATTGACTCTCTCTGCCATATCTCTAACATACGGCCTCATTCCCGTTTTCGAAGCACTGGTCAATCTGGGAGAACAGAGTTCCTCCTCCCACCACTGTTTCCCCCAACCTCTGCTTTGCCATAGGTCGCCTTGCACACCGATCAGTCGGGATTCTCCCTCATTAGTCTTCTGTTTCAAGTTATTGGCCAAAAAGGCACCTAGGAAAAGATGGCCGAGAGCCGGCAACCCTAACCCACCTTCTTTTACCGAGCGGTACGCCACTGCCCTAGGGAGAGGGAAAACCTTCATTCCCCACAAGAAAACAAAAACTCTTCCCATCACTCTATCCATAAGTTTCTGAGGAGGGGGATACACAGCCGCCACATGATTCACCACCGGTATACAATAAGTTTTGAAGAACTGTACTTTCTTGTAGAGACCTAGCCTCCAGGGTTTCCACCTCTCCAGTCGGTTCTCCACCCCCTCTTCCCACCTTTTCCAATTCTCTTCCCATCCATTGGGGTCAACAGTGAACAGGATGCCCAAGATCTTGACTTAACTTTGCCCGCTACCTTTATCGTCTCCTTCCCCATTCAAAGTTTCTTGAAGAAGAAGAAGAAGAAGAAGAAGAAGAAGAAGAAGAAGAAGAAGAAGAAGAAGAAGAAGAAGAAGAAGAAGAAGAAGAAGAAGAAGAAGAAGAAGAAGAAGAAGAAGAAGAAGAAGAAGAAGAAGAAGAAGAAGAAGAAGAAGAAGAAGAAGAAATCTGTTATGAGGAAGTTTGGGGCTTTACTTAATCATCCTATCTGTCCATATCAAATACTGTAGCCTGTTTGATGGTTGCAATTGCCCTGTCTAATCCCAGGGACTGTCCGTGCCACTGCCTGTCTATTGGTCGCACTGCTGGATGATCTCTGGTGGGAGCAGGATGGTCATCCATCCATCCTTGCGCTTCTTGACTTGATTACTATAATGTGCTCTACATGTCTGCCTGCCTCGCCGCCTGAGGAACACCTGTGGTGAGGCAGAGGGGAAGACGCCTAGGGCCAGCACTCTTTCCAGCAGCAGGTACTTTAAAAGCCCCGGGCTGACTGGGCTGCTGGCTCTGCCTGCCTCGCTGCCTGAGGAACACCTGTGGTGAGGCAGAGGGGAAGACGCCGAGGGCCAGCACTCTTTCCAGCAGCAGGTACTTTAAAAGCCCCGGGCTGACTGGGCTGCTGGCTCTGCCTGCCTCGCCGCCTGAGGAACACCTGTTGTGAGGCAGAGGGGAAGACGCCGAGGGCCAGCACTCTTTCCAGCAGCAGGTACTTTAAAAGCCCCGGGCTGACTGGGCTGCTGGCTCTGCCTGCCTCGCCGCCTGAGGAACACCTGTTGTGAGGCAGAGGGGAAGACGCCGAGGGCCAGCACTCCCTCCAGCAGCAGGTACTTTAAAAGCCTCGGGCTGACTGGGCTGCTGGCTCTGCCTGCCTCGCCGCCTAAGGAACACCTGTGGCCAGGCTGGGAAGCTGCCGTGGCCGCCATCCCCCGCAGCGCCCGGGCTGCCAGCATCTGGAGGGGAGCCCCGCCCGAGCAGGAAACTTCAAAAACTGGAGGCGGCAGGACCATCTTGCCCTACCGCCGGACAGAACTTTAACGGCGCTCGGACGATCTCCCCTGCCGGCCAGGCGGGGAGAATGAGGAACACCTGGGGGCTCCGGGCGGGCGGCTTTAAAAAGAACTTTCCTGCCGCCGCCCCCACAAGACCAACCCCGGACACTCGGATGCTCTCCCCTGCCGGCCAGGCGGGGAGAATGAGGACCAACTGGATGAGGGCCAGCCAACTAAGGATGCCAGCTCCGCTAGTACCACCACAGCTTTACCACGGTCAGCCACTTCTCCGGATAAATGTATATTGTTACTAATTGAAATATGTAATTGAAATATGTAAGGGATGAGGATTTTCCCTATTGCTCTGTACTGTATATCCTTGACTGTTCTTGTATTTCTTTGATTGTACCCTATTTATATTTTTATTATTTTTATGAATGATTTATTGACCACATTGATTGTATTATATGTGTTATATTGTATGTATATTATGTTTTTTGTAACATTGTTAGCCGCTCTGGGTTGCTTCGGCAAGGAGAGCGGCATATAAATTGAATTTAATAATAATAATAATAATAATAATAATGGGGCTGCCCTTGATTACCATTCGGAGGCTGTAACTGGTCCAGAATACAGCTGCTAGGGTGGTGATGGAGTGCGGGCAGTATACCCATGCCTCATCACTGCTTCGGGAGCTGCACTGGTTGCTGGTATGCCTCCAGGTGCAATTCAAGGTGCTGGTCATTACCTTTAAAGCCCTACATGGTAGTGGGCAGGATACGTAAGAGACCTTTCAGTCAACAAGCTTCTTAATCACTAAACCACTGCAGTCTCATATTTATCAGTTAGATCAGGAGTTCTTAAACTTTTAAAGCCGGGGGCCGGATCACACTCCCTCAGACAGCTTTGGGGGCCAGATGGCCATTTTGCCCTTCCACCACCACATGGTACTTCCTGGTGTGGCCACGTGAAATGGTGCCATGGGCCGCATCTGGCCCACAGGCCACAGGTTGAGAATCCCTGAGTTAGATGTTGCATAATTAGGGTGTGGCCTTGGATTGATCTACCCTCTCCAAAATATACCTGCTCTTTTCCCAGCCAGGTTTTAAATTTGTCCAGAAGGTGACTAGCATATGGTTTACCCATAATACAGTACTAAGAAGACAAATAGGTCTATAATTACTTGAATCATCCCTCCTTCCTTTCTTGAAAAACAGGACTATTGTCTCTTGCCTCCATGCTTCAGAGATCTATCTCATTCTATCTACATAGTTAAATAATGCAGTTAAAGATGAAACCTGCCAGCTGACATTATTTTTCCATATTTCTGGAAGGACATTTCTTTTCTTATGTTGATTAATAAGCAATTTCATTTCATCCTCTGTATCAGGGGCCAATTGGAAGAGACCTCAGGCTTCTGGACAGGAGGATTGTGTAGAGATTCTGCTTGTAATCTCTAAAAATATGCTTCCCAAATGTTGGCTATAATTAGTGAGTGTAGAGGATACATTCTTAAATGACAATTTTGAGATTCATTTCCAAAAGCCAGTGGATTTTTTTTCTTTGTGTGTTAGTATTAGGCCCAAGCATCTTTTATTTGTGCTTTATTCTTATGTTCCACTATTAATTTATATACAGTAGTTTGCTTTTTTATATTATATGTAGACATAATTTTAGGGTATATCCAGAGGCAGCCTGGTAAAGATGATATGCTTTAGTTCAGTGATGGCAAATTTTGGCACTCCAGGTGTCCTTGGACTTCAATTACCAGAAGCAAGTCAGCACTCCTGCTGATCAGGGCTTCTGTGGATTGAAGTTGAGAACACCTGGAGTGCCATGGTTCACCATAACTGCTTTAGTTAGTGCCCTAACTAGTATCCAGAAAGACAGACAGACACACACACACACATACACACTTACAACAAGAATACCAAACTTTTTCTGATTTTAAAGGTGCAGCAAAATAGAATAGTGGGGAGTATTAAAGAGCACAGATCTTGAAAGTATTTCTCTCAACTCAATGTGCACACAGCTGCAGCCTAAACTGTTCTGGAAATGTTCCATTAATTCCAATAGAGAAAAGGAGAAACAGACTTTATCTTACATGTCTGTGTCAAGCTTCTAGTGCAGGGTTTCCCAATCATTTTATGCCACAGACAGCTGAATGGGCCCCACCTCTCAGACAGTTGAACGGGCCAGTCCCCTCCCTGCCATTAACGCTGCCATAAAACCGATCCACGGTTGTCATAAATGCATTTATGACAGGTACGGGAGCAGGCATCCAGTGCCCTGGTGGCAGTGGCAGTGATGGCAGCTACATTAAATAGTGGCATGGGCGGGTCCAGCCCACAGGACGTAGGTTAGCCACCCTTGTTCTAGAGGACCTCATACAATTTCTCCCTGCAACTTCTCCATTCTGGAATGCTATTATCTCCACAGACTTATAGAACCTCATCCTTCCTACACTCTGCTCTTCTCTCATTTCCTTCTGAAATGTGTTGTTTCACTGTTGCAAGCGCTTAACCAACCTATCTGCTGAACTCGGAAATAATGGGCTCAAGTTATCTATACTTATTCATTTTAAAATCGGCTTGACCCAAATAAACATAGCTTTCCATTTCTTCTATTTGTTCTACCCCAAGTTTTATTCCCATCACAAGACAACTCTTTCAATTTGATAAACTTGGTGTTACTTTGGTTGACCTTAAGACCTATGAATTAAAAGAAGAAATCTCTAGAAGACAGAGAGCCGCATGGGGTAAAGTCAGAAAAATGTCGGCCATCTTGAAGTCAAAAGCTAAACCAGAAACAAAGGCAAATTTGTTCAATACAATAAAACACCGGATAACGCTAAGACTTGGTTCCACAAGTCTTGGTGTTATCCGATTTTTAGTGTTATCCGATCCATGTTAAAATCCTATGGGATGGATCGGATAACGTTAAAGCTCCATAGAGATACATTGTAACCGCACAGGCTTTAGCGGTTGTTATCCGATCCATCCCATAGGACCTTAACATTATTCGATCCAATTCTCCTCCTCAGATTACTTAACATTATCCGATTTTTGCATTATCCGATCCAATCGTTATCCGATGTTTTACTGTACTATGATTTTGAAAACAATGACACATGGCATCAAAATGTGGGCTGTGGATGATAAACGGCTGCAAGTAACACAACAAGCAATGGAGAGAGCAATACTTGGAATCTCACTTCACAATAAAGTACTGTATAAAATGAGGATATCAGGAAAAAATATCTGCTAAAAGGCACAGTAACAGAATACCAGACGGACAAATTAAGGTGGACTAGCCATGTTGGATGTACACATGACAACAGACAGAGCACCAGAATAATGAATTGGTATCTGAGAGATCACAAAAGACCCAGGGCAAGACCATCTTGCATATAGGAAGCTTTCCTCCAAAAAATGTTGGACTAACATGGAGAAAAACTGCCAGGGACAGATTGTTGTGGATGGAGGTTGTGCGGAATGTCGTCGTGGAGATGTCTACTCATGCAAGGGCTCCTCGGTGAATAACGACTCCAAGGTATACAAACAAGCATTTACAAAACTAAAATGTATTCCTACAAATCATTCATATAACATTCTGCCTCCTCTTCCAAGCCACTCCATATGTTTCCTTTTCACTGGACCGATTTTTCTAACATTTCCTTTCATACTCGTTCTTCCTATTTTTCCAGTTGTGTCTGAAATTATTTTTGGTTTTCCACCACACTCATCATCTGTAAAGAATATATTCCACAGTAACGTCCCCCCACCTCTATTTCCATCATTAGACAGCAGGAGGAAAAGGGAAACTTCATTACTGCCAAGTCCCTCTGGCAGACCTCCCCAGATGGGAAACGTCCAGGTTACACCACATCTTAACTCTACTTTAGGCATGCGCTGAGCACACATCTTGAAAGGGTTTTTACATAAGCAACTGGAACAATCTCATTCTGAGTTCTTTTCAAATGTCTAGGGTGCGTTCAGATCTGTAAAGGCCCTAAAAATCACCAACCTTTTCTCCTCGCCTATTCCCATAAATCAATGTATCTGAGGCCTTCAATAGGTTATTGGCTGAAGGGAAGAGATTTTACATGAGGCACCCAGCCAGTCTACTCATGGTTCACAGCCTAGCCAGGGTTGTACAGAGCAGGGAAAGGAGTTTTTAACCCTTCAGATGACATGGGATGCTGGGAGCTTTCTAAGGTTAAAAAATGGCAACTAGCACACCTGGGAGCCTATAATGTGTCATTTGCATGCAATTCTACCCTGTTTGGAATAGGTTTCATGTCAGTGGGTGCTTTTTAGAAAAGTTGAAGCAACCAACTTTTTTAAAAGAATGGAAAAAATTGTTGCCCATCCACTGTATAAGAAAGTTTTTCTCCTGGACTTTTAGTAATTACAACGCAATTACACTTATATAGTGCTTGTTGTACTCTCTGGGCGATTCACAAGGTAATTAGCATTTTGCCCCCAACATGTTGGGTTTTACTCATTTTACTGAGTTCTGAAGGATGAGTCAACCTTGATCCCCTCAGATCAAACTCACAATGTTCTAGCTGGAGGACAACAGTTTAACCACTGCACCACCAGGGCTCTTTCTTTTCTGCCTGAAACAAATGAGATGAGTGTAAAATCATTGATCATATTTCATGGAGGCTTCTGGTGCACTATTTGCTTGCACTCCTCTTTTTTTCTGGGTTCAATTACATCAGGAAATAACGGAGAGGGGTACAGTCCTTCAAGGTCAAGTGGAGAGCAAAACTAGTCTCAAGGCATTCTCACCCCAATCTAAAATACCTACATAGGCAAATGTTTCCCACCTCTTTCGTAGAAGCTGCAGCTGGATAGCTCAGTGAGATTATTATTATTATTAGTTCAAATTTATATTGCTGCCCACTCGCCGTGGCGACTCAGGGCAGCTTACAAAAAATACATTACATTACAATACAATATGTTGGCATTGGGCTCTGGAGCCAGAGATTGGGAGCTCTATTCCCTACTGCGCTCCAGGGAGAAAAGCCAGCCTGTGAGGCCTTTAGCAAGCTGCACAGTTCCAGAAGAAGGGAATAGTAAACTACCTCTGAGTATTGTCACCTAGAAAACCCTGGAATGGGTTGCCATAAGTTAGAAATGGCTTGCAGCACAAAGCAGCATTCTATGAACTGTTGTTTTGATTTTGGAATGACAACTCTCATTGCTGTAATTTGGCAGATCATGAAAATTTAAAAAACAGTAAACTGACATCCCCCCGCGCCCTCAAAACTGTATTAGAATCTGGTTTTATAACTCCTCTGAGCATCAGTAGCATTGCCATGCTGGTGCCAAGAGGAATTACGGTGGCAGTGCTGGTCACTTACAGCATTATTGCAATGTTCTTTGGATTGTGGCGCAATTATTTTTCATTACATTCTTATCACCAATTCCAAATATCGGCGCCCTATGTCTAACGCCACTGTAGCTAATCCCATCCCCAGCCCAATGGCGTTTTGGAGATGGTGCTTTGGAATAGCCAGGCACTGGCTCCACTGTGAGGCAAGGTGAGAAAGCCATTCTTCTGCTGCTGCTGTATCTGATTCTGAATATTGGCGATCCTCATGGCTAATAGCCATGAAGACTGCCCTGAGAATATAATGCAGTGGCCTTTCATCTACCTTCCACATCACAGCGTGACACCCATACCACTGATCCAGCTCCCTGAACCCTTTTGACATGCAAAGTCTTCATCGGCCCCAGGCCAGTATTGATGAAGCTGCTGCCCTACATCAAGATGGATTCAAGGTGGGATTTAATCCATTTAAGGATCATCACTCTTCCCTGTGGACTTTGACACCCAAGCTGTTAGTCCTCAGGGTTGTTAGGTTAGTTAACTGTCACCTGACACTCACCGTTGAGTTGCTGGCAGTATGGTCTACTCTATTACCACAGCAGAATAACCTGGCCAGACTTATAAAAAGCCATTAAACATGCAATAATTTAAAATCCATTAAATAATTTTAAAGCATTTAAAACTATAAAAACAAAGTTATTTTAAAAAATCAACAGCTTATGCATTTTGTGATCTACTAAGCTAGTGTGATGCCATCAGGTGCAGTGTACAGTGCTGTCTAATCACCAGCACTGACATAAGTTTCAACTGTTAATCCGTTTATCATCTGTATGTGGACTGAGGATGAATCTTGTCCTTCCCCTCAGACAGTAAAATTTCTTGGGCTGTTTCAGGTGCAGCTGCTCCTAAAATAAAGCTATCTGGGGTTGTGCTGCATGCCAGATGGCTGCGAAAACCCACCTTTTCATAAGCAACTGCCCAAAGCAATACATTTCCATCCATCTCTCTTTTCATTGCATGTTTGAAAGGCACAATAACTGTTGCTCATCTTTAGTATGTGCTTGTGGCATTAAGGGGAGGAGTCCACAATGTAACAGGGGAAATTACTTTTTAGACCATTATTCCCAGAATCCTGGCTGCAAGGAATTTTGGAATCTGCAGACCGAGAAGAAAGCCATACCAATTTTGGTATGGGGATAGAAAGTTCTATTTGTGCCTAAAACGAGTGTCAGGTTGTTTTGCTTAATACCTCTCTTAAAATGGTATGTACACATATCCTCCGTGTTACCAGGCAATAATCCTCACAGGAAGAGACAGTACCCAGGCTTTGGTCATAAACTTGCTAGCGCTAGGCAAGTTGCTGATCTCAGTAGCCAGAGACACAAAACAGAGCCAGCATCCTGATACTGACGCCAATACAATAAATATTTACAGTCAGTATAGGTAGGCTTGAACAAATTGCATTTTTGGAGCCACTACATTGGAGCCAGTCATGTTAAGAATTTAGGGGTGAATTTAGGGATGAAAGGGCCTGTGGTGGCTTAGTGGTTAAGATGCTGAACTTGTTGACTGGAAGGTCAGCAGGTCAGGCAGTTTGAGACCAGAGTGCTCCATGATGGAGAGAGCTGCTGTCTCTGTCCCAGCTCCTACCAACCTAGAAGTTCGAAAGCAAGAAATTGCAAGTACAGTGGTGCCCCTCGCTTAAAGAGCACAATGCGTTCCACAGGATTGTTCTTTAAGCGAGTTTGCTCTTTAAGCAAAACACCATTGTAAATGACCAATTGTGGGGGTACTGCAAACCCCAATTTATTTGTTAAGCGAGTTTTTGGTTGGATTTATTTGTTAAGCGAAGCGAACATTCAGAGAAAATTCTGCTCTTTAAGCGAGTTACTCTTTAAGCGAAATGCTCTTTATGCGAGGTTTGACTGTAGATAAATAGGTATCACTTTGGTGAGAAGGTAAACAGCATTCCACGCAAGGCATGCCTGCCACATGTCCATGGAAACATCTGCAGATGCCGACAGTGCTGGCTCTTTGGCTATAAACAGAGATCAGCAATGAACCCTAGAGTTGGATACAGCTGGCTTTCCAGCAAGGGTGACTTTTACCTTTACCTTGGGGGCAAAAGACAGAGTTCAACCAGCTTCCTTCCACTAATGAGGCAATGATTCAAGCAGAGGAAGAGAGCTTTCCCTTCCCTCTACCTTTATCCATACACACATATGTATACAATTTTGGAAGGTTACTACAAGTCTTAACAATGTATAGCAAAAGGAAAATCTCAAGGGGGGGGGGTCCAAAACTAAAATTACATGCTAAAGAGTTGAATACAAAGAACATTGGGGAGGAGGTGTAATTCAAAACATCCTTTGTTTTGCAAGCTTAGGGCTACATTTTCTGCTGAAGCTGTGCTATCCACCCCATCCTCTGGTTCACCAAAACAAGTTTCATTAGGACAGTCGCTGTGTTCCAGCCTATCAGAGCCTTCTGGCTTGACAATCCCAGTGCCAAATTTCCACTGGCTTAGCACTGCCAGAATTTTGCCTGCTGCCTTCATTTGTAAACACTTTTCTTAAAATGCACAAAAAAAGTCTGTCGGTTTTGAAGACACTCCCCACACAGCTCAAGACATCAATTTCTCCTTTTAAAATCCCTCCTTTATACCCATTTCTCCAACACTATCTAAACAGAGGTGGAATTAGTTATTTTTGTTGGTGTGTGTGTGGGGCTGTGTGTGTGTGTGGGTGTTTTCAATGCCCTCCATTTTATAACTTTTATAGCTATTTCTTTCTAGAGCCTCTCTGTAAGTATAATTGATTTCGAAAGGCATTAAAGAACAGTTTTAACGTCCACATCCCTTGTGGGAAGTTAATTAAAAAGAATCAAAACTTCACAGAAAATAGCTGCCTCTTAAAATAGTTCCGTATCAACCTTTGCCTCAGACTTCTCTCTCAAATGAAGTTAAATTAAGATTTTATTTGTTGTTGTTTTTTAAGTCTGAGTGGAAAAATAATATGGTGCTGAGTCAATACTCCCCCACCCTGTTTTCCACATCTAGTGAGCATGCTCTAACTGACTGGTTTTAAACTCTGACTCTCCAACACTGTCAGTTTCTAAGGAAAATCATGGGAGTGAAAGCTGCGGAATGGAACTTTTGGGATCAGACGACCCCAAGAAGGAACAAACATTTAATTTATCTAAAGGTAAAGTTAAATTTCCTTCTCTGCTAGATAAAATATGGTTAGTTGCTGCTTACTCTTTTTAGAGTTACGCTCTCAAAGCAACTCTTCTTGTTCCAAATCTAATATTTTCCATTTAACAGCTCTTCAAAATGGGTGCGGAACTTTCCTCAAATGATTCAGAATAGTCTGGATTTTACTTCCCTCTCTTCTGTTCCCCTCAGATGAGAATATCATGTAGCATTGCATTGGTTGGTATATATATATATTTGGGGGGGGAGGGTAATCTGCAGTGACCACAAGCAAGACGAATCCACCAAAACAAGCAGTTAGCAGAAACAATGTGGTATAATCCCCCTCCCCCAGTGTCTTATTTAGTAAGACAAATTTATATCTGAACATAATTAAAGAATATTGTTTGTAGATATGAGTTTGGGGAGACTAACAACATAAAACCCAAGAACATTCTTCCCATCCAAATATCTGCTTATTCAAAATCAAAAGAAAGCATCCAAAATTAGTTTGGGGGGTGGACCTTGGAGTCGCATATGCTGGTGATCTTTCTGCATAATTCTGAAATATTAAGTGTGATTGAAATGTGTACATCTACTCAGACAAATAAGGGGGTACCTGTCACTAATCAAGACTGGGGGATAAATTTAAAAAGTTATGATCTAAGTCCTCCAACTCCAGGCATGTAACACCTTTTGGGAAGCTGCACTGACTTCCAGATCATTTATAGGAAACATTCAAGGTGCTGATAATTATCCTTAAAATCTTGAATGATCTGAGCTCATGAAATCTGGAAAAGCAGTTCAGTGATTTTTGGTCAATGCAATATTTGTTGGGACTTTTAGAATCCTTAACCATTGGCCAAGAAGGCATGGGGCATCCCACAGCTGGAAGCCCAGAGCAAATAGGAGGCCATATTACTCTCCCATTAACCTCTTAAGTAAGCTTTTCTTTACGTCATCATTTCAGGCAATGCTATGGGATGTGGAAACAAGCTTTCAGTGCAGCTTGGCCTAGATCAGCTGTTGCAAATCTAATTTCTTCAGTCAGATGTAATTAACTACAAATGCCAGTGACTCCATTACTGCCAATGGCTATATCATCTGGGAGATAAGGGTCTACTAGATGGTATTGGTTCAAGAAATTAGACTTAGATTGTGCACTTTCCTGATTTAAGAGAATACTGTAACTCCAATTATCTCCCATTCTTCTAGCTATCCTAGTTTTTCTAGGCTTACCAGCAGTGCACAATACCAATTTTTTTTGTTAAGTCTGTATTTTGTCTTATGAAAATGCTTCGGCTTCTTTTGCCATATCCAATCTGAATATTGGTGATTTTCATGGCAATCAGCCATGAAGAATGTCCTGAGAATATAATACAGTGGCCTTTCATCAGCCTTCTGCATCGCAGCATGACCCCCGTACCACTGATTCAGTTCTGTGAGTCACTTTCTGGTCCTGAGCCCTTTTGGCATGCAAAATCCTCATCAGCCCCAGACCAATATTGATGAAGCTACTGCCTTCCATCAAGATGGATTCAAGTGGGATTAAATCCACTTGGGGACCATCACCCTTCCCTGTGGACTTCGGCACCCAAGGCCATTAGTCCTCAGGGTTGTCAGGTTAGTTAACCACCACCTGACACACAGTGTTGAGTCACTGGCAGTATGGTCTACTCTATTACCATAGCAGGATAACCTGGCCAGACTAAATAAAAAAGGCTCAGAAAACAAAACCATAATGAGCATGAGCTTGATAATGCATAGGAAGGCTGTTATCTTATTTTTGCTTATACAGTATAGGAATAACTCTAATTGAACTATAATTCTGAATTATTTCTGAATAGACACAGTTCGGACTGCACTATAAAATAAACATTAATTTAAAATACTCAAGATAAGGGAATAGAAATACAAGGAGCAAGATCATTGGCTATATATTTTCCGAGATTTTAAAGTCAAAAGCTTGGTTCAGATAGCATCCACACACCAAAAAAAACCACACAGTCTTGGACCACCACCCATTTCATCCTATGTAGGGAGAGTTGTATTTACTGGTATACTATACATTTTAGAGCAGTAAGGGAATTGAAAACCCAAAGGTACAAGCATTGATGATTATCTTAATAGTGGTGGTTTAACAAAGTGTATATATCTTTCTCTTAGGTACTCATACAGATATCCATACATCGATGAGTTGATTAAGACAGTTGGTAAGATAAAAAGACCTTGTCATATTATGACCACAGTAGATAGAGTCCAGTTGCTCCATCCTCTCTCATGCTGCATTGCAAAGCATCAACAGCACTCCTTCAAACAGGGACGAATGATTGCTCTAATATTTACTATGCATTATCAACCTCATGCTCATATTGGTTTTGTTTTCTGAGCATTTTCATTTAGTCTGCTTCCTTTACATCAATAATTTCCAGAGTCTGCATCCTGGTGCATCTCATTTCCTTTTCCTCTGTACAGCTGCCACATGACACTTCTCTACCACTGCTGTTGCTTCTGACAAGCATCCTAACACCCTCTTTTCCTGTCTGCTTCCTTCCCTTCTTCTTCTTTTTCTTCTTATTTAAATTCTCTTTTATCCTTTCAGGTGTCGAGGGAGAGGGAAGGTTCTTGCTCTGGCGCTTCTAATGGCCTCCAGCAGTGTTATTTGGTGTACTTGTAATGTTCCTTTGATGTTATCTCTCCACTTTCCTATGGTTCTTCTCTTTTCACATAAGCTTTGTATGCTATGGAATTCCAAGACTCTGTATATACATCGTTTAAAATTGGTTCTATTCCAATTTTTTCCCTTATAATCTCATTCCTGATTTTACCCCTTCTAGTCACTCCAGCAACCTTCCTCAGACATCACATTTCCGTGGTGACCAACCTTTGCTAATATTTTGTTGTAAGTGTCCATGTTTGGCACTGATGGGAATGAATATGCTTTATACGAGTTTTTTTTATTGGTATTGCCTTGTGTTGTAAGAGTGGAGCTAACTGTCCCAATAGTATTTGGTTTGCCTTACTGCACCGTATGTTAATTTCGTCATCCATTTTTCCATTTTCAATACATGGTGTTCCTAGAGATTTGATCTCTGCCACTTGTTTTATACTTGTTCCCTCTATCTCGATATCTAGTTTACTGTTTCCTTCCAGTTGCCATTATCTCAGTCTTCTCTTTATTGATTCTCATAAAAAGGCAACTGATTCTTCGGAGGCAAGCAATGAGAAACCTGGGGAGCATAATGAAAATTAGAGACATCATATTGAAAACAAAAATTCGTATCGTCAAAGCAATGGTATTCCCTGTGGCAATGTATGGTTGTGAGAGCTGGACCATTAGGAAAGCTGAGCGCAGAAGAATAGATGCCTTTGAGATGTGGTGTTGGAGGAGAGTTTTGAGAGTCCCCTGGACAGCGAGGAGAACAAATAGGGCAATCTTAGAAGAAATCAACCCAGAATGCTCCTTAGAAAGTCAAATTGTAAAGATGAAGCTAAGGTACTTTGGACATCAAATGAGAAGAGAGGATTCGCTTGAGAAGGCCTTGATGCTGGGAAAGGTGGAGGGCAAAAGAAAAAGGGGGCGGCCAAAAATGAGATGGTTAGATGGTATTGTGGAGACAATGGGCACAGAGCTCAGCGAGTTGAGGGGGATGGTGGAGAACAGGAGTGCCTGGCGGGCAATGGTCCATGGGGTCGCAGAGGGTCGGAATCGACTGTGCGACTGAACAACAAAAACATTCTTGGTTAATGAATATAAGGTGGTGTTGTAGTTCCTTAGCTCCACTTGCTATCAATGCCTGGTCATCTGCAAAAAAGTAATTTATTGATATAGTTTCCATTCATGGGCTTAGCTTTTTTGCTTATGCTGTCTATGTAGGTGATGAATAATAGTGGTGATAGTATACATCCATGCCTCAATCCTTCCTTGCTGCTACATTCCTCCCACCCAATCTTGTGATCTTGCTCCCACTGCTACCAATTGACATCTCTCCCTGATCTGCCGCCACTTCCAATTTTACTCTTTAAAAAAGGACTGGGGAAGCGCCACAATGTATCAGGCATCTCTACCACCACCACCTCTAACAGTGGTGCCCAAACTAAGGCCCAGGGGCCGGGTGCAGCCCCCGACACCAATTCATCCAGCCCGCAAAGCCCTCGTCACTCCTGGAAGCGGAAGTAAAACGCGCACCCGGGCCTTAGTAACCGGCTCCTTGAACCACATGATCGGCCCACGGCCCAAAAAGTTTGGGCATCCCTGCCCTATAAAATACAGATGCTGGCTCATTTTAGTAAGGTAAAGGTCACCCTTAACTAATCATACATAAATTATAGAGGATTCACATCTTGATTGCACACTTCTAGAAAAAGAATGTTGTCATTTTATAAGAAGGCTCATTAGAATTCTGTGCAAAAAAAAAGAAAGAATGTTGAACGGGTCGCTACAATATTGACTGTAGTTGAATTTACAAATGTTCAGCATTGCGAGGGCATCACTGCCAAAACATAGAATAATGGCTTAAGATCTGAGATCATGCCAAAATGATGAGGCTGATCTATTTTCTGGAGCAAGAGGAAAAGAAAATGCTGGGATGTGTTTCAGGCTAAATGACAACCATTTATCAGTTCCAGGAAGAGCAAGCTCAAAACAAATTTTTTTGTTCTCGGCACTGAATGTTTTACAGACTAAAATTTAAGTAAACCACCTTAGCCAATCAGTAGTATTTTTGCTGTGTGTGTGTGTCTTTGCACGTGTGTGTGTGTGTGTGTGCTCACACACAGAGAGAGAGACTACTGAACAAGTACTGTTGTAACAACTACTGCTGTAATCTCTTTACTGGCACTGAAGATTGTACGATTGCTTTTATCCTTTTTAAAAAAGGTACATTTCACAGCAATTTAAGACAACCCAATTATACTTCTATATCATTATTTTGTTAACCATGCCTGAACTCTATTCTGAGACCAAGATTTAAATTTAATAAGATACTAGTTCATGTTTTTATGAATGAATATAAAAAAATATCATAATTAGTACCAAACCTTGGTTTTGTTGCTCAGTTGCACTGTCAATTCTGACCCTTTGTGCCCCCATGGACCACCACATGTCAGGCACCCCTATCCTCCACCATCTTCCTCAACCCACCCAGCTTTGTGTCCATTGCGCCAACAATGCCATCTAGCCATCTCATTCTCTGCTGCCCACTTCTTCATTTGTCCTCAACCTTTTCCAGCATCAAGGCTTTCTTCCTGGTATTAGTTGCCATAAATGCTATCTAAAAGGACTAGAAAGTGAGCCAGCTTAATCATAACAGACCTTTGTCAAGTTCTGTAAAACACTATTTTTGTGATGAAATTTCCCATGCTCCTTGATAGTCTCCTGGATATATTAAATATAAAGCAGTGGTGAGATTCAGAAGGTTCACACCAGTTCGCCAGAACCGGTAGCAGAAATTTTGGCTGGCCCCACCCATCCAAGTTTTGAAATAAAGTACAGTAGTCCTAATTCAGGTGCAACACAGGGCTTTCCCCCTGGCCACATCCACCATTCCAGTTCCACAGTGTAGATAGTAAAAAAAATAGAATCCCACTACTGATATAAAGTATGGGGATGGAAAACATGTAGATCTTGGTTTTTGTTAGACTGAAGTTCCCATCAGACTTAGCCAGCATAGTCAATGGAAAGCATTGTCGAAATCATAGTTCAAGAAAATCCAGAAGGCCACACTTTCCTTATTTCTCCAATAGCTCCACACAGATACACAATCTATGTCCTGTATGCAGTAGCCTTGTGATACAGCAAATGAGGGCTGGCTCCAGATTTGAGGAAGTGTCTTTGGTAAGCTTCCTTCTCCATTCTTGGCTGTAGGTGAATTTATCTGGTGGCAGGCGGCAGTGGCTTTTCCTACAATGTCCTGGAGTGACACTATCAAAGTCAGGTTGGGAAATTTGTGTGGTGGCGAGACAAAATTTGATCCTCAGAGTACCAGGACATGGCCGCACACAGACACATGCATACACAAGGTAAAGGGTGTGGTTAAACAATAGGAAAGCCATGAGTGACAGTCCTACCTAGGGTGTAAGGTCTCAACAATGTAAGAATGTGGAAATGTATTAATTCTTCACTTTATGTAGCCTAGCATTTGTGTTTTTTTATGCAGTGTTATTAGTCAGACACTTTAAGAATATTTTCTGTCTGACTTATTGGTGTGAATTCTAAATAGGGACCAAGCTCCTGTTTTGGATCTTGACTTAGATCCTTTGATTAAGTCCACATTAATTTGATTAAATGAATGATTGTCTGGCTATTGTCTTGATATAGGTTGGGTTGCAGCGAGATGGCATAACTGAAAATTCAGTGGTGCCACGGAAGCTTTGCATTTAGGTTTGAAGCTCTGTCTTTTGCATTTTCAGCTATGGTTGGTAGAGATGTCTGTCCAAAGCTCTGGAAAGATTCTGGCAGACAGTGTAAAAAGGAGCTGCACAACTTCTGGGTGCCCTGTGTCCCCCAAAAAACCTCAAGTGCTGCTTTGCCATGAGTGGCCCAATGCACACTTACAGGAATGATTTCTTACTCACTTTTCAATCTTTATATACCTGCATATTGTTTCCTCATTGGCAAAGATTTGTGTCAGGGCTGCCAATGGAAGCCACTCCTCTACCTTGCAGAAAGGTAAGAGGTTCTCAGGATTATGTCTTATTTGCTTGTAGGTAGCCTCAAGCGATGGAGGGGTGAAAAGGTTGGGTTGCTTTCCAGGATTACGTGAGCAGGAAGCAGCAGGGAGACTCTTTTTGTGATGTGAGAAATGTCCTATATCTGTTATAAAGTAAATAAATAAGCAAAACAAAAACAAAAAACAGTTGTGGCACTTTAAAGAGTAACTGCTATATTTTAATGTTAGCTTTCATGGATCAAGTCCACTTTGTCAGACATAAGAGTGAGACTTCATGGCATCAATTTATACACATCCGGTACAGAGGTACACAAGGGTTGGCTAGGATCACAGATCAGTTTACAAATCAGTGTGGCTTTTTACAACTGATAATAACAAAAGATGCCCGATTGGGGTTCAGATTTATTACTATGAACTTTGGTTCTGCTGAATTGTAAATGGTTAGTAGATGGATGCAAAATAAACATTGTGGCATTACACATCTGCTAATAAGTTTAGCTGATTATTTAGCTCAGGGGTGCCCAAACTTTTCAGGCCACTGGCCGGTCACGTGGTTGAGTGTGCTGGTCACATGGCTCCTCCCACCTGAAACACCCAGGTGGGAGGAGAGCATTTTGTATCATAATAATTTGATATTTTATAACTGTAATTGGATCTTTTGAAATGTTTTAGAATGTTTTTGTATTGTGATAATGTGGTATCTTGTAATTGAAATATGATATTTTGTATCTCTCTTAGCCGCCCAGCGTCACTCTGTGAGTGGGGTGGCATAAAGTTTAATAATACAGTAATAACAATAATTTATGGCAGAATTGTGCACATACATGGGCATGTTCTGCGCACGCATGTGCATGTTTACTTCTGCTTCTGGGAGCGGCAAGGGCAGTGCAGGTTGGATTAATTGGCGCCATGGGCCAGATTCGGCTCATGGGCCGTAGTCTGGGCACCCCTGGTTTAGCTAGTGGGACTGGAAGAGGCAGGGTGGGATGTCTCCAGTGGTGGAATGTCAAATTTTTTACTACCCCACCATGACATCATCACAGTGTGGGCGGAGCTAACATCATGACATCATGGGTGGAGCCAATGTCATGACATCATGATGTTGTGGGCGGGGCCAAAGAAAACAAATTAAAAATAATAAAAAATAAAATAAAAATAAGCACACACACCTACACCTCAACTCACCCACCCACAACACAAACCCGTAAATAAATTAAATAAATAAATACTACATTAAAATACACCCACCCAAACACCCACCCACCCAAAACACAAAATAACCAGAGCTTTTAAACCAGAGCTTAAAGCTTATTCTGGCTAATCTTTCTCACACTAGGTCAGATGGAAGGAACTACAGAATGAACTCACCACAAGATGGTTTCATTTAGGCACTTTTCAACTTTTCAAGAAGTTAGGTACTAAGTCTTTGCCTAACCAGCTCTCTATGATATCTAGGGGACCAGGCTATAGGGAGCTTCAAGCTAGCAGCTTCTCTTCCTCCTCCCCGCTTGGGAGGACAGCAAGGAGGCCATGCATACGCGCCAAGCACTGTAGGCGTGCATGCACACCAAGTGCTGCTTGGTGCGCATGCGCAGTGGGGGAACCAGTGAAAAGGTAAGCCCCGAAGGTGGTTCCCCCCAAAAGTTGCAACCGGTTCTCTGGGACACTGGGAAAAGTTACTACCAGTTCTAGAGAACTGGTGAGAACCTGTTACACATCCCATCACTGGCATGTCTCCCTGGTCTCTACCCCCGACAAAGGCGGGGTGAGGTGGGGATGGGGCAGAGAAAGGAAATGACAGATGGGTGAGAGGCTTTCCTATCTCTCCCCAGCTTTCCCAGCAATGGCAGAAGCCATTGATCTCCCTCCTCTTCCTCCAAGCGCCTGGAAAACAAGCTCACGTTTTAAAAAAAAGCCATTTTAGAAACAGATTTGGGTAAAGAGCTAACGAAGAGTGAAGATTAGTAATAGTAATCACACTTCTCTACCGCCCCCCTAGCGCTCAGAGCTCTCCCTGGGTAGTTCACAAGTTCACTAGCATCCACATGCTATGTTTTACTCATTTTAACCGACCACGGATGGAAGGGAGGCTGAGTGGACCCTTAGCGTCCTATAGGAAGGCTCGAACTTACGACTTTACGGCGGCTGCAGTACAGCAGTTTAACCACTACGCCACCAGGGCTCCTTCTCGTCTAGGTCTCTCTCCCCCCCCCCCCTTTTACACCGCCCGGGCGCGAAACCTTCCAGCCGTCACGTGCCCGGGGGAAAGCCGTAAAGCAGGCGCGGGTATTTTTTTTTATATTTTTTTTTTTTGCGACAGAGTGACCGCCAAAAAGCGCGACGACAAGGAGCGGCGGCTAAGAAGAAGGAGGACGGTTGGCAGGGGGGTGGGGGAGGAAGAAAACGGGCAGTGGAGAGGGAGGGAAGGGCAGACAGGGAGCGCGCGCGCGCGTCGGTTGGTCGTGACGCGAAGGCTCTCTTCCCCCCCCTCTCGCTTCCCTCATGGGAATGTGAGGAGACGGAGGGGGGGTTTCGCACCCCCTTCTTCGCCGCCTCTTTCGCCGCCGCGCCTCCCCTCACACCGTTGTGTGTGTGTGTGTGTGAGAGAGAGAGAGAGAGAGAGCGGCCCCCCCCCCCTCCCCAACCGCCGCCGCTGCGGCCCAGTAGTCCCGCCTCCCCAGTGCCGGCGCCCAGGTGCGGAGTCCAGACCCAGCAGCAATGGCGTCCAACGCGGCGGAGAGGGAGATTTTCTTCACAGACCTGGAGCAGGTAGTAGTAAATGATGATAATAATAATAGTGATCGGAGCTCTTGGAGCCATACCTAAAGCCCCCCCCCCCCGATATTTGGAAATGTTGGACTTATCCGACTTGAACATCCCAACTCCAAAAGCAAACTTACTAGGAACTGCATCTATACTGCGATCTTACTTTAACAGTTCTTAGGTCCTTGGTTAGGGCTTGAACTGTTAATTTTGTTCCAGTCCTCCACTGGGAATCAAATTGTACATTTGTATCCAACAACAAAAGTAATAATGATGGTAATAATAAACAGTTCTTAGGTCCTTGGTTAGGGCTTGGACTGTTAATTTTGTTCCAGTCCTCCACTGGGAAACAAATTGTACATTTGTATCCCAACAACAAAAGTAATAATGATGGTAATAATAAACAGTTCTTAGGGCCCTGGTCAGGGCTTGGACTGTTAATTTTGTTCCAGTCCTCCACTGGGAAACAAATTGTACATTTGTATCCCAACAACAAAAGTAATAATGATGGTAATAATAAACAGTTCTTTGGGCCCTGGTCAGGGCTTGGACTGTTAATTTTGTTCCAGTCCTCCACTGGGAAACAAATTGTACATTTGTATCCAACAACAAAAGTAATAATGATGGTAATAATAAACAGTTCTTAGGGCCCTGGTCAGGGCTTGGACTGTTAATTTTGTTCCAGTCCTCCACTGGGAATCAAATTGTACATTTGTATCCCAACAACAAAAGTAATAATGATGGTAATAATAAACAGTTCTTAGGTCCTTGGTTGGGGCTTGAACTGTTAACTTTGTCCCAGTCCTCCACTGGGAATCAAATTGTACATTTGTATCCCAACAACAAAAGTAATAATGATGGTAATAATAAACAGTTCTTAGGTCCTTGGTTAGGGCTTGGACTGTTAATTTTGTCCCAGTCCTCCACTGGGAATCAAATTGTACATTTGTATCCAACAACAAAAGTAATAATGATGGTAATAATAAACAGTTCTTTGGGCCCTGGTTAGGGCTTGAACTGTTAATTTCATACCAGTCTTTGGCTGTGAATCTAATGGTAGGATTTTTTTATAATAATAATTAACAGCTCTTAGGTCCTTTGTTAGGGCTTGAACTGTTACACACAGAGACACAGATACTACCTTAACAGTTCTTAGGTCCTTAGTTAAGTCTTGAACTGTTAATTTTATACCAGTTTTGACTGTGATGATGATAATGTGTTGCGGAAAAGAAGAAGGCCTGGTTTATTGACATGGCTACACCAGGAGGTGCACGAATTGAGGACAAATAACTGGGGGGGAGAATCACAAAATAGCGCAATTTGCAAATTGAAGTTGAGCATCTACTGAGGAAGATATGTGGTGTCTATTGTGGTGTCATTTGCGATCAGAGCCCTTGGAGCAATAACTGAAGGACTCGCTAGATATTTGTAAATTTTGGATTTAGTGAGCTTGAACATCCTAACTCTACCAAAAAAAAAAAAAATTACTAGGAGCTACCTATACACTTAGACATTGCCTTGACAGTTCTTAGGTCCTTGGTTAGGGGGTTGAACTGTGAATTTTATATCAGTCTTTGACTGTGAATCTAGTGGTGGATTTTTATTTTATAATAATAATAAAAACTGCTGGCCGTTTTCGTCCTTCTCATCTCTCCTTTCCCACCCTAGTCTCTGAACTTCTTCCCGCTCCCATCGCTCTCCCTCAGTTTATGGCCTCCTTGCCGTAGAAACGCAACCTCCCCCTAAAGGCCCCCTTCATCCCTTGGTTGGTGCACACTCTGCCCTTGCCTTTAATCTTCTTTGCTTGGAGCAGCTTCTCTCTCTCTCTCTCTCTCTCTGGATTAAGTTGACCATGGAGGGGGTGGGGAGGAATTGGGTCTTAATTGTTCTCCTTTTGCCCTCCTTCCAGTTCCTGGCTTTTTTTAACTGAAAGTAAAACTTGCCCTGTGGAGTATTTTCCCCCCTCCCTCTCTTTGCCTTTTGGAGTTTAGCTTTGGCTTGCAGGGATCTCCTGATGGAAAGAGTGGAAACATGCCCTTGAGTTAAACTTAGCAGAGGATTGACATTTGTTATCTTCTTGGTAACTATCACTATGGTTTCTTATCATGACCATTGTTTTTACTGAGGGGGTGGGGTCCCATACCAAGACTATCAAATTATACCAAATGCTCAAAGAGAAGGATGTCTAGTATTTATGGTGAAAAAGATAGGAATAATTTCCTTTTTACATGTCTCTCATGCCTTATGTCATTTTTGTGTGTGTGCCTTGTTTTTCATAATGGTTCTTTGTAGGGTTTGAGCATATTTATTATTTGGGATTGTGCTTTGTTAGGTTTTAAAAGACATGTATCCTGTTTTGATTGTCTCTAGAGCAGTGGTGCCCAAAGTAGGGGCCAAGTGCGGCCCCTGACACCAATTCATCCAGCCCGCAAAGCCCTCATCGCTCCTGGAAGCGGATGTAAAGCATATGGGCACATTTTACTTCCGCTTCCAGGAGCGATGAGGGCTTCACGGGCTGGATGAATTGGCGTCAGGGGCCACACCCGGCCCCCCGGGCCTTAGTGTCTTCCTGAACCACATGATCGGCCCCGGACCAAAAAGTTTGGACACCCCTGCTCTAGAGCTTCTGTACATACCTTCAGGTGCATGATCTTTTTAGGACCAAATTGTAATGAAACTATTATATGTTGTGGCAATATCACCTCCAACTAGCAGTACATATCCAGAATTAAGTTTTGGCATCCAGCAAATGTGTAAGTAACCTAGTTTTCTTTTCAAACAAAATACTACTTTAAGAAACACAGTTTCTGCAAAACTGCACAGGTTAATTAGAACACACATTCTTTACAAATACTGTACTAGGAGCAATCCAGCAAATCCAAAAATAGAATGCTGTTTTCTACATTGGAAACCAGTACAGTATTTTAAAAGTCATTTGTCCCATATCCAAATGAAATTTAAAAAGATTAATGAATGAGAATAAGAGTGTTCCTACATGCTATAGTTATGAATATAGCTGTATATTTATCATTAGCTGTTAAATTGGTTGCATAATGTCTAGATGTCAAGTGTACTTTTATTTTTAAATGCACTGTGTAATAATAAGGTGACTGGAGAGGAAATGCCTACCTTTGAAAACTCAAGAGTAATCCCTACCATAGGTTGTAAAGAAGCATTAAGGTCCTTTCTAAATTATCAAAATATTTCAAACCTGTGTATGCATGTGTTCATATAGTTGCAAAACAATCTACAGTAGTTGTGGTTAAATAGTATTGGTAATATTAGATTTCTCAAAGGAACATTGCTGATATAATGCTGTGTTTAAAGCTGATATTTTTATCAGTGTTATGATAGTTTTATTTATTTATTTATTATAATTGGGTTTGCTTTCAAAAAAATTTTTTAGAGTTTCCCCCCTCTGGAGAAAGTCAAAATATTTTGTGTGAAAAGTGTGCTAATTTCTTGGGTAACATATGGTGTTTCAAAATGAAGCATATTGTGTTTTTTTTTTTTAACATGCTTATTCCAGAATGTGTAAGTAGTAAAAAAAAAACAAGAAAATGCAAAATCAGGATTATTTGGTGGGGAAAGCAAAAAGCAAAACCTTGTCATACATAAAATTGATCCTGAGTCTTGGGATGTTGTAGTTTTTTTGCATAGGTGAAGAAAGGAAAAGACTTTTAAGTAATTCTGTAAATAATTTTAAATTTATTAGAATTTTAAAGGTAATAGAATTGATATTGGTGAATTTGAAACTGATTTAAAGATAAGAAACATTCTGTTCACATTGTAATAGGTGGTTTAAAAGTACAGGAAGCTGAGGGTAAATGATGGTTAAAAGAAGACCTCTTTGTATGTACATTTCAATAGTTACGTATACTGAAAAGGGCTGGGGAAATATAGACACTAGTGTAGCCATTTGTCAGCGTGCATAGATTTGTCAGTCTTGTACCTATTTGCACACCTGGTATCTTGTCAATTTGCTTATGCTGGCCCATACTCCCCTGCATTCCACACCAGTTTCTTCATAATAGTGGAATTGTCTTATACAAAATGGACCTCTGTACCATTTTAACATTAAAGGAAACTTTTTTTCAAAACTAGAAATAGGTTTTCCCCCCATTTCAGTGTGTGTGTGTGTGTGTGTGTTTTTTTTTGGGGGGGGTATTTTTCGTGGTCTATTCAAATTTGGGGAATTGGGGGGAGGTGTTACTGGACCCCAGACCCACTAAAATAAGAATAGATTGGAATGATACAACAGGATAGAGTTAATAAAAATAGAAATGTGAAAGTTCTCCTTGTGACACTGGAAATGGGTGGCATGCAAGCCCAAGATTTATTTGTCTTTATAAGGCTAACAGTGCAAAGCAGTTCACAATATGTTTCAAAGAGCTAGTTGGGAATGTACTATGTAAGGATTCCAGAGGAGTTTTCCAACATCAGCCAGAGTAGTGCAGTGGGAAAAAAATTACTTAAGAAATTTATCTTATGAAAGAGATGTAAAACAAAACAGAATTGATTTCTGAATAAGCACTGTAAAGGAAATGGCATGGTGAATTTGACTTCTGCTGTACAGTCAAACCTCGCATAAAGAGCGCCTCACTTAAAGAGTAACTCGCTTAAAGAGCAGAATTTTCTCTGAATGTTCGCTTCGCTTAACAAATAAAACCAACCAAAAACTCGCTTAACAAATAAATCCGGGTTCGCAATCCCCCCCACAATTGGTCATTTACAATGGTGTTTCACTTAAAGAGCAAACTCACTTAAAGAGCAATCCTGTGGAACGCATTATGCTCTTTAAGCGAGGTACAATTGTACTAGTAACTGACTCAGAGAAAGTTCCTATCCTCACTCTTGGAGCACATATTTCTTACGTATTGTTTTAACTCTTAAATATAATAGATTGTGTTTCATGGCTCAACTTTCATTTTGTCATTTGTTGTAATCAAGTGATCAAAAAGGAAGGGAAAGAAAGTTTATGGCAGTGTTATTAACTCCCATGTGTCTAGTCATGCCTGCCACATGACCACGGAAACTTCTGCAGAAGCAGACAGTGCTGGCTCTTTGGCTCTGAAACATAGATGAGCACTGAACTGTAGGGTTGGATATGATTGGCTTTCAAGCAAGGGAAACCTTTACCTATAGATTTGTTAATCTGTTAAAGCTACCTACTGTATATGTAAAACTACTTTCAAATTGTTTGCTTTTTTCAGCCTAAAGATTCTGCAATTTCTTTCATTAAATCCTAACTTTGTCTCCTTTTCTACATATGGCACAGACTCATTGAAAGTCTTCCATAGTTCTATTCTTTCAGATATTTTCACTTTGTGTATATTATTTAGTAAAACTTTACCTCCACTGTAGTTGAACAAATATGGAAGGGGAGGTTACAGTACTCTGTAAAGCTACCTGTCTAGCTGCACCACATTTGCCCAGAACAATATTTACATATTTGAAAAGCATGGCTCTCCACATGCACTGGCATACACACATAGAGCTCCTCTGCATGTTGCAGGATCATAATCCACTCAGAACCTATTTTTATGTATGAGTCATCGAAAGCTGTACAGTATTTCAGTATGAATGGGAATACCTTTCCCATGCACTATACTCATGGCAAGAAAGGGTTTTGCCCATAGTTGAACTTGATAAGACTAGCCTGTGTAGACTCTTGAATCTACAATTTCATATTAATTAAATAGAGGGCAAATAGAAAGACAAGATGGAACAGAAATGATAGTAATCTTCTGGGCTATGTTTGAGTTATATCATTTATGCCAGTTCACAATAGTGAATTTATAAAAAATTTCTACCTCTGTTGCTGCTAGTACTGTACTTCTTTGATTGTAAGTAAAAAAGGGCAAATTGGTTTTTTGAAGCAGGAGGGACAAGTGGTTGGTTGGCAGCTGGTCTTGAAAATCAACTGTTCCTCTTAGTCTGGTTCTAAACAACTAATGGCCAACTAGTATTACAAATTATGAATAAATAAATATTTGGCCTTCACTGTTTATTGGCTATGGTTGAGAGTCCTATCACTTAATTAATATGCCCCTCCCAAATAATTACTAGTAGTTCACATGGTTAGGATAATTTCTGAGAAGTCTTTATCTTATCTGCATGATATTTTAAAAAACAAAAAAGGCAAAATTGCTCTGATTTGGTCTTGTATCCACTTCAGCCTGTATAGAAGTTCATCGAAGAGTTGGTTGTTTTTAAAGACAAGGGTGAAAAAATTCCAAGGTCATGGTTATCATCTGGAGTCTTAAAACATGTCAAGGAATTTAAGATTGAAAATATAATAAATATTTAGAATCTTCTGGGTAATGTCTGTATCTTCAAAGACACTAGACAAACCGTGCACTGTCTTTTTCTGCTTTGTTTTAACATTTTACACTTTTCTTCCATAAGAATATTGTTGTGCTGCACTCAATATACCGGTAATTCCTGAAGTGAAGGATGTTGGGTGGTATTCAGTGTGTAACAGTAAAGTATTTTTCTAGACATCCATGAATTACAGCATTGAGGGAGTATCCACTTGATCTGTACCAACAGCAACAGATGACCCATAGACAGGAAAGCTGGCTGACCTCAGAAGGAGGATACGAGGTGGTTTCCTCATGACTGGAATCCTGCTCTTAAGCATTTCTGGTCTTCTGAATTGAAAGCATCACCTGTTCCTTTTTCATTTGGGTTGTTTTGACATTTTATTTTTAAAGGGAAGGAAAAATGGAAAGAGAAGGAAATATAATCATGTTATTGGGAATAAGATCAGAACATTAACTTTCCCATCTATTCTGTCTCTCATTCCAGAATATTATTAATCCAAGAAACTGGTTTAATCATTCACTAAAGCAGGGGTGCCCAAACTATGGCTCAGGGGCCGGATGCGGCCCCCAAGGCCAATTCATCTGGCCCACGAAGCCCTCGTCGCTCCTGGAAGCAGGCATGTTTTACTTCCACTTCCAGGAGCAATGAGGGCTTCGTGGGCAGGATGAATTGGCCTCAGGGACCGCATCCAGCCTCCAGGCCTTCCTGACTGGCTCCCTGAACCATGTGATTGCCCGTGGCCTGAAAAGTTTGGGCACCCCTGCACTAAAGGCTGGATAGGTCTGCTATCTGACTGCAGAGCCAGAGGTTGGGAGTTCAATTCTCCACTGTGATTCCTGGGAGAAGAGCCAGTCTGTGTACTCATGAGCAAGTTGCACAGTCATAGGGTGCCTTTGGAAGAAGGGCATAAGAAATCAGAAATGGTTCTCTGTCCTGTCTTGTACTCGGAGATTAAACAATACTTTTCTCGTTCAGGTGAAATAGGAAACTGGTTTGATAAATCCTGTAAGTGTAGGAATAGAAGAGAGAGGATACAGAACAAGATCGTTATTTCTAAACATCAATTTGGAAGTTTGAAATTGTCACCTTTCAACTAGTCCTAACATTTGGTCCCATGTTTCATGTTTGATTGAAGGCAGGGTAATGGCTTAAAAAGGTTGAAAATTACTAGTCTAATAGAAACATGTAAAGGTGCTATTTTATTACTTTAAAATGGTAACAAAAGCAATGAGAAAGGAGTTGATCACACCCATTTAAAATTTGCAGTTGGTGGGTTTTTTAAAAGGCTGTTTTAAAGACTAGTATTAAGTAACCTATTTCAAGATGAAATATGGAGGCAAACTAAATAACTAAAGTAAGGATAATACGTATCATGGAACTAGATATTTAATTTAGGTGATAGTGTAACTAATTTTAGTTTAAGACAAGCTCCTTATAGAATTAACTGATAATTTTTTAAAATATGTTGGCTTTTGATAGTTCTAAAGTTAGAAACTGCCTGGAACAGTAGGAGTAGTGTCAATTAAACATGCCTGACTTCTGTAACATTCTTGAACTGTTGCCCATGTAGAAGCTCTGTAATCTCCTTTAATGGAGACAAGTTTTCTTTGATTACAAAGTTTGTTTGTTTGGTAGATTTTGTGGCTGAACAATTACCAATCTTTATAAAAAGATCAGTCAACTAGACATCTCATCTTCTGTCCTTTAATCTACTTTAATTATTTTCTTAAAGAGTATGAGCACTTCATATCAAAAATACTTTTAATTAAGCACAAAGTTTGTGAATGAGGATTAATAGGGAAGCTTTCTTGCATCTCAGTATAGATTGTTGAAGGCCTCATTGTGAACATCTAAATACTGTATAGTAAGATCCCAAATAGCCAATTGGCCATAATGTCTCTTCAATGGAGTCTGCCTTCCAGGACACTCCTATTGCTAGAAGGGATAGGAGGTAGTTTTAATGTTTTGTTTCTTCTTCTTGCGTTCTCTTTCAACCCTGAAAATCTATTCTAGAGAGCTGAGAACAGTGGGAAGAGCACAGCATTATTTCAATGTGTTGCAGAAATGAAGACTAAATCATAACCTCCTTCTCTTCCTTTATTTGGCACTTTGCTTGAATTAGAGTTCCTTCCATGAATAGGAACTCTTATGTTTCTGGAAGTGAAGTAAGTATTTTTATTAGGTGGTGCCAATTTTTTGTAATCTAAAGAAGATTGTCTCCTCTTCTGCAGTACAATTAAATGGCTTTCGGTTCAAAAACAGCTGCATGGCATATCTGATTGCAATAGGACTTTTTAATGTCAAATACCGTACTATGTTTTTGTTAATAAAGACACTATCAAATGACATTCGTGAGAAGTTTACTGGCCTTTCTGAGTATTGAGAATCTTCTGTTTCAGTGGTTATGACTTAATATTTGGAATACTGCTAAACAAAAATGAACCATTAATTGCCATTTAATATCTGTTAAATTGATAAAAGCTAATTTCAGAATTAATTGCTGCAGTTCTTTTTTGTATTCTTATTTAAGTGTGTCATTATTGTATAGTATCTTTTATCTTTGTCCCTTACTGAGCTAATGTTTCTGTTGGATTAATCTGGATAGCTTCATTCACTTTCTTCAATATTTTGGCTAATTTTTCCTTATTAACTTGGTTCAGTTTTGACAGTATAATTTTCTCTACCATTTTCATTTGATCCTTAATCTTCTTAGCAGCTAATTCATTACTGTCTATTGGTTCTTCAAAATCTTTTCTAGCTCTTACTTGGTTTTCAGCAGCCCTATTGATCTCTTATCTTTCCTTCACTACTTGCTTCTCAGTTTGTAAATTAACTTGCCTTGTACAGTAATACCTCGGATAACGTTTACCTCGGATAACCCTAAAATCGCATAACGTTAAATAATCTGGGGAGGAGAATTGCATTGATTAATGTTAAGGTCCTATGGGATGCATCGGATAACAACCGCTAAAGCCTGTGCGTTTACAATGTATCTCTATGGAGCTTTAACGTTATCCGATCCATCCCATAGGATTTTAACATGCATTGGATAACACTAAAAATCAGATAACACCAAGACTTGTGGAACCAAGTTTTAGTGTTATCTGAGGTTTTACTCTACTGCTCTGTTTACAATCTCTTGTAATTCAATCTCAGTGAAGAATTTATATTTCAAAATAATGTCCATTAGTCTTTGCTCACTAATTTCCAAGAAATGAAGCCTTCTTGGTGGTGGCATCGTTGCTTTGGAATTCATTACCAGTTGAGTTGTGCCAGGCACCATCCCTGGATATTTTTTTAAAACAAAAAACTTTCCTCTTCAAGGAAGCCTTTAAGAATATTGTACTTTTGACAATAAGTTAGATGGTGAGTTTTGAGCATGCTTCCCCTCAGACACCATCAGGTATTTATTTGTTGTTTGTTTTATTATGTTGATGTTCTTTATGTGCCTATGTCTAGTCATGTCTGCCACATGACTACAGAAACATCTGCAGATGCAGGCAGCACTGGCTATTTGGCTGTAAACGGAGATGAGCACTGTGCTCAAGAGTTGGATATGACTGGCTTTTGAGCAAATGAGCCCTTTACCTTACACTGCCCAGAATGGAACATATCCCAGATGGGTAGTATAAAACTAATAAATAAATAAATAAGTTTGGATAGGTTTGATACATACATTTCTCGATCTGGGTAGTTTGAAATGTTGAATATACATTCAGCATTTTAGTTTGATGGATCATTGCTTTGGTACCAACTATTTCTCCTAAAGTTGGGTGAGGTAACATGCTTACATGATCTCACTTTTGCACTCCTACTGAAATCCCAGTTTCGTAAATAAAAAATGATAAAATGCTTTTAAAGTTTGCATGCCAGGTGTTCCTATTGTGGTGAGGTTGCAGATGTGCTGGTACTAGAATCCATTAATGAGGTGAATTAAGCATCTTTCACAGAGATAAAGGGAAATAATTGTGTGGCTAATAAGTTGGTGACATGCTTTTCACTATGGTAAATTGGCCATGAAGTTGAAAAACAAAAAGTTTCATTGGAGGTGGAGCCTGAGTCTAATTCTAACTATAGAGGCAAAGACTGGGTAGAATCATCATCTTCATGGAACTACAGAGCTGGAAGGGATGATCCATAGACTATCAAGTATAACCCCTGTCAAGAAGACATAGCAAGGAATTGAACTCTCAATCTCTGGTTCTGCAGTCAGATACTTAAACCATTGAGCTATCCAGTAAGTCGCTAAGTCAGGGGTCAGCAAACATGGTTCTCCAGTTGTTCTTGGACTTCAATTACAGTAATACCCCGGATAACGTTAGGATTTGGTTCCACAAGTCATGACGTTATCCGATTTTTAGCGTTGTCCGATGCATGTAGTTTAAATACAGGGAGGGAAAGGGACACAAGCAGTCTCTCTCTCCCTGTAGTTCAAACTACAGGGAGGGGAAAAGAGAGAGATGTAATTGGTTCTCTAGAGACCCAAAAGAGACACAAGCAGTCTCTGCGACTGCAGTAGGGTCGGGGGAAAGGCGCATGCTACCCAAACCACCCCACACCCGCAGACCATTGCCTCGGATAACGCTAAGAATCATCCAGAAATCGTTATCCGATTCTAGCGTTATCCGATGCAATCGTTTTCCGGGGTATTTCTGTACCAGAAGCCCAAGTCAGTACACCTGCTGATCAGGGCTTCTGGTGATTGAAGTCCAAGAACATCTGGAGAGCCAAGTTTGCTGACCTCTGCTCTAGGTAATCTCCGGTGATAGATTTTGAAAGATGTTAGAGCTGTGATGGTGAACCTTGGCACTCTAGCTGTTCTTGAACTTCAATTCCCGGAAGTCCAAGTCTCTACTGTGCATATGCACTAAACCCCTTTTGTGTTGATTCTCAGAGCCTTGGGCTTCTGGGAGTTGAAATTCAAGGTTCACCATCACTTGGTTAGAGTATATGTTGGTGTATTACATAAAGCAGGAGTTCTCAACCTTTTAAAGCCAGGGCCCGGGTCATACTCCCTCAGACAGCTTCAGGGGCTGGATGGCCATTTTGCCCTTCCTCCACCACATGACACTTCCTGATGTGGTGGAGGTGCTGGGGAGAGGGCACATGAAATGTTGCCACAGGCCACATCCGGCCCACAGCCTGCAGATTGCGAATCCCTGACATAAATTTTTAAACTAGGACTCAGGATACTGGGTTAAAATTCTTGTTGTGTTGTGGAAGCTCACTGGAGATGACAAAAGTATTCACACCTTGAACATGTCACATACCTCTCAGGAATAACTATCAGGGTTGCCATAAACTATAAGCAGCTCAATGGAATATAATCAAAATCTCTGTATGGTGTACAACTGGCTAGATAACTCGTTTAGTTATCTAACTGCGAAGCCCAAGGTTGGAAGTTTCAATTTACCACTGTGCCTCCTGAGAGAACAGCTAGCGTGTGTAGCAATGAACAAGCTATGTAGTTCCAGGGTTCCTCCAGCAGAAGGGAATAGTAAACCACCTCTGAGTGCTTTCTACTTAGAAAGCCATGAAGAGGGTAGACATAACTCAGAATTGACGTGAGGTCATAGAATTTGTAAAGGTATACAACATATCTCACATGTTCCCAGTCCTTTACATACACAAGGTGTTGATCTGTGTAGCTCTCAGTCATTGTTTTTACTGTGGGATTAATCTTCCAGGTAATTCTGGCCTCTCCTTCCTCTGACTCATAATTTTCATTTTCAGCCATAGACTTTCAAGGTGTATAAGTTAATTTGCAGCCTGGTCTTCCTTTGGGAAAAATTGACAGAAGTAAACTTTGGGCTTCTATTCTGATCCAGAGCTTTCCCTAGTATTTCTGAGTAAGTTGGCTGGTGATCTCAGGGGAGGAAGCTAGTGTGTGATTTGTTTTAGAGCAGTGGTTCCCAATTAGTGGTACGCGTACCCCCAGGGGTATGCGAGAGTGCATCAAGGGGTATGCGCAGCAATCTCTTAACTAAAATATCAAATCCTTAAAAAACAATAATCCAATAACAATTGCCAAAAAATTATTCAATTTAATTAAACGATCAGTAGGTAAGTCAATCGTATGCATCAAGCGATTTCTCCCGCGGCAGCGGTTTTTCCCGCGTCTCGCGTCACCCGATCGCGGCCACCCCCATTCCCGCCTATTTGCTCATCATTGTCAACGTGCACATTTGTCACATTAATGAAACGTGTTCTCTGTCATTAGAATGTCTTTTGATGATAATAAATATAAAATACACCTGATTTCATTTTTTATTTAACGTTCCTGCAATAAGAGGTACGCAAGTTTGAGGTCTTTCTTGAAGTGGTACGTAGAAAAAACTAATTGGGAACCACTGTTTTAGAGGGAAGAGGAAAGAAGCATAATACAGTACTTAGAAACAGTAAATTCTGAAAAATACTAATTAGTTATATCTTTGAGCCCTTGTGGTGCAGTGGTTAAGCTGCAGTGCTGGAGCCAAAAATCTGCTCATAATTTGAATTTGATCCTGATGGGTATAAGGTTGACTCAGCTTCCCATCCTTCCAAGGTTGGTAAAATAAATACTTAGTGTATGGGTGTGTGATGCTAATTATTTGTGAACTGCCCAAAGAATACTCATAAATCAGTGATGATTAACCTTGGTACTCTAGGTGTTCTTGGACTTCAATAACCAGAAGCTCAAGTCAGCACTCCTGATCAGGGCTTATGAGAATTGAAGTTCATGAACATCTGGAGTGCCAAGGTTTACTGTCACTGCTCTTAAGTTCTATGGGGTGATAAACAAATGTAATTGCTATTGCTTTGAGTCAAACTGCTCAATCTGAGCTCATTATAGGTTTTTGTTTTCCTTTGTTAAAAAGGGTTTCTGGAAGTTTAGTTATTACTTATATCAGCACAGCAAAGAAAAACACAGAAATGTGAAAAACCTGTCTTACCTTTCTCCTGGTTACACAAATCTGTAGCAAAAAAAAATATCACCCTAGATGTGTCTTTTTGATAGAAAAGAAATACAGCGGAACCCTGCATAACGAATGCTTCACATAGTGAAAAATTTGCATAACGAAGCGTTCACTGTGTAAGGGCGATACCCTGCATAATGGGGAAAAACGTTCATTATGTGGGGTTTTCGGTAGCCAGGGTATAACCGCTCAATGGGAACCCCGGTTAACAAACTTTCCCCCCCGTTATGCAGGGTACCGCCAATAGTGCTTCGCATAATGAAAAATCCAAAGCCCTCCATGGAACAGAGTTTTTTGTTATGTGGGGTTCTACTGTACCTTTATTCACAGTTATCAGTTTATGTTTACAGTAGGAGGAACAAAATTAAAACCAAGTCTAACATGAAGAGAAATCTCAGGCATGCTTCTTAGTGCATGGTCGGGGGGTGGGGACAAATCAACAGCTGTGCAATTCTGTGGGAGACAGTAGGAAGGGAATGACCCCAATGCCAGAAGTAGGAGAAACTTCACCAGTCAAATTAGTCGAAAAAACCAGTAACTTCCATTGATATTCACTATTACCCCAACACAAAATAGTGTCTGTAGCCTGCCCTGAGATAATTTCTCTTTCAGTTAATCACAAACCTAAGTATGTAGAGGTAGTGGGTTTCACCTTCTGTTCTGTGACATGGCATTGTAATAATGTGCCTTGAACTTCTTTGTTGTAGAACAGGGGTGCCATTTTCCCCTCAGATCGTGCCGGAGGCAGGTTGCTCCTGGTGCTTGCTATTTTGATGTATCCACGGTGGTGGCGGTGGTCGGACTTTCTCCCTGCTGTTCTGAACAGGCTCCACTGGTCCTCAGGGCAGCAGAAGCCTTTGCCAAGGTGGATCGCTGCATTTAAAAAAAGTTCACTGCTTCCATGCTTTGTAATCCACGTTGCTGGGAGAATGATGTAGTAATAATAAGTTAATAATAAATTCCACTTATACCCCACCCATCTGCGTGTTCATCCCTATGTATTGTGATGTCAGGTGGTGAGGGTGGATGGGGGCAGTCCTAGAGGTGCCCAGGTTATTACCGTGGGCCGGAATAATGATATGCATGGGCCAGATTGAGCCTGTGGTTCATAGTTTGGGCATGCCTGGTGTAGGAGTTTCCTAAGTTGCTAGATCTGCTTGTTTCCTGGTAACAGTGATGCAGCTATTCTAATTTTCATCATGAGAAAATAACAAATTGCACACATCCTTGTATAGCAAGTTTGTGTGTCTAATAAATCTGTACTGTTGACCACAGACAGATCACTTAAAATGTGAACAGTTTGTCCAATTGTGAAGCAAGCTTGAAAATTTTCTAACTGACCTAAATGCTTGGTGCTAGCACATGGAAATTAGTACAGTTTTTCCAGCCTTGATGTGAAGCATTATTGTATGATTCTTTTTTTAAAAAATGTGCAGTACAATTAATTTAGTGGCAATTCCTTTTCCAGTTCTGGATTCCCATCGAAATTCTGAATTGTTGAGTCTCCCCCCCCAAAAAAAAAAAAATATTGACAATAATTAAAATAATCCTCTTTATGTAACTTTAAAACAATTTTCAAGATTGGATTTTTCTAAATCTATTTGAATCACTGGAGAAAACAAAATTTAAACGGATTGTTGAAATTGTTAATAATTTTTTAAAATAAGGCTTTTTCCTGATGTGATTAGCTTGTAATTTCAATTTTTTTCAGTATGTGTGACAGTTCAAAGAACTGGTTGAACCATTTTGAAGTTCTTACTTTGTTTGTTCATCCAGGGTTAATGGATTCTTAGAATAGATACATGCTATGTTTGTCATACATTATGTTTTGAATATGGACTTCTAGATTTCAAGATTATGTTAGTAGAAATGATACATCAGAATTGGGAGTGGGCTGAAATCTTGGTTGGAATTGCCAAGATCCCACCCCTCATGTGTCACGATGAAAATACAGTAGTTTCAGTTTTCTTATCCAAGTGGCATCAGTGATGTTTCAGCTTTACTATCTTTTTCATGTCATATCTTTGATATATTCCAGTTCTAAGGGACATTTTTCCTGTTATGCAATGCATATTTCTTAATAATTTATTTGAGCAATAGTTTTCATTTCAGTATTTTATGTTAGAAAATAAATTGTCCAAATTGGAGAATAGCTCAGGTAAAAAATTTTTTGAAAGTTTTCCTTCAAAATGCTAAATAAGTATGAAATACAGGTAAAATAGCAGAATAAAAAAGTTTAATTTGACTATCCAAATGCTTTTACTAACCTCTTTTTTAATGTAATTGTTGTGGATGAAGGTGTATTCCATTTATTTTTGTTTTGTATATACATGCAAGATACAGTAATACCCTAATAACACTAAAACTTGGTTCCATGAGTCTTAGCGTTATCTGATTTTTAACATTATGCATAACGTTAAAATCCTATGGGATGAATCACATAAAGTTAAAACTCCATAGAGATGCATTGTAACCGGCACAGACTTCAGTGAACGTTATGCGATACATCCCATAGGATTTTAACATTGTGTGATGCAATTTTTTTCCAGATTCCTTAATGTTATGCAGTTTTAGCGTTGTGTGGTGCAAACGTTATCCAAGGTATTACTGTACATTATTCTGGTTCACACAAGTAAGCCCAGTACTGTGTAGTAACACTGTAACATGCTTGTTATCTTGAATAGTTCTGTTAAGATAGCTTTCTCCTACCTGATGTCCTCTAGATTTGATGTTTTCAACTAGTCATAGGTGTTCTAACCATTGGCTGAGTGGGGTTGGGCTGATGGAAGCTGGTAGTCTAAGCAGTTTAACATTTGAATGGGGTTCTCTTTATTTTCATATTTTCCTGGTACCTATGGTTTGTAGCATGAATATAACTCTGAGTCATGCATGTTGTAGCAGAAAACTTGCTTAACTTGCTGTACTACTGTTATACATAGCATCTCATACATTTCCTTTATTCTCTTATGTATTATAGTTTCACCTGAAACCTTCCTTGTATGATATACAATGTCGAAAGTAATCTGTGCCAGACATAAACTTTAAAATACTTTGGAAAAACAGTAATACATTTTTAACAGTTTGAAAGACATTCTGATACTTTAGAAACATAAAATATAACTATGTACAATTTGGCATAACATGATCACAATTGTTATATTAAAATACAATATTCAAACAATTATTACAAACAGAATTTACTTTTTTAAAATTATTTGTAATTGTAACAAATGGAACAACAATCTGTTCAACTGTATGGATAGAATCTCTTTTGTTTTGCTAGTTTGTGTGGAGGAGGCAAAAGACAACCACCAGAAGAAACTATCAACATTAGTAACAAAGAAAATTATTTATATTTCCTCACTACAGCATCAAATAGACATAAAGCACCCGTTTCCATAAAATGAATTAAGGGGGGAGTGTGTGTAAGGGACTAAGATTCAATGAATAGGCATGAAATTTAATCAGACTCATTTTCTGAGCTATAGTTTAGTTTAATTTAATTTAATAGATTTATATACCACCCTACCAAATGGACTCTGGGTGGTGTACACAAGTTAAAAACAATATAAAACAATTTTAAAAACCCTTAAAAACATAGCAATATTACCCCCCCATTGTGCCATTTACTATCTAAAAACAATTATAAAATCTATAAAACCTTAACATTAAAAAATTAATTACAGGAGTGGGGAGCCTCAGATGAGCCAGAAAGGGTAACTTGTTGACAATCCCAACCCCCAGACCCATTTTGCCAACCACATCTTCAATTCTTTCCTGAATGGTAGGAACTGGGCCTGGAGGTGTAGTTCTACTGGGAGGAGGTTCCATAGCATGGAGGCTGCAACTGAGAAGGCCCTTTTCCTTGTGCTGGAGAGGCAAGCCTCCCCAACAAATGGTACCTGAAAGGGTACCCTCTCGGTTTGCTTTTGTGAGACGGGTCGTGTCCCATGGACAATGTGGTCCCTGAGGTATCCTGGTCTGCTACCATGAAGGGCTTTAACGGTGACAACCAGCACCTTGAATTGCACCCAGAGACATATAGGCAGCCAGTACAGCTCCTGCAGCAGTGGCGAAGCACGGGTGAAACAATTACACCCCACCACTGTGCGGGCCGCCAGATTCTGGACCAACTGCAGTCTCCAGATATACATTGTGTATCACACATAGTTATTGGTATCGGTTTCAGTCTTTGCTTCTGCAGATGCCTTGTTATGTTTGCCATCAGTTACAATGTACAGTAGTACCTCATATAATGATTTTAATCGGTTCCATGGAGCGCGTTGTTGTACAGAACAATTGCTATATGATACATGCATCGTATAGCGGTTTTTATTATTTATTTATTAGATTTATATGCTGCTCTCCTCTGTAGCAACCGACTCAGAGCAGCTCACAGAGTCCACAGATATCAATATTAAAGTGCAAACAAAAATGCAATAGCATACAGTATAACAAAACAGTAACGTACAGTAAATGCCATATAGTAGATCAGTACACATTACACATCAATACAGTATTACAGTTCAATCAAAATACAGTGGCATATAGTATAACAAAGCAATAAGGTTCAATAAATATTAAACAATAGAACAGTACAAATCATAGTAGAAAACATATTGCGAAAATGTCCACCTGCGGCTGCAATCCAATTCCTTTTCTTGGCCAAAAGACATTGGTCGGGAGTCAGGTAAAGCAGCGGCACAGATTTTATCAGCCACCACCTCCCATAGCTGGTGTTCCTTTGTCCTCCCGCCAGAAGCCCATAGGTTTTCCCTATGGGATGCATTGTACAATGATTTTTTTTTTTGGCTAAATGGTTTTTCCCATTGAAAAATTGTTGTAAGATTCTTTCCATAGTGAAAATTGTTATGCAGGACACCATTTTCCCCCAAAGCCTAATTGTTATGTGATTTTGTTGCTATATGGGGTGATTGTTGTATGAGATTCCACTGTACTTCCAAAAACTGAAGGTTTACCCAGATTGAAATAAGCTTTTCTACGCTTTCAAATGCCAATTTATTTCTTGATTTATCTGAGATTAAACAAAACAGAACAGCAAAAAAAAATGTTGTGGCACCTTAAAGACTAACTCCTGTATTTAAATGTGAGCTTTTGTGTACCAAGTCCACTTCATCAGACTTGTTCCACGAAAGCTCACATTTAAATACAGGAGTTAGTCTGTAAGATGCCACAACATATTTAGCCTTTTTTTGCTGTTCTTTTTCATTTCAGATATACTTGCACAGATTAGCACAGCTGTCACTCCAAACATTTCTTGATTTAGTGTGAGTGTTTCCAATCATAGATTAGGTTATTTCTCATGCCGCAGAAGATGGAGGAATCTGAAGAAGGCAAGAAGCAAGAGGAGACAGAGGCTGTGTTGTGCAAAGACCTTGCCTCTATGTTGTAGGAAGGATATGTTTGGCAGAATCCCAGACGGCATTCCTGGCCCAAATCCCTGAAGATGTTCTATATTCTGCAACGTTTGAAAGTATCTTCCCAACATCAAGTCCTAAATGTGCTGCTTGCTTTGTAATCCAAATGAGATTACAAATAATTTGCATCTGCACCGTTTGGTCCCATTTTTGTGTTTATCTGCTTTGTAATTCAGGCAGATGCAGTAGCAGTGCTATCATCACTTAGATTTCTACTTTTGAATCTTGGATCCAACAGATTTGTAGTAGCATGGATTGAATGGCAACAAAATTCTTTCCCTCTTTAAATACAACATTTCACTTTACTTTCTTCTATAGTTGTAAATAGAGATACACTGAGGTTCTCAAAAACAGTTGTTTTTATCTTGGCCATTTGATAAGGAATTTCTGATAGAAGTGCATTGTCTGATTCAGATACAGTGATTGCTGCAGAAATTGTCTTTAGGATCTTCTGGGAAATCTACAGCTGAACCCAGAAGACATCCTCATCAAGAACAGTGTTTCTTACACTCCTGGGTACTTCTGAGATCTTCAGCTATTACTGTTTTTTGAAAACTTCTTTGTTTTTTTTTAAAAATAAACTTTCAAAAGAGATTGCTACTTTACCCCACCAAGTTTTACTAGAGAACTTCAGAGTTGCTATTTCATTCTTTATATTTTCCCCCTACTTGCTACTTCTTGAAAACTGCATCTACAATATGAGTACCTTTTACATGTTTTATAACTTTCTTTACTCATCTATAGATCATTTGTAGGGTGTCCAGTTTCATAATATCATTAAGAAGCAGGTTTAGCCCATGAGATGTATTTTCTATTGCAGAAATATGTGGCTGCTCCTCCATTATGCTGTCCCATTTTGCTTTCATATTACTGGCATTGTTAGTCAACAAAGCAAATATTTTACCACTCCCATTGTTCTGGAGGAGTTCACATATTTTTCAACTGATATTCTCTGCTGTATGTCTGTTCTCTCCTGTTTTAGTGCTTCTGTTTAAAAAATTGGTATAGGTGCTATCACAAAAATTATAATTCCTTCTCATTTGCCCATCTGTCTGTAAGTAGTACAAGACACAGTGCTTCATTGATTTTGCTGCTGATGGAACAGGGTGTTGGACTCAATGACCTAAAGGCCCCCTTCTGACTCAGTTACTCTAATGTTATAACATCTTACTGTATTTTTAGTTTATCTGTTTGTTTAATTCCCAGACTAGGAAGAAAAGCAGTATCTTAAGTTAAATAGTTCTTCAAAGGATTTGCTACATTGTGAAGGCAGTTCTTTTTCTTTGCCATGGTCAATTGACTAGCACAATAAACTTATTGATTGACCAAGAAGGAGTTTATTTTGAAGCAGGACAACTGAAGAAGGAACATGATCTCTAATTCTTGAAGAAGCAGTGTGATTCAATGGAGATATATGATATGATCTTGGTTAATGTGATAAAAATTCATATATAACTTAAAACCAATCAGTGGACAAGTGGAAGGCACAGAGCAGAAGTAAGCCCTACAGTTACTGTAGGATTGTGATTCTCATCAGCCTTAACCAGCACAGCCAAAAGGAGGGGAATGAATCTGAATTAGTTAAAATGAATAGATTCTGTTATTTAAGACCCTTTTCTTTGTATTCCCAGGTGCTACTTAAAGCTCTTTGGAGTTGTCAGACCACAGCCCTTTCCCTTGAGCCCCTCTTCTTTCCTCTAGGACACTGTCAGGCTGAGCACATAGTTGTCCTCTGGTGTTCTCTCTTCAAATTCAGCAGGCAAAAGGACTGCTATTTAAGCTCTTGGCAGTTGTCAGCCCATGCCCCATTCCCTTGAACAAGGGTGGCCAAACTACAGCACTCAGGCTGGTTCCAGCCTGTTATGCCAAATCATCCTGCCTGCACCACTCTCACTGCTCCCAGAACCTGAAGTAAAACACGCATGCACAAAACGCTGCTGTAAATGCATCTGCGGGTGTCGTGAATGCATTTACTACAGCATTTTGCTCATGCATGGGTACATTTCACTTCCACTTCTGGTGGGAGGAACCACATGACAGGCTTGCTGAACCATGTGACCGGCCTGTGGCCCCAAATGTTTGGCCAACCCTGCCCTTGAGCCTCTTTTTTTTCATCTAGGGCATGCCACTCCCCTTTCTCTCTGGCTGAGCACACAGTTCTCTGGTGTGCTCTGTTCAAAATCAGCTGGCAAAAAGAGCTTAATTAAATGAATGTGTGCATTAGATCTAGTTTTAAAGCATATCAGCTAGGAAAGCATACCACACTCTCCAACCAAAAAGGGATGTAGTGAAGAGGAGAATATCTTGCTACTGCTGTTGTTGTACAGCACTGTACATTGTCTGTGGGCCTTAAGAAGCAGGCTTTCAGCAATGGCTTTTTAGGCAATTCTAAATTCCATTGGTCGGCTAAAAGAAAACAGTGTCTTCTTGAAGTATTTTCCAAATAGTAAGTCTAAAAAGCATTTAGAGTCCTACCAAACTGGTGTGGTTCTCATGCATAGTTCATTGTTTGTGCATAGTATAAATTGTGACTTGTTTTTCAGTGGGGAGCCCTGATCTCATCTCTGGTGTTGTAGCATTGAGTTTTGACAATAATGTTCAAATTGGAAGTAGGAAAGAAGGATTTTTCTTTAAGTAATACAAACCCAAAACTAGTATGTTGGATTAGTCATGTAGAGCTCTTGACCCTCAGGGGTTCTCAACCTTTTTATTTATTTATTTTATTTGTTCATATTTATCCACCACCCTTCTCACCGAAGTGACTCAGGGCGGTTTACAAGTCATAAGAGACATTACAATTAAAACACAAACACTGCCAAAAAAACCTCAAATATAAAACTGTTAAAATTAAATTTTAAAATCTAAAAAGTTTAAAAGCACACAAAATTGCTACATTTACTAATCTTACTAATTAAAAAGTAGAGGGAGAGAGGGGCTTAAATCATCCAGCGAGCTGGGGTCATTGTGAATGCTATACCTGCCCCACCAGCCATGTTTTAAGGTTCTTCCTAAAGGGCAGCAGCTCTGTCTGGAGACATAGCTCCATTGGCAGGCAGTTCCATAGGGCCGGAGCGGACACAGAGAAGGCCCTCCTCCTGCTGCCAGAGAGATGTGCCTCTCTGGCCAATGGAACAACTAGAGAGCCTCTCTAGTGGGACAGACAGATGTTCTTGGGGTGAGGCGGTCTCTTAAGTATCCGGGCCCACTACCATGTAGGGCTTTAAAGGTAATTACCAGCACCTTGAATTGCACCCAAAGGCATACTGGCAACCACTGCAGCTCCCGGAGCAGCAGTGAGGCATGTGAATACCGCCCACACCCCATCACCACCCGGGCAGCCGCATTCTGGACCAGTTGAAGCCTCCAAATGGATTTCAAGGGCAGCCCCATGTAGAGCGCATTGCAGTAATCACGTCTGGAGGTAAACAGAGTGTATGTGATCAGGAGCAAGGAGTCCCGATCTAGGAGCGGGTGTAACTGGTGAATCACATGAACTTGTGCAAAAGCCCTCCTGGCCACGACTGCCACCTGCTCATCGAGCAGTAGTCGCAAGTCCAGGAGGACCCCCAAGTTACGCACCGGGTCTGTTTGGGGCAGGACTGCCCCATCCAGAACCAAAGATGGTAGCTCCCAAGAAAATGCAGGACCCCCGACCCACAGCCACTCAGTCTTGCCGGGATTCAGTTGTAGCCTGTTGTCTCCCATCCAGACCCTGACAGCCTCCAGGCCCCTGGAAAGGACTTCCACTGCATCACTAAGGTCCCCATGGGCCCTATATAACTGGGTATCATCAGCATATTGATGATACCTCACCCCAAGGGAACGAATGATCTCACCCAGCGGTTTCATGTAGATGTTAAATAAGAGAGGCGAGAGTACCGAGCCCTGAGGCACCCCATAACAAAGGGCCCTTGGGCTGGACACCTCACCCTCCAACCACACCGACTGGGTCCAGCCCCTCAGAAATGAGGAAAACCAGGACAACACAGAGCCCTGGATCCCCAATCCTTGGAGCCTTTCCAGAAGGATACCATGGTCAACGGCATTGAACGCCGCTGAGAGGTCAAAAGAGCCTGGATGGATGACCTCCATCCCACTCTCACCAGAGATCATCCACCAGCACGACCAATGCAGTTTCCGTACCATTTGTTATTTTTATTTATTTATTTATTTAGATTTATTATCCCGCCCCAATCAGGTGAACCTGACTCTAGGTGGCTTACAGAAAAGGGGAAAGACTATACATAATAAATGCAAAACAATTAAACAATCCCCCTACAAATTCTGAAATTAAAACCTTACCATATCCGGGCTTGAATCCTGACTGAAAAGGGTCCAGATAATTCGCTTCATCCAGGACTCCCTGTAATTGTCGTGCCACTGCCTTCTCCAAAACCTTGCCCAAAAAAAGATGGGGGCTGGGTCAAGTTCTCACAGACTGTTCTGGGGGCCAGAGTATTATTTTTGAATAGAATTTTTATTTGTTTATTTATTTATAAATTTCCCACTCTCTGTGGTGTACACACACTATCAGATAATACAAAAAATCCCCACAACAAATCAAAAACAGAACAACCAAACAAATACTCCCCCCTTTTCCCCTCCTTCCTGCATATACGTAAACAAAAGAAAATAGCACTCACAAAGGAACAACACAATGAATTCAACACTGGTGCTTTGCAAAAATGGAATGCACTCAACAGAAAGTTGCATGCACCTTAACAAATAACTCCTTTATTTAAAAAAAACATCCCATCCCCCCCCAGACAGGTAAATAAAAGGAGTCTTCCTACCTCACCTGCCTCAGCTTGCCTCTGCCTCTAGTTTGTTTGTTTTTTGCCTTTTTAGAACATGAAATTGGTTTTCAATGCATTCCTATGGGAAACTACACTTTGCGCCCTCTAATGGCCATCTCTGGTAATGACCCAAAATAGCTGTTCCTTCTCCCTCACCCGGGAAGTACCATAGACTGGATGGAATGGCATCGGGGGCTGGATCTGGCCTGAGGGCTGCAGGTTGTGAATGCCTGCTCTAGGTTCTGAAGTTAGAAATTGCGTTCACAGCTAGAAATCTGCAAATACTGTATAGGTGTATTTGGATAGCTGCCTTAATTTACAATAGTCATCTGAACATAAACATTTCATGGTTCCCATTTTCTAGAGTAGATGTCATAAAACACAGTTTCTTTGCTGGCTTATTCCCTAAGATGAATAGATTAGATAAACAAGGTAGATAGAATACTTATTTAAACAGTCACTCTGCTACATTCTCTGGGATCAATTTAGGGCTGCAGGATCTATGTAAACTTGCTAGCAGGTGGTGATTCAAGTTTCTCAATTTAAATGGAGATTGGTTCATTTTATTGTTGCAGTTATGGAATCGTGATACCTGTACTTTCAATTCCATGGCAATCTTTCTCCTGAATTTGAAGCAAACAGCATGTGCCCCCATTTATTTTACACTGAATATTAACAAATAAACCCAGTTGTTGACTGACTCATTTGTATTGTTCAGATAAAAATGATAAGAGGAAAATGAGTTTGCAGATTTTCAACAAGTCATTTTGTACAGGAAGTATATGTTATTTTTGTGTTACACAATGGTAGCTCTCTAGCAAGTTGTCATTGTTTAACTTTACTTCCCCTGAGTGTATAAAGGAAGTGCATACAGTGCATTCCAAATTTGGAAATTATTTTAGATAGGAGCTCTCACCAAAATTCAGTTGTTACGGTAGTGTTGAGTAGAGTAGACCTAGTGGAAACATGGTTAATCAGCACTTTTGTAAGTGTTTTTGATTTAGTGGTTCTACTTCAGTAGGGGTTAAAATATTTTTACTGAAACCCATTAGCATTATAACTAGAGTAGGCCGATTGAATCAATGGCATTTTGGTGAATCAACATACAGTATATGTAAATTCAATTGATCCAATGGGCCTACTTTAGTGGTACCTTACTAATAGGTTCCAAGCAATTTTTTTTGTTGTTGTTCAGTCGCACAGTCGATTCCGACCCTCTGCGACCCCATGGACCACCATCCGCCAGGCACTCCTGTCCTCCACCATCCCCCTCAACTCGCTCAGCTCTGCGCCCACCGTCTCCACAACACCATCTAGCCATCTCATCCTGGGCCTTCCCCTTCCTCTTTTGCCCTCGACCCTTCCAAGCATCAAAGCTTTCTCAAGTGAATCCTCTCTTCTCATTTGATGTCCAAAGTACTTTAGCTTCATCTTTATTATTTGACCTTCTAATGAGCAGTCAGGGATGATTTCTTCTAAGATTGACCAATATTTGCCATAAAATCAGAGTGATGGTGACAAGCATATATTCCAGAAAACATTGGTCTTATTACCGAATAACAAACTTGCTGAGAAGAAACCTGGTACCTTATTGTAAATGAAAAATAGTTCAGGAGTCAAGATTTCAGTTTTTGCATTTAGATGTTCACACCTAAGACTAGTAGTAACGTCTTCACTACAAAATATTTTGCTTTATATTTGGTTTTTAATAGGCATTGTTTAGAGTACCTTGAAAACTTACAAGAATTGCTGTTCAAAACAATAACTTCTGTGTTATGTACGTGATTTTGTATTTAAGATCTTCGTCTGTAAGAATGAAATCTTCTTATCTTTTAGTATATTGATGTCACCTGAAAAGGAAATGTAAATAAATAAATAAATATGCAAAAATGCATCATTTAATTGAATTTCAACAGAGTTACTTAGAATTCCTTTTCAACATGTACAACCTACTAATGGGGACTGAAGATGCAATCATATAAACCATGGGCACCCAAACTATCGCCCACAGGCCCAATTAGGCCCATGCATTACTCAGGCCCACAGTGAGAACCTGGGCACTCCCAGACACGTCCCCCCACCCGCCCCCACCCATCCGACATCACAATTTGTCACTTACAGAGGCAGCGGTGGCAGCAGTTGTACTTTCTCCCCCTTATCCTGAATGTGGCTTTGCTTGTCCCCAAGGCAGCACAAGTCTCTGCCAAGGTGAATCACTGCCTTGTAAAAAATGTTTGCTGCCTCCCCTCTTTGAAACCCATGGCATTAGGGACCTCGCGGCAATGCCTACATTTCCCAGACTCCCTCAGTGCCGTGGGCCAAGGGGGTCTGGGAAATAGAGTCATTGCTGCGAGGTCCCTAATGCCACAGATTTCAAATGGGGGATGCAGCAATTTTTATTTTATTTTTTACAAGGCAGCAACCCACCTTGGCAGGGGTTTCTGCTGCCTTGGGGACAAGCAGAGCCACGTTCAGGATGACAGGGAGAGAGTGTGACTGCCACAACCCCTGCCGCCATGGATGATGCCAAAAACAAGCAACCGGAGCAACCCACTTCCAGCCCCTGCACCTGTGTGCCGGGGGCAGGACCAGCCCGACTAAAAAAAAGTTTGGATACCCGTGATATAAACATTTAACTGTGAATATGTCATATTGGGCTCTACAAGACTTGCTGTTTGGTAAAGATGCTTCATTCTCAGGCAATCAGTATGTCAGTCAAAAATATAAAACTCTGTCCTGCAGGAGAATGTCTGCAGATAAACAGTTGACAAATGATTTATCTGAATGTGTTACATTTTTTGACTATTGGCAGAAGATTTGTCAGTTAATTGTTATATGTTTCATTCTCTCCATAGGGAGATGCACGAAATATAATTGTCTCTGATGTAACCATTGGACAAAAATTTGACTATACAGACACGATGGTACAACAGAAGTTGGATGAAGTAAAGGACCAAATTAAACGTGAAATAAGGAAGGAACTTAAAATCAAGGAAGGAGCAGAGAACCTCAGGAAAGTCACTACAGATAAAAAGACTTTAGCTTATGTAGACAATATTTTGAAAAATTCAAACAAGAAATTAGAAGAACTGCATCATAAATTACAGGAATTAAATGCTCACATTGTTGTAACGGAAACAGAAGATGTTACAGGTATGTGACTTTACTTACTTTAAAAATGAGATTACCTAAGACTATCCCCAGCAATTAAGGTACAGTAATATCCCAGTTGGCATTTGCCCAAACAACGCTAAAACCAGATAACGTTGGGGAATTTGAGGCAAACATTTGCACCACACAACGTTAAGATAACATTGTGTGATGTAAATGTTTGCCTCAATTTCCCCAACATTGATCCAGCCCTGCAGGCTTTGGGGCAGAAATCTCCGCTCAGATCAGCGATTTGATTGGGGGGGAGGGTGTACACGCCCATTCTTCCCCCAACCAAACCAGCAATCCAATTGCACCCTGGGACCGCTGGTGTGTTTGGGGAGAAACCGGGTGCACGCCGATCTCTCCCTAAACACACCGACAGTGCCAGCATGTGATCACTGGGAGCTTGGGGAGAAACCGTGCATGCATGCTGATCTCTCCCCAAACACCCCGGCAGTCCCAGCGTGTGATTGCTAGGACTGCCGGGGTGTTTGAGGAGAAACACCGCACTGTGTGCCATCTCTCCCCAAACATCCTGCTGGTCCCAGTGATCACACGCTGGGACTGCCGAGGTGTTTTGGGAGAGATCGGCGCATGTGTGTGGTTTCTCCCCAAGCACCCTGGCAGCCCCAGTGATTGGATCACCAGTTTGATTGGGGAGAGACCAGGCGCATGCACCCGGTCTCTTCCCAACCAAACTGGGGCTTGACTAGATCTGCTTGCCTCTTTGGATCAACTCCCTGTTCCCTTTCCTGTTTGGAAAGGGAACAGGGCATTCTTTTAAACATGCGATCAGTGTATTGCACAATGTTAAAACCTGGATAACGCTAAGACTTGTGGAACCAAGTCTTAGCGTTATCTGGGGTATTAGTGTATAAGAATTTCAGTAGTAATTTTCTGAAGGGATAATGCAGATATAATTTGTTTGGCTTTAAAGAAAAAACTAAATTTCACAGACTTGTACTTGTTGATACTCATTTGTCAAGAATAGCTATCTTCACTTTTGTTTACTGTTTAAACTTCTATTTATAGGAAAATAGTATTTGAAATTGCCTGGGGTATAGACGTGCATAATTGCTTTGTTTGGTTTAAAATATGGTAAACTAAGGCAATTGTAGCCAGAGATCATAGAAAACATGCTTAGCATTGATATTACCAGATAGGAAATTTTTAGATGCAGCAGTGATGCAGTCTTGTTATTTTGCATCAATTCATGTTTTCTTTTGTAGGTTCTACAAAGGTCAATCTTCTTTCCAACCAATCTTGTTTTTTCTTATGTTACAATCTACAGGAATAGGCTTTCCTCTTATGGAACAGAACAAAGGGAATGTCTGGATTGGATTTTAGCTTTCATTTCTTAACATTTGTCCCATAGAGATTTATCAGAGAAAGGAGATCAGTCCTATGGATATGGCCATATGACTAAACAGGAGGAAAGCATAATTTCTTGTTTACTGATTTGAACTATAAGTGGTATATTAATTGCAGTTTCTTCTAAATTGTAGTATAGATTGAACTATTCATATTCACTTTAGTTACTGTTTTTGCCATTGATGTGAGGACAGCGGCCAGTGATTTATTGTATATTATTTGCACATTGTAGCTGAAGGCATGGAGCTTTAGCAAAGAATCAGTGAGTTCTTCCAGTAGACTGAAACCTCAGTTTTTTCTCACTTCCACTTTGCAGAGATGCAACCTTTTTTTAATACAGCAGGACATTCTACATCATTATTATTTTTTACTATTGGATGTATGTGAACCTTTCATGAGACAGTAACACATTAAGGAAAAGATTTGGTGTAGGGGGAGTAAAAGAGGAGAGAAATGCCAAACAAAATGATTTAAGAGTGTTCTTGCAGTGCATTCTTGTCCCTGCATGTCTAACTCACTGCTTGAATCAACCTCATTCTGGCAATAAGGAAGTACCGTATATGCCGGTGCACAAGGCGACTGGGTAGATAAGACGACCCCCCAACATTTCCACTCAAAATATAGAGTTTGTTATATACTCGTTATATAAGACCACCCCCTCTTCCGCACACCTTCCACACATGCAAAAGAGCAAATACAAGAGTTACCGTAGTCTTTAAGGTGCCACAAGTTTTTTGATGTTGTTTTGTTTAGTCTCTGATATGCTTTGCTCAGAAAATATTACGATATATTTTCACGCAGGAAGACCTGTCCTTTCCCCTGATTGGGTGAAGGGGAGCTTGGGGCGGGATCTTCCCGAAGAGACGGAGGAGCCAATCAGGTTGCCGCGGGCGCGAGTTTAATGCGGGCGAGTTTGAATGCGAGTGAGTTTGAATGCGGGCGAGTTTCAATGTGGTCGTGCGGATGGTTGCCGCGGGCACGAGAAGCAGCCCCAGCCGTGTGGGCGGTTGCTCCGCCGCACAAGAACCGCGATAGGGGAAAGGACAGGAACCGCGCAGGAAGACCTGTCCTTTCCCCTGATTGGGCGAAGGGGAGCTTAGGGCGGGATCTTCCAAGAAGGTGGCGGGGAAGGATTCAACGGTCTCCCCGGAGCTGCTGCCCAAGCCCCGGTAAGTATTTGGGAACCCAAATGACATGCACCCGATAGACAAGACGACCCCCCACTTGGAGGCATTTTTTGGGGGGTGAAAAAGTCGCCCTGTATGCCGGCATATACGGTAGCTGGGATGGGGGCAAAATGGTGGCCAGATCCCTTCTTTTATTCAATCAGCATGATACTGAATGGTGGGCAAGGCAGGCTGTTGTCAAGCTACAATGTATACAGAGAGCAAAAACTAGCATGCAAGGTGGAGTATATGTGTCATCCATGGATACTTTCTTACTACCTTTCTTGGCTGTGAATGATATTTTAATGACTTCCAACTGTTAATTGTTGAAGGCAAATTGTTCCAGAGCTTGGGAACCATTGCAGAGAAGATCCTTTCTTTTGTCCCCAACAAATGGGCCCCTGAAGTTGGTGAGAACATTGAGAAGGACAATTAGCAGATCTCAAAATCTGGGTAGACTAGCATGAAAGAATACACCAGTCTCCAAAGCATTGCTGTGTTTGAGGAGCCTATATATTTTGTGCTAGCTTTCTTTTGTATTGTTTATTTGCTGCACTCATTCACCATTAACATCATATGCAAATAGCTTCTTCTTTAAGCAGCTCCTGAACCTGGCTGTCCAAAGCCTTAACTGCACTAGGCTTTAAAATCAAAATACAGTACAGGCTAACAAAGGGAACTTTTCAGGAGTGTTTATATAAGGATGTGTATGTTATTGGCACTGGGATTAACTACTGCTCTGATGGATTAGTACAGAGTTTCTCAACTTTGGGCCCCCAGATGTTCTTGGACTTCAATTTAAAGAAGCCCTGATTAGCAGGTATGCTGACTTGTACTTCTGGCAGTTGAAGTCCAAGAACACCCGGAGGTCCAAGGTTGAGATATTCTAAAATAGAAGGATCATCTGGTGGGACTGGGAAGTTGGCTAGCCTAGGAGAAGACAGGGCAGGGATTCTTCTGTAGCCGGGTAGCTAAATCTTTGCCAAATGCTATTCCCCTGTTGCTTAACTGGGAGTAAGATCTTTTGAATGCTGTGGCGCATGCCTTGCAGTTAAGTTATATAGATTTGGGTTTTAAAGCCTCAGTCAACAATACGGAAATAGCAGCTAGGCTGCCTTCTACCTTAACGTTTCTCAGAATGCTCCTTGGCTATTGCTAGCAATTTCTTTGGTAGTACAGGTGGACTTTTCTACTTCTTTAATGTTGGTTAGCTGCCTCTTTTAACAATTGGATAATAAATTTGATTTAGTTTTTATCTTTTTGTTTGTTGTGGAAGTAAAGATTCTCCATATGACTTTATAAACAGGGAAAGAGGTTGAATTAACCTCCTAAGTGAAGAGTTCATTGCTTGCCCTTTCATTATTGAATCATCATCATCATCATCATAAATAAGTCAAGTGTTTTGCTCTACCATGGATCTGTTCTGTTACCTATTTCCAGTAATATCTTAAATAACTTAGTCTAGCTTCAGGCCTGGACATAAGCATTGAAATAACCTTGATAGCTGTAACGATTTTCCAAGGTTAGGAGATGCAGTTCTCTTGATTATCCTTGATCTTAGCAGGCTTCATTACCATTGACCTCTCTATTCTCTTGGAACAGATTAGTCACCAAGAGCTTGATGACTTCTTCACCCCTGATCGGTTGTCAACTTCTCTATAAAAGAAGCTACTGACTCTGAATATTTTTTTAGATGGCAGTTGTAGAATGTGTTGCTTACTTGAAGATGAGGAAACTTGATGATGATGTAGAAGGAACAGAAAGAGATTTCTGTAACAAAAGCTTTTTGAAAAGCAACTTGCTTTTACATAATCTTTTTAGTTCTCTTGCTTAGATCCATGAAGAATTTTTTTCATGTGTGCAGAACACTTCTTACATACAAGGACATGTTTTGTCATCCTAAAGGCATTGGAATGTGCTTATTTTATATGACAGTACAGTCATACCTCGCGTAACGAATTTAATTCGTTCTGCAAGGCTGCTAGCTATGCGAAAAATTTGCTATGCGAGTCAGACTTTTCCCTATGGAAAAACTCGCATAATGAGCATTTCTATGGGGAAAACTCGCTTAGCGAAAAATTTTAGCTATGCGACTTTTCCCCATAGAAACGCTCGTTATGCGAGTTTTTCCATAGGGAAAAGTCCGACTCGCATAGCGAAAAATTGGTTATGCGAGTCAGACCGCTTAGCAAAAAACTTCCTTGTTATGCGAGTTTTTCGCTAAGCAAAATGCTCGTTATGTGAGGTTTGACTTTATTTGTAAATCAGGTTCTTTTTAGAAGAACTTGCAGTGTGGAAATGCCTCCATGTGCTAGGTATTAGTCCCACAATCTTGCTGAAATAATTCAGTGATTAGCTTCCTAATAAAACAAAACTATAGGGAAAGAGGCTGCAACAAAGATCAGATGGGTAGGGAATAAAATTGTGATTTACTTTATGTCTTGAAACCTTGGCATGGATCCTTATATTCATCTTTCTCAAAGATTTTTTTCCATAATCCATCTTTTTTCAGTTTTCCCAGTTTTTGTTTTGTTAACAACTAGGCAAAACAAAATGCTTCAGGAAAAGGAATGAAGGGAACTCAGGCAGCACAGCGTTCCTCTGTGCTGAAGTGTTACAGCTATGTCCTAAATTGGGAATTGGCATGTGGTACACTGCATCAGGAAATAAAATATCCTGGGATGATAGTCCAGTGTCTTTGACCCTACCATCATTAGCTTGCTCTTCATCCTCCCTAGCTCTGCCTTCTTATAGGAACAGGGGATTTAAATTTAAAATTTGGCCTTTATAGGCTTTACCTCCCCTCCATATAGAATTCTTTCTTCTGATGCTGACAGTGCAACTGTGTAAGAGCCATGCAATTTTTTTTTAAATAAACAGTGTTTGTAATGATTTGAGGGAGGTGCTGCGATATTTATAGAGAGTATGCCTAGTAGCTCAAAAAAAATCTAAAAGCCTATTTCTTTTTTCTAGTATTTTAACTATGTTAATAACTGTTTCAAAATCAGTTTTACAGTGTTATAGATATATCCATTCCCATTTTGATAGTGCTATGTATTGTAGTGTTAGGCTTCTGACACTAAATGGGCACGCCAGAATAAACAATGTAATACTTGCTTGAATATGATACAATTAGTTCTTAGGCTAGGGGTTTACAACCTATGGCCCACGGCGGCAAGCCAGTCGGCCCGCAGCAATGATCCTGCCACCAGCTGAAATGTTTACAACAGCTGTAAACATGCCCATGTCTGCATAAATGTGCCTGCCGCTATTTATGTCCAGTTTGCTCAGCTGTCTGAAGGGGCATGGTCCGGGCCCGTGGCATGAAAACGTAAAGAACCCCAGGTCAGGCTTTCATGTGTATCATACATAAAACATGCTAGTTATCGGAGCATGTAGTAGAGTTCTAGGTGTTTTTAGTTCAAATTTTGTCTTAATATAAGAAACTTCAGCAGTTTTTTTCAAGAGGAAGGTTAGATGACGCATTGGTATTTATGTCTCAGTCATGAGATTGTTTGTTCAAAAAGTGCTGTGCTGAATTAGCCATTAGGTTCAACAAGTTTTCTGGGAAGAATGAAATTTAACAACACAAAATAAGATTATTTTCTATTATAGCATTGCTCATGCCTTTGGATTAGTGTTCAGAACTTGGATTTTTTTTAACCTAGATATCTTACATAAAGTATTAGATTATTCAGTTAGTCTGAGAAGGTGCACATCACAAGTGATACATGGTTTTTAAAAACAACAATTGGATTGACAAAAATAGCATTTGTGTGGTTGCAATTGGATATCACGCCATTTATCAGAGTTTTTAAAAAATCTCTCTCTCTCTCTTTCTCTCTCTCTCTCACACACACACACACACACACACACACACACACACACACACACACACACACACACACACACACACGAAAAAATAGACTGGAAGGAGTCAAGCGTGAAAATGAAAGAAGGAAGTAAACAAGAAGTTTGTGGGAAATACTTAATTGGAAAAATAGAAAAATAATTTAGGGGTGGGGGTAAATGGGAGTGGTTGATCAAGGTAAACACTCCATAAATATGAATGTTCTACTTCTTAGAGCTGCTAATCTGGAAAGCAGATCTTAGACCTGCTAATCTAGAAGTGTGTGTGAGTGTGAACATATTTGCTTTCCTTGATTTTCAAGGACAACAGAAAAATGTGAGCCATCTTGTTGATATTTGCTTTTTATTAGCTATTTCAAATTTGTTTCATTATTGTACTTGCTGTTGCCTTAATGGCCAAAGTCCTGTATTTAGTATAACTAGTCAAACTAGAAGAGGCCCTTTAAATCCATGGGGTTTTGATGAGTCAACTCCTCCATAAGTTCCAGTGATTCAAATGTGCCCACTCTTAACAGTGACTAGCATAGTAAATAGCACTTAAAATAGGTTTATTTGAATAACTTATCACAGGAGTTGACTCACCAAATCCCGTAAAATGGGTCTATTTTAGTGTGATTTGGGCCAGATGGCAAAATGAGTGGAGGAAGAACCACTTTCTGATTCTCAATGGTCATGAAGATGGAAGAGGCCATGCCAGATGGACTGGCTGTTAAGACACACCTTGATAATATCCTCAAGGCTGTGGCTGTTGTGCCGCAGGAGATGGCTCAGTGATCATAGTGTGTGGGTCACTTCATGAGAAGCTGGGATCCACCTTAAACAAATTCACGTCAGCAGCATTTTTCCTAAACCAGGAAGATTCTGTACTCAGATCCGAGTTCCAGCCAATGACAACTACACTAGGAAACAGGATTTTGTCCTATGAATTTGACACTTAAGTACAAAGTTCAAAGCTATTGTGGGGAACAAGTGACTTCTATTTTACAATAAAAACTAGTTCTTTTATGTATATTTAATTAATGTTGAATATGCTAAAATAACAATGGCATGTTTTTAATTTTAAAAAACTTTACTGTGAAATTGCTAAACAAAGATCCAGTATAACTACCAGGAGCTTCTGTTGGGTATAACATGCAGGCAGCTCCATACAATTTAATAGTTATAAATAAGATTACTGTTAACTAATTAGTGAAGGGTGTTTGCTGCTAATTGAAAATCTTAGTAACATGCTGTTGTGCCATATGGGGATCAAAATTTGGAAACTAATCTGAATTGTAGCCGACTGAAAAGATAAAGTATTCAGGTCAGGAAGAGATATTAAAGGTACCCAATGACTGTAGGAGGGAAATGGTTAACTATTCAACATCTGTGTATAGTAAGTGATAAAAGAAAAGACTTGCCACATTATGAAGCTCTTTGTGTTTCTTACTTGGGGAATGTAGGGAAAATATTCCTATGGATAGGTAGCTCTGTGGTGCCAGCTACTTATTGCCCTGCTTCAGATGATCTTTAAGCAGTTTTATAGCACTTTTCAGGTGAAGACATAGTATCGTGAAATACTTGAGTAAATTTGGCAGGAATGCCTAAGGCTTATCTATAACTTATTTACTTTACCACGTTCTCGTTCAGAGTACACTGCATTTCCAAACAGAATATTTATATGCAATACAGTAATACCTCTGATAACATTTACCTCGGATAATGCTAAAATCGCATAACGTTAAGTAATCTGGGGAGGAGAATTGGATCGAATAACGTTAAGGTCCTATGGGATGTATCAGATAACAACCGCTAAAGCCTGTGCGGTTACAATGTATCTCTATGGAGCTTTAACATTATCCGATCCATCCCATAGGATTTTAACATGCATCGGATAACACCAAGACTTGTGGAACCAAGTCTTAGCGTTATCCGAGGTATTACTGTACTGAAAAAAGGCAAAGTTAAATTTTCATAAAAGAAAGCATATCTCTCGGTATTGAGGTAGCTCTCTGTGTTTGTAGATGTTTTAACATGTGTTCTTTACAGTAGGTCTGTTAATCAAAAAAAGACCAGAATTTTTGCTGAAATTGAGAATAATTAAACAAACATTATACAATGAAGACAGCCCCTTAATGTTCTTTGTAGTTGGTATTACATTAAGTCACAAATAATTCCATATGTCTACACTGTAGTTGCAACTAGCTTAAAGTTATGGGTTGTTGTTCAGATTTAAAGTCAAATGTTGTTATTACTAACCAACTAAAATATGCTTCTTCCTTTTTAGTTAAACCTTCAATTTTTACATAGACTTAAAATGGCCAATAAAGGTTAATCGGTTGGATTCTCGTAGCTACCACTTTTTACAGTACAGTATAGTCAACATTTACAATATTAAATATTTGCAAAAGAAATGTAGTGAATCAATATTCTATAAAGAGATGGTATTATATGCAGAGTTGCCCTCTGCAACTGTTCTGTAGAAGGGTAAGAAATCCAGCTGTTGGTTCAAGTGCTGGAAGAAGGGGACCCACTTTTCACTTCCTTCTGCCACAGACATATAAATAACCTGTTGCAGAGGATTTGAACTAATAAATTTCCCAGCCCTCTGTGGATGGGAAGGGAGGGTACTCAGCAAAACATTTCTATCTGTTTGTCTCTTGCAAGGGAATATACTGATGGTTTTTATGATTGCTGTTGGGTGTAAATTTAATTCAGTTTGCTATTTTTCTGGTAGTAGTAGTAGTAGTAGTATTGTTGTTGTTGTTAATGTTTTTCTATGTTATGATGTGTGACTAAACAGTATATGTTTAGTATTACTACTCACTCTGGTTTATTTGTACAGTACGTTGATTGTAGTTAAATTCTTCTCAGTGTTACTTATTGTTATTTTTAGTTATATACAAACCTTGCATAGGTGTCCTACCTGCCTGGTATGTTTGTTGTATTTGTTTAGGGTTCCCCCCTCCTTCCTCTCAATGTTTTATATAATTTTAGATAAGTCTTTTAGTCTTATTTGTTATATTTTGGTGGAATATTTATTAGATAGTGTAATATTTGTCTTCTTTTTTGGGAGGGAGAAAGGGCTAAGATTTTGTGGTGAGATTGGATATTCATCAGTTCTGAAGATGGAGAGAAATAATTCCATTGCAGTGATTCTGGGCAGAAGGATGTTGGGAGATAGCTGTTCCAGAAGAACTCAGCTTAGGTGCCTCATATACCGTGCTCTAGCACACCTCATTTATGTCAGGTCCGAGGTAACGGGCTCAACTTTAAACCTTCCACTCTGACCCTCCTGCTATTTAATGGCTGATCAGTCTAAAACTTCCCAATTTATGGTCTAATTGTGGGTGAAAGCCCTGATCTGGTGTGTATAACAGAAACCTAGGTGGGCAAAGAGGGAGGAGTGACTGTTCCAAATAAGCTCCCTACCCAGGTTATTTTGTCCAGGATCAGGGCAGGCCAGAAGGGTGCAGTGGTAGGATTGTGATAATTCACAGGGATTTTATCAAAATCTCTTCCCTTTCTTACCTGGGTTTGGAAGTTTGCGTGGCTAGGAAAATGTATGGTAGGGTATCCAGTCTCTGCTGCCAGGCGCTTTTCCTGCATGGGCTTATGGACTTGGTGTTAGTGGTATTGTTGAGATTCCCCAAAATTTCCTGGGGGTGGAGGTGCTTCCTTGCCAAGGCAGTAGTCCCTGACCAGGCATTGGAAACCATATCCTTCCTGGGCTTGTCCCAGGATTTTTGAGGCCCTACTTATTGAGGCCCTTGGTATTTACATTGGGGTGGGGCAATGACAACCTGTGGGTAGAGGTTAGTACTTCTACTCCTCTGTCTTGTTAGATTATTATCTGATTAGAACTCCCCTGGAGGTGGTACCCCTCATCACAGGGAGGCCAAACCATTTAGGATGGTTCACTCCCACAGACCTCTGGATCTAGTTGGCTTTTAGGAGGCTGTTGTCGGTTTTCTAGTTGACTTGGTTGGGCTCCTGTCAGAGCCCATGTCTCCAGATGAAATATCCTGCTCACCTAGGCAGCTGACAAGATTCTTCCAAAGCATCCTCTCTGTTGCACATCCTGTCCACTGTGGCAATGAATTCAAAAAGGAGGCTAGAGAGCAAGTGGAGGAAAGCATCCTTGTATACTAATGCAGCTGTGGTTAGAGATTTCTCTGGACAATATAGTTCTGTTATGAGAACTGCAAACCCAGATTATAATATCAAATTATTAGCAAAGCCTCTAGCCACCATGCTGAGCTATTTCACATAGTCTGTTGCCTCGACTCAGCCGGGAATGAGTGGTGGCTTTCTGCTGACACCTGCTGACATATTGTGGCCCATTTTTAAGCTAAAATTGACACTATCCAAGGTGATCTGGAATCCAATGTCAATGAAGCTTATCTAGTTGAGATGTCCAAGGCACCGTCTTGTCCAGTTTTCTTGGATCAGTTTCAGCCTGTGACAACTGTAAGGCCATTACCTCTCTCTTGGATCCTTGCCCAGCATGGCTCCTTAAATTAGCTAGGGAGCTAATGGTGAATTAGGCCACTCGGATAATAAATTCATCCTGGTGATGTGGAATGCCTTCCCAATATACATCTGACTTGCTCCCTCCCTTCAGGAATTTTGAAAAGCTGTTAAAAACTGAACTTTATAGAGAAGCTCTTGGTGATATTTTGCCTCTCCTTACCTGATGCTCATGTCATTTTATATGAGTTGATTTGTATATGGTTTGTCATACCTTTTAATCTGTTTTTTTAAAAATGTTGCTTATTTGACCAATTTATTGATGGGAACCAATTTATCCTAAATAATTCTCCTTCAAAATATTGATAAGTGTCGCATAAATTGGTAGATATCACATGTAATCTTGAACTAAGATGTACTTTCCTAAAATTTAAGGTTTAAAGTATAAGTAAAAGGTTGCCCTTGCTCGAAAGCCAAGGTTTGCTGCACATCTCCATTTACAGCCAAAGAGACAGTGCTGTCTATGTCTGGAGACATTTCTGTGGACATGTGGCATGTATGACTAGACATTGTAGTTCACAGAATGCTGTTTATATTCCCACCAATGGTAGTACCTATTTATCTACCTGCAATTACTTGCTTTTGAACTGCTTGGTTGGCAGGAGCTGTGACAGAGATGGGAGTTCACTCTGTCATTCAGCTCTCCGGTCTATAATCAGGGATTCTCAACCTGTGGGCTGGATAAGGCCTATGGTGCCAAATCAACTGGCCCACGCCCTTGCTCCAGCCGCCACTTCGGCCACCAGAAGCGTCCATGTTCCCGGTAGTCGGGATGTGTTTTCTGCAGCTGCAGAGGTGTCAGCAGTGTGTGGGGGGCAATTTCTGGGTGTGGGGGCTAAAGGTGGTCCTACTGCCAGCAGGGAGTACACCAATCTGCCCCACAAAACTTCTGAGGGCAGCTTTAAAAGGTTGATAACCCCTGGTCTAAATCTTTAGCACTAAATCACAAATACATTATTAAGCCTCTAGGGTTTTTCTTCCTATCAGCTATTGTCAAACAAAATCTGTTTGCAATTTTCTGATGAAGGATGTTGATACAGTCTTTTAACTTAACTGAGGGCTTTGACAATTATTTAGATAACTTACGGTTTCTAAATATTAGCGCTTTTTAAAAAGTAGATTTGTTTTCCTCCTGTGTTATTGGATGTTTGTTCTTCTGGGAGCAGGAAAACATTCACATAATGTTCAGCTTTGTCATTGTGCTGTTGGAATAATAGAAGACAATAAGAATTGTAAGATTTTGTAGAAATTATTACAGAAATTATTTACAAAATTGTTACAGAAATTAGTGAAGTAAGTTACTCCTATTTCACTAATGTGTGTGTGTATCTCTATCTATCTATCTATCTATCTAGATAGATAGATAGATAGATAGATAGATAGATAGATAGATAGATAGATAGATATAGCCAACCAAACAGTAAGAATACATTTGCTATAACATTTGCTTTTGTATGAAGGAGTTGTGCAGTCCATTCTATTTTATCTTTTGCATATACTGTATATGGTATATGTAGTATTTTTAGAAGATAAGTTGATGACTTGTTTTAACATAGTTGATATGTCTGTAATTCACAGATTGTCCCAGAACTCCAGATACACCAAACAGTGATCCTCGTTTTCCTACTAACAACAGGTTGATGGCATTAAAAAAACAGTTAAATATAGAATTGAAAGTAAAACAGGGTGCAGAGAATATGATCCAAACGTATTCTAGTGGTCCTTCAAAGGTAAGATTTAAGAGAGATAAGTTAAATGAGTGGTTTGGAAAGGAATTTCAAACTCTTCATTTGATGATTTTAAAAGCTGCTTGAGCGAGACAATAAAATGTGACATGGACACATACTTCTGTAAAGAAAGGCATCTTAACAAATATTCCCAGTTAGGATATACAGGTGCAAAAGCAGATGGTGAAGAAAGATGGCAAGAAAAAATAGTTAATTTGGAATGTGATGTTGAAGATGAGCTTTATAGATACCATAAGAGGGAGAAATAAATGGAATTTAGACTAAAGCAACTTTAACTGGAAGTCAGAATGATTTAATTAAAGATACTTAAGGCAAATTGTGAGAAAACAAGAATGACTGGAAAACACAATAATGATGACAAGAGTTGAGAATAGCAAGAAAATAGGAAGCTGAAATAGGACAGTGATGGCGAATCTATGGCACATGTGCCAGATGTGATACTCAGAGCCCTCTCTGTGGGCACCCATGCAGTCACTCCAGCAAAGAGTTCGCCCCGCCCCTCTGCCCAGCAGCCCAATGAGAGCGCTTCCTCCCTCCCCCCAGCACAGAGTTCACCCGCCCCTCTGCCCAGCAGCCCAATGGGAGCGTTTCCTTTCTCCCCTATTGCTGTGTTGGCATTTTGCGATAAATAAGTGGACTTGGGGTTGCAATTAGGGCACTCAGTCTCTAAAAGGTTCACCATCACTGAAATAGGAGATGGATTGATTCATTAATGGAACCAGTACCTTGAATTTGCAAAACCTGAGCAAGCTGATTAGTAATAAGCCCTTTTAGAGTCATTCTTTCACAAAGTTGCCGTAATTTGGACGAGGCTTTGACAGCAATTAAGTCATTTATATTGAGAATTGTCATTGTCTTTTACATGGCTGGGTTATGTTGCTTTGGAGTTATATATAATAATGCACTTAAAATATAGTAAGTAGAAAGTTAAACATAGCAGAAGTTTCATTTGATAAAAACTTCAAAAAGCCTGATAAAAATATCAATTTAGGCATATTAGCAAAATATTTTTAATTATCAGGTTGTCAACCTCTGATGTGAGGATGATAGATTGTGTTGTACAGTGCAGTAGCACAGTAGTTTGTACCCCCTTAGGTATATTAGAATGGATTATCTGAAAAGATAGTACAAACATACTGTTTGGAGCTCAGTCTAGAATTAAAAATTATTTATTTTCTTTTTTAGGATAGAAAGCTGCTTGCAACAGCTCAACAAATGCTTCAGGACAGCAAGACAAAAATTGAAGTTATACGGATGCAGATTCTTCAGGCAGTCCAGACGAATGAATTGGCTTTTGATAATGGTGAAGCATTACAGTGTATAAGTGCATCATCTGTTGAATTCAATACTTCTTAGTGTCTGAATTGTTGAGGATATGGGTCAGAGAGAGCAAAACCTGTTGTGAGATGCAAAGAGAAAAGTGGAGGGCAGTGAAGAGAGAGAATGCCAAGACTTGTGGAGTAACAACGCAAAAGACAGAGAGTGAATAACCTTTTGAAATGGATATGTAGACCTTAGATGGTACAGAAGGGAGGATATGGTGAATTAAGCCTATACAAGGAGGTTGAAACAATCTTGTATGGAAGAAAAAGGATTCTGTATGAAACAGACAAAAAAAGTTAATTGAGGACCGTAGGTTAAAAAGAGTCACCCTTAAGATCATGATAAAAAGGCATTTCTTTAACAGTGTGGCCATTTAAAGTATACACTTGTGACAAAGTCTTGAAGTGAGTTAAGTAGTATACACTATTACCCCGGATAGCGTTATGACTTGGTTCCACAAGTCATGTTGTTATCCAGTTTTTAGTGTTGTCCGGGGTATAAACCGAACAATGCTAAAAAACATCTAGGCGCGTTGGTGCGCGCGTGTCAAATGTGGTTTGGGGAGGATACGGAGATTTTCTCCGTATCCTCCCCAAACCCCGTTTGACAGTCGCGCGCTTGCACGATGTTTGGAAAGGGTATGGGGGACCATACCCTTTCCAAACATCGTGCGGGCGGGCCCTGGGGGGGGGTTGGATTGGGTAGATGCTCTACCCAATCCAACCCCTCCCCCCCCCACAATTGTTCCGGATAACGCTAAAAATAACGTTATTCGATACAAGATTTTTCCAAAAATCTTGTAACATTATGCGGTTTTAGCGCTATACGGTACAATCGTTATCCGGGGTATTACTGTACCTGTGTTAAACAAGCACTGGAGGAAAGGTGGGGAAATATGTGGTCCTACTGATATTACTGGATTGCAATTGCCATCAGCCCTACTGAGCATAGGAAGTAGGATGGTTGGAGCTGTAGTCCATCAGCATCTGGAGAGTCATGCCAATGATGAGTAAAAATAGGAGAGCTTCTTAACATCTGGAGAACTACATATTTTCCCATTCTGCTATAGTATAATAGTTACAATTCTCTTAACTTGGTTTTTTGGATGAATGGTGAGCTTGAGCAGAGCTACACACACAAAGTGGAAATGCAAACATTTTTAAGAGACTGGTGCAAAGTGAAAATGTACTTAATATAACCATTGAAGAGAATGAGTTTGATCAGCAGCCCTCCATTACCACTCCCCATTGAAAGGAATTATGTTGATGCACTTCCTCCCTTAACCTGGCAACCCAGGCATAAATTAGATTCCTAGGTTCCTTGGCAGGATAGATGCAATCACAACAGCCTGAGAAACTGAAATTCCATAACACCACTTTCATTACACTGCTTTAATGGCTTGTAACTGTGTTAACATTGTTTGCCTTTCCGACGGGCCACTCCATCTCTTGCACTCATGTTTGCTGAAGGTTTACTGTAGCGTAGCTGTCTAAAGTGTCATAGAAGTGGTGAGAATAGTGTAGGCCAGGGTTTCTCAAACTTGGAGGGAGGCAGATGTTATTGGACTTCAGTTCCCAGAAGGCTAAGTCAGTACACTTGCTAATCAGGCTTCTGGTAATTGAAGTCCAAGAACATCTGGGGGCCCACGGTTGAGAAACCCTGGCGTAGGTGTAACAAGGAGCTTTTATGGAGTGAAGCCTGAGAACAGAACATCTTTCTTCAGTTTCTTTAATATGGTTTCAACTACTAATTTACTTGTTATGTAGCTATTACTTTTTTGTGCTTATTTTTAGTGGGGTTGGGTTTGCAAAAACTCGGAGTAAATGTTATGAACACATTCTAAATAATTGTGTGTTTTGCATCTTTAGCAAAGCCTGTGATAAGCCCTCTTGAGCTCCGAATGGAAGAATTGCGGCATCATTTTAGGATAGAGAATGCAGTGGCAGAAGGAGCAAAAAATGTCATGAAATTGCTTGGATCTGGGAAAGTTACCGACAGAAAAGCCCTGTCAGAGGTAACTTAATCATAGTACATAGTATTTTAATTTAGATAATTCAAGTTATTTTCTTAACTCTGTGTTTCTCTTTTTCTTAATTAAACAAGGCTCAAGCAAGGTTTAATGAATCAAGCCAGAAGCTGGACCTCTTAAAGTATTCACTAGAACAGAGACTGAATGAACTCCCTAAAAACCATCCCAAAAGTACTGTTATTATAGAAGAGCTTTCACTTGTTTCATCACCAACATTAAGTCCAAGGCAAAGCACAATATCTACCCAGAATCAATACAGTACACTATCCAAGCCAGCAGCATTAACAGGTTTGTTGCTGTAGTAAAGTCTTATTTTGTGTTCCTTGGTGTGTCATACTAATGGTGGGGATTAAAAACATGAGCATATAATATCTTCAGAAATATAAGGGTTGTAAAAAATAAATACCTACAGAAACAAAGTGACCAATAAAGTAATTCCTGGAAATATTCGGGGGCAGGTGGGTTTGCTTACAGTAATTTAATACTTTGTTTGCTCATTACTGTCATATTTCTTCTTAACTTATTTATGAAATCTCTTTTTTTAATGGCAAATGTTTTTAATAGGAGCATTCTACTGTTCGAACACAGCAGCACCAAAGCATTTTTGTAATGAGATGCAGGAAATGAGTTGGATTACTTGTCTTGAAGTTCGAGAAGGTAGAACATTAGGGATAGGACTTCAAGAATAGTAGTCCCAGGATTCCCCAGATGGAATTAGAGCGGGTACGCCATTACCAGGGTACACCCGATTGTGGTTCAAAAATACAATATCACAATCTTCTAGGAGACTCTTTCTGTGTATCCCAACACTGGATAAAGGGATTGAATTAAAGTGAGATTCTAATCTCACAACACCGAGTTGTGATGAAAAGCTAAGTTTTTCCTAAAGGGAGCATTCTGTAAACATTAAAACTTCTAATAACATGAAGAGAAAATTTCAAATAGCAGAAATGCATAAAATGCGTTTCTCATTTACTTGTGCTAATGGGTTTTCTAGATTAAAGTAATTAAATACAAGAAATTAAGAGTTGGTATTCCACAAGAATAAATGTCTGCACAGGGGTTATGAAATTTGAGTTTATATAGTCCATCAGTTCCTCTTGACAGTCTGTATATGTATCTGTAATTGCAGCACTTCATAAAGAAAATAAATTCTAAGATACCTCATATGCTTAATGAAGATTTTAAATATATCCCTGCAGATTTTATTTGCTAAATTGAAGCAGGTGTTGAATAAGAACTCTGTTTCTAATATGTTGTTTCCTAAATTATTTAATAAACAACCAAATTAGGAGCACTAGCGCAGCTGTTCACTTGAGTTTACCAAAATGACTTTAGTTTTTAGATTAAATTTACGGAGGAATTGAATTTATGGAGGAATATATGTGTATGCACATTTTTAAAAATCTCCAGCCAAAATAAATAGAGCCACATTTCATCATTGTTGTAATTCTTGGGCCCTGGAATATGAAAAGTTTGGAATATGTAAACTGATTTTTTTTTTACTCTCTGTGACAAGCACATAATGTGTAAGGAAAACGAATGTGCTATAGAAACTGTATATGTGTGCAAAGAAAATGTGAAGTGTCTTTGTATCACCTGTACAAATATTGTCTATAAAATACTCTCATTTTGATAAACCTAGGTTTAGCCATACCTTGTATGGACCCATTGTGATCAGTGCAATGACTTACATAAGTCACATCGATTCCAGTAGCTCTGTTCTAAGTATGGTTAAGCCTTGGCCCATCTTACACTCTTCTTGGGCCAAGATGGCAAACCTTGGCACTCCAGGTGTTCTTGGACTTCAATTCCCAGAAGCCCAAGTCTCTGTGAATCCATGGCATCACTGTCCTAGGGGTTTTTTGTTTTTTAACAATCCTTTATAATTAAGAGCTTTTGTACCACCTAAGACCCATGCACTATCATCCTTTTAACAGTGTTAATGTCCTCTGGCCAGGAGGAGGAATGGATTTTAGCTGTTTGTGCTGTGTGTGTGTGTGTTCCCCCCCCCCCCCGACTGTAAACCGCCCTGAGTCGCCATGGCGAGTGGGTGGTGATATAAATCTAAATAAATAAATAACTATATTTACTGATGTTGATAATGTTCTGCTAGCAGTGAATGAAGGATCTAATCATGTTTTCCAGGTACATTGGAGGTTAGACTCATGGGTTGCCAAGATATTCTGGAGAATGTCCCTGGTCGATCAAAAGCTACATCCGTTACTGTACCGGGATGGAGTCCAAGTGAAGCGAGATCATCTTTCATGAGCCGAACAAGCAAAAGTAAAACTGGGAGCAGCCGAAACCTTCTGAAAACAGATGACTTGTCCAGTTTAGTATCTTTTCACCATTTTAAAATATTTTCATAAAGGTTCTCATGAAGACTCTTGGGAAAAGTTATAATGTGTACAGTTTGGTAGTTAATAGTCCTTTTTTTTTTTTTGAAGGGTATGCTTAAGATGATGAGATTGAGGTTTTAAGCAAGTATCCTGTTTCATTATAGGCCTGTGAGTTTTGTAGCATTAAACAGCTTGAGAAACATGTTATTGTTTCAGAGAATCAACAGGAATGTAAAGAAAGTTTGAAATTCTCAAAAGATGTTAAAATTTAGTACTTGTGGTAGAGCAGTTAAATACACTCATCTTTGCAGGGTATGTGTGTGTTTAACATCGTGAATAATGAATTTCATTATTTGTAGGCGCATTACAGTTTTTTTTCTCCTGCCAGACTCTGACTTACTGCTGGAAGGAGCACATTGCCAAGATTTTTACAGTGGATTTGTACTCCACTTGTACTGGGTTTGAGAAATTTTCCAATTCAGCCTTCATTCATTTTTGCAAACTTAATCACAGTTACTGAAAAGGAAGAGACAAATTAAAGGGACACTAAGGTTTTTTTAAGCATTTAGTTAACATTGGTTGTATACTTTTTATTTCCCATGTGAGGTATACATGTGAATGAGAGAGATCTTTGCTCCCTTCATATAATCAGTCCTTCACATGATTATTTCTTGGTTTTGGTAAAAAATAATAAAGTTCTAACAGTTTGTATTACATGTATTATTATTATTTTTACAGATGAAGTCTGTGCTGTTTTGAAGTTGGACAATACTGTGGTTGATCAGACTAGCTGGAAGCCTATTTCTAATCAGTCATGGGATCAGAAATTTACACTGGAACTTGACAGAGTAAGTAAGGAGGCGTATATTGTTTTAACAGTGTAAACTTGATAATTGACTTTTATACATATTGTACAGAGGGATTTTGGCTTAGATCACACCTTCCCTTTGAATAGAATTCTGTTCCCAGAGTAGAGCCTTTCCAAATTTCCTCCTCTTTTATCCCAAAAATATGCTCATGAGGGTTGGGACGCCTTCTGAAGCTAGACAGCATGTGCTGTTGGAAAGTACAAGCAGCAGTAATCAGTGAAAATTGAGAAGAGCACTTTCCTCATCATACCTTCCAATTGATGAGAACACTTAGGAACGGTTTCTGACTTTTTGTATGGTGAAGTCCTCTATTGGTATTGATCGCTAGTGATACAAGCTTTCGAGTGAATGTTGCCTTCAAGAAGAAAATGTTTCACTTCCATACAGTAATACAGATAACTTTTGCATCAGGTAACGCTAAAATCACATAACATTAAGCAATCTGGTGGGGTAGAATTGCATCGAATGACGTTAAGGTCCTATGGGATGGATCGGGTACCAACCGCTAAAGCCTGTGCGGTTACAATGTATCTCTGGAACTTTAACATCTGATCCATCCCATAGGATTTTATCATGGACTGGATAACACTAAAAATCGGATAACCAAGTTTTAGCGTTATCCGAGGTTTTACTGTATTTAATAACAGTGTCAGTGTTATATACTTTTACCCAGTGGTAAACTTTATTGGGCAGCAGTTACTTCTGGGTAAACATGCATAGGATTTTGCTATTTGGATTATAACCAAAATCCAGTTTACTTATACTCCAGTCACTTGTACCTGCTTAAGCAGTTGTGTAATCATTCCCCTACCCAACACTGCTTGGTAGACTCCCCTTGGTGAGCCTAGTTTTATGCTCACTGTGGAGTAGGATATGGGAAACTACCATAATATATCTTTGCCAGTTATTTTTAAAAAAAAACATGCATGGAGTGTAGTGATAGAAATCTTTTCCTCCTGTTCAAACAAGTCATACAGTTTTCAAAAAATGAAAATCATGCTGTAAGGAAGAGGAAAAACAGCCGGGTAATTTTCCACCCATTTGGGGCTCCCTGACCCTCCCCCTTGCCAGCTCCAGGGAGGTCGGGGGACCCGATCCGTGCTATTTCCGAAGTTTCCCCACCTCCCTGGAGGCTGCAGCAAGCCAAAATGTTGGGTTTCGAATCCCGACGTTTTGGCTTGCTGCACTAGCCGGGGAAGTGGGAGAACTCCAGAAACAGTGCGGATCAGGTCCCCCGACCTCCCCATTTCGGGCTCTCTGCCCCCGCCTTGCTGGCTGGGAGCCCCCCATCAGCTTTCCAGCCACCCCACCCCTGCCTCCGCAGCTGCAGGGTGGCTGGGAAGCCGAACGGAGAACCCCGTTCAGCTTTCCAGCTACCCTGCTGCTACAAACGACTGCATCAGATAACGCTAACAGATCGTTATCCGATGCAAAATTTCTAAAGAAATTTTGCATCGTTATTCGATTTTAGCGTTATACGATGCAGTTGTTATATGAGGTATTACGATGCCCTCATTTTAACCTCTGTTCTTTTTGCTGTATTATGCTGGTCTTGAACTGTAATAAAGGTTGGTTGGTTGGTATAAAGGTATTATTTTAATAATTTTATTTCAAAGGAAATTTAAGCTGAAATATTTAATTTCATATGACATTCAATGCACGGCTAGAAAACTATACTTGTTGCTTTGAATTTACTGTATCTTGAGTAGTGAGATAGGCACATCAGCTTCATTGCTTTAGAATAGTGTTTCCCAAATGCTGGTTTTTGGACTTCAATTCCCAGAAGCCTAAGTCATTTCCCCAAAGCACTGATCAGCCAATGTACTGCCTGAGGCTTCTGGGAATTGAAGTCCACTAGTGGGCTGTGTACCCCTTGTTGGGAACCACTGCTTTAGAAGACAGTTCATTTATACAGATCATCTACTGTGTGGAAAAAATAGTGTGAATTAGGTGGTAAAAGAAACGTGAAGCCACTCTGATGGTGGGAAACTGTTTCAGATTCTGTGCCGTATGATCTGATGATGTCAAGGGATTATGTAGCACGATTAGAAGACTGCATGTTTTTCTCCTGAATTAAATTGTGTTCTGCCTCCTTTGTCATAAAATATGTCTTATTTTGCATTGTAAGATAAACTGTTACTACTTTTTAAATCCACCTATGATGTGAGTTTACCTAAGCCTGAAGATCATAAACTGCTTATTTCTGACCAACTATCGCCACATTGGTCCTTTGAAGATTAAACTGCTTGTAAGATTTGTTGTGCCTGTGCGGAGGTTGTTACAGATAGACCTGTAAAGTAGTATTTTTACCTTGTAAAATCCTGTGCTTTTATGATTCATCTTCCGTAAATTTCATATATTGCTTTAAAATAAATGCTATTGAATCTGTATATAAGTGTTTTTATAGCAAACAAGAAATATGCTTCTTGTGCCTTGCAAAAAGACCCAATGACAATAATTGTGGAAACGTTAGACTTTTCTTAAAATAAGCAGCATGAACCTTTTTTAAAAATTTGAATATAGAATGGTGAGGTAAATAGTTGAGAAAAGATTATATTTGGATCTCTTATGATCTACCCTGAAGACTTGTCAAGGTTGGAATATTTTTCCCCAATTCCTTCAGAGCTACTGTATTTTATCCATTACTTGTAGTATTCCAGCCAGTCCCAAATGGTTAATAGTTATGTAAAAAAATATATATCCGTTTTCAGCTTAGTAGTTTGCTGTTGTCAAAATGTCTGCAGTTGAGTATTAGGAAAATAGCAGCTACCCACATTTAATGTTTATGCATTTCCTCTATTCCTTTAGTCACGTGAATTAGAAATTTCTGTTTATTGGCGTGATTGGCGATCTCTATGTGCAGTGAAATTTCTGAGGTTAGAAGACTTCTTGGATAACCAGCGACATGGAATGTGTCTCTATCTTGAGCCTCAGGGTACTTTGTTTGCAGAGGTAAAAGCAAGTAATTTTTACAAAATGAAATTATAATTTATGACATTCATTGTTTTCTAACTTAATACCTCTTGTGTAAATTGCAGGTCACATTTTTTAATCCAGTTATTGAAAGAAGACCAAAATTACAAAGGCAAAAGAAAATTTTCTCCAAGCAACAAGGTATCAGGATATAATGGATCAAGCACTGAGTTATAAAATTTAATACAAATATGTTAGATGAAAAAGTTGTTTCATTACACAATGTATTTGTTTGGAGAGTTTTTTTTAAAGATAAGGCTTTAATAATAATTAAATGTTTTTTAAAAGAAATCATTGGAAAATATAAATTGTCCCATAGGCTAATAGTAAATTGCACCAGAGTAGCCCCTTTGAATCAAGAGAATTGGTGAATCAGCTCCTCCATAGGTTTCATTGATATAAATGGATCTACTCTTAACTGTGACTTATTTAGACCCTCCCATGCTACATAGCAATGTTGGTGAACCTTGGCACACCAGGTATTCTTAGACTTCAATTACCAGAAGCCCAAGTCAGCACTCCTACTGATCAGGGCTTCTGGGAATTGAAATTCAAGAACATCTGGAGTGCCAAGGTTCGCCATCACTCCTATATAGCATATCAGGCAGCAAGGGATCTCCAATGGTTTCAGTTTTGAGTGAGTATGCTCCCATGTCATTTTCAGGATCTTTAAATCTGCCATGAAAGTTCTTCACCATGCATTTCAAGGGCATCTTCAATGTTTTTTGGCATTAGGAGGGGTCCAATTTATTGCCACCTTAAGGATCCTGTTTTTCTCCATACGAAAAGTATGGTCAGTCATTTGGCGCCTTCTTTGTGCAACAATGTTACGTAATTTGCATGAGCTGCTCTTTCAAAGCACCTCATTAGTAATATGGTCAAAATATTGGATCTTTAAAATTTGGCGGAGGCACTTCTATTGAAATATGTCAAGTCTTTTGATGATACTTGCTGATGCCTTCCAAGTCTCACAGGCATAGTTGGCTGTCGGGATCACTATGGAGGCAAACAAACTGAGTTTAATTTTCAGCACTATAGATGGAAAGGACAAATATCTTATTAATTCCCCGGAAGGCAGCTGTTGCTTTACCAAGACAGCATTTGAGATACACCTCTGTGTCTCCATTTTGGGCTTTCACACTGCCGGATCAAACCAGTAATGGAGTCCAGTGTCTGAAGATGAAAAAGATCTTCTCAATCAGAAACATCACAAAAATTGGGACATGGAACGTGCAAATGCTATTCCAGGATGGAAGGCTTGTCCAACTCCTACGGGTCTTGATGACTATAAGCTAGACATCTTAAACTGTGACATGCCGCATAATACGATATAGTTAGAGTAGGCCCATGTGAATAAGTGGAACTTTAGGAGGAGTTTACACACCAAATCTTCATTGATTTAGTGGGCCTACTCTATTGCAATTTACTACTCTAAGCAAAAGGATTTTGGCCAATAGGTTTACTCTACACAAATAATGAATATGAGTTTTTGTTTAGTTACAGCTTTTTGTGTAACTTGTGTTTTGTTTTTCTTTATCTACAGGCAAAACATTTCTCAGAGCTCCTCAAATGAATATTAATATTGCCACTTGGGGAAGACTGGTGAGAAGAGCTATCCCTACAGTAAATCATACTGGTACTTTTAGCCCTCAAGCTTCTGTGCCTGCTTCAGGATCGTTAGCCGATACTCATATCCCTGAATTAGCATCACCAACTAGGTAAGTGTCCCAGAGACATAAGCAAATATTGCACATTAACATAAAGATGAAGTGTGTGCAGTTTTAATAAGGCGAAAAGCCTTATTTATCCCATTTGAGGTCTGGAAAACAGATTTTGTATGCAAGTGTTTGGCATATATTTTTTAATGTCCCCCCAAATGGTCTACATGCTCACCACGTGAATCCCTTTCTTTTAAGCGACTGCCCTGTAGCCAAATTGGTATTTGATTTTGAACCTGAATCCCGACCTACTCCACCACGTGCATCTTCTCTTGGAGAAATAAGTGAACCTTTGCCCGAGCCGAAAACGCCACCTGCACCCTCACAGGCAAGATATACATCTTCTAATCTACATATAAAACAGTTGCACAACTCATTATGCCTTCAGATTTTGAAAAATGTTAACCTCTGAGAAGCATACATTTCTAAGAATTACCTCAGGATAAGTTTTTTACATGTAATTAACTCAAAAGTACTGTATAAAATTGCTGCATTACTATTAGAATATGGTTATGAAATGTGGTGCCTCCTTTAAATGACTGATCGGCTGGAAAAGGCCCCTGAGAATATTTGGAAGATTTCTTTGCATCATGGAACTTCTAAGAGACATCTGACTTGCCATAACTCAAGTGGAGATCACCCAATTTAAATCATTAGATGTTTTGAACAGCATCCAGCTTCCTCAATGTCCTCTGCAACTGTCAAAAGTCACTCAGATGTGGGTTCCAGAAGGTTTCCCACTTTTCCGGAGTAAATATCTGAGCTGCATGGGGCTTTAGAGGGGAGGGAATATGTTCCACAAACTGGTGTATTCCATTGAGATCTGGGTGAAGACCGATTTAAAGTTTGAACTTTATCAGGTGAGATTTCATTGTTTTGAATTTTGATCATTAGTCTTGTGACCTGTTACAAAGAATGTTTATGTAAGTTCCTGTTTCAAAAGTCTCCAGTGACATTGCAGGACAAAAGTTTACTTTTAAGGAGCCTAAGTCAAAAGATCTTAGGTCAGGAGTTCTTAACCTTTTTAAGCCAGGGTCCTGGTCATGCTCCCTCAGACAGCTTCAGGGGCCTGATGGCCATTTTGCCCCTCCACCACATGGCACTTCCAATTGTGGTAGAGGCGGTGGGAGGGGCACATGAAATGGTGCTGCAGGCTACAGGTTGAGAATCCCTGCCTTAGGTTATATAGAACCGGATGAATCAGTATTTAAAACCTTACCATAAAGTTAATTTACTTAATATAGCCAACTTTCAACTGTATCTTGAAAGCTGTTTGAAAAAATATGTATTGTACTTCGGTCATTATGACAATCTCATCATAAAACATCTTCAAAAACGAATCAGATAAAAATAATAGCAAACACGTAATTATTAGTAGCCTTTACAGGTTTTCTTGAAAGCTTCTGAAACATCTGGAGCTGATGCACTTTACTGAGGAGGGCATTGGAAAGATTTGAAACATTCTCTTTAAAGAGATAGCAGGATGAGTGCATTTCAGTTCACACTAAAATAAATCTGCTAATCCTAAAAGGTACCACAGGAGCTTGTTCGCTTTGTTTCACCTTGTTTCTTCTTCTGTTGTACTCTGAGACCATTTGAAACAGAAATCCTGGTGGGGTTTTGGGGGGAAATTGCATAAATTGGTCATTTTTCAGAATGCCTTTTGGATAAGGACTGCACTGTGAGGTGTTTTATCCGAGTTCAGATTTTGAATTCTGTGTTTCTACATTTGAAAACCTATTGTTGTAGTGAACTTTTTTCCTAGATAGAGCACAATCCTCCAATTTCTAGCAACTTTTGTTTTTTTAAATCTTCAGATTTTTTTTCTTCTGCACATTTCACAGGACACAGAAGCATTTGATTTTGAGAATGACAGAAATAATTTTGTCCCCAAACTTCAGCCAGAAATTATTTGTGAGACTCAAATTCCAAACTCGGATACAGAATATACGATAAGAGAGCCTGAAGACGGAAGGTAAGGCATATTTTTGTGTATACAGTATGTATATTTATAGTTAATGGTAGATAATTCCCACTCAACATCTATCCTAAAATTCTCATATTTCAGAACACAACAGAGATTCCAGTTTACTTTACAAGATTTCCGGTGTTGTGCTGTGCTGGGGAGAGGACACTTTGGAAAGGTGTGTCTGACAACTAGAAGTACATTTGCTGTTGTTTTCTGCGTTGTCATCTTCTCCCCGCCCCCCGCCCCCCTCTACCTTTTATCCCACTTTCTGTCTTGGTTGCATGCTGTATTTGGGAACTGAAGCATTCTCAAAAATGTTCATAAATAAAATGACAACTCTACTTGTTAAATGTTGGTTTGTGTTTCAGGTCCTGTTGGCCGAGTATAAAAATACAAATGAAATGTTTGCTATTAAAGCCTTAAAGAAAGGAGATATTGTAGCTCGTGATGAAGTAGACAGGTCAGTATATAGAAAACAATGTAATTACATCTGAATGTGCCTGTATTGATGCCCATACTTTTCAACTTACTTATTAATGGGGATCAGCAGCAGCATGGTCATGTTTTCAGACAAGTATCTAGGGTAGCTAGAATAAAGAATAGCTTCCAGAAGGATCTTTGCAGACTGCAGGTGTGGATGTTAAACTGCCAAGTGAGACTTAAGAAATTTAATGTGGTACATGAAGCAGTCCTGATTTTACATATGCACGGAGAGGGTCTAAACAGGCATTGATTGGTGCTTGCATCCAAAGGGTGGGATACAAACTTAGATAAATAAACATTTAAATAAAGAAATTATGGGCAAAGAAGGGAAGCCTTACTAAAATAATGGATGCTAACATTGATGTGAATAGGGGAAATCTCATGTTGGGGGACGTTATGCAAGTCTAGGGTTCAGTGCTCATCTCCGTTTATAGGCAAAGAGCCAGCGCTGTCTATGTCTGCAGACGGCTCTGTGGACATGTGACAGGCATGTCCACACTTTACCTTCCTATTGAAGTGGTACCTATTTATCTACTTGCAATTTCTTGCTTTCAAACTGGTAGGTTGGCAGGAGCCAGGACAGAAGCAGGAGCTCACTCAGCCATGCCGTACTCTGGTCTTGAACTGCTGACCTTCCAGTCAGGTTCAGCGTCTTAACCACTAAGCCACCACAGTCCCTCCGAACAATGTACATACACCTTATAATGTAATAATCCTTCAGTAAAATTTAGTAAGAAACAAAGAAAAAGAGTATTCCTGAATGTAAAAATGATGTCTAAACAGGGTCACAAGTCTTTCTTTTGGTGCTATGGATTTGCAACATAGACGGTGGCACAGGATATGCATAGCATATTCCCAGTATCTTCAGTCATCATCTTCCTAGCCCTTCAGTGGTCAGGGTGTCCAGCAAGGACCTTGACCTTTACTGGGATGGTGCAGCTCCTTCGCTACCAACAGCTCTGACTGCTGTTTTGCTTTTGAATCTCTCTTTTCCTCAGTTCAGATTGCTCACATATTTTTAACCCTCCCATTCGAATAAGAAGAATCTCTTGTGGCGTTGCTTTGCTGTGGGAGCGAACAGTGGCTCTCTGCTTGTATTCACCCAGAACTGAACAAACACCTCCCAGTCTGTTTGCACCCATCTCATTAGACAGCGCACGTGTCTAATTATTTCATTATTTAAGACATAAATGAGTATGTCTGCCTTGACATGTATACCTCTCAGTTTTTAATTTAAATCTATTTACCGGAAATATTATTGTATTCTTCTCATCCTTTCCCCAACCACTACACCCAGGGTAGAGAGAATACATTATTTTAGGTTGTTTTTTTAATTTCTTCTAAAACATTTCTGCTTTCAGCCTCATGTGTGAAAAGCGAATTTTTGAAACTGTGAACAGTGTAAGGCACCCGTTTCTGGTGAACCTTTTTGCCTGTTTCCAAACCAAAGATCATGTGTGCTTTGTAATGGAATATGCTGCTGGTGGAGATCTCATGATGCATATTCACACCGACGTCTTCTCTGAACCAAGAGCAGTGTAAGTGTTTGGGACTAATAGGGACCAGTGAGTTGTATCTATAAGGTGAAGGTTGTCCTTGCTCAAAAGCCAATTCTATCTGACTGTTAAGGTTCAGTCTTATCTCTGTTTATATCCAAAGAGCTGTCTGCTTCTACAGACATTTCCATGGACATGTGGCAGGCATGACTAGACACCGGAGTGCATGGAACGCTGTTTACCTTCCCACCGAAGTGGTCCCTATTTATCTACTTGCAATTTCTTGCTTTCAAAGTGCTAGGTTGGCAGGAGCTGGGACAGAGACGGGAGCTCACTCCATCATGCAGCACTCAAGTCTCAAACTCCTGACCTGCCAACATTCCAGTCATCAAGTTCAGTGACTTAACCACTAAGCCACCGCAGTCCCTATAGGATGTGATATATAAATGCATTTATTTTTGTGTTGGCTTTGGGAAGATATGCTCCGTTATGAGCTAATTAATACTGCTAAGCTGGAAAACACCTCAAAATAAATGCATCAAAACCATTGCTGCAAGGGAGATGGAGCTGCTGGGCAGAATTGCCTTATGCTCCTGAAATTTTATGGAGCCTGGATTACCAAAAAGAGTTCAGAAAGTACCGTAACCAGTGTTATCTGTGTTTATGTCTCCTGGCTGACTGAAGTGATAAGTTTCCTGCTGTTAATGGGATTTTGAGTTGACATGTATTCCCAAATCCAAACATGTTTCATTGGGGAAGCTTACATACTGAATCAGTTTATGTTGTGTTTATGCAGCAAAATAAGTCTGTGCAATTGGGACACAGTAGTATTGCTGTTTTAGGGAACAGATACTAGTTTAACACAGTTGTTCATTTGGAGTAGGATTAATCCACTTCAAGCTGCAGTGACTATTCAGGATCTTGGACAGAAGGTTGTTTTTTTTTTTTGTTATTATCTGGTTGTTATGCCTGAAAGTCAGCAAAGATTGTACATGGAGCCATAAGCATGCAAAATATGTTACACCATTATGTCCTTATCCTCTTTTTAAAAACACAGCATGTATGCATTAATTTAATTTTATGGATTTATGTACCGCCTTATCCAATGGACTCTGGGCGGTGTACACAAGTTAAAACCAATATAAAACAATTAAAAAACCCTTAAAACATAGCAATATTAACCCCCGCTGTGCCATTTACTATCTAAATACAAATAAAATTTACAAAACCTTAACATTAAAAAAATTAATTACAGGAGGGGGAGCCTCCTGTAATTAATTAATTTTAATACTCAAAATAATTCAGAAATACTTTTGTAGGATTACAAGTTTGCTCTGAAGTGATTGTGTTATATTCAGTACTTTTTCTTGACACAAGTATAAATAAAACTGAGAAGTGACGCACTTTATTTGTGTGAACAGATTTTATGCTGCCTGTGTGGTTCTTGGACTGCAGTATTTACATGAGCACAAGATAGTTTATAGGTAAGATTTGGATTTCTCTTTTGTTTCACTTTTCTTTGCTAGTAGAATATCTTGCCATTGGAAATATAGTGGTACCTCAGTTCACAAATGTGTTCTCCGGGACATTTCGTATTTCAAAAAATTTGTAAGCCGGTTTCTCTTAGGGATACATTTTGTGCATTGAATGCATTGAAAACATAAATTTGTAAACCAAAACGCGGTTTCCCATAGGAATGTATTGAAAACCAATTCATCCATTATGGGGGAAAATTCACAAACCAAGGCATTATTTTCAATGGATTTTCATTCGTGAACTGAAAATTACATTTACTGAGGTGTTCGTAAGCTGAGGCACAACTGTAATACGTAGGTCTGCATCCAAACAAATTAAGTTTGGAAAAGATAACAGTTTAAGAACTAATAAATCTTTGCTAGTAACCCTTATAGTTTGGCACCAACTGTACCCATAATGAGTTGTTTTTCATTCATCATGTAGGGATTTAAAGCTAGACAACTTGTTGCTGGATACAGAAGGTTTTGTGAAAATAGCTGACTTTGGTCTCTGCAAAGAGGGTAAGCGTTTTCTAAGTAGTTCTGTTATGTCTTATAATAGTAGTTAGTCTTATGGAAATGGTAGACATCAGCAGTTCAGACTTAAGCAGCATCCTTCAGCCCGGCTGATTCTTAGAAGTGCTGCAGCGGTTCCCTACTGCAAAGCCTTTTTCTTCTGTTCCCCGTGAAACTGTGACAGAAGGATAGTGGTGAGGGGTAGATTTTATTATAAAGGAACTCCTTGCCATGTTTCCAAGTTCTGAATGAATCTTGCAAGGACTGAAAAGCTAAAAGAGAAGTTAGCACAGATTTTATCTTGCGCAACAAAGAAAGGATACAGTACTATATAATTATATTTAAATGAATTTTCAGAATAGGTATGAGCAGTTCTCAATCTTTTTAAGCCGGGGCTGGGACTCGCTTCCTCAGACAGCTTCGGGGGCTGGACGACCATTTTCCTCCACTACATGGCACTTCCTGGTGAGGCAGTGGCGGGGGGGGGGGGCGCACAGGTTGAGAATCCCTGGGTATGAATTTCATCAAATTGAATTTACTTCCTCTAGTCTAGATACATTGTTCTTTAAAATGTTCCATATATTCTGTCTATTGGAAATGTAGACAGGATTAACAAGTTATAAAAATTATGGGTATTGGAATCATCTTGTGTGTTCACACAACTCTACATTGGTTTTATAGTTGCATTATATGCCATATTTATGTTTTGTTGTTGCATTGTAAGACTGTATTGTATGTTATCTATGTTGTTAGCCGCTCTGAGTCGCTTCAGCAAATAGAGCCACATACAAATCCAATAATAATAATAATAATATAAATAGTTGGATTGCAGTGTAAAAAAAATCCCTAATAACAAGTCAGTAGAACAGATGAAAATGTTTATTTTTTGAAGATGTTCAGTTTTTAAAATTTTTGCAATTGTTCCAGGGATGGGATTTGGTGACCGAACAAGTACATTTTGTGGCACTCCAGAATTTCTTGCTCCAGAAGTTTTGACAGAAACATCTTATACAAGAGCTGTAGACTGGTGGGGTCTTGGTGTGCTCATCTATGAAATGCTGGTTGGAGAGGTACGCATCACAAAATGTAAAACTTTTCTTTGTTCTTCATAAATAAGACAATCTACATTTGGAGGAAGAATGCAGGATTGTCCTTTGGTCTCATGCTAGTTTGATTTGAATTAGTTCTTTCAGGAAACTTTACTGACTACATTGTTAATTTCTGTCAATTATTGTGGCCCTCTCCTTTCCTCAGTCTCCCTTCCCAGGAGATGATGAAGAAGAGGTTTTTGACAGTATTGTAAATGATGAAGTAAGGTATCCTCGATTCCTTTCTACAGAAGCCATCTCGATAATGAGAAGGGTAAGACAAGTCCTTTAATGTGGTTATTACTAGTACTTAATTAGTCTAACCTATTAATTATTAATAAATCAATTGATTGAAGGTAGTTTGTTGAGGGGGTGGGGAAGGGGACCCATAGGCTAGAATTACTTCCTGTGTAGCAATTAATCCCAACAGGTAGTGCTTTCCTCTCTGCTTTCCAGCCAAAGCACATTTAAAGAAGCAGGGCAGTGGCACTAGGAGTATGTACCTCGCTATTGGCTTCTACTTTCTCTGTCCTAGAAATATGTCTGGGAGGGGATTTCTGGACTTGACATTCTAGAATTAAAAAAATCCTGTTGCTTCATAACACTTCACTTCCAAAGAGCACTTTTAATTTACAGATCTTACTGAGCAAGTTGAAGGAACTTCACTGAAGTTTCATGTACTAATTGACTCCTATACAGTTGTACCTCGCTTAAAGAGCATAATGTGCTCAACAGGATTGCTCTTTAAGCGAGTTTGCTCCTTAAGCGAAACACCATTGAAAGTGACCAATTGTGACTTCTGGTGGGGGGGGGGATTGTAAACCCCGATTTATTTGTTAAGCGAGTTTTTGGCGTGTTTTATTTGTTAAGTGAAGTAAACATTCAGAGAAAATTCTGCTCTGTAAACGAGGCGCTCTTTGTGCGAAGTTTGACTGTATATTTAACTAGGAACATTATGTTTAATAAACATCGTTCAATTTATAGAATGCTTTTCCTAAATTATTATTCTTTTAGTTGTTTTGGGTAATATTAATAGTGTTAACATTACCCAAAACAACTAAAATAATAATTTAGGAAAAGCATTAGTGTTAGGGGCTGCGGTGGCTCGGTGGTTAAGAAGCTTGTCTTGTTAGCTGGAAGGCTGGCAAGTCAGCAGTTCAAGACCCGGGTACTACATAACAGATTGAGCTACCGTCTCTGCCCCAGCTCTTGGGAACATGAAAGGAGACTCATTTGGGCGTTCCGAGCTGAGTTTCTTCTGCAAAAATCCTTTCAACCCAGAATAATTTCTGACACAAAATTATTATTAATATTGTTAACCCAAGGCTCCATTCTGCTCAGTAGGACTAATTTCTTGATGTTATTCCCAGCTTCTGAGAAGAAACCCTGAACGGCGGCTTGGTGCTGGAGAGAAAGATGCCGAGGATGTCAAAAAGCACCACTTTTTCCGGGTGAGTGGGGGAAAGCAAGGGGGGGGGGCTGTAGTTTGATCCCCACCAGAAGCAGAAAACCTTACCAGTGTTTTCTCTTTTACAGCTTATTGATTGGACTGCATTGCTTGCCAAGAAGGTGAAACCCCCATTTGTACCCATCATAAGAGGAAGAGAAGATGTTAGCAATTTTGATGATGAATTTACCTCAGAAGCCCCTATTCTCACTCCTCCCCGAGAGCCTAGGATACTTTCAGAAGACCAGCAGGAAATGTTCCGAGACTTTGACTACATTGCAGATTGGTGTTAAAATTCTGTAGACACTGTGAAGTCCTCTGAGAACTGTTCCTCAGAAGAACATGATTCTCTCACCTCCCCTTCCTGAGAAATATCACCAGACTTTGGATCGCTATGTGTGCTGCCTGTAGCTTCCCATTTTTTTGAATCACATGAAGATACTTCTAAAGGACTGTTTTTAATGCACAGAAGGCGTGGCCTCTTTTTTTGCTATATCTGTTTTTTAAAAACTCTTGAGCACTGGAAAGCAACTTTGTGCAGTCTGGAGGCTGAATTGGTGGGTACAGGCTGCGCTGACTTCTTATGTAGCCACACTTGTACAGTATCGTCCACAACAGAAAGCATCACAAAATAAGCTGCTTTAAGAGGGATGAGAACCGGATGTTGAGCTAGACTGACAACCATATACCAAGGTGTTAATGGAAGAAGGCAAAAGCTGTTTGTTAGTCTTTAAAAAATGAAAATCGTTGTAATATCCAGTTATAGACATAGGGACCGTTAATCACACTGTTGACTTGAGTTTTTAAAATGGTGAGGATTACGAACTGATGCCTTGTTTTATAAACTTTCTATGGTATTTATTGGGGGTGGTGGGAGTTTAAAAGCCTTACCTGTGAGAAAACAGTATAAGTGCTTCCATTAAAAATAGAAAAAAAGACCGGTCATGAAATGTTTACCAAAGTCACTTGCCAAACAATTTTTGCCTTTTAACTTCTTCAAACACTGTTCAGAAATAACCAGCAAATATGAAGAATGTAAATGAGTAAGAATGTCTCTTCAGTCTTAACTAGGAATACTTCAAATATATGCATTTCCCCCAAATGTAATTATTGTTCCATACTCTTGAAGTCATGAGTTTCAGCGTTAAGATACACTGACTTGCAACGCTATCGGCTTCTCATTCATCTTGTATTTGTTCACTTTGTGTTATCATATCTTCAAAGATGGGGATTTTCATGACATACATGTAGTGTACATGTATATTTGAAATTTTTCGTATATTATTTCAAGCATATAGGTGGACAGTACTACTTCCTTTTTTTATCTGGTGGTAATATGAATGTATTCTTAAATCCAGATTTAATAGGGGGAAATGTGTACTCGGGCCACTGTATTCCAGGATTTTCATTTGCAGTTACTGAGGAGGGTGAAAGCAATATATTTCAAGAGAATGTATAAATATTTTTTGGATAAAACTTGTGTATTTTAAGTTTCACTATGCTGTACCTCAGAAGTTAAAATGTCTTTGACCAGATACTGTGTATGCTCCTTACAGACATGTGTAGCTGTTTTCAAATATCCTGAGAACCCATTTTAAGTCGGTTCGTGGAAGACAACATTCCACTTTCCTTGACATATTAAAATTGGTTTCTGTGATCACCATCATACTCAGCCAAAAATCAAGTGTCCGTGTGAGGTATAAATTCACTGAGACTACCTGATCTTTCAGAGATCTTGTTCCACGAAAGACAAACAGCAATCGCTTAACTATGTTGTCTTCGACTGGAGCTAGTGAGAAACCAATGCATCGCGCTTTTATAGCCCGAAATGTTTTACCTTGTACAAGATTTGCTGGATTCTCTTCAATATTTTTAGAGGCCTTTTGGCATACAAATTGTAATGAAATTATGCGCAGTACACTTGTCCACATGGGACAATGAGTAAAATAGGTGAACATTTTAAATAATGAAATACCCAATCTGTGATTTTTAAATAGTGTCTTGGAAATATGGTAGATATTCTGATATTTTCCACTTCACACAGCTCTAGCCTAAGTTAACACTACACACCTGGGGTACAGTGTGCTATCCTCTTTACCTCCCAAATTAGTCCTACAGATAGCTGAGTCCCAAATAGGTGCTTCACATTTAAAGTCCTACAGAAATAACTTTTGTAAGTACATCTTGTACAGAAATTTTTGTAATCGTAAATAAAATCAACCCATTAGAGGCAGGGTATTTTCACACAGTCAAGCTGAAAGAAAGCACTAATTTTATCATGTTTTAAAAGATTTAGGCAAATTCAGATTTTAAACTCTAGATTGTAAATATATTTTGCTATACTTGTATGTGGCTGCTGAAGCACTTTGTAAAGAAATTAGGGTATTTTAGAATGGTACACTATGCATTAAAACAAAATGTGCCTTTAACAATATAATGCTACAAACTGTCTTGCAGTTAACTATCAAATTAAAGTTTAAATAGTGTAATTTGTATATGAAAACATGATTTACTGATTTGAATTATCTTATTGTGTGTGTTTTCTGTGTTGACACAAATAATGCATATAGAACTCTGATTTACCCTATTGTGGAAAGAAGATTTAACCCAGCAACAACTCCTTGTTCAAATGAGCCAAGTTCCATTGTTTACACACGCAGTGCACCAAAGTACAAAGTGAACCTGTTAATGCAAAGCTGAGTAAACTATTGTTCACATGCTTTCCAGAGACCAACAAATGCATTCTGAAGTTAGAAATCCACTCACTTGTTAAATTTGGGGGTGGAGATAGATTTGGCCCTTAGATCTTGCCTTCTTCTGATTTAAGTTATACAGGGGGCAAATGTTAGGTTCTTCTGCTTGCAAATTTGAGCACTGCAGATTTAAAAAACCTAGGGCAGGGGTGCCCAAACTTTTCGGATCGTGGGCCGGTCACATGGGTCCTCCCAGCGGAAGCAGTAGTAAAATGCACCTTGCAATCTGTTTTGCAACAGATGTTTTGCAACATGATAGATTTCATCACTCCTGTACAGGGGCATTTTACCGCTGCTCCCAGGAGTGACAAGGGTGGCGTGGGCCAGATGAATTGGCATTGGGGGCTGGATCTGTCCCACAGGCCATAGTTTGGACACCCCTGACCTAGGGTGAAATTAAATTGAGATTCTAGCAAAGTAAGCTGACAGTACAGCCCATCTACAACTAGGAGAGGATTTGTGTGTATATCAGTACCTTTGAATAGAAACCAGCCAATATACCAAAGGAAGTTTCCTTGTTTACATATCAACCATTTTTCTCCTAGTAAAAGATGCTTTAGTATCTCTTGTCTCCTAAGAAATCTGTTCTGTCCAGCCATTTCTTAGTTGCAAGCAAGACATAACCAAACACAACTGCTATATATATTTCTTTAAGCAAGCATGTATTCCTGTTGAAAGAGAATTTTAACCATTTCAAAGCAAGGACAGACAACTTGCCTCCTTCTAGATACATTGCAGCTGGCTAAGGTTATGGGCCCTCCAGTCTAACATGGAAGCAAGCCATGGCTTGACCTTGCTTTAGAAGAAAACAAACAAAAAAACTCCTGAGAAACCCATTTTGGCCCCAGAGGCAGATCTCTGACAACCCGATTGGCTTTTAGTCTTACAAATATTTTTCTGATAACACCTTTGATGCCACTTGTTAATCATAAGGTTTGCCATATGGAGGGGAAACACTGGCTATTGCAGGTTGAGCTGCAGATTGTTGCTAGAAGCAACACATAGGCTGTAAATGGGCAGTGATTCAAGAAATGCAGTACTACTGAAGAATGCTTATCAGAGAAATACAATTTTTGGAATTTGCGGCAAATATATATAATCTGACTCTTAATTTTTTGGTTACAGCTAAAGCAGTTTTGCCATGGAGACTAACAGTTCAAAATGCTATAGCTGATTCACCAACACTGAATAAATTACTAGTTTTGTTTTAGTATCTAAGGTACAGCATCGGTCTTTATGCTGAACAGGTCCAAGATCTAAATAAACTTGTGTACACAGAGCTCTACACACACACACACTGTATAAGCTGCTGCTTCTCATACTGTTATGGCTTAAGAATGCCACTGTAGCACTGAGATAATACAGCATTGGCCTAAGAGTCTAAAAATAAGCTGATGGTTTCTAGGTACAACGTTGTCCCATTTCTTATTCATAACTATTATGATCTTGTACAGCACTTCGTATGGTACTTGCTACTCCCTACACTGCATTGTTCATCCCAATATTCTATAGCTTCCCCGACTAAAAACCAAGCCAATGCCAACTCCTTTGTCTCAACTTCACTATTTGTCATTCAACAAAATTCCAACATTTACTAAAAACAAGTCTCCAAGGCTACTAGAGTATTAAGAGGCAATTATTATACCTTCAGCTGGAACAGGTATGGTGAGAACTAGTTTAGTGTTAGCTGTTATTTCCCATGAGTTGTGCTGCAAAATCCATGCTGCTTAAATATATTAGCTTTGCCTACCTGCCTTTTCATTAAATGCTCCAAAGCAACATGATTTAGACTTTAGTACAACTCTTGTGATTTAGATACTTGATGGCTATTCTCAGGGAACACACCTGAAAAATAAATGATAGATGTATCTTTAGAACTCAACATTTTAACAAGCTGGTTGTACTAACGATTGGCGAGACGTGGCATGCAATCCCTCTTGACTAGTCTTCATCTTTGTCTCCCCCACCCCACCCAAAAGTGGGCAGATGAGTAATTAGAGGCATGAGTGACCCAGCACCCATAATTTCCCTCGACATTTATTCACACAAATGCTTGAGTGCCTCAAATCTCCATTGACTGAGTCTCCCACATCCCATTCAACCTACAGGTGCTCAGAAGATAACGTGATGTTGTGTGCATCTTCCTTGCTTCCTCTTTTATCCCTTCATGTGTCAAGGGAGTCAGGACAGTAGTCTTAAGAGTGCTGTAACCTCAGAAGGCCACAGACCTTTAGTCATTCTACAGTCACAGATGTGATAGCGTAGTAATGTCAGGTTTCAAATTTTATTTTCTTTGCAGGCTCTATTCTGCAACTATGTAAGGATTTGTTTTGTTTTGAGTACAACTACCTGAGCTTGGTATGCCAGTGAATAATAGCAGAGCACAGAAATCTTCCTGCACAGCCTAAATGAGCAGCACATTTGCACTAAGGCTATATGCATCACATCAATGATTTTATCAGTCTTGCACGCTTACATTTACCTTGATCCACCAAGCATTCTTACAAGAGCTTGACTGTAAGATGAACATCAAAACTGGGCAGTTTAAGCATTTCTTTAACATGTACATCCCTTTCAGATTATGGGGCACGCAAACAGCAACACTTTCTGGACCAAATCACATAGGAAAAGAGGCTTATACTTTAGGGTGTTTGTTTTTTGTTCAGTTGCACAGTCAATTCCGACCCTTTGAGACCCCATGGACCACCGTCCGCCAGGCACTCCTGTCCTCCACCATCCCCCTCAACTTGCTCAGCTCTATGCCCATTGTCTCTACAATACCATCTAGCCATCTCACTTTGGGCCGCCCCCTTCTTCTTTTGCCCTCCACCCTTCCCAGCATCAAGGCCTTCTCAAGTGAATCTTCTCTTCTCATTTGATGTCCAAAGTACTTTAGTTTCATCTTTACTATTTGCCCTTCTAAGGAGCAGTCAGGGCTGATTTCTTCTAAGATTGACCTATTTGTTCTCCTCACTGTCCAGGGGACTCTCAAAACTCTCCTCCAACACCACATCTCAAAGGCAATAATCAAGTGAGAGGTATTTTCTATTTATGCACTTGTGAGAAGTTAGAGACTAAAAAACTAAAGAGAAAATGAAATTTCCCTAACATGGCTGCCTTACCCATAAAACATTAGAGTGAGATGGGCTACCCTTTCTATGGATTAGAACTTCTCACAGTATCCTGTTCAAGCTACCATGTGCAAAAATGAATGAAGGCATGAAGCTGTTATAAAGGAAGGAAGAGTCAAGTTGCATGCCTGGTCATGCAATCAGGCCCCCTCAACATCACAGCAAGCTCCCGTCTGCCCTTTCAGGTATGGTAAATGGAACAGACCATCACCCTCTATTTAACCAGAACAGTTGCCAACAAATAGTATAAAATCTTTGGAGAGTAAAACAAATCTAAAGAAAATCTGTATTCCTCAAGTTTTTATTTATTCAAAACAAGGTGACATTTAGTGAACCATTTACAAGAGAATAAATGTTTTTGGAAAACAGTTTATTTAGGATGTAGCAGTTGACATTTTCCAAAATACATTTTACTAAGTCGCTACAAAAGAAATCTTAAGTACATAACAATAGGAAATTAAGTTTGTTGCAATGGTTGTTAAATAGTTACTTTCACTAATATATATATATATATATATATATAAATGCCACAAAAATCATCTCTTTTACACCTGGAATGTGCGCGCCACTTCCTCAAATAGGATTTTTCATACTCTTTAACCAGTTCTACAATTTGTCAGCTCAGCAGTACTGCCTTTATACACCTCTTTTGTAAGTAAAAAAAACCTTTTTGGTAGAATTTAGAAGAAGCCTTAGAAATTTCAGAGCTGTGGTAGTTTGTCCACTGGGGTGTCAAATTTGAAATCTGATGGGAAAAGATCTGGAGCACGTGGATAAATCAGCCTATATGACTGCCGAATGGTAACATCAGCTACACCAGCAATGTCGCCAATTTCTGAAAAGAAAAGGGAAAAGTCAGAACAGCTATTGTTTTCTGGAGATCCTCTGTTCAACTGATAACATGTAATTATACATTTGAAAATGCAGCTTCCTAATTGCTTATTTTCCAATGTCTGCTACATTGTGCCTCGGGATGCAAGACGAGTGAACTGCTTTGTACAGTGTGACTTGGACAAAGGCATTTCTCCGTCAGGGTGAGGAGAGAGCAGGCTGCACCCTCCAATCTTATGGACAGTTTTTGAAACAACCTACAGGATTTCCAGCCTTACCACCTCCTCCTTCCATGTCTAGACCAGATGTGAAACTGCCACCTATAAATGATCCACAACTTACAACCTTACTCCAAAGAATCTTACCCTTTTGAGGAGACTGGAATATTTTACTTATTTATTTATTTATTTATTTATTCAGATTTATATTGCCGTCCACTCTCCAAGGCGACTCAGAGCGAATTAGTCAAAACAGCAACAGTACAATAAAAATTATAAAATATAACCTTACAAAATACAACCAAACCAGAACACAGACTAACTCCCCTCAGAGCGTTGTTGTTGGCCCAGAGGAGTGGGCAAGGTCCTCAGCTGCCTGTGCTTGAGATTCTGTTTAATTTAACCCCTTAATGATATACATTCCCATACTATATTGTCCATTCCGAATATGTTGGAAGAAATGAAAAAATGTATTGTGGGAAAAAATGCTAGTTTATCAAACTGATATCTCATCTTTCATTTAAGCAGTTCAACACAGTACAGTGGTACCTCACTTTATGAAATTAATGTGTTCCCCAGGATGTTTTATATTACGAAAAATTCGTAAAGCGAATTTCCAATAAGAATGCATTGAATCCAATTTCCCATAGAATGTATTGAAAACCAAAATTCGTAAAGAGAAACACTGTTTTCCATAGGAATGCACTGAAAACCAATTAATCCATTCCAAAAAAATTCATAAAGTGAATCATTATTTCCAATGGTTTTTCCATTTGTAAAGTGAAAATTACGTTAACCGAAGTTTGTAAAGCAAGGTACCACTATATTCATAACTGTTCCCTCCCACACCCAGCCGTCACTTAAAAACAGAATGGGGTGCCTCCTACATCAATACTGTTATTTTTATGAACAAATGGCTACCTCTGGCATGAACAAAGGAAGACAATGTTACCTTTCTGGGTTCTCTTTTCTGCTGAGGCTTGTGAAGCCATATAAATAGCTGCAGCTGCAACCGAGATGGGACTCCTCCCTGGAACCAAGTCTAATTCCACCGCTTTACGTGCAATGTGTGTTGCAGCCATCTGGACTTGCTTAGGAAGACCCAAGTTTGAGCAAAATCGGGACATGAAATCTCCAGTTGTGATCAAATCCACACTCGTTTCCAAAGCTTTCAAGATGAGCTTAAAACACCGGCCTATTTCTTTTTTGGAAATTCTTGAGACAGCACATATTTCTAAAAAAAAAAAAACAACCCAAAAACATTATGTAAGATCACCATAAATGAAGGCCAATGTGTATACAGATTCTTTATTCATGTCAGATGCATCACCAGCATATAATAACATAGAAAGCTAAAATTAACACATCTAGAACAAAATAAAATAAGTAAAATAAAAATAAAATTACATTAATTTTAATTAAAATTAAAGTTATTTACACAGATAGCACCTAAAAATTAGATTTTCATTCCATATTAAAAATACTAATAACCAGGAATCTACTTCAAGAGAATAATCCATTACGAAGATATCAAGGGACTATATTCCCAGGAGTATTAGTCGAAGAGGAACTTTTTCAACTGCCAGTCTCAAACAAAGCATAGGTTTCAATTCAACAGGATCAGGCAATAAATAGTGCAACAAGTAGCTACAACGAATTGTTGTGATTTTATGAGATTAAAGAGCATTAAAGCACTCACTCTGCAATAACATGTTCTATAGCAGGAAAAGAAGATGCCCACTCCTATACTCCCAATCCACCCCAAATCAAGTGTACAAACATTCTTCAATGAACCTTATATTCAGCTGGACTGGTGCCAGAACATGTTATTTGTTAAGCTCCTTCTGGAATTTTTTCTTGTGATTGAACTGTCGGTTTTCTCTTACAGTGAACATCTCTGACATAACACAATCAGCTCACTACTCTTTATCCAAATCACACTACAACTTCCCCAAAAAATGGTTATTTATTCCAAATATTATGCTCCCAAGCATTTTATATATTATTCTTTTATCTCCTGAATTTAACAGTAAAAGAAAATCTACATCAGACAAACGTAATCATGGATGTTTACACTGCTACACAATTTTCATCTTTAAGGTGCCAAAACTCTTGCATTTACTGTATATACTCGAGTATAAGTCAGGTTTTTTAGCCCCCAAAATGAGGTCCAAAAATGGGACTCAACTTATACTTGGGTCAATGTAAACACTCAAAACCATGCCCACACAAATGTCTAGATTAATTAATTTTGCTGTATTTTCATGTATTTTAATTATTGAAACTCACTAGCAGCAGCTGCATTTTCTACTCCGACTTATACTCAAGTCAATCTATTTTCCTAGTTTTAGAGGTTCAAATTAGGTACACCAACTTATATTCGGAATGACTTATAGTCGAGTATATAGGGTACTTTTGTTAGGCATGCAAAACAGAAGAAATCAAAATCTGAGGCCCATCTCTCAACAGACTTATTGCACAATTCTTTGGACGCTGAAAAACAAACATTTGGTAACTGAATCTGCATGGACCATGAACCATGGTATGGTTACCTTTAAATGTTCTAGGAACACCTTCTTGCCTGCAGGCAATGTAGAGACAAGCAGAGGCAATGGCATCATTACTTCTTCCCTTCAGGCTCTTCTGCTCATATACTTGCTTGAATAAATTATTTGTTCGATCCTTCAAAGCAAGCAGACAAAATTTAATTAACTCCAGGCCATTTAATTACCAATATCAAAAATTCATGTGTTCATTATCTTATGCTAATTATGTAAACAACAGAAGAAGGAGAGAAAGAAGCAAGAACTTACAACTATATTTCGGGGAAGGTTGATTCTGTCTGCCATACTAGCAATTTCTTTAAATGCATTCATCATAGCACGATCGGAGCTACTCATAGTCCTGCGATTTTGATACTTTGAATTCCCAAATTCATCAAAACTCGCAGCCCCTGTACCCTGCAAAAGAAACATTCACACTACATCATAAAATACTCATGACAACATAGCATGGATGTTCAAGTGATTATTAGGGATTGCACATGGCAAAAATTCATATGTGTTTCATTTAGAGTTCTTTCAGAACTGCTTCTTTCATGTTCATTTTTCATGCACTGTGCATTTTTCATGCACAGAAGGGAGAATGCCTCTTCTGAGCGCTAATTATAAAGATTTTTTTTTCATAATCTTTACATATTTATGCAGGCTTTTAATACAGTGGTACCTCGCTTAAAGAACATAATGCGTTCCATGGGACTGCTTTTTGAGTTTGCTCTTTAAGTGAAAAATCATTGTAAGTGACCAATTGTGACTTCTGGTGGGAGGGATTGCGACCTAGATTTAGTTGTTAAGCGCGTTTTTGGTTAGTTTTATTTATTAAGAGATGAGACCATTCAGAGAAAATTCTGCTCTTCAAGTGAGTTACTCTCTAAGCGAGGTGCTCTTTATGTGAGATTTTACTGTAATAATATACAGTAAAACCTCACATAAAGAGCGCCTCGTTTAGAGACTAACTCGCTTAAAAAGCATAATTTTCTCTGAATGGTCACCTTGCTTAACAACTAAAACCAACCAAAAACTCCCTTAACAACTAGATCGAAGTTTGTAATCCCCCCCCCTGCCAGAAGTCACAATTGGTCACTTACAATGGTATTGTGCTTAAAGAGCAAACTTGCTTAAAGAGCAATTCCATGGAACACATTATGCTCTTTAAGCAAGGTACCACTGTATTTCAACTTTTATCGTTTCGGCATCTGTTCCAACCCTGCAGAACCTCCTGCCAACTGAGTTGTGTCTCCAGACAGAGTTGCTGCCCTTCAGGAAAGCGCTCAAAACCTTGCTGGCAAAGCAGGTGTGGCAAAGTAGTGGTGGGGTAACCACCACCACCCAGCTGACTAATATAGGGAGGACCACTCGCTTTTAATAAATTCTTATTGGTGCTGGGGAGTAGTAGTTTTTTAACGTTTTTAAGGGTTTTTATAGTTTTTAATGTGGGACTTATGTATTTTATGTCGTGTTGTACACTGCCCAGAGTCACTTGCCGAATGGGCAGCTATACAAATTTGACCAATAAATAAATAAATAAATAAATAAAAACATAGATTACCTTGCCAATCATTGTTGTTAAATCACCATCACTTAGTAAAGGATTTTGAGTGTCTCCAACTCGAGATGGATCTTTGGTTGCTTTGTCATTGCTGAACGTTCGCCATTCTGACCCTACATCTATGACTCTGTCACCTGAATATGCAAAAAGCTTATATTACAGGTGTTTTTTCCCTTTTGGAACATGTCAAATATTTACAAATATTGAGCATTCATAATCTTTTCACCAAAAAGTGCAGCATCCATTTAGCAATGAAAAAAATACAATTTAGGAGGCATGAGAGAGCAGGTGTCAAATTCATCAGGGCAGTCTATCTGCTAGTAATCCAAATGGCACTGTGTTAATGACCGAAGTGCCTCTAAGAATTCAGAGTGGTGTCAACTTTCACTCAAAAATATTCTCCAGAAATGATTAATTCTAAACAAGTCAAGCATGGGTAAGCAACCTTGGCTGCATAGGTGCTATAAGTGATGTCCTTTTGTGTCACTAGAAAAGAGGACAATGGAAGTCTTGAAGACCTAATTATGACTCAGACCCAGAGCTATGATCCTTGATGCCTCTTCCGATAATGTGTCCCCAAAACTCCTGGCATCAGTAGACTGACAAAACTGGATAGGAAATGTGCATGTGATTAACATATAAAATTAAACACAACATAAAATCCTAAATAGACAAATTTATGCACATTTAGAAGCTTGCGTCCTAATTTATTCATCTCAGCCAACATACAATTCCTGCTTTGTGGAATCAATACAAAATACTGTGGCAGATTCTCTTATTTTAATTTCATTAATCTGCAGTGAAGGACAACCAAGAAAATCATGGCAACTACAATGCTTGCTTAACTTCCACAGAACCAAATCATGGACTGCCTAATCACCTCAAATTTACAGCAAGATTCTGTTATAAATCCTAGTAATCTCCAGCAAGCTGAAGGCTGTGGCTTCTTTTATGGAATCAATTTTACCTCATGATTCCTTTCCCCCCTGCGGCCTTCAACATTTCCTAGAATTGCCATATTTTCCAACGATTCTTGTCTTCAAGATAGGCTAATTTTATGCTATCATTAGTGTACCCATTTTCACTATCTTCTATTTCTTTGCATGGATAATTTAGAATCATTTTAATTGTTCCTGGAATGTGAATCTGTGAAACAATGGATTTATAATTTGCAACCTTTCCCCTGCTCATCTTTTATTTTTCAACTGTCATTTATTGCTTTAAGATTTTCATCTGTTATTCATCAAAGCTTCTCTTTCAACTACAGTATAAGTATAGTGTTCGAAGTATTCCTCTCCAGTAAGACCTTCTTGTTGTTGTACCGTATCAGATTCCGAATACTGGCAATCATCATGGCGAACAGCCATGACTGTCCTGCGAATATAATGCCATGACCTTTCAGCCGCCATCCGCATCCCAGCATGACACCTGTACCACTGATCCAGTTCCGCGAGTCACTTTCTGGCCCTGAGCCCTTTTGGCACACAAAGTCTTCAGTATTGATGAAGCTGCTGCCCTCCATCAAGATGGATTCAAATGGGATTTAATCCACTTGGGGACTTTCACCCTTCCCTGTGGATTTGGGCACCCAAGGCCGTCAGTCCTCAGGATGGTCAGGTTAGTTAACCACCACCTGACACTCAGAGATGAGTCACTGTCAATATGTTCTACTCTATTACCATAGCAGGATAACCTGACCAGACTTGCAGGTAAGACCACTGATTTCAATTCACAGTTCTGGTTTGGAATCAGCCGAGTTTATTTGTACAGATTCTCACTCACTCACTCACACGATATTTGAGCTATTCCGTCCTTCTCCTAGACATACAACTTATTATCTGTTAAGAGATCCAAGTGTGGCAGGGAAGCTGAGATAAATACCACCAGGCAGCTAGATTTTGTTACAAACCTAGACTTATCCAAGACAGAATGGTCAATGTTGACACTAAAATGCATCTTATTATCTTCAAGATGAAACAACCACATAAGCAGAATACAATCAATTGTTCCAATAGTAACAGAGGGTTGGGGCACAGACAGTCTTGACAAAAACAGGTACTATAGAACAGTAGTAGAAGATAGTGACATAGAACATTTCATAGATAAAAGCAATGAAAAACCAGACTACCTCTTCTTAATATGAACCAGGAAAGGGCAATGTAATCACTTCTGAATATTTTATATTAAAAACAAACCAATTGAGCATTTCATTGCCACAAATCTTTCAGATAAGTAACTTACTACTCTACATTACATTGATACAGTACCTCCAGATTGAGCAGTATGAGACAAACTTGAAAAACAAAGCATTTTATGCATTAGCCAGAACACAGACATTTATTTTTTTTGAAGATATTTAGGTAATGATGAGAAAATATGTGGTAGCTTTATTAACCTAAATCTTCAAGTACTTCAAAAATACAGTTAATACTTTACTTGCTAACTAAATGCTGAATTAAAATAAACTGCCTTTTAAGGTACAATAATACCTCAGATAACACTAAAATCGCATAACGTTAAGTAATCTGGGGTGGAAAATTGGATCAATAACGTTAAGGTCCTATGGGATGGATCGGATAACAACCGCTAAAGCCTGTGCGGTTACAATGTATCTCTATGGAGCTTTAGCGTTATCCGATCCATCCCACAGGATTTTAACATGCATCAGATAACACTAAAAACCGGATAACACCAAGACTTGTGGAACCAAGTTTTAGCTTTATCCGAGGTTTTACTGCATTATCCACTATAGTTCTTTAATGATCTGATATCTTTTCATATGCATGTAAACCCATTCGTGTGGATTCACAGGGACTTGGGTTTCTGGGAATTGAAGTCCAAGAACAGCTGGAGTGCCAGTAAATTTGTGTGGATTCACAGGGACTTGGGCTTCTGGGAATTGAAGTCTAAGTACAGCTGAAGTGCCAAGGTTCGCCATCACTGCTCTATAGCAATTTCTTCCTTAAAAGTATTCAGGTGAAGTCTGAGGGTGCAAGTGGAGAGAATGTGCTGGCAGAGCAACAAAATTCCTGTATGTTAAAATATCTACTTAGCATAAACTGCAATGGATGATTTGCTGCTAATGAAGTGTATGTAGATACTGTACTCAGCTGCTGGCTTGTTACCAACACTTTGGCAAAAGGAAATAATCAGTCATTAGAAAAGAATCCACATATAGCCATGATTTCATGAGCCACAAATGTGCCAAAGCAACTGGGATAATGAAGCGGGAACAATCTTTCAATTATGATTCAGAAAAGGCTTCCCTTAAGAAATGAAACAACAGACGTGGGAAGATCTAAAAACTAAAACCAATCACAACGGTTACTGCAGCCTCCTTAGAGCGGGGTTCCCAACCTAAGTCCTGCAGGCTGGATCCTGGCTGTGACACAATGTAATCCGGTCCCTGCCCTCGCTCTAGCTGCCGCAGCCGGAATCGGCCACTCATTTACAGCAGCTGTAAATGGCAGGGGGACAACCAGTCTGGCCCCCTCAACTGTGAGGAAGTGTGACCTGGTTAAATGTGTTTCTTTATGCAAATATGGTGAGAGATTGCTTGTGTCTTACAAAAGAGAGCTGCGACTTTTAAAAAAAAAGGTTGGGAATCACTGCTTTAGGCTTTTATGGAAAGTACTTTCCAAAGAACTACAATCCCCCAGGAAGCAACTTGACAGGTACTAGAGAATTGTAGTAACGAGTGGTCAAGATGGTATTTTCATGGCACTGGCAAATGAGACCTTGCAACTATTGAACCATATTTGAAATTAGAAATATCCAGCTCAGAAGCGTAGCAAGGGGGTACGGCCTGCCCCGGGTGGCACTTTGCTGGGGGTGGCAACACTGCTGCCCCGGACTTCCTGGTGGCCAGGGTGGGCGCTGGGACCCTGTCACTGCCAGTGCCCTGGACCCCACCCCGGGCTGGAGGGCGTGGGCCCAATAGCCCAGTGGAGACCAGGAGGCACCCCTCCCCCTTCTCCGCCCCCTCCTCCCCAGGCACCGCCTCCGCATGGCCTGTCGGGCTGGGGTGGCGGGACCTCACCAGAGAGCCAACCGTCGGGGTCACAGGTGCACGGCCTGCTGCCTCTGAGCCAGGCGGCAGTGGCACCCAGGAAGGTGGGAAGTAAAGCCGGCGGTCACTGCGGCCCAGCGGTGGGAAGTAAAGCCGGCGGTCACTGCGGCCCAGCGCTGGCCAGGCCGAGGACCCTCCTGCAACGTCTGGCCGGCATTGCTCCTGCCGCTGGGCCACAATGACCGCCGGCCTCGCTTCCCGCCTTCCTGGGTGCCACTGCCACCGCTGGGCTAGGAGGTGGGGCCATCGCACGCCTGGAACCCTGATGGCGCAGGCAGGGAAATGGGGCAGTGCGCCACTCACCCAGCAGTGAATCCAAGGTGCGCAGCTGCCCCACCTCTGAACCCAGCGGCGGCAGCTCATCCACCTTTGGTGGCAGCCGCACCCAGAGAGGTGAGGTGGGTGGTCTTTGGGCCCAGCACCCATGGCCGGAGAAGTGCCGGCAAGGCCTTGCAGGGAGAGGTCCTCTGGCCATGCGCGCTGGATCATGGTGACCGCCAGCCTCGCTTCCCGGTGCCACCGCTGCTGGGCTGAGGTGGGGCTGCTGTGCACCTGAGAAAGTTGGGCCCCCGCCGCCCCAGACCCTCGCCCACGCCATCGGGGTCCCAGGCGCGCGGCCGCCCCCGCCTCCTAGTCCGGCAAAGCCAGGGGGCGGCAAGTTTGGCCTAGGGCCCCAGGTGAATGAAACCCGCCCTATGCCACTGATCCAGCTTTGTGTTTCTGGATTGCAACTCCCAAAATTTCCCAGGCAGTTATTCTGGCAGCTGTAGCCAAAAACGAATCTGCACATCGGTATTTGAGGCTATTTTAAAAAAATACTGATTAAAATAGAATCTGTAAAGTTTTAACTATTTTAAATATGTTTAGTTACTAAGATGTTTCTTATTCTAATCTAAAGCATGCAGGGGAGAAAAGCAAGGAGCCATTGTTCTTTAGCCCGCTTCCAGACCCACTTTTAACAGACATGCTGTCTCTTCTCCTCTGCTGGATCCTGGCCTCTATGTAAATATTTGACTAAGCACTGCTCCTTCTAAGGCCTAGCAGTAAACGCACTTTAAGACAAACTCTCATTACTGTTTACTGCAGCTAAAAAAAGCAAAATGTACTTGAAATGCTACAGTTGTATAAATAGAACACTGAGCACAGCAATGATGTAATATTTTTCCACACATGTGGGAATGATCTATATGACTCACAAGAGGGATTTGCCGCCTGTTGAATTATGCTTTATTCCTTCTTTCTGGCTGACCCAGTCACTGCCAGCTTTAACATAAACTGTACCTTATGAGAAGCCCATAGAACTAATTAACAACGCTACTTAGCAGAATACATTTAACAAGTACAGTAATACCTCATATAACATTAGTATCGAATAACACTAAAATCGCATAACATTAAGGAATCTGGGGGGAAGAATTGCATCAGATAACATTAAGATCCTATGGGATGCTTCAGATAACAACCGCTAAAGCCTGTGTGGTTACAATGTATCTCTATGGATCCCATAGAGGATCAGATAACACTAAAAATCATATAACACCAAGACTTGTGGAACCAGGTTTTAGTGTTATATGAGGTTTTACTGTACTCTGTTCCCCTTTTTAATATGCTAGAGGAAATATTTGGCAAAACTCTCAAGTACAAGAAATTCAGATACACCAGAATGCCATTGGTCCATGCCAGAAAATGTGTTCAGTTCACGATTAAACTGTCTTATAAGAAAATAATAAATCTACCTCCAAATATGTACACCTTAAATCTTATTACTAATTAAGGGCACATCCAGTCTTCTATTATAAGAGCTGAGAATTCTCACACATATAAATAAATATAAACAACTGCACCCTACAATGAATGCTGCAACCTTTCCCACTGAAGTGGTACCTATTTATCTACTTGCAACTTCTTGGTTTGAAATTACTAGGTTGGCAGGAGCTGGGACAGATGATGGGTGCTTACTCTGTCTCACAGCACTTGGGTCTCAAACTGATGACCTGCTGTTCTTCTGGTCATCAAGCTCAGCATCTTAATCACTAAGCCACCACAGCATGTCTAAATATAAACTGATCATGACTGAAAATGTAGTGTTTTAAATAGCTTTGGCTCAATCTGTACAGAACTACATGGATCACAGGCTTCTGTCCATCATGTTGAATTGGGTCTGGAAACAGACTGGTAGCCAGTGAAATTGCTATAGCAAGATAATCACATATGCTCCCTATAGCTGGATCTGGTTAAAAATCTGGCCAGCATATTCTAGACCAGTGGTGCCCAAACTAAGGCCCGGATGTGGCCCCTGACACCAACTTACGTGCCCCACGAAGCCCACGTCACTCCTGGAAGCAGAAGTAAAACGCGCCTATATGGGCGCGTTTTACTTTCTCTTCCAGGAGTGACGAGGGCTTCACGGGCCGGTTGAATTGGCGTCAGGGGCCGCACCCGGCCCCCAAGCCTTAGTGACTGCCTCCCTGAACCACGATTGGCCCGCAGCCCAAAAAGTTTGGGCACTCCTGTTCTAGACCAGGTGGAATTTTTGCGCAACCTTCAAACCAGTCCTTTAAATACGCAGTGCCAGCAGTAATCCAACTGAAAAAGAATTAAAGCATGTGTCAAGTGGCCAAATCAGAATTTGGCACAGAGAAAGCTTCTACCAAGCTTTATTCTTCTTCCACTAAGTGACTGAAAAGATGACTAAGTTTTCCACAGAAAATGGCCAGGCCATGAGGTAGCACACCCACACCACCTTCTGTGATGAAAGTCAGGATGAACCAAGAACGGTTTTCACCGTCTTTTTAAGTACAAGCCGCAGGTTCCAAATGTTTTAGATACTTACAGTAATACCTTGCATAACAAATTTAATTCGTTATCCAAGGTTGCTCGCTATGCGAGGTTGCTCGCTATGCGAAATAAACAAAATTCCTATGGAAAAACTCACATAACGAGCATTTCAAGGGAGAAAACTTGCATAGCGAAAAAATTCACTATGCGAATTTTTCCCATAGAAATGCTCATTATGCGAGTTTTTCCATAGGAAAAGTCTGACTCGCATAACAAAAATTTTTGTTATGCGAGTCAGACTGCTTAGCAAAAAACGTGCTCATTATGCGAGTTTTTCGCTAAGCGAAACACTCATTATGCGAGGTTTGACTGTATTTGAAAATGTTAGTATGGGCCACCACTCCCAAAGCCTCCCCTCTTCTTCCATCTGGAGCCATCACAACTTTTGAAATATGTTATTTATTTTGCAAATAGGTTTGCAAGATTATCCAGGTTTATAGTGTTTATTAAATGTTCATGTTTAGATAAGTCAGGAATGTAATAATTAATGCTGAAACAGTACATCAAAATTCATCAAGAGATAAGCTCCTAAGACAGGGGTTGGCAAACTTCTAAAGTCAGAGGCCAGGCCACGCTCCCTCAGACCGTTGAGGAGGCTAGACTAGTGGCCCTCCTGCTGTAAACACTCCTGTAAAGGCATCCACGGCTGCCATAAACGTGTCCATGGCCACTTCTGGGGTGGTGGGAGAAGCAGCTGCAGAGAGGGTGGGGGCAGATTATTTGGCACCACAGGCCGGATTCAGCCTGCGGGCCATAGGTTGCTGACTCCCAGGAATAGGCTGGCAATGAAAAACTAGATAGCAAAGGGGGCAGAATAAAAAATAGAAAGGCAATTGCAACTGAAATGGCTACATATCAAAAAGAAAAGGAACAAGATTACAACTGAAGGCTTATTTTAATGTTATCTTAATGTAAGTAAAAAAAGAGTAAGAACACGGAAGAGAATAGCAAAAGCAGCAGAAATACTGGGATACACCGAAAGTGCCTCCTTGAAGATTGTAGTGTTTTTGAACCACAATGAGGCATACCCTGGTAACAGCAACCTTGCTTGGCTGGCTAATCTTTCTCACACTAGGTTAGGCATAAGGAACTGCAGAATGAATTCACCAAGAGGTGCCTTCATTTTGGCAGTTTCACGTCTGGCCTAGACACAGAAGAACAACAGAAATACTATGACCTGATGGTGCTTATTTTATAATATGCTAATTGCATCGAATGTAATTTGGCTTCCCAAGAACAAACAGGTGATATTGTAAACTTGGAAGATGTGCTTAAAGTGTAACATGACTCATTTTTAGCATATCAACCGTTAAAATATATGACTGTGTGCAATTGGACAGTCAGAAACTAACTTATTGATTTTATTGAATATGTTCTTCAAAAAGCATAAGGATATATGCCTGTACAAGAATTGTTTGGATTTTGGAAAGATGAAAGTGGTTTAAAAGAAGATAAAGCTTGTTAACGTTGAACTAAAGTGGCCTCTAAATGGCAGAGGGTGCACTGGTTGTTGTTGTTTGTTTGTTTTATGTTTGATGTCTATTACGATGGGTTTTTTCCCATTTAAGTAGTGTATTAAGATTCTCTAGTATGTTTTTTGTTTTATTTTAATGTCTATTTTTTAAATATATATATATATATATATATATATATATATATATATATATATATATATATATATATATATATATATATATAAAACAAAACTAACTTTTGAGAGCTTCTTGCTTGCTTTTGTTTCCAAGTGTTAATTATCTTCTTGTGAGTAACAAATCAGACCTTAAAGACTGAAACAGGAAACAAAATTCCTAAAGGCCTCACACCGCTATTAGCCACAAACCGTGTGTTGTCCCCAGACACAAAACTCAACTTGCTGGTCTTGTTAGAATTATAAAACTATTTTTTAAAACCAAAGGATTTGTTTTGAAGAAAGTATGGAGATATGAGAGAAGAATGACTGTGCAGTACTGTATGTGTAAAGTTTCAGCCTCAGTCTAAATGAGACAGAAGTCTAAATAACAGGCGTGAAACGTAGGAGTGGGTTCTAACTGTACTGTAATGAAGGAAAGAGTTTGTTTGGAAGTATTAACGGAATTGCTAAGCTGCTGGTGCACCAGCCAAGACAGCAGCGTTGGACCTTGGAGACCAGTGAAGGAGCCAAAGTGTAATAATAGAGGCCAGAAAGCAGTAATAGTTTAAGCAGAAGAAATTATGATCACATTAGAAGACTACAAGAGCATGTAAAGGCAATACAGTTAAGAAGGAAGAGCTAGGGCTTGGGAAAATATTCAAACCATTTTAAGATTCGGAACAAAAAATACTGAGACAATTATGTCATAAGTATCTTTGGAAGTTTTAGATCAACATTTTTCTATGTAAAAAAGGCATCACCTTTCAGAAGAAAGTCAGGATTTCAAAGATAGGGCCTTCTCATGAATTGTTCTTTTAGCCACCCTCCTTATAAAACCTGACATATGGAATCCAGCAAGATCAAATGGAGAAAATGCACTCACCCAATATTAAATATTGAGGTAAAGGTTTCCCTTGCTCGAAAGTCAGTCGTATCTGACTCTAGGGGTCGGTGCTCATCTCTGTTTCTAAGCCGAAGAGCCAGCGCTGCCTGCTTCTGCAGACGTTTCCATGGTCATGTGGCAGGCATGACTAGACACCGGAGCGCACAGAACGCTGTTACCTTCCCACCGAAGTGGTCCCTATTAATCTACTTGCAATTTCTTGCTTTTGAACTGCTAGGTTGGCAGGAGCTGGGACAGAGACAGGAGCTCATTCTGTCCTGCAGTACTTGGGAAGCATCTTAGTGACTTGAGCCACTGCGTGTGCCAAAATACAGATTACTATACAGTAATACCTCGGATAACGTTTACCTCGGATAACGCTAAAATCGCATAACGTTAAGTAATCTGGGGAGGAGAATTGGATCGAATAACGTTAAGGTCCTATGGGATGTATCGGATAACAACCGCTAAAGCCTGTGCGGTTACAATGTATCTCTATGGAGCTTTAACATTATCCGATCCATCCCATAGGATTTTAACATGCATCGGATAACACTAAAAATCGGATAACACCAAGACGTGTGGAACCAAGTCTTAGCGTTATCCGAGGTATTACTGTACCTGGCTTCTATGGTTGTTGTGATATATTTCAAGTTACTGGTTTGCTTCACTGTTATGCCATGAATACCTATCCTTTTATGCATGATTGTAGTATTTGTTCTTAGTTCATGAGTCTTTGTTTAGGGAAGTAAATGATTAATCCATTTTGACCATTTTATAGTGGTATTTGTAATACTAAGTATTTCAAACTAAACCGAACAAACAAACTAAACCTTTTTTTTTTGAATGTTTGGCAATTAAAAAATAAGTATATACAGTGGTACTTCGGATAACAAAATTAATGCATTCTCTGTGACATTTCGTACACCGAAATTTTTGTTAACCAAAATGCAGTTTCCTATAGGAATGCATTGAAAAACAATAACTCTGTTCCGAAGGTCAAAAAAGCCATTTTATCTGGTCCTCAGGGGTCTGCATCGCTCCCCACAGCACAAGCAGAGTCTTGTGAGTGAATCCACTGTTTTTGAGATGTTTCAGGGTGTTTCCACCTTGTTTTGGGGACTTAAAATGACAAGGGAGGGAACTTCCTGTCTGGAGACTCTGGCTGTGCATTGGATTCTGGGAACTGAAGTTCAGCAGAAACCAGAAGTACCCAAACTCCACTTTTAAGTCTCCCAAAACTTCCAAACCCTTCCGGTATCCAAGGTTTTACTGTATTTCATTTAACCTAGTATCTATTGCTTTTATTGTTCCACTACTTTTTTGCACAAACACTTTGCATATATAACTACAGGTATAACTTCAGAGGTATTCACTCCCAAATGTTTAAAAACATTCAACTCTCTTTGTTAAAGAGGATTAAAAGATGAAAGCTTTAAAGAGAAAGTACAGTAAAGCACCGGATAACGATTTGATCGGATAACACTAAAATCGCATAATATTAAGTAATCTGGGAAGGAGAATTGGATTGAATAATGTTAAGGTCCTATGGGATGGATCGGATAACAACCGCTAAAGCCTGTGCGGGTACAATGTATCTCTATGGAGCTTTAACGTTATCCGATCCATCCCATAGGATTTTAACTTGGATCGGATAACACTAAAAATCGGATAACACCAAGACTTGTGGAACCAAGTCTTAGCATTATCCGGTGTTTTACTGAACTAGAATAAATGCAGATTCAAAAAAAATTGCATGTTTTAATTTCCCCCAGCATTTTCTCCTATTGGCTCAAGGTATCTAGGAAAATGTAGTCAAACCTCGTATAACAAAAATATTTCATTCTACGATGCTGTTCGCTATGCGATATTTTTGTTATACTAATTTTTTTTGCATAACGAAAATTCCTATGGAAAAAACTCACATAACAAAAAAATTTAGTTATACAAGTTTTTCCCATATAAATTTTCGTTATGCGAGTTTTTCCATAGGAAATACCTGTATCGCATAGCAAAAGGTTTCGTTATGCGAGTTGCAATGGGTTTTGAAATCCCTTCTCGTTATGTGAGTTTTTCGTAATGCAAGGCATTTGTTATGCGAGGTATGACTGTACATCTAATTTCATTTATTTGCTTGTAGTGCATCCTTTCCAGCTGTCACACTAGGTCAGGTGAAAAGAAATGCAGAATTAACTCACCAAAAGGTGTCATCTTTTTGGCAGTTTGACATCTGGCCTAGACATGGAAGAAGAAGCTGTCCATAAACAGCATACTTTCAGTTTGCAAATGAATGGAATTTGTAATTATTAAAGGTTTTCCTCTACAAAAACCTAGGACAATATGTAAGTTAATATTTTGAAGGCCTTACAGAAACTGAAATTTGTGATTGCCTTACAAAAATACTTAAAGAGAAATCTGGACTCTTTGAGTGCAAAACCTGGAAATAATACCTCCAAAATATGAAGACAAGTTGTTCCATAAAAGACAAGTTGTTCCAAAAAATCTAGCTATGAAAACCTATAGTGTCATGACACTATGGCCTCATTGAAGTATTAAGCTAGAAAGTATGGTAGTGACTTTGAGATACAGGAAAAGCCTGCTCCTTCATCCTTACCCACGTGGAAGTCAGATAGATCTTTCCATGTTCCCCACAAACATCTGCAGAGATGCTTAAAAAATGTTTCAGTGAACAAACTTAAATGTCCAGTACTTGCACACTGGTAAGGTACATCCCTAATCACCAAACCATTTTAAACACCTCTGCAGAAGTTCACAGATAATACATGATGGCTTGACTAAGGGATGAGGGAAGCTTACATGCATGTTCCTGCCCCTTACCATGACTATGACACTGCATTCTTTCAGAATTGTCTAATGAGGGCCAATGTCAACTTTCATGGAATGACCCAATGAGAAGGCTTTCAATTATCTCTTGGATAAGATTTCCCTTTCTGAGGGAGAAAAAAATGATGTGACTGTATTTTCATGTGCACAGATGGTCCATTCAAAATGTAGATGCAACGCTTACCTGTAAAATTAGCCCACTCTGTTGCACAAGGATTGAAAGTACAATTCACAGAATAAGCCTATTATCATCACTGAGCAGAAATTTTACAAGTTATAGGATATCCCGGACAGTCAATTATCCTTCCTCGTATTATAAGCTCAGTGAAACAGGTACCAAACTGAACACATCTTGCAGCCAATGCTTTAACATTCAACTCTAGGGCTAAATCTGGTATTTGTTCTATTTTTATTTTAAAAGATGTCACTAAGTTCTTGAACGTTAGCAGAAGCACACATTTATCTGAAATTGGTACAACTTACGAATTGTGGAACCTGCTGCCATCTACTGACTGTGCTGCCATCTACTGACTAGCAAAGTGCCCATCTCTTCACAGAAAACATCGTCAATAAGGCATCAACTTTACAGAGCAAAATTGAAAGTAACCCCAGCAATACTGAAGGAAACAGCACTTGCTTAGTGGTTAAGACGCTGAGCTTGAAGACTAGAAGGTTGGGGTTTGATACCTGAGTGCTGCATGACAGATCTTGAGGACATAAAAGGAACCTCATTTGGGTATCCCCTTAGCAGAATTTCTCCAGCAAAAATCCTTTCAAACCAGAGTAATTTCTGACACGAAATATATTTAATACTAATGGAAACATGTGCACAGGAAACAAAGAGAGAGTATGCTATTAAACTAGAGTAGTACCTAGGTTTTCTCTGAGAAGCGAAAAAAGAAACACAGGATCAAAAACTAGGAAAATCACATTTCTGATACAGAAGTGCAATGGGTCGTCTTGGGCGTCTATCAATTGTACATTCTTTTGTGGCTTTAAGTTTTACAATGGTCAATGTACATGTAAGGTTACCCACTAATAATAATAATAATAATAATAATAATAATAATAATAATAATAATAATAATAATAATAATAATAATAATAATAATAATAATAATAATAATAATAATAATTTCATGTCAGAAATTATTCTGGGTTGAAAGGATTTTTGCTGGAGAAAATCTATTCAGGGGATGCCTGAGAGGCTCCTTTCACGTCCCCAAAATCTTTTCCCACCAAAGTGGTCCCTATTTATCTATGTACTGTACTTGCAATTTTTTGTTTGTGAACTGCTGGGTTGGCAGGAACTGGGACAGAGATGGGTGCTCATTCCGTCTTGCAGTACCCAAATCTCAAACTGCCAACTTGCCGGCCTTCCAGCTAACAAAGCAAGTTTCTTAACCACTGAGCCACCGCAGTCCCCTAACCACTACTAATTCAAGCCATATGAACACTGAATACAGAACTGCCTAATGCAACTGGAAGTAATTCTCCAAGGTCTTTTTGATCCCCATACGATCAGAGAACAATGACATGCAATGAACTTATTACTATCTATGTACTATGTAGAAATCATGTACAGTATTTGACATTGTGCCACAGACCCCTTCACTATATTATTAGACAGAACACCAGTTCTTTGCTATGGACCATGCTAACTATATTCAACACAAAAAAATATATATATATTGACTTCTGCACATTAATGTGCACTGGTAAAACAAAGGGATACATGCATTCTTTTTTGTACATCTTATCTTTTTTGTAAGTAAGCCCTGAGGCTAAAGCAGGGGTGGCCAACCTTTTTGCACAGTGGGACAGACCACATCCCCTCGGACAAATGTGCAGGCTGGAGGCATGATTCCTCATGCTGCTTCCGCCACTTTTTTTTTTTTTTTTGGGGGGGGGGTTTGCGCGTGCATGCATGCGCACAATTATGGCATGTTTTCTGCTCTTTTCACCACTTCTGCCACTTCCCATAGCAGCAGGACTGAGGGTGGAGTGTTTTTCATACATTTTCAGCACTTCCGGTGCATTTTTTCGTGTTTTTGTCACATTTCCAGTGCTTCCAATGGCGACAGTGGGGTTCTTACCGCGGGCTGGATTAATTGATGTCACAGGCCAGGTGCAGCCCATGGAAAGTAGGTTGGGAACCCTTGAGCTAAAGCCTTTCTTTCTCCTCCCCTTAACTGAGATTCTCTGGAAAATAATTACAAACTGAGATAATAAAAAACCATAAAAGAGAGACTAAAACACATGCCTGTTTTATCAGGTAGTTATTTTGGGCTAGGACTGGTAGAGGAAGCATTATTTGGCAGTTTGAGTTTTCACATTTTGCTAATAAGCGGAGCAGATGCTGAAAAAGTAAGTGACATTTGAATAAAAGAACCAGAGAGCTAATCCTAGACTTCTCCCAATAGGAGAACCTGGACAACTTGTACCACCAGAAAATTGTCGTTACACTTTTTAAAAAACCTAACCAATGATTGCTGAGACACTTTAAACCAGGGGTGCCCAAACTTTTCAAGCCACGGGGCCGATTCATCCAGCCCGCGAAGCACTTGTCGGTCCTGGAAGCGGAAGTAAAACATGCACATTCAAAAAAACTCAGGCTGAAATCCAGCATTAAGTCCCAACTTCAGCATAAATGATCTTCGGTCTCTTGTACATATGGGTCAGCAAACAAACATTTTGTTTGATATTATTACATGACAACTGCAGTACAACACTCCAAGCTAACACATCAGCATTACTCTAACACACGAACTAGCTATATCCTATTACTTCCTAAAGCTCTGCTACTAGAGAAAGTGGCCTACCATTTAATAGTGTGACAGGTAAGGTAGGCTCAAAATCACAGTGTATCTATGGCTAAAAATTGGACCAGCACAATTCCATTTACAGAGCTCTAAAAGTACAGTAATACCCCGGATAACGTTATGACTTGGTTCCACAAGTCTTAACGTTATCCGGTTTTTAGCGTTGTCTGATGCATACATCAAACAACGCTAAAAAAAAGCCCTGACTTCAGGGATAAACTGCCGCAGTTTGTCCCTGAAGTCAAACTGACCCTAGGCTAGCAATTGCTTGACTTCAGGGACAAACCAAGCGGTTTGTCCCTGAAGTCATTGCTGCGCTTGGGAGGGGGCATACCCACCCACCCCCAAGCACAGTGATGGAACGCTGCAATTGTGGGGTGGGGTGGGTATTTTCCCCCCTCCCCAAGCGCAGCACTCTATGGATCACTGTGAAAGAAGGGGTGAGGAGAATCCTAAGTGCGCATGCTCAGGATTCCTCTCACCCCTTCTTCATTCACAGCTATAAAGCAAGAAAATCAGGATTTTCTTTCTTTTAATGCTAGCGTGGGGGTGAGGGGTGGAGGTGGGGGGAATACCCATCCACCCCCACACTGGGGAGTTAGAGATCCCGAAATGGGTAAAAAAAGCGGACTTTTTTTTTACCCATTTCGGGATCTCTGATTCCCCCTGCCTACTCCAGCGAGATCAGAGGAGCTGATCTAAGCTGTTTCCAAATGTTTCCTGTTTCCACTTCAAAAATAAGCTGTTTCCACTTCAAAAATAAGCTGTTTCCACTTCAAAAATAGCGCACATCGGCTCTAGGGAGGTCGAGAGACCCGATGCGCGCTATTTTTGAAGTTCCCCCACGCTGCTGCAAGCTACAATGAGTCAAAACGTCAGGATTCAAATCCTGACGTTTTGGCTTGCTACAGTTTCTAGCAGGGTGTGGTTTTGTAGCAGAAGGGTGGCTTATCTTATCTGCAGCTTATCTTATCTCCCTGGAGCAGGCAGGGGAGCCCAAAATGAGTAAAAAAAAAGTCCGTTTTTTTACCCATTTCAGGATCTCTAACCTCCCTCCCTGCTCCAGGGAGATAAGCTGAAGGCAACTGGAAAGCCATTGCATTATATTGTCCCTAAGACAGTGAGGAAGACCTAAAGAAGCTTCTGCTTAGGTTGAAAGAAGAGAATGCAAAGGTTGGCTTGAGACTCAACATCAAGAAAACTAAGATAAAGGCACATGCCCTGTCAGTCCCTGGAAAATAGATGAGGAAGAAGTAGAAGCAGCGACAGATTTTACTTTCTTAGGATCCAAGATCACTGCAGATGGTGGTTGCAGCCATGAAATAAAAAAGGCAACTGATGCTTGGGTGACAAGCTATGAGAAACCTGGGGAACATAGTTAAAAGTAGACATCACCTTGCAAACAAAAATTTGCATAGTCAAAGTAATGGTATTCCCAGTGGTAATGTATGGTTGTGAGAGCTGGACCATTAGGAAAGCTAAGCACACAAGAATAGATGCCTTTGAAATGTGGTGTTGGAGGAGAGTTTTGAGAGTCCCCTGGACAGCGAAGAGAACAAGTAGGTTGATTCTAGAAGAAATCAACCTTGACTGCTCCTTAGAAGGTTAAATAGTAAAGATGAAGCTAAAGTACTTTGGACATCAAATGAGAAGAAAGGATTTACTTGAGAAAGCCTTGATGCTGGGAAAGGTGGAGGGCAAAAGAAGGGGGCAGCCAAAAATGAGATGGCTAGATGGTACTGTAGACACAATGGGCACGGAGCTGGACAGGCTGAGGATGGTGAAAGACAGAGTTGCCTGGCGGGAAATGGTCCATAGGGTCGCAAAGGGTCGGAATCGACTGTGCAGCTGACCAACAACAAAAAAGGACAGTGGTGGCAAACCTATGCCACGCATGCCAGAGGTGGCACTTGGAGCCCTCTCTGTGGGCACCTGTGCAACTCACCCCAGCACAGAGTTTGCCCCTCCCTTCTGCCCAGCAGCCCAGAGGGAACACTTCCTCCCCCAGCACAGAGTTCACCCCACCCCTTTACCCAGTAGCCCAATGGGAGCGCTTCCTCCCTCCCTCCTTCAGTTTGCCCTGCCCCTCTGCCCAGCAGCCCAATGGGAGCATTTACTTCCTCCCGTGTTGCTGTGCTGGCACTTTGTAATAAATAAAGTGTTTTTTGGGTTGCAGTTTGGGCACTTGATCTCTAAAAGGTTCGCCATCACTGGCCTAGGACAATCTTCATGGCTGATCACCATGATAGCCAATATTCAGAATTAGATACAACAGTCAAAGAAGGAAAGTACCTTCTGCTCATAAGCACCTTTAAAATATCTTTGGACCTACTGTTTACATACACATGTGAATACCAAATACAGTAGGTAACACCAGAAAAGAGATCCTAAAATTTTTAATGGGTTTTTTTCTGCTTCAAAAAATATCTTGAAGATGTAACAGTGTCACTGCTTCAAGATATCATGACCCAGTGGAATGAAGTCCCTGGCCTTGGAGCCAGGAAGCCAGAAATTTTTATTTCTGAAAAGAATCAGCCAAAATCACATATCGTCTGTATGACTGGTAAAGTTTATATCCTCTTCCACATGTGGAATTTAGGACAAACTGCACCGATCTAGAACGCCACCAGAAAATGCAATTTGTTAATCCTGGAATAAATTTGACAGTAGAACTGTTTTTACTTAAACCAAACTACATTTTAACTAGTAAAGAGCTGGTAAAACATGCAAACTAGCTTTCAAAATTTCCAAAATACCTAACAATATTTATAATGTAATTAATGTAAAAGATTGTCTGCCCAGACATCATGTATGGCAGGGATGCCCAAACATTTTGGGCTGTGGGCCGACCATGTGGTTCAGGGAGCCAGTCACTAAGGGCTGGGGGCCGGGTGCGGCCCCTGATGCCAATTCACCTGGCCTGCAAATCAGGGCTGCGGAGTCGGAGCTGGAGTCGGGAGTCAAAGTCCAAGGGAATTTCGGGCACCTGGAGTCGGAAAACAATGCTCCGACTCCTACTAAATTTAGATTGGAATTTTTTAAAAAGCAAGTTTAAATATCCCAATTCACAAAAAGTTATAATTAATGACGTTTTGTCTTCCTTAAAATGGATGCATGCACACATCACAGAATCAATTATTTCACTGTTAATGTTAGATTTGTTGATGAAAACAACAAAACAATAACACAGACCCTCAGATTAAAGGACACTCAGGCACATCACACCAGTGATTACCTTCAGAAGTTAGTGGAGGGTGTTCTAGAAGATTTTGAAATTAAAAAGGAACAGATTTTATGTGTTGTGACAGATAATGCTTCTAATATGTTGAGCACAATTGAGAAGATGAACGCAGATGAAGAAGGTAACAAACAGATATTAGAGTTAGAGGAAGACAGCTCTGCAAGTATTGGAGAAAGCTTAGAAACTGAAGAGAATGCTGACATTTTTAAAGACTTTATTGAAGAAGCATTGAAGATTTCTACTATTCATCATATGCGATGTGCTGTTCATACATTGCAACTTGCCGTAAGAGATGGATTAAAAGATTGCCATGCAGCTACACTAATTGGCATATTACGGCAAGTAACTGTTGCAGCCAGGGCCCTGAAAACAGATGCAATTTTGAAAAGACGTGCAGGAAAAGGAGCCATCTTGGATCAAACAACTCACTGGGGAAGCACTTATTTAAAGGTGATGTGTTTGTTTGAACTTAAAGACCTCATAGAAGAAATGGACAATGAAAATCTTGCATTAACTGAAAGCCAGTGGACACAAACAAAAGAGCTGGAGAACCTTCTTTCTCACCCCTTCAACGTTACCAAGAAGTTGCAATGTGAGGATCTAACCCTGGACAAATTCTTCTTGGAATGGAAGAGGCTGTTATATCGCCTGAACAAAAATGGTGGGTTAATAGCTGAGGGCATTGCATCTTCAATGATGAAAAGAGAGAGTCTTTTGCTGGAAAATGAGCTCTTGTTAGCGGCTATTTATGTCGACCCAATGAGCCAAGTTTTGTTGAACAGTGAACAGACAGCTACTGGGAAAAAGGCCCTCTATGAGGTAGCAGTTCACATGAAGGGATTACGACCTGAAATACCTCTACAGGATGAAGTTCTTTTAAGCAATAGTGGTGACTCAGAATCATCTTCTTCAAACGAAGAATTAGACTTTGATTCCTTCTTAGACAAAATGGAAGTTTCTAAAGGAAAGCGACGTCGCATAAGCGTTACAGAACCAGTAAGTGTCCAAATAAAAAAATCCCAACAGGAGTTTTATGAAGCACTAAAAGAAGTTGAAAAGTATGATCGCTTATCAAAACTTACTATTGAAGAAGTCATCCTTGTTTATCCAGAGATAGTTAGTGATGTGGCCAGAATAGTTACTGCAATGCCACCCACCCAAGTCAGTGTCGAAAGATTATTTTCAGCCCTAAAAATAATAAAGTCTGACTTAAGAGCCTCTATGAAAGAGGATCTGGCAGAGGCAATTCTACATTGAATTGATTTGCATTTGCTAAGCCTATAACTACATTTCAAGATTAATATAAACCATTTCTAGGTTTTACAGTTTGATTTTGGTTCATATAGATAAGCTTTGTTTTTCTTCCCAAAACAACCTAATATAGTAATACCCCGGGTAACGCGAATACCGTATAGCGTGAAAACCGCATAACGTGACAAGATTTTCGGAAAAATCTTGTATCGAATAACGCAATTTTCACGTTATTCGGAACAAGCGTATGCGTGGGGGGGGAGTTGGACTGGGTAGAACATCTACCCAATCCAAACCCCCCAGCGCCCGCCCCCACGATGTTTGGAAAGGGTACGGGGATCCTTACCCTCTCGAAACTTCGAGTTGCGAAAGGGTAAAGATCCTTACACTTTCGCAACTTTGAGCAGCATTATCTTAACGTTGTGCGATGCAAAAGTTTGCCTCAAATTCCCCAACGTTATCCGGTTTTAGCGTTATGTGATGCAAACGCTAACCGCGGTATTACTGTATCCTAAAGGCTGCAGCAATCCATTGCAGTTCTGGTGTTGAATCCTGCACATCTCATTTCATGTGTGCCGCAGGGGATGGCTCTGAGATCATAGTGTGTGGGTCACTTCATGGAAAGCTGGGGTCCACCTTAAACAAATTCACGCCAATGACATTTTTCTGCTTCAGGAAAAAATGCATTCTTGGATAGGAGTTGCAGTTGATGACGATGACTATAAATGATTATAGCTACTTTTTAAAAAAAGGATATCAGTATGCTGATCTTTCTATATAATTTCTGTGAGTCTGCAACCCACCCAACCCTTATCACATGAATTCTTAATTCTACAACGTTGTCTTACGATTACAGTAAAACCTCATAGAACAGTAAAACCTGGTTCCACAAGTCTTGGTGTTATATGATTTTTAGTGTTATCTGATGCATGTTAAAATCCTATGGGATCCATAGATACACATTGTAACCACACAGGCTTTAGCGGTTGTTATCTGAAGCATCCCATAGGATCTTAATGTTATCTGATGCAATTCTTCCCCCCAGATTCCTTAATGTTATGCGATTTTAGTGTTATTCGATACTAATGTTATATGAGGTATTACTGTACTGGTATTTTCTGTGTCTTCACTTATAGCCTGCGGCACTAATTCATGTAGCCCCCAACTGCCTCCATCACACCAGGAAGTGTCACGTGATGTAGGAAGGGCAAAATGGCCGTCCAGCCCACAAAGCTGTCTGAGGAGACGTGACCCTGGCCCCCAGCTTCAAAAGGTTGAGACCTCCTGATTTATAGTGTGATATCGTCTTGCCAGAATGAGATTGCTACTGGCATCTGTGTGACTAGCAATATTTTATGGCCTGTCCTCTTATGCTATTATATCTGGGCAAGACAAGCAGACACAAAAGGTGCCTACTCTTTAACAGTGCCTGACTGAGTGGACATCCTACTATCCGTTTCCTAACAGTTCCATGAGCACAGAGATGTGATATGACACACACACACCCTTGAGAAGGCTCTCTCCTTGACAGACACCTGACAGTTCTCATATCACAGGACCCAATTTGCAGGCTCAATGTTGAGTTTGTGCTGCAGTCAGTACTGTCTTGAGATCATGACTCCCAACAGGGTACATTTTCTATGACCATCAACCATCCTTCAAAGAAGCAGCAGATTTTTTAGCTGGCATGTACAGGTTATTAAAGTATCTTGAGACAGTGAATCTTCATTGCAGATTATAATTCTGATTTTTAGTATCTGACACTCAGAATTCTCCAATAACTTATCGTGCATAATTCTATTAAGTCCCAGCCCACAGAACCATACCTATATAGCTTTAGACACCTATATTTTGCTTACTTGGAATGGATCCCCTGCCATCTTTTTTCTTTTGGGATGTTCCAAAGAAAATCTGACAACAAAAGCTTCTACAAGGTAACTCATTCATAACAAACAAGCACACAAATAACTACAGTTTGCTAATTTACATCTCCCAAAGAGAAAGAGTTGTAAGACGTAGACACACTTAGATTAAAGACAACTGACAGATGATTTGACAGCCATCTACAGAAACCAGAATGGGCTTTCTCCACACCTTTGAGATTGAAAGGGAGACATTTAAAACTAATATGAATAATCTATTGCTACTGATAGCTGTAGGAAGCTGTATTGTTATGCCTGCTTCTCTGTCATTCTGCTTGAGCACATCCCCTTTAACATGTAGACCCTTACAATTGGTACCGTATATATAAACTATGCCTGGAAGTTTAGCTCCTCGTCTGAAGAAGTGGATTGATCCAGGAAAGCTAACAATAAAAATATAACAGTTAGTCTTTAAAGTGCTACAGTGTTTTTTATTTTGTTTTCTGATATGCCTACAGATACTTAAAATGGCTGAGGCCTGGACTGAGCAAAATTGTCCTATCCTAATTCAGAAGGCAAAATTCCATAGATTCAAATTACAGTCAAACCTCGCATAAAGAGCGTTTCGCTTAAAGAGTAACTCGTTTAAAGAGCAGAATTTTCTCTGAATGTTCGCTTCGCTTAACAAATAAAACCAACCAAAAACTCGCTTAACAAATAAATCGGGATTCGCAATCCCTCCCACAATTGGTCACTTACAATGGTGTTTCGCTTAAAGAGCAAACTCGCTTAAAGAACAATCCTGTGGAACGCATTATGCTCTTTAAGCGAGATACAACTGTATAAGGAAGATGATTCACAACAACATGAAAGAGAACTTTCTGATGGTCAAAGATGTTCAGTGAAATGGGCTGCCTTGGAAAAGTGTAGATTCTTATTTATTAGATATTTTTAAACAGAGGTTAGTTGGTTGTTTATGGGGAAGTTCTTCTTTCTTGCCCTGATCAAACCCTGGCTTGCCAAAAGGAAGCCACTTTCTTCGCTTTGTTGTTGCCCAAACCGAAGTCCTCATTGGATACATCTGGATTCTGTATCTCTCCACATTCACAGTATGCTGTTGTCTGCCAGCAGTCCCCACTTGAGCATCTTGGTCTTGCATTTAGGGACTCCAACCCTCAGCCTATTCAGGGTCCTCCAAGTGACATAGGGGAGGCTGCTTTCCTTGCACTTAAAGGGGAAACTGGACTAAATGACCCTTAGAACTACAGGACTGCAAGAAAGCCTATCATATACCAAAGACCTTAAAGTACAACAATGAGATGAAAGTTCTCAAATGCAATCAAAATGTAAATTGACAAAAAAAAAGTCAGAGAAAATGAGTCAAGAAAATGAACAAGTTTAGAATCAACTAAAATGATTACATTTGCTCTTATTCAAAAGGTCAGAGACAATATAATTACTTACCTACTACTAGTCCACATTCTGGGCAAATCATGTCTCCAGCTCTGTAATCTTCTACCAAAATGGAATCTGGATGATTTGGACATGTCACTCTTGGCAGTACATCCAAGCTTAGGAACAAATTATGCATTTTAGTATTGTATGACAATTTACTTCAAAAACTGTACCTTTCTAAATAACTGAACATGACTGAAAGCATATGGGAGATTTGTGTTCAAATAGGATACAATCTGAAGTCTGTTCTTCATTTTTAAAATTGTCATAAAGGCATATTGTTCACATTATCAGAAAGGCTATTTCATACACATGGGTATCAAACAATTTTACTTTACCTATTCATGAACATTAGTAAATGGGGCACAGTTCTGAGGGACATGCCAAAAAGTATTCAGACGTTATTAAGAAATCATCAGTTTCCACTTCAATAAAGCTAGGAACTACAGAATCTTTTTATAACCATGGGCCTATCCCAACATGTTATTGGTCCCATGCCCATATCTATTACCTTATAATGGTCAGATCAGGTCCTGCTGAAGTTTAAAGTCATGACCCCACAGGGAGCTAGGACCAATAAAGATGGTCCACCCACAAAGGCTGCTGGAACCAATGAGTTTCCAAGCAGCCTTCGGTGGGTTGCCAACTGACTTGGTTGCTGCTCCTGTCAAAGCTCAGGTTGCCAGATAATATATGGAGGCAACTCAGACAGGTGACACGATTGCTCCTGAACTCCCCCAGAGCTTGGTCACCTCCGTGTTTCATGAGAAACTTTGAGTGATGAAGCCACAAAGTCAAGCCCTCACTTTTATATCTAACAGTTTTTTTTAATTGGACCATCTAATAAAGAGGAGTGCTGGAAATTAGGATGATTTGAACAAGAGAGAGAGAGAGATTATAACAAGAGTGAGAACACTTTATGTGGGGGTGGGGTGTCACATCATGAAATCAGATCTTCCTGAAAATTAAAATCATGTTTGAAAAATTAAGATGAAATCCACACTCAGTTGTAAAGTTTAAGATCACCTTTTTTAACATTCAAGGAAGTACCTTCTGCTCTGATCGAGATGGTGATTTTAATAAGCAGATGTGGCAAAGTTTAATTCTTTGCAACAGCTAGGTTTATCTAAGCAACCCTCCTCCTTCTGTAATACACGAGAGAGAAAAAACTACTCCATTGGCACCAACAGAGAAATGGACAGAATTTTGATATACTTCCACCTTTGTATCATGATTACAATTTAGATAGGCTAGACAGGTATGAAATTCTTGGGCATATCACTTAATCACTTTTTACATTCTGTCAGGCAGGCAAATTAGTAAGCAAGTGCAGAGCAGAAAACAATCTATTTCTCATTATCTAGGGTCATAGCATGAACTACCAGCTATGCAATCACAGTAAGGAAAAGTAAGACCAACCAGAAATGTTGCCCAACAGTGATTGTTATGAATCTGGAATGTAACACTTCCTTGTTTATACTATAAAGAACTGAAATACAGTAAACCACAAGGTTCCTTCTAAATAAATGTGACTGTGCTCCTAATGTTGGTTGACTTCACTGAGAAAATTCTCACCACACATATAAAGTGTTCATTCAAAATATCTATCTCCTAGGTAGGAAACAGATTCAATATGCAAATTACGTATAGTCCATTTAACTTTCACTATATGCAATTATTTATATCAATGTTGCTTTTTGTTTATTTCCCAGGACTAGCCTCAATACTAACCATACTGGTTAAAAAAACTTCACTGCATTAACAAAGTAAACTCCATTCAAAAATCTTACCCAGCAAAAGACAAACAAATTTAGCTGTTTACAGTAATACAATCATCTCTTTCAGCAATTTATCTGAAATTATATAGTATGGTCGCAGACAAAACAAAACAAAATTATTTCCTACAGTACCTGAGCGGGTCCTATAAAAACTACAAAAGACATTTCAGCTCATATATGTGGCAAACATATAAGAAGAGTTAATTCCAGTTCTCTCAAATAGTTTCCTTCTTACACACAGTCAACAACTTCTTTAATAGAGGCAGGAGTTAAAAGCTAAAACCACAGGTTACAGTCAGGCAACATGCAGTTCCGGGCGTGTGTGGTCATATCGCCAGCAGGGTTGCCATTTGTTAAACTACCAACTGCAGCTATGCTTTGAGTTGAGCTGTGGAAAAACTTCTTCTTAGTCTCTGCTGTTCCATTTGCTCTCTGCAACACAACCACAAACAAAACAAAAAGACAAAAATCTTTGTGACACCTTAAAGACTGCTGTATTTTAATGTTAGCTTTTGTGGATCAATCCACTTCGTCAGGGATAAGAATGAGACTTCATGGGATTAATACATGGTTATTTATAATTTTATCTGGTTGGGTCTATTGTTTATGTATAACTTTGTGTTGATACTGAAAAATAATTTAATCTGTTGTATGCTGCCCAGAGTGGGAGAATATCCCAGATGGTCAGAATATAAATGTAATAAATACATTTAAAAATTATACATGTCAAGCACAGAGATACACAATAGTTGGTTAGTATAACAGATAAGTTTATAAATCAAATCAGTGTGGCTTTTTACAACTGGTAAGAACAGAAGATCCCTGATTGGTATTCACATATGCTCTCTTAGGTCTTGGTCCACGAAAGTTAACATTAAAATACAGCAGTTAGTCTTTTAAGGTGCCACCACGTTTTTTGTCTTTTTGTTTTGTTTATTCTCTTGATCTACTTGCAAAGACTAACACGGCTACCACTTCGACAATTTCAACCACAAGCTAGTTACCTTCCTCCTCATCAGAGCGGGCCACTCTATTCAATCCAACAACTTGGGAGCATCCCCACGCATTCACATCTTTCCCCACCCCAGTCTCCCACTAAACCAAGCAAACTGGTTCCAAAGAGCCACTGGGGACACACCTCTCAGGAAAACGACGCATTACACAACTCGCAGGGTAAGAAACAAAACTGAAAAGCAAAAATCATGGCAAACGGAGAGGAGAAAGGGGGTTTTTTTAGGAAAGGACCATTCGCGTCCAGCCACCCCACCTCTCCAACACGTGATTACAACTTTTCCCACACTGGCTTTGTTCGAAAACCAGCCGTGTCCGAATCTAGGGGCCGGTGCTCATCTCCATTTAGGGCCGAAGAACCGGCGCTGTCTGTGTCTACGGACGTTTCCATGGTCATGTGGAAGGCACGACTAGACGCCGGAGTGCACGGCACGCTGTTAACCTTCCCCGCAGAAGCGGCACCCATTTGCCTACTTTCAATGTCTTGGCTAGGTTGGCAGGAACCAGGGCAGGCGACGGGAGCTCACTCCGTCGCGCAGCAACCCGGGTCTCGAGCTGCCGACCTCCCGGTCGTCAAGCTCGGCGCCTTCGCCACTACTAGGCCACCGCCGGCCCCCTTTCCCACACATAGCCCTCAAACAATCATTCGCCACACGTGAGGGTGGGGGGGGGGAAAGGGAGGGAAGACCTTCGCGAAATTCACAACGCTTCGGACGGACGGGAGGGACTGAAGAAACGACGAAGAAGCGCTTAGCCACGAGGCCCCCCTCCCTCCCCGGTGGGAGGTTTTCCTGAGGGAAACGAGGGGGGCCTCCTCGAACAAGACCAAGGGGCGCCCGGGAAAGGAGACGGGCCTCAAAGCCTCCGGCAGACCTCCAGCAGCCGGCGGTGACGACCCCTTCCCCGGCCTCCCCCTTTCTTTCTTCCTAGGCCAGGCCCGGCCTAAAGGCTCCTGAAACGCGGGCCAAACGGACCGACAAACAAGCGGCCTCCCCTCCCCTCCCCCCCCCCGCCAGCCTCCCCTACTGACCGGCTAGTGGACGCCATCTTGCTTCACCCTCCGCAGTAGCGTCTGCGTCGGGTCGAGGGAAAAGGCCGGCGAGCTGCCTTTTAAAGCTTTTACGCTCAGGGTGGGCGGGGCTTCGCAAGGCCTCCCCAGCTACGGATAGGCGTAAAGGACAAAAGTCGTGCGTTCGCTACTCACATACATATATATACAGTAATACCTCATATAACATTTAGTATCGAATAACACTAAAATCGCATAACATTAAGGAATCTGGGGGGAAGAATTGCATCAGATAACATTAAGATCCTATGGGATGCTTCAGATAACAACCGCTAAAGCCTGTGTGGTTACAATGTATCCCTATGGATCCCATAGGATTTTAACATGCATCAGATAACACTAAAAATCATATAACACCAAGACTTGTGGAACCAGGTTTTAGTGTTATATGAGGTTTTACTAGTAGTCTCGCTTCCTTCTTTACTTCAGGGGTGCCCAAACTTTTCAGGCTGTGGGCTGGTCACACACACACACACACACACACACCCCTCTCTCCAAAGTACGACCTGTGGGCCGGATCTGGCCCCTAATGCCAATTCATCCGGCCCATGCCCCCCTCGTCACTCCTGGAAGTGGAAGTAAAACGCATATGGGTGCAATTTACTTCCACTTCTGGGAGTGACAAGGGCAGCGTGGGCTGAATGAATTAGTATCGGGGCTGGATCCGGCCCAGGCCCATGAGCCATACTCTGGACGCCCCTGCCTTACTTGATATTAAATGTGAAATGCATGACAGAAGGCAAATGTGGTGGGTTTTTTTAAAAAAAATTGGTCATCCCATCTTTTTTTATATAGATATATATATATAAAGTCACGATGTTGTAACTCAGTGGAATTTACTATGGAACAAAGATACTTAAACACCTATAGGAGCTTAAATACCGAGCTCTGGTGGCACAGTGGTTAAACTGCGCTAACTTGGGAGCTGCCATCTTTGGTTCTGGATGGGGCACTTCTGCCCCGAACAGACCCAGTGCGTAATCTGGGGGTCCTCTTGGACTCACGACTACTGATTGAAGAGCAGGTGGCAGTCCTGGCCAGGAGGGCTTTGTTTTGCACAACTTCGTGTTATACACCAGTTATGCCCCCTCCTAGACTGGAATTCCTTGCTCATGATCACACACGCTTTGGTCACCTCCAGTCTTGATTATTGTAATGCGCTCTACATGGGGCTGCCCTTTTGGTGACCATTCAGAGGCTCCAACTGGTTCAGAATGTGGCTGCTTGGGTCATGATGGGTTGCAGGCGTTATGCTCGTGCCTCACCATTGCTCAGCGAGCTGCACTGTTTGCCAGTATGCCTCCGGGTGCAATTCAAGGTGCTGGTTATTACCTTTAAAGCCCTACATGGTAGTGGGCCAAGATACTTAAGAGACTGCCTCACCCCAAGAACTTCTGTCCGTCCCACCAGACTGGACCACAGAGGCTCCCTGGTTGTACCATTGGCTAGAGAGGTGCACCTCTCTAGCACTAGAAGGAGGGCATTCTCTGTGTCCGCCCCGGCCCTATGGAACCTCCTGCCAATTGAGTTACGTCTCCAGTCAGAGTTGCTGCCCTTTAGAAAATGGGTTAAGACCTAGCTGGCTGGACAGGTATGGGCGTTGGGTGAGACCGGTTACCTCGGCTTGTTGGCACATCTGCCCCCTCCCTCTCAATGTATGAATTTTTAATCTTTTAATCTTCCTTAGTTTTTTAATCTCTTTTAATATTTTAATCCTAATTTTTATACTGTGTTTTAAGTGTCTTTTAAAAGCTTTGTTAGCTGCCCTGGGTCTTTTTTGAGGAGGGCAGCATATAAGTTTGATTAAATAAATAAATAAACAAGCTGCTATACTGCTGCACCTAAAAGGTTGTGAGTTCAGTCCTGACCTGGATCAAGGCTGACTCAGCCTTTCCTCCTTCCGAAGTCAGTAAAATGTGTACCCAGCATGTTGTGGGCAAAATGCTAATTCAGGGGTGCCCAAACTATGGCCAGTGGGCTGGATCAAGCCTCTGACACCAATTCATCTGGCTCATGCTGTGACATGTTTTACTTCCACTTCTGGGAACGATGAGGGTGGCACGGGCTGGATGAATTGGCATCAGGGGCTGGATCCAGCCCACGGGCTGTAGTATGGGCACCCCTGATTTAAGCAGAGAAAATGGCAGCCTAAAATTTCATCCTGTTGCAAAACATATCTGTTGCAAGGTACATTTTACTTCCATTTTCAGTGGGGCTGAAACATGTGACCGGCCCACTGAGCCACATGACTGGCCTACAGCCCAAAAAGTTTAGGCACCCCTGTACTAATTAGCCACCTGGAGAGTGCACTAAGTGCTATGGGGCAGGCATATAATTTTGATTCCTTTGCTTTTAAACTCAGCCTTTGTTCTGGTCTGCCTTTAGTAGCAAAATCAGATGAAAATCATTGCAACATTTGCTGCTGAAGAACTACAGTTACTTGGTATTTTTGAATTATTTCCCCATCTTTTAACCGTATCAGGTGGACAAAGTTTTGGTCCTGACTGCTTCCTTTTCTGCTTTTAGTTTATTAGTTTACGGAGCGCTTCATTATGCAATTTTTTTGTTATGCAAAGTGTTTGTTATGCAAGGTACCACTGTACAGTACAAGTAAAACCTCATATAACACTAAAACCTGGTTCCACAAGTCTTGGTGTTATATGATTTTTAGTGTTATCTGATGCATGTTAAAATCCTATGGGATCCATAGAGATACATTGTAACCACACAGGCTTTAGCGGTTGTTATCTGAAGCATCCCATAGGATCTTAATGTTATCTGATGCAATTCTTCCCCCCAGATTCCTTAATGTTATGCGATTTTAGTGTTATTCGATACTAATGTTATATGAGGTATTACTTTGTACTTGTAATTTGAAGTGTTTACAAAGCATTCTATCCTTATTGTTTTTTCTATGATCACATTTTACTATATTTTAAATTGTACTGTCCTTTTAACTGTATTTCAATTTTAATTACTCCGAGCTGCCTTAAGTCCCTTTATGGGGCAAAGCAGCACCCCAAAATACTAAATTCTATTGCACATATAACACATGAGTTCATGTAACTATTTTGCGTGTTTCACCCTATTTTGCCATATTTTTAAAAAATCAGTTTAAGGCCTTCATCTGTCTGTCCTACCATCACAAAAATCTCCTTTTACTACATGTGTAATGAAATAAGATAACCACGGTTGGTATGGATTACAAAGTCCCAGGACACCATAAAGATTGTTTCCTGGGCCTAGATGTTTGTGAATTGCAAGCCATTTCATTAGATGCAAACACCTGTTATGGATACACAGCAGAGGTCTGATACTACCTTGCTGCTTTTGCTACAACTGAGAATGATGGCTAGTGGCCTTGAAATTGTGTTGCAGCAATAGCACCAAAAGCACTAGATGACATCTTGAAGCCTACTAGCTTCAATAAAGTAAAGGTTTCCCTTGCTCAAAAGCCAGTCATATCCGACTCTAGGGTTCAGTCCTCATCTGTTTCAAACCCAGCACTGTCTGCTTCTCCAGACATTTCCGTGGCCATGTGGCAGGCATGACTAGACACCGGAGCACACGGAATGCTGTTTATCTTCCCGCCCAAGTGGTCCCTATTTATTTACTTGTAATTTCTTGCTTTTGAACTGCTAAGTTGGCAGAAGCTGGGACAAAGACAGGAGCTCATTCCATCCTGCAGTACTCATGAATTAAACTGCTGACCTCCTGCCTTCCAGTCAGCGTCTTGGCTACTTGAGCCGCTGCTAGCTTCAATAGCATGAGGTTTTAGGTACCATATGTTAACACTAAACCTACTCAATCTGGCTTCAACAATCTAAACAATTTTCAGAATGCCAAGAGTTGTTTCACCATGTGCTGAGAGATCTAATTTTTTAAAATCCTTACATGCTAACTTCATCTCTGAAGGGGACCTAAACACCTCACAAGCAGAATAGAAAAAGAGATCCAATCTGAAAAAAGACTGTTGAAAATATTCAAACTTGTGACTATTGTATGATTGCAAGGGTTCCGAGCTACCATGGGCCCCTTGTGGTGTGAGAGGTAGCATATACATAAAATATTTGTGTGTCATTGATTCCACCCAGGTTTATTTGTTTTTAAAGGCATAAAGCACTAGACTAGTCATCTCCACCAATGGTTGCCACTGTGAGACTGTGCAACTTGTCCAAGAGGCACAAGTGGTAAGGCATGTGATCCCATCAGCTAGATACACTTGGGGACATGAAAGGCGCCTCCCTGAAGATTGCTACCGTACTTCAGTGATAGGATGTCCCCTGGGAAGAGATTTATCACCGGCAAGGGAGATTTTTCACCAGCTAATCCTTTCAACTCAGAAGCACCAGAAGTAAAAATGACTAGAAAGAAACATTTTAACCAGTGGCCCTTCTCAAGGCCCAAACGGACTGTGATATCAGTCAACATTGAAGGAATATCCTGTTAAAGAAAGCTTGCTTCAGGAACTCTGTAATAAAACATAGATGTGACCTATTATGCGTACAGGAGTTTACCTGTAGATGGTAGCCTGTGTGAATGCGAAGAGCAAAAAATCACCCATGATATAATGCATGTGATGCCCTTCAACAATGCACTTGAGGAGGCTTTTGTTGGCAAGAAGAAATGCTGTTGAGGTGGTCCAATACTGGGCGGATGTCACCTAGACCTTTTAATTCCTTTTTGTTTTAGATATATTAATGTTAGCTGTGTATGTTATTATATGCTGGTGGTGCCTCTGACACAAATAAATAAATAAATAAAGCTAGATACACTGCAGATTATCTCAATTAGGCCCTCTCCAGGGAAGAAAGGAGAGGATTCAAACTCCCAGACCCAAGCATTTTGACCTACCTAGGTTTAGCAGTTCAAGCATCATTTCTTACATATCAACCTTATGTCTTTAGGTGCAGGACTGGGCAGCCAAGCACCTGAAACCTTTGTCTTCTGCTAACTAAAGTTGCCATTTTAAAAAATGAATTGCCAGCGTTTTATCGTCTTCCCATTCATATGGGTTTTGCCATGTTTCTGTGCATTTGTATTCTCACACAAAAAAAGAACCAGAGCAATGGGGTTTATTGTGAAATAAGGCACTTTAAGCTTAAAGTTACAGTTTTATGCATATGTACACTTGGGAGCAAATATTTGACCACAGAGACTAGCAGCCTTTTCCCCCTTGGTTACTTAAAAGTGATTATTTTAGGGCTTGTTTCTATTGCTTTTGAATAAAAACGTAGAAAACATGTGTTGATTTTCTCCAGACTACATTACAATAGTAAGGCTACAGTGCTGTTCATACAGTTCTACAAGGAAGCACAATTGAATTCAGTGGGGCATATCGGACTCAAGTAATCACATTTCACACTATACAGTATTATGAGTGTGCTATCCATTCGACCTCAAAGACAGCCTTGAAAAATACAAAGGGACTTTCAGATGTGCATAAAAAAACTGTACAGTATGAAGTTTCCCGTCCTAATACAAAATTACTAAAGAGAATGTTTATAATCTTCACTTCCCTTAAATTCTGCCTGCATATATCATGAATGAAATCAAGGAGTCATGTAAAATAGACAGCCACTATTCATTTTTAATGATTTGTTAAACCATTTTTTTCATTTCATAGAGATACAATTTAGCACAGGAGTTCTCAACCTATGCCCCGGGGGCTGGATCCAACCAATAGCACCATTCCATTTGGCCCACATCCTCGCTCCCATCCTTTTCCTCTCTGCCTGGCTTGGCATGTCCCTAACACTGCTCCATAGCAGGGCAGATGTTGTAAGAAGGCTTACAACACCGCCCTGCTACAGATTGGCATTGGGGACAGAGAGGGAAAGGACAGTGGTGACAATGGCAGAAGTGGCATATGAACGCGGCCACCTGCATCATTCCTGGGTGCCACTCTGGCTGAGCACAGGCAAGGACAAGCAGGACCCCTTCTTCACCCATGGCAGGCCTGTACACAGGGAAATGGTGGCTGTGGCACAGGGTGTGTGTGTTTGCGGACCAGACTGTTGGGGGGGGAGTGGTGGCAGAGTGTGTGTGGGGGGAGTGTGAGTTGTGGTGGGAGGGACAACAGTCCAGCCCGCCAACAGTCTGAGGGGGGCGAGATCCGGCCCCTAGCTTTAAAAGGTTGAGAACCCCTGATTTAGCACCTCCTCAAAGATTATCACTGTAAAATAAAACTGGACAAAAGCTACATCTAGTACAGCAATGTGTGTGAGCGGCACGTTTCATCTGGTCAGTGAGGAAAGTAATTTGCTTAACACGGGGAAGTGGCCAAACCAGACTCTTAAGTCAATGTGATCTCTCTTTTCAATAGCCATTTCAACCATGGAATCAATAAAACCCACACAAAGCGACTATGCATTCTATCTCCACGCTTACTCGTTCCATGTGCAAAGCTTTATATTTTCATCCCTGGGTATGAGCTAAGCAAAAGGATTAGTTGCTCAAAATACACTGTGTCACACAAAGGGCCCTGCGCTGTTCCGCCCTATGTTTTGTTGTGCAGGAAACTAGGAGTCCAGACCTCTCCATCCGAAAAGCAATATACAGTGGTACCATGTACTGTACAACTATTTTAATCCATTCCACAGGGCTCGTTGTATGAAAAAAAAACCTTCTATATGATGTATGCATCGTATAGCGATTTTCCCTATGGGATGCATCGTACAACAAATATCTCTATGGGGAAAATTGTACAAAAAAAATTGTGGTACGATTTTTCCCAGAGATACATTGCATTGTATAACAATTTTAGTTGTTATATGGGACACAATGTTTTTCCAAATCCTAATTGTTGTACGATTTAATTACTGTATGAGGAATTCATTATATGGGGTTCTACTGTACATGATTTATTTAAAATATGTATTTTTAATTTGTTGAGGAAATGTTGCTACAATATATATATATTTAAAAATACAATCTCTACTCTTCAAAGGTAAAGTTAATGACTTTTTTCCAAATGATGTATTCCCTTCTTTATTATATGTGCTTCTGAAAATAATTTTGTGAAAATCAACTACAACTCATCATTTTAGGTAAGCGTTCCAAAAAATTCAATTTTTTTTAGGTAAGCAGTGTGTATAATGTTGGAAAAGGGTAGCCCTACAGCAAGACTGTCATGATACAAACCCACCCAGGCTGCCATTGCCCTGCCCTGATGCCATGTCCTCCCCTGCTATAATGTCCCTACCCTAGTATTCACCTTCAATGGGAGCCAAAAAATGTATATGGGGGCGGGGGGGGGGGGAGAAGGAGAAGCTCTTCCTTAGCAGCCTTTCCATTTCAGGTCAATTTGCAAGTATAATCTGCCAAATAAATTGCAAACATGCCTCACCCCTTTTAGATGCAACACAGGTTTAGAAGAGCCAGGCATATCGAGTTGTTGGCAGCTTAGCTTGTTTACATGTCCCACTCCATCTTTAGCTTTCTTGTGAACAGACTGAATAGTTGTGTGGGTAGAACAATTTGCTTGGAACAGACCAGGTAGTATTTGACAATAAGGAACAAAACTCGCACAATAAATGCATACTAACTTGTGCAACTGCAAAACTTATCAAAATTGCACTTTGGTATACATCTTCTATTCCAGTAATGCATGTTAAAAAGTCATGGTGGGGAAAAGATTCCATTCAATGTTTCAGAAAACAGTCAATAACTGAGGGCAAGAAAATCACATTAATGCTGATCATCCAGCAGATGGCAGCACAGTGCAATCTTAAAAAGTAAATGTTTCCCGTGAAAGTCCAGACCTGATTTTCAATTTACAACTGTTCATTTTTTAAAAATCCTTTTAAATAACACAAAATGTTAACTTCTGGGTTAATGTTTCTTCCAGTTCTTCAGGATCACTTCTGCTGCATCCAATGTTCTGTCTTTCTGTCAACACAAATTATACCAGCAGTTTAAAAAGTGAAATTAATTCACAGGACATATCTAAAAGACAATGAAACACTATTTAATTGCACTGCAATTGATGCTTGTACCTAAGGAACTGGGAAAGTATCCAGCAAAAGGACAGTAGCAGCAGCCAGAAGAAGCTTCACTTCTGCTTGGGCATTCATTCATTTGAGCGTTGTGATTTCTTTTTTCTTTTCAAATCAACAGGGTTTTTTTAATCATAGTGAGATCATTTATTTATTGTCAGCTGTAAAAAGCTGTTATGCTGGCCAACCATTGTGTGCCTCTGTACCTGATGTGTATAAGTTGCTGCCATGAAGCCTCTCTCTTATGCCTGACAAAGGGGAATTGGTCCATGAAAGCTAACATTAAAATACAGCAGTTAAGTCTTTAAAGTGCCACAACTTTTTTTTGTCTTTGGGGTTGTTGTTGTTTTGTTTCCTCTCTGATATGCCTGCACAGACTAACACTGCTACCACTTTAAAAAATGAGATCATTTAGTTATTCCAAGCAGTTTCATGTCTTTTTAAAACCTGGAAAAACTCCTTTTTGGATTAAAACTCCCAGTTGATTCTGAGAGTTGAAATTCACAATAATAAACAAAAAAGTATGCAGTTAATACCTGAAATGGAGTAGATCTTATGTTTCCAACCTTAAGGAGGAGGGAAGTACAGAAACAAATAGCCCCTAGCACCATTTTAATTCAGCAAACAAGAATGAACCCAAAGAAAGGCTCATTTCACCTTTGCTTTTCTTTACCTATTACAGTACACCATTTCCTGTCGCAAGTACGAGTATTATGGACAGTCTTCCCTGTAGTAGCCAGCATTTTAACACCTTATTTTAAGAATGGATGTTTTATATAAGATAATGCTGTTGCCACCTTTGGATGAGGGGGGGGAGGTGCCCCCATTTATTTTTTTTCAACAGTCTGGAAATGACTGAATTTCTTTATGCTTGTGCTTAGCTGTTGCTACACTATATATTTTTTTATAATGTCAGAAGCACACAAAGGTGATTTCTGGGTTGAAAGGATTTTTGCTGGAGGAACTCCACTCAGGGGACACCTAAATGAGGCTCCTTTCATGTTCCCAAGATCTTTTCCCACTGAAGTGGTCCCTATCTATCTACACTAGTACCCCGGATAACGTTATGACTTGGTTCCACAAGTCATGACGTTATCCGGTTTTTAGCGTTGTCCGATACATACATCAAACAACGCTAAAAAAAAAGCCCTGACGTCAGGGACAAACCACGCTGAGGCAAGGCTCGGCTTGTCTGAAATCCACCCCCCCGCCCTGGGTAGGCACGCGATCGCGCGTGTCGTTCAGGGTTAGGACAAGATACTGTACGGGGAAGACCTCCGTATCCTTCCCTAACCCCGAACGACACGCGCGCGCGCACCCGCCGCCCGATGTTTTGAAAGGGTAAGGGGATCTTCTCCTTACCCTTTTGGAACATCGGGCGGCATGCAGGCTTGCGCGCGTCAGTGGGGGTTAGGGCAGGATACGGAGGTCTCCCCCGTATCCTGCCCTAACCCCCACCGACGCGCGCCGCTCGCCCAATGTTTCAAAAGGGTAAGGATCCCCGTACCCTTTCCAAACATCATGGGGGCGGGCGCTGGGGGCGTTGGATTGGGTAGATATTCTACCCAATCCAACTCCCCCCCACGCACACGCTTGTACCGGATAACACTTAAAATCACGTTATTCGATACAAGATTTTTCCAAAAATCTTGTAACGTTATGCGGTTTTAGCGCTATACGGTACAATCGTTAGCCGGGGTATTACTGTACTTGCAATTTCTTGCTATCAAAGTGCTAAGTTGGCAGGAGCTGAGACAGAGATGGGCACTCATTCCATCATGCAGTACTTGGGTCTTCAACTGCTGACTTGTAAGGAGAGCTTCTTAACTACTGAGTCACTGCAGTCCCTATAAGTTAGCATGCAAACAAAGGGGACAGGAAGACTTTGCTTTCTACTTCATGGAGCTGGAAAATGTAGGCCAGTGGTGGCGAACCTATGGCATGCATGGGGGCACCCTCTGTGGGCACCCATGTGGTTGCCCCAGCACAGAGTTCACCCCACCCCTCTGTCCAGCAGCCCAATGGGATCGCTTCTTCCCTCCCCCCAGCACAGATTTCATCCCATCCCTCTGCCCAGCAGCCAAATGGGAGCGTAGCGCCTCCTCCCTCTCCTGTTGTCATGTTGGCACTTTGAAGTAAATAAGTGGGGTTTGAGGCTGCAGTTTGGGCACTCGGTCTTTAAAAGGTTCGCCATTACTGATGTAGGCCATCCCTGACACCAGTAAAAACAGTGTTGAATGTGTCATCTTGCACTGTAAATTTACCCTGCCCCTCAGTTAAAATGCCAGGCTAATACATGTTTTGGTACTGCAGAGGTAAGTCTGAGCACGTGGAACTGCGCAATCATATAATTAAAATGCAAAATACGTTTAACAGGAAATGCTTGTATTATGTGTCTGTGCCCAACCAAGCCCTGGTTCTTAAACAGCCCCGAAACAATAGGAGCTCATCACCCTTGGGTCCCTCCACCAGTTTCCACAGTTCTCTTCCGATACCACTGGGGCTGTTTTCAAGTGTCTCACTGTGCCAGGCAAGACCATCAGCCAGTCCTACACAACCGTGTTTCAAAACCAACTCCAGCAGGAGCATTTCTGAACCTGATTAAGTGGAATTGCTAGTTGTATGAAGAAGACATAGTAGCTGTGACAGCGCATGATGGGAACAACAACAACAACAACAACGATGATGTGTCATCAAATCTATTCCAATTTATGGCAACCTTTTTCAGGATTTTTGAGCCAGAGAGTACTAAAAACAGGTTGTCATTCACTTCTTAATTACTAAAAAATGGTTTGCCATTCCCTTCTTAATTACTTGATAAAGGAAAGGAAAAGAATGATCAAGGATCAAATTACTTTGAGTGATACCAAACAACAGGATACCCAGTGGGGTGTAGGAGACAGAGCAATAGACTAAGGATGATAAGATCTGGGTTCAAATCCTGACATGGCCATAGAAAGTCACTGTAAGAGGCAGCATTGATAAACGCACTCCTAAAATATTTCATTTACAGTACTTTGAAATCACTATCAGGGTCATTATCAGTGATTCTGGGAGACATAGAAAGAGACTTCCGGAAGAGTGGAAACCAGTCTAGAAGTATTGCAGCTTGACTGCTACTCTCTCTCATTCTCTCTCTCTCTCAACACTGCTAAGATTCTGATTGTCAAACTTACTTTGATGAAGCAAAAACGTATATACTTCTCAAACTGACCCTTTGTTTCTGAGCTACAAAATGAGGAGAGAGGAATAGCTGACAGTTTCTGAAATGACAAAACATAATTATATGTTCACACAATGTACCAAGCATATTAATAACATATTCACAAAGTGAGCAAGCCAAGGCACTCTGACCTTGGTTTAAGCAAGAATTACTTCTGAGGAAGGAATGCACTGTAAAATCAGCCTGGGATTCAACCAGATGTGTGTGAGAGTTCAAAGCTGTGGTTCCCAATGTATGTATGTATGTATGTATGTATGTATGTATGTATGTATGTATGTATGTATGTATGTATGTATGTATGTACAGTCAAACCTCACATAACGAGCATTTCCCTTAGCGAAAAACTTGCATAATGAGCAAGTTTTTCTCTAAGCGGTCTGACTCGCATAACAAATTTTTCGCTATGCGAGTTGGACTTTTCCCTATGGAAAAACTCGCATAACGAGCGTTTCTATGGGGAAAACTCGCATAGCAATTTTTTTCACTATGCGAGTTTTCCCCATAGAAACGCTCGTTATGCGAGTTTTTCCATAGGGAAAAGTCCGACTCGCATAGCGAAAAATTCGTTATGTGAGTCAGACTCACATAGCGAGTTTTTTGCATAGAGAGCAACCTCACAGAACGCATTAAATTTGTTCTGCGAGGTATGACTGTATGTATGAATTTATTTATTTATTTATTATATTTATATCTTATCCATCTGGGATATTTTCCAACTCTGAGCAGCTTATAAGATATTAAAAAGGTATTTTCCCAATCTGAAATTACTTTCCCAATCCGGTTGAACTGCAACATCCAGAACCCTTGACCAACCAAGAGTGGCCAACTTTTTGCCACAGGCCTGACCACACACCCCCTCCCGACTGCTGAGCACATACAGCAGAAGTGGGCGCATTTACCGCTGATGTAACTGTACCCACTTTGCTGTTTATGACAGTTGCAGGTGCATTTGTGCATGCGGGGTGCGTTTTACTGATGACATAAATGTACCCGCTTCCACTTCCGGGTGTGGCGGAGGCAGCGACGGGCCAGAAGGAATGGCGTTGGGGGCTGGGGCCAGCCCACGGTCTGCATGCTGGGAACCGCTGGGCTAGAGATTCTGGAAATTGGTCAAACAACACCTGAGGTGTTAAGTTTGGGGATCACTACAGATTTTGTTCTTGCATGTTGTTGTTGATTTTGCACTATTTGAGAAGCACCCATCAACCTGTACATATATTGTCCATTTTATTCGTGATCTTAGGCAGAGAAGTACTTTCTCCATTAGAATTCTGCAGCTCTGCTTTATGGAATAATAGTACACTGGTACCTCAGATAACGTTATGACTTGGTTTTTAACGCTGTGCAATGCATTGATTGCACAACGTTAACCCAGGCAAAGGACTATTCGAGGCTGGAATAGCTCTTTGCAAGCTCTTTGCTTGTGAGGGAAGCCTTGTTCCCTTTGCAAACAAAGGGCTATTTGAGACTGGAATAGCTTCAGGATGGAATAGCTCTTTGCTTGTGAGGGGGGCCTCCTTCCCAAGGAAAAGACTATTTGAAGCTGAAATAGCTCTTTGCTTGTGAGAGAAGCCTCATTCCCTTCGCAAGCAAAGGACTATTTGAGGTTGGGATAGCTCTTTGCTTGAGAGGGGAGCTTCGTTCCCTTCCCAAGCAAAGGACTATTCCAGCCTCAAATAGCCCTTTGCTTCTGAAAGGAGCCTCGTTCCCTTCCCAAGCAAAGGACTATTTGAGGCTGGAATAGCTCTTTGCTAGCTCTTTGCTTGTGAGGGAAGCCTCCGTTCCCTTTGGAAAGAACAAGCATTTGAGGCAAACATTGTTATCCTAACGTTATGTACAATGCAAATGTTTGCCTCAAATTCCCCAACGTTATCCGATTTTAATATTATCCGATGTAAATGTTATCCAAGCTATTACTGTACTTGTCTTCCAAAACCATATTTAACTACAGAAAATGTAGGCTATGGCCAGTTGTTTGCCCAGAACCAACTACCAAAGGATTTCTAAAAGAAAACAGCTGTTCATAAAGCAGTGGTTTTGTCCAGCCCAGAGGCAGGTTCATGCAAAGGCCAGGGCCAGTAGGTCAGTTGTCTTCATTGAAGTAAGCAAACTGTCCTGGATCCCTAGCAACAGACATGCAGCTTTTTATTCTGTTCTAACTTCCCAAAATCAGAGACACTTCGGCATTCTAATAAACTGCCTTCATTTGAAGAAACAAAGCAAATCCTTACCTTAGATTTTATCATCCATTTCACAAAATTATAGTCATAAGGTTTATCTTTATCCAAGTCAGAGAGATCCACATCTTTAAAAACAACATCAGAAAAAGGAAACACTATTATTAGGAGAATATATTTATAAACTATTCACTATCCTGCACTGCTTTTTATTTTTTGCAAAGCAGTAGAAGAGAAGAATGTGAGAAACATAAAATATACAATGTTGGTTTGAGCATCATTATGCTACACTGTACATCTTTCCAGAGACAAAGCTCTAAAGAGCTTTCTTTATTTATTTATGTCAAAGGCACCACAAGCATATACTGTACAGTAGAACTCCATTTAACGGAAAAACTCCATTCCATGGGACTCTTTGTTATGTGAGTTTTTTCGTTATATGAAGCACTATTTCTGATACCCCGCATAACAAAAATAATACATTCATTATACAGGGTCCGTTAAGTAAGGTATACCTCGCTTAACAAAAACCCTGTATAACTAACATTTTATTTTTGTTATGCGGGGTATACCTCACTTAATGAAAACCTCATATAACAAAAAATTGGTAATGAGGGGTATCACGGTTAGCACAAAAATGCTTCGTTATACAAATTTTTCGTTATATGGAGCGTTCGTTATGCAGGGCTCCGCTGTAATAACATACAAAGCTAAAATTAACATATCTAAAACAAACAGGAATTAGATGACATCTGCCCAATATCAGGCCACATCAACAGCATTTCCTCTTGCCAACATAAGGTCCTCCTCAGTGCACATTGAGGGGCATTGTGTGCATTGTATCATATGGGCAACTGTTTGTTCTTTTCCACATTCACAGGCTACTATCTAAGAATTTAATATAATTTAATATAATATAATTTAATATAATTTAATATAATATAAATTTGAACTAATAAATAAATAAATAAGAAATAAGAAAAAACCCACTTTCCCTGGTTAGCCCTTGATCTTCCTACCACTGCCTGCAGTCTATTTAAAAATTTCTACACAGGGCATGGTTGTTCTTGGCCAGGCGGTAGAGAGTCATGTGGTTCTGCCCAGTTATCTGGTAGCTCCTTGCTCGCCTTCCATAGTTCTAAGGCATTCTATGGTGGCTGGTTGTTTGGAGGGGCAGAAGTTGTGAGGAAGCTATGCCTTGATTTCAGTCTCTGTTTGGGTAGTTGGTGAACAAATAGCAGGTGTGTTTCCAAGGGACTTGCTTTGACCCACTCTTTCTGAGTAGCACTTTATTGACAGAATTTTTGATGGAGGGATGCCGGCTAAACAATGCACTTTTTGTACTGGGGTTGGTTTTAGGCATCCTGTGACCAATCTTGCTGTTTCATTTAGGGCAAAATCTACCTGCTTTGCATGTGTCTAAAGAGCTAAGAAATCATGATAAACCAAATGGCTGAACGGGTCGATTGGGAAGCCCTGAGTCTTTTTGACTCCCTCTTCCTTTATAACATATACTAAATAATTTATTCAAAACCACAAGCATTTTCCCAAACCCTGCACTTTATCACTGGTTGCTAGAAACATTGGTAAGGGGCCCTACTGTGAAATGACATCAATGTTTTGAGCTGCTATTTTTTTTTGGCAGCAGGAAAAACTGAATTGTTCTGTACTTCAGCAATAGTTACAGCATGTAACATTTTATGTTTCTGAGAATGTGTAGATTAAATATTGATAAAAAAAAAAGCAAACAGGATGCTGCAGGGCATGTTCATAATCAAATATCTGATACAAGTTCCAGTGTTGGAGAAATTAGCCACACCATACTCTTGCTGTCGTAGATTAATATTTGCCATGTGCCTGCCACTGAGTAATGTTTTCACTCACTTAGCGTGGAAACATCAACAATCATGAAATATCCTCCCTCTGGAATAAAAGGTTTCAGTCCAACTTCTAGGAGCATCTGAGCCATTCGATCCCGTTTTTCTTCCAATTCTCTGGGCAAAGAGTAGAAGTAACAGTCTGGATCCTCCATGCGTTTCAAGTCAATTAAAAATGCTTGTGCCACAGCCTCCTGAGAATTTAAATCAGAAAAGAAAGAAAAACCAATTAGCAAAAACAAAAAGATTGCCACCAATACTTCCCGTTAAACTAATTTTTCATGTTGTTTAGTAGTCTCAACATCCCAGACTGCATCAAACTTTTTGTAAACACACTGGTCTGTACACAACAAGGTCACGCAAGGCCTCCTGTGACTAACCCTGGACATTTTGAAAGTCAGGCCAAAGGCGACCTTTAATACAGGTTTTGTGGCACAGTTGCTTTCATAAAGGTGTAATTTAACATAACAATGCACACTAGGGACCACTCTCCTAGCATTACATTGTGTACAGGCCACTGTTTTCTTTACATGCATTTATACCTACCTGTAGCGGAGTTGGGCAGGTATAGAGTGTGTTTTGCTGAACAACCTGCAAATGTTTTATCAGATGCTGGGGACCGACAGACCAACCAAGCTTAAACAAAAAGACATAAACTGTAATAAATATCTGGTTATTGATCTAACATCCACAAAACATTGACTACCAACAGGCATAAAGCCAAACACATTTTAAATCCACGCCATGTGTACTCTACACCAGCCTTACGGATAAGCGCAAGAAAGTTACTAAATCACAAAAATGTTTCATTGGTTACATATAACCAATTAGTTATTTGTGGGTTCTTAATGAGATGGAATAAAAATAACTCTTGCTATATCAAAGAATCCTGGCTGGTTGCCTGGAAGTGCCTGTTGCCCATCAGAAGCAAGCAGGTAGAGCTAATTTAAAATACTCTTTTTCAAAAGGCATCCTATATATGACTATATATTTTTTATTCTATTGTATTTTTATGTAAGATTTATTAACTACATTGAGCGTTAATTTTATATTTATTCATGTTGTTATATGCTGTTTCCAATTGTATTTTGTATATTGTATGATGTTATGCTGTCACTTTTTGTTCATTGTGTACTTTGGTTATTGTATATCATTGATTTGCTGTTTACATTGTATCTATTGTGTTTTATTTTTATGATTTGTAAGCCGCCTAGAGTCGGGTTCTCCTGAGTAGGGCGGGATATAAATTTGAAACAACAACAACAACAACAACAGAAAAAAGTTAACATAATTAAAGAATTACAGATATTTTTAAAATCCAAACAAATATAATATACAAACAGTTATGGAAAATGAAGGTATATATTTCTGTATCTATAGAGAAATGAATAGTGTATGCTATACAGTCAAACCTCACATAGAAAGCCTCGCTTAAAGAGTAACTTGCTTAAAGAGCAGAATTTTTCTCTGAATGTTCACTTCGCTTAACAAATAAAACCAACCAAACATTCGCTTAACAAATAAACCAGGGTTCGCAATCTCCCCTGCCAGAAGACACAATTGGTCACTTACAATGGTGTTTCACTTAAAGAGCAAAAGTCGCTTAAATAGCAATCCTGTAGAACACATTATGCTCTTTAAGCGAGGTACAACTGTATATACATTAGATATACCAGTGATGGCAAACCTTGGCCCTCCAGCTGTTCTTGAACTTCAATTGCCAGAAGCCCTGATCAGCAGGAGTGCTGACTTGGGCTTCTGGGAATTGAAGTCCAAGCACAGCTAGAGTGCCAAGGTTTGCCATCACTGCTATATACTATATTATGTCATGAACTTTCATTGATAATTTTCCTGTCCTGGTGTACGCCTGCCTGATGAAGAGATCTTGAATCTTGAAAGCTTGCACAATGATTTACAGTATTTTTGAGTAATCCAATAAGGGTATCTCCTTTTCCCTGCATTTGTTTTGTGTATGGATCACACAGGTGTCTTTGTTTGCCTATGGAACTACTGGATACTGCAAATAGCTGTCTGGCAACACTACCAAGAATGGCTTGGACTTTTTAACATCAGAACAGCACCACAAACTGAAGAACCTTCTAATACTAGGTAATATTTTTAATTGGCTTTGATTTGGCTACAATTGGCTAACATAGTGTGTAAACCAAATTACACCCCAACTCCCCGATGGAAAGCCCCTGGAGTTTTGCATTGCCTTTGTCTGGCCACAAAAGGAAGCTAGAGCCTCAAAGGCCATGTGAGAGCAATAAGCAAATACAGTAGAATCCCGCATAACAAAAAAACTCCGTTCCATGGAACTTTTCCCTATGCGGTTTTTTCCTTATGCGGTTCCCTATGGGAGATAACCCGCATAATGGGGGGGCGGGGGGGCGGAGTTCATTAACCAAGGTTCCCATTAAGCGGGTATACCCCAGTTACAAAAAAATCCCGCATAATGGGGGAAAATTCATTATGCGGGGTATTGCCATTGAATAACGAACGCTTCGTTGTGAAAAAAATTTCCGCTATACAATGTGTTTGTTATGCGAGGTACCACTGTACCTTGCTTCCTGTTGGGGGAGAGTACTATACAAGTGCTGTTTTTTCCACATTCATTTGTAAGGAGAGCACTTGGCAGAACCATCATGCCATGAACTTTCATTGATAATTTTCCTGTCCCGATGCATGCCTGTCTGATGAAGAGATCTTGAATCTTGAAAGCTCACACAATGATTTATTTTTTGAGTGATCCAATAAAGGTTTTACCTTCTTCCTGCATTTGTTTTATATATATAGTAATGATACATTTCTCCAGAATCTACAAAAAACACATAATATTGAAAATAAATCATGTAGGAACTCAGATCTAGATCCAATGGGCCCATTTCAACTCTGATGTACGCAGGGTTCTGGAGCATATCAGCATTCAGGTGAAGCTGAGCCAGTTTTATTTTGGATGCAACCCCTCACAATGGTCAGTATCCTACTAGTAGTCTACGCTGGAAAGTAAAGTAATTGAATCAATTGCTGAATGCTAATTTAACACTTCAGTAAATCCTACCACCTCAGGACCACCTCAGGAACATCACAGAACTCTCTCTGCCTGCTGGAGAGGGGGAATGAGGGCCAACTGTGTGGACCAGCTAGCTCAGCCATAAAGACCTTGCTGCTACTGCTATTGCTGCCTCCATGACCACCTCAGGAACATCACAGAACTCTCTCTGCCTGCTGGAGAGGGGGAATGAGGGCCAGCTGTGTGGACCAGCTAGCTCAGCCATAAAGACCTTGCTGCTACTGCTATTGCTGCATTCATGACCACCTCAGGAACATCACAGAACTCTCTCTGCCTGCTGGAGAGGGGGAATGAGGGCCAACTGTGTGGACCAGCTAGCTCAGCCATAAAGACCTTGCTGCTACTGCTATTGCTGCATTCATGACCACCTCAGGAACATCACAGAACTCTCTCTGCCTGCTGGAGAGGGGGAATGAGGGCCAACTGTGTGGACCAGCTAGCTCAGCCATAAAGACCTTGCTGCTACTGCTATTGCTGCCTCCATGACCACCTCAGGAACATCACAGAACTCTCTCTGCCTGCTGGAGAGGGGGAATGAGGGCCAGCTGTGTGGACCAGCTAGCTCAGCCATAAAGACCTTGCTGCTACTGCTATTGCTGCCTCCATGACCACCTCAGGAACATCACAGAACTCTCTCTGCCTGCTGGAGAGGGGGAATGAGGGCCAGCTGTGTGGACCAGCTAGCTCAGCCATAAAGACCTTGCTGTCTCTCTTGACTGTATTGTATTTTTACACTGTATTTTATTGTATTGTTTTTTTCTTTTATGTAAAATTTATTGTGTTATCTGTGCTGCATCTGTTGTTATATTTTTATATTATGCTGTATTTATATTTGAGATTGTGATACTGTATATGTTTGTGTTATGTGAGCCCCTCTGAGTCGCCTCAGTGAGGTGAGTAGAGGGGCATATAAATCTAATTTAATAATAATAATAATACTGACTCAGGGGCTCTACTCTAGCTGGGAGAGTCAAGTATTGTATCCATGCAGACCCCACTAGGTCAGGTGAAAGGAAGTGCAGAATGAACTCACCAAAACTCACACGGAAGAAAAAGATCTCTTAATTATATTCTCTTTACCTTCCAGCCAGTTACACTGTATGTTTTCCCAGCACTTCCCACAGTTACTGTTCTTTCCCACATTCCAGGCAAAGTAGCTGTTTATTTTAAAACGGACACAGAAAGACAAGCATGATTAAGATACTACTACATATAAGCTTTTTGCTGCACTACAGAGAAAAGTAATTTAATGCAGTATAGGTGACAAGTATATTTGGGACTGTGGTGGCTTAGTGGTTAACATGCTGAACTTGATGACTGGGAGGTCAGCAGTTCAAGACCCGAGTGCTGCATGACAGAGTGAGCCCCCATCTCTGTCCCAACTCCTGCCAACCTAGCAGTTTGAAAGCAAAATAACTGCAAGTAGATAAATAGGTACCACTTTGGTGGGAAGGTAAACAGTGTTCCGTGCACTCGAGTGTCTAGTCATCCCTGCCACATGTCCATGGAAACATCTGCAGACACAGACAGCACTGGCTCTTTGGGTATAAACAGAGATGAGCACTGAACCCTAGAGTCAGATATGACTGGCTTTCAAGCAAGGGCAACCTTTACCTTACAATGCAATGTAGCTTGTGCATAACTATGCAGGCAGGCTCTTCTTGCAGGAGGCACTCAGGGGAATCAACTCCCCAATCTCTGGCTCCACAGAACAGATACATAAACCACTGAGCTATACAGCCAGCTTGAATTACATGTAACAGTGATAAAAAGAATGCCACCAAAGATTGTAATTCCATGAGTGTAAAGCAGCATGTTATCTCCTACTTCACACCATTCAACGCCATGGATAGAAAAGTGCACAATTTCTTGAAATCCTAACTTGGGTAACTGCTGCTATGTAGACAGAGAAGACACGGGGAACATGGCACCCATACTTCAGCAACTCCACATCACATTAGCAAATTTAAAGCAAAGCAAGATGTCACTGATGTGCAGAGAAAATAGCTACTTTTTGCAGCATCACAGAAATCTTCAATAGGTACCTATTTTAATGTGCTTATTCCCAGTGTATACCAGCCATTCATAGACTTCGTCACTGATACACAAGGTGTCATATTTAATGCAGAGATCAGCTATTGTCTGGAGCTCTTCTTTTGTATAGACCTAGGAAGAGGAGGAAGATAGGAATATTTCAAATACCACATGACCTAAAATAGGCCACTTTTTGAACTCCCTCCACCCTCTGTGACTTTCCATGACCTTTGACCAACCCCACAAATTACGTGGTTTCTCTGTTTTTCGTGCCCAGCTCTGCCACCGCCATCCACGTGCCACCACAAATCTTGCATCGGGAACTTTTCGATAATTTCGAAGTCACGTGACATCACATCGAACTCTCCTCCCCCCAGTCACTTTCCGTGACTTTTGGTCGACCCCCTCCCCCCTAAAATGGTCACATGGTATTTGAAAGATCCCATATAGTACATAAATGGAGCAATATAGTCCAATATAAATATTTATTTCATTCAGCAGACACATTCAAAAACAGGAGTCTCACCTTTCCTATAGGATTGTGTGGGGTATTCAGGATAATAGCTTTTGTCTTGGCATTGAATTTACTTGCAAGTTCAGTGGGATCTAAGACCCAGTCAGCACTAGATGGAACATCTCTAGCTGTTGGTTTCTAAGATATAAAATATACATTTTATTTAACTAATAAATAAAACACTAATCTTGAACATGCTTCACCAGAAATTTTATGAGAAGATTTATTCTATTATACAGGATGTATCTGTAAATGGCACACTGGAGTTATTAACAAAAAGAATGTTAAGATGGGTTACATCATGTGTAACTTCCCCATAACAGATCTTCAGAATTGATAGCCTCCATGAGCACACTAATCCAACCAACAGAAGCAATAAATAATAAAGAATTAAATGTAATATAAAACACCAATCCTATGAAAACATTCTGTGCCTTTAGTTCTATGCTACATTCATGTCAGCTCTAAGCTCCCTAGAATTAATATACTGTACTGTATAGTAAATTATCTGGCATCACAGAAATTTTCAACAAACTTAAACACTCCATTTCCAATCTTTTTTGTACATTGATGTATAAACATACTGTATACCAAATAAGCCAAAATCACTACGGTGGTTAGGGATATTGATTCAGTCCAATGCATGTCTATACTCATCTACATCATGCTACACTACATTTTAAGAAAAGTGGACATAACGTAAAAGCTTTTAAGAATCCAGTGCTAGTATACTAAAGAGATGTTCACAATAATTTTCTCTGTTCATTATTAGGAATCATCCTTAATATTCTTATAACCTGAAGCACTTAGGATTCAATCAAACTCAATAAATTAATGTATGGCCTGGATTCCCCCTTCCTTCTGAAAACAAACATGGCTTTTGTATTTAAAAGAAAGGGGTTTAAAAATTTTCTGAATTCTGAAAAGACCCTGTCGATACAGGTTTCTATAATTTAAATGAAAACTTTTAAGTGGCTTTGCATTTCTCTTGTTATGAATGTGTTTACTCAACATATTGTTTTTCACTTAATGTGGATGACAAATTAAGATAGCAGAGGAAAAATAACATTCATTCTAAATTAATACAAAAAGCAGATTTCTCTTCCTTCAACTTCTTCCTATAAAATTTATGAATGTTACAACATTACAAATATACTCACATATCTCAAAGATATAAAAACTGGTTTTGCTCCTGCCATCCTCACCATCGGCTCATAACAATCAAAGAAAGGTTCTATAATTATCACCTGAAACAAACATATCAGCTAATTGACATGAATGAGACAGAACCACAGTGAAATCTGACACATTGGATTCAAAATAGCAGAAAATTACTGTACACCATATTTAGTTGTAGACTAAATAATTTTTGAAATAATTATTCAAGTAAAAATTGATAAACTCATATATTTTTTAAAAACCCACAAAGATGTATCTTCCACTGGGAACACGAAAGATACTATCCTTGTCCATTTTTACACCAATTTCTAAAGTGTTCCATATGCTTTCCAAAAAAAGTTGTCTCTTTTGCTGACATTCAGCCTTTCCTTCTCGCCAAAACAAAATCTTTTAAATAACCTGTATACATTAATCACTCCCTTTTTAATTCTGAAAATTAAAATTAACTTTATAGTTGTAGACTAAATGCTACAGCTCCTGATTCATTCTATTCACAAAGTAATGCAGCAATACCTCACATAACAAATTTAATTCGTTCTGTGAGGCTGCTCGCTATGCGAGTTTTTCACTATGCGAGCCAGACTCGCATAGCGAAAATTTCTATGGAAAAACTCGCATAATGAGCTTTTTTTAGGGGAAAAACTCACATAGCGAATTTTTTCGTTATGTGAGTTTTCCCCATAGAAACGCTCGTTATGTGAGTTTTCTATAGGGAAAGTCCGACTCGCATAGCGAATATTTTCTCTATGCAAGTCGGACTCGAAGCGCTCGTTAAGCGAGGTTTGACTGTATAATAAAAGAGAGAGATAACTGAGATATAGAATAACTAAATCAGAGGACAATGGGTGTAATCTGTACACTAGAAGATAACTAGGAAGCTGAGATTTAAAATCAACACAACTGAACACTTAAGGAAATGATGCAAAGCAAAACATGGAAGAAAGGTTTAACAACTATTATTAATTTTATCACAAATGATCTGATTCAGAACTCACACTATTCTACTTATTTAACATGGGTAATATTCTTGATTCTACAAAGACTGAGATAGATGTCCATTATTAATAGATTGATACAGACATAGGTAAAATGCTCAAGGACAGCATCCAAAAAATAATTCATGCTCTGGGACTTAATCATTTATTTATTTATTTTTAGTATCTAAGTTACCAGACATCTAGTCTCCCCTCTCCCAATCCTACTAGAAGGAGCCAAGGAAAATAATTTGTTGTGGGACAAAAACTCAGTGGTAGATGGCTAGCAAATCAACATCAGAATCATCATTGCTAGTTTTCAAAACAGCCCTGCTTTTGTACTTCCAGTAGCAACTTGATACTTAACCAAATTACTGAGGCTGCTGAATATTTTTTTATCCTCTTCTTCTTGTGCCGTATCCAATTCCGAGTATTGGCTAGCCACATGACAACCAGCCATGAAGATTGTCCTGAGAATATAATGCAGTGGCTTTCCATTTCCCTTCCACATTGCAGCATGACCTCTGTATCACTGATCCAGTTCCAGGAGTCACTTTCTGGTCCTGAGTCCTTTTGGCATGCAAAGTCTCCATCAGCCCCAGGCCAGTATTGATGAAGCTACTGCTCTCCATCAGATGGATTCAAGTGGGATTTAATTTATTTGGGGACCATCGCCCTTCCTTGTGGACTTCTCCACCCAAGGCTGTTAGTCCTCAGGGTTGTCAGGTTAGTTAACCGTCGCCTTACGATTGCCAGTATGCTCTACTCTGTTACCATAGCAGGATGACCTGGCAAGACTCTACTTTTACCCTCATGCCATGAAATCTTTCATCTTCTAAATTAATGTGTGTTGGCTTGCACAGGAGCCAGGCCAGTTAAAAAAAGGTGGCAGCTCTAGTCTGATTTCTTAGGCCTCAACGATAAAAGAAATTCAAGTTTAGCATTCTTTGAAGCACTAACCAAGAAAATAAATTTTAATGTGGACTATTAGTAAGATTTGAAGCTGTTTTGTTTATAAAATGAAGAGAATAAACAGTTTTCAATGCATCTTGATTGGAAACATAATTCCTACCCCTGTTTTTTGGACCATGTACAAGGATCACATGCCTCCCCCCTTTCTTTTATTAGAGAACTTACTTCATCTTCTACTTCAATGAGCCCCTGTATGGCACTAAAGAGTGATCCATATCCTCCTACTGTAACCAGGATGTCAGTGTAGGGGTCAATTTTTCTTCCACAAACTTTTTCATAAAGTTGGGACAAGACTTTCACTAACAATGGATGCCCCTGTATATTTTTTTTACATGAAAAAAGCACAGTTAGATGGTCATTTCATGATAAATGATATTTTATTATACTGTATTCTTTTACCACTTATCAGCCATATAGACTATGCCTGACACACAAAACACACAAGAGCCCAATTATATATTGAAGACAAAGATTCAGATATCATCAGACACTAACACCACATCTTAGAGCCAGGAGAACTGAATTGAACAAAAGATTCATCCACAATTCACATGGGATCTCTTCTGTATAGCAAGTATCCCACTGAATAGGAGTCTTTGTACGGGATCACAAGCTATGAATTGTGCCCAGAGTTATTAAAACCTATGACAGTATCCCTTTTAAGAGAAGGGATAATCTGGAAACAAAGTGGGCGATAAAACCTGCAAGTTGTACCACATTCAAGGAACAAGTTATGTAGCAGTTCACAAGTGATTTAAACTGGAGTAAGTCTTCCAAAGCATTAAACTAGGTAACAGAAATAAATATAACCATACACCTCTACTGGCTTTTTTCCTGCTATTAGTTACTTAGGTGCTGAATTTAGCAAAGCATTTTGTTGGAATGTTATCATCATCAGGAACCAAGCATTGAACAATGACTTTGTTAGATATGAAAATACCCAAATTCCCATTTTTCTTTATCCAACAAGCTCTTTGGAGAAACATGGGCAAGTCTATAAATTGGATAACCCTGAGCATAAAATATTAATAACTAAATGCCATTAAGTCTATTACAGCTTATGATGACCCTACATTACTACAAAATTAAAGAGCATCATCTTGTAAGCTGTAATTAATACTGGAATGAATCTGTGCTACAGGAATGAACCTACTTGTTTTTTACTTAGATCTATGCATATTTACATTTAAACTGCTTGCATCCTTATGATTAGAGGTTGTACCACTGGTCAGCATGAGATTCTGAATCTAAGAAGCGGGACTGAGAAACAATGTGACTACTGTACACAACTGCTTTAAAACAATACCTTTGAGAATTTAATTTATACAATGTACTCACAAAGCCCCGTGTATATTGGTTCAGTCTATCCACAGAGGATGCTTTTGCTAACTCTTCTTTGACGTAGTTAGGAGGGGATATATCTGGAAGACCTTGCCCAAGATTAACAATTGAAGGGTCTGCAGCTACTTTTGTAAATTCTACCCTGTAAAAGTAAGAAATTATAATGATTAAGATTAATATAAAACTACAAGGAAGACTATTTCAGATTAAAGCATAAAATAGAGCAAGTAGCCATACAAGAAGCCACCCATAAGGATGGTGGAAAATTAGACATTCCAGAGGCTTAAATGTCAAAATACTCCCAAGAAGACAAAATACAGTCAAACCTTGCATAACAAGCGTTTCACTTAGTGAAAAACTTGCATAACGAGCAAGTTTTTCGTTAAGCGTTCTGACTCGCATAACAAATTTTTTGCTATGCAAGTCAGACTTTTCCCTATGGAAAAACTTGCATAATGAGTGTTTCTATGGGGAAAACTCACATAACTGATTTTTTCGCTATGTGAGTTTTCCCCATAGAAACGCTCGTTATGTACATTTTTCCATAGGGAAAAGTCCGACTCACATAGCGAAAAATTCGTTATGCGAGGTATGACTGTACCAATAATGTCAAAATATTAGGACAGGTTTTCTCAACCTTTCCGGGGTGAAGGCCAGGTCACTCCCCTCCAAATGGCTGCGCGGGCTGGTCACGTTTCTGCATGAGATCTCATGAGATTTCAGTGAGTTCTCGTGAGATTTCAGCGAGTTCTCATGACATTTTGGTGAGATCTCGCAAGATTTCAGCGAGATCTCACCGAAATTTCATGACTCTTGATGAAAATGCGCATTTTTGCCATTTTTCGGTGCTTCCAGGTGGCAGTGGTGGGAACAAAGAGGACATCGGGGACGGATGAAAAGGCTTCAGGGGCCAAGTTTGACCGATGGGCCGTAAATTGAAAATGTCTATATTAGGACATACCTGTCAAAGTCAACATTTCTCCACCTCATTTTCTTCTCTCAAACTAAGCCAAGAACAACTTCACTTGAGAGTACATTGATTAAAATTTGCTTTTGTTTATTCACCTCTCCGTTAATCAAACTGGTATTCTTAACAGAGCTATACTTCAGACCCATGAGTTTCACCACCAATAATAACATGCTTGATCTCAAAGCTACCTTTCTAATTTGATCCTTCCAGATACAGTACTATTAATGTCAATTTTATATATTTTTTATTTTTCTTGTTTTTCCATAACTAATTCTCTTTACTGGGGGAAAAGAGGAAATATACAAATCATAGAGCAGGGGTGCCCAAACGTTTCAGGCCGTGGGCTGGTAACATGGTTCAGGGAGCCAGTCACTATGGCCTTGGGGCCAGATGCGGCACCTGACGCCAATTCATCCAGCCCATGAAGCCCTTGGTGATCCTGGAAGCAGAAGTAAAATGCGTGCTTTGTGTATTAAGTCACACTAGAGTATACCAACTGAATCTTCAGCAATTGGATGAGTCAATTCTTCCCTTGGTTTTATTGATTCAAAAGCTTACTCTAGTTGTGACTTATTATGGTAATATAAGTCACAATTACAGTGGACCCATTTGACTCAACTGTTTTACCTGTTTAACTAGAAATTAATAGATTTCTACCAGTATCTTCACTAATGATTATTATGTAATGGTTTTATTTCACCGAAGTATCCAACTTTAACAGCAAAATACTATGAAAAAGATGGTAATATGTGTCTCCATATTATTATCTCCCCATACTGATTTCTCCATCAAAAAGTGATAATAAAACTTGATCAGCTCTGTTTTGTCTGACTTATACACATGGTCGATAGCTAATATGAATGAGAAGTATAGAAATACATCTACAAAATGTACATAATTTTCTTTATTTATTAATATCTGAGATTAAACAAAACAGAACAGCAAAAATGGTCTGGCACTTTGAAGACTAATTCCTGTACAGTCAAACCTCCCATAACAAGTGTTTCGCTTAGCGAAAAACTCGCATAACAAGCAAGTTTTTTGCTAAGCGGTCTGACTCTCATAATGACAATTTTCATTATGCGAGCCGGACTTTCCCTATGGAAAAACTCGCACAACGAGCGTTTCTATAGGAAAAACTCGCATAGCGAATTTTTTCGCTATGCGAGTTTTCCCCCTTGAAATGCTCGTTATGTGAGTTTTTCCATAGGAATTTTGTTTGTTTCGCATAGCGAGCAACTTCGCATAGCGAGCAACCTTGGATAACAAATTTAATTCGTTATGCGAGGTATTACTATATTTAAATGTGAGCTTTCATGGACCAAGTCCACAAACATTTTATTTATTCATTCACCAATTTGCATTAATTATTACTTACCAAACATTGCTATCAAGCCCTTCAATTCGTTTTGCATTTTTGTGCCTGAAAGTCATGGTCTATATATAAAAATCAAAAGGACAGAGGAATTTTGTTAGAAACACAAATGTACTATCATTAAGTCACTAAAGTAATACATAAATTTACCCTTTAAATGTCTTCCTTTTAAAATTATTTATCTTAATACAAAATAAAGACAGACAAGAGATTAAAATAAACAATAAAACAACAAAGACAACAGCAACAGCATTATACCATAATACTATGTGCACCCTTCACCCATCAGGCCAGTGTATATACTTCTTTACTTCAATCTACAATCTATATATAACCTATAATTGTCCCATCTTTCCGGAATTATGTATATAGTGGTACCTTACTTAAAGAGCATAGTGCATTCCACGGGACTGCTCTTTAAGTGAGTTTCTTTGTAAGCAAAACACTTGAAGAAAGTGCCACCACTGCCATTGTAAGTGACCAATTGTGACTTCTGGTGGGAGGATTGCGAACCCTGATTTAGTTGTTAAGTGAGTTTTTGGTTGTTTTTAGTTGTTAAGTGAGGGCAAGCATTCAGAGAAAAATCTGCTCTTTAAGCGAGTTAGTCTATAAGCAAGGCACTCTTTATGCGAGGTTTTACTGTATTATTGTCCTGGTTTTATTCTTTTCCCTTTTACCAAAGCATAGTCCATAGTCCAAAACATGGACTATGTTTTGGACTATGTTTTAAATGTCTTCCTAAAGCAAATCATTACTGTTGAACTGACAGTTCTTGCTTATATACTTCTGTGTTAAACTATACCAACATTTCTTGCAAAACACACTCCCAACCAGATATCTAAATCACTGAGTCACCACAGTCCCAAAAAACATAACGTACCTAGGTAAAAATAGCACCATTTTTTAAGTAGTGACTGACCATCCAAGTAATTTATTCAGAAAGTACGACACTACCTAATCAGAAAGAAAATATGATCGTGGGGAAAAGGAGAAAGTGAAGATGAAGAAGGGGAAAAGTGATAATTAACTTTCCAGGGACTACAGAATTACAGATATTAGTACAATTCTGTGTCAAAAGTAATTAGTATTGTATTAAAAAGATAAATTTGAATATCTCCTTACAACACTATATTAATGCTGGCTTTGATTAAGACTGTGACAGAGAACTTGCCAACAAAGGCAGATGTGCAACTTAAATCTCTCAGAATAGTATGAATCAAGAGTTTTATAACACTGTATGTAGCACGTATACTGTTGCAAATCTTTTAATGCACTAGAGCTCACTTTGTCCAAAGCATTCTGATTTCCTTGAGTAGCAAGTATGGATAGTAACACACATTTACTACTGACAGATTAACCATTTAAACTTCTGAAGACACTCTTATATCCCTCAACAACAAGGACGACAACAAAAAACAGTAGCAAAAAGAAAAGAATGCCTGATGCTCATTGCAAAAGATGGTCTAATTTTAATGTGCTTGGTCACTGTGTAAAGGAAAGTAACTAACTCAGGTATCAAAATTCAGGATGGCTGAACTTGGTGACTCAGAAATAAATGGAAATAAGATGCATGCATAATCATCCAATTCATACAAAGACTGAATACGTACTGGACACGTTGAATATCTGAAGTTTCTCAAATAATAAGTATTCTTCAGTACTGATGTTCTACTGCCAAGGAAGCTGAAGCATTGCAGTGAGAAGAACATTCCTGTGTAACAGTACGTTTTTAAGGATGAAATAATGACAAAGAGAAAATAGAGTCAAATAATGATTGAAGTAATTGTTCTTCCAAGTAACATGATAAAGTACAGTACTGCATACAAATAATTAACACTGGATTAGGCACCTTGATGATCAGTCAGTAGACAGAATAAAATGGCAAACTAATATGAAGACAAGAAATGAAGGATGGAATTCAATTTACTAACCATACTTGTGCCAGAAGAATCCAAACAAACCTGTTCATGCAATGGGATGTTGATTAAGAGACTGGTTGATTTGCTTGGCTGGGGCCTAATATTCCCACCAGGCTGCTTAAAAACTGCTTCATTCTGGGGGGGAAATTCTTCTTAGTGATACATAGCAGGTTACCATGAAGAGATCAAAGAGAGTATTTTCCTAGGAGAGAAATGAATAGTAAGTCCCTCAAAGGTCTATACTGCTACAGTACTTGTGAGGGTTACATGGGTAGCGAGGTACTAGCACTTGCAAACAATACCGATTTAATTGGCAGAACAGAGTGCTAAGACAGCAGGAAGGAATTCAAAAGAGATGGCTCAAATGGATGAATGGGGAACAGAATAAATGAATTAATTCAAAGTAAAGAAGAGCAAATGGAACAAAATGGAATACCAAATGTGAAGCATAGGTCACAGAAATTACTCTAGAAAGAGGTCTAGAAGGGGGGGGTGAGTGACATTAGTCCAATGAAACTTGTTGACTCGTTATACTGCAGTAGTGGATAAAAAGGATTTAATGACTTGGATCCTATTGAGAACTGATGCTAATTAGGGAACTTGCATAAACCTTAGCAGTAAATTGCTGCACATTGACAAAGTGCTGATTGCATAACTGAGTACATACCTCATCATGCAATAGGGCAGACACCCAGGAGGAACAAGACTAACATCTCATTAATGAGCTGCAGTGGCTCAGTGGTTAAGAAGCTCACTTTGTTACCTGGAAGGCTGGTAAGTCGGCAGTTTGAGACCTGGGTACTGCATGATGGACTGAATGCCCATCTCTGTCCCAGCTCTTGGGGACATGAAAGGAGACTCATTTGGGCATTCCCTGAGTGGAGTTTCTTCTGCAAAAATCATTTTAACCCAGAATAATTTCTGACACAAAATTATTATTAAAGGGGCTGCGGTGGCTCAGTGGTTAAGAAGCTCACCTTGTCAGCTGGAAGACTGGCAAGTTGGTAGTTCAAGACCCAGGTACTGCATGACGGATTGAGCGCCTGTCTCTGTCCCAGAAATTGGGGACATGAAAGAAGCCTCATTTGAGTATTCCCCAAGTCTGTAATAAGTTAGAAATTGTACACTGGGAGCAGAAAGAAGCCGTCTGTGTGTCAATGTCTCTACAATAAAAGAGATTTTACAATTACAGCAACAGATCACACCACGAGTGAGAAGAACAGAACAAAGAAAGTGGCCTGTGTAAGTATATCAGACAGCTAATAAAATAAAATAAAATAAGAAAAGAAAAAAGGTATGGGAAGCATATGAAGAGTCCCTTTCCCCCCAAGCAATTAAAAGAGCCCAATTGCATTTTATGGTGAGGAGGAACATTTACTCTCATTTACATCTACCTATATCACATGGAAAAGTCTGCAGAAGCAGACAGCGCTGGCTCTTCGGCTTAGAAACAGAGATGAGCACTGACCCCTAGAGTCGGATACGACTGGCTTTCAAGCAAGGGAAACCTTTACCTATATCACATGGAAGGAGTTCCCAATTAGTCTCCTTTCAAACAACTGAAGAAACACATATCACTTGTCTCCAATTTGGGTTTGTTGTTATGTGCTATAAAATTGTCTCTGATTTATGGGTATCATATGAATGAGAAACCTCCCAATTTTATTTATTTCATATGGTGTATGGCCTCCTTGAAGACTGTGGTGTGTTTGAACCACAAGTGGGCGGACCCTGAGCAATGACTACCCATTCTCACGCAAGGTCAGGACCAGTGATGGGATGTAACAGGTTCTAACCAGTTCTCCAGAACCGGTAGTAATTTTCCCCAGTGTCCCAGGGACCCTGTAGTAGCTTTTGGGGGGAACCACCTTCGGGGCTTACCTTTTCACTGGCATGCGCATGCATGCCAAGCACTTGGTGTGCATGCACGCCTAGTGCTTGGCACATATGCATGGCCTCCTTGCTGTCCTCCCAAACGGGGAGGAGGAAGAGAAGCTGCTAGCCTGAAGCTCCCTATAGCCTGAAGCTTCCTATTTTTATTATTTTGTATTTTTTTTCTTTGGACATGACATGACATCATGATGTTAGCTCCTCCCATACTGTGATGACATCACGGTGGGGTAGTAAAATTTTTGACATTCCACCACTGGTCAGGACGGAGAAAGGAACTAAAGTGGCTTCATTTTGGCACTTTCACATCTGGTTTAGATATGGAAGAAGCAGAATATAACAATATAGATAAAACTAAAACATTAAAAGAATAAATTCTACAAAAATTTTAAAACACACAGAAGAAACGTTACCTCCCAAACGTCCTGTCCTCAACAGCCCTGCTCAGCTCTTGCAAGTTAAATAACCTTCTCCTTAGTTAGGCCAGATGTGAAACGGCCAAAATGAAGGCAGCTTTTGGTGAGTTCATTCTGCAGTTCCTTTCACCTGTCCTAGTGTGAGAAAGATTAGCCGGCAACACACAGTTGCTTTTTTAAAATAACCTGAAAAACCTACTCTAGAAAACTCACCATATGTCCTTTCAATTTAGCTTCTTCACTCTCTACACTTCTCGCACTTTAAGAATGGAATTTGCAAGCAGGCAAGCAAGGCAAAACGATGCCAGGCAAAAAAAACACGCCAGTTAATTTATGATATCTCTGTGGCATCTCGTGACAGTCAAAGCTATGACTCAGCATTGACCAAGAAGAGGGGCACTCCAGTCCAGAGCGGTCTCGGTGACTTTTTTTTTTTACAAGTGACCACGAGTGACCCTGTCCTTGGGTAACTTCGTACAGTCCTGGCCGCAACCCAAAGCAACAGCCCAGCCTTGCGCTTCCAGTGGCGAGCTGCCGGCGCTCCTCAATCGCCCTCTAGCTTACACCCCCCCCCCCCGATTTCTCTCGCCTCCTCCTCCTCCAAGTTGTGGGTGTTTCCAGGGTGCCTTCCGAAGACCATTCCAACACACACACACACCTTCCTGACCCCTGGTTTGTGAAGGGAGTCCTTAAGCTGGAGAAGGCGAGACGCATGTTTTTGGAGACGACAGCGCGCTCTCCAGGGCGCTACAGCATGGCGGGCGCGATCTCGCAACCCTTGCTCAGCGTTACCGGCCTCCCTCCAACCCAGCAACCCCCGCCAGCCTTACCACGCTTTGGTCCTCCCTCTTGCTCCCGGATATGGCGTGTCCTTTCCCTACACGCGAGGGGGCGGCCGAAACGGAGGAACCGGGGAGTGGCAAGCGCGGAGAGAGTCGCTGCGCTTCCCTTTGGCCTCGTGTTTGGAACCCGTGTTTTGGTTCCTTCGTGACGGTCGTGCTAGAGATGGGGGAAAGGGGGGGGGAGGAGGAGAGGAATGCAAATTTTCACAGTGTTAATTATCTACTAGCATTAGTTATGCCTGTAGATTAGAAGAACAACAGTGTAACTCCTTGCTGGCAATTAACTAATTCTCATTTGGACTATCAGGTACTGTATGTGTTCCTTAGTTAGCAGCAAAGGTTTTCTGTGAATTCCTAAGATGAGGTTGCTATTTGTCTTCTGCAGATTCTTCTTCTTTCGTGTCCAGATCAAACTTTAAACTGCCAAGATGAAGCCACCTTCTTGGCTTTGCCATTGGCCATAATTAAATCTTTGTAGTAATCAGCAGCAGAGGCGTAGCTACCGCCGTATCTGCCGTATCAATTATACGGGGCCCCCAATGTGCGTAAGCAAAACAAATCTTTACCCTTCCTAAGGGCCCCCAAACAAATTTTTATATGGGGCCCCGCCAAGGCACGCTACTCTTCTGATCAGCAGACCAATAAATGAGTGGGATTCTTTATTTTTCCACATTGACTCAGTGTAATATCGTCCTTTAGTAACCCCCAGGTCTTACATTTTTAGGGCAGGGGTGCCCAAACTTTTTGGGCCATGGGCCAGTCATATAGTTCAGAGAGCTGGTCACTATGACCTGGGGGCTGGATGTCCCCCTGCCCAGGCCAATTCATCCAGCCCACAAAGCCCTTGTCACTCTTGGAAGCAGAATTAAAACATGCCTGTATGGGTGCTTTTTACTTTCGCTTCCAGGAGCAATGAGGCTTCACGGGCCGATGAATTGGCCTCAGGGGCCACATCCAGCCTCTGGACTGTAGTTTGGGCACCCCTGATTTAGGGACTCGAACCCTCAGCTATTCAGGGTCCTCCAAGTGACATATGGGAGATTGAATTCCTTAGCTATATCCTCTGTTATTCCTTGTTCATTTTCTCATTTGATTTTGCTCTTGTGTACCCTCAAGAATGTTTGTTCTTGCCATAAAGCCCTTCCTGGATCTGAGCCAGCAGACTTGAGACTCATCCATTCAGAGGATGTTGAGGGTCATTCCTTTGCTTAGCTCTCGATGTCCGCTGTTACTTTTCTTTTCTTACAGATTTCTCATGAGGCATATAAGGTGTTCTGGTATTCCCATATCTTTAATTACTTGCCACATTTTGTTGTGGTCTACACAGTCAAAGGCCTTAGTGTAATCGATGAAACATCTTAGGTGGAGCCATATCAATAAGAAGATATATTTTCTCAACTGGCGTAGGTTTGAGGCATCCTGTCACAATACACATTAATTCATCAACAGCGGGATCAACTTGTTTCTTGTGTGTGTGTGGATGCGGTTCATGCTGGAGCAGCATAGTCTGCTGCAGAGACGCTCAGGCCCAAAGCTGATGTACACAGTGTGGATGGACTGCAAAAAAATAATTTCTTTAGTATTCAGAACAACTGTTTGGCTTTCCTTGTTTCATGAGAAAAGTCAGAGTAAATGTCCCATTATTGTCAGCCCTAAAAAGTCTACCTAATTAAAAAAAAAGTCAAGGATCTCCTAACACATTAAGTGCTAATTTATTACAGCATAAACTTCCCTGACACTATTGTCCACTTCATCTTAATGAAGTGGTTTTCTCAGTTGAGAGAGATATGCATGCAAACAGATTTAGAAAGGAGAAAAATGAGTAAATGGTGAGCTCAGGTGGAAATGAAAATGTGTGTCTGTGCACGCACACGCGCACATGCACACACACAAAATTTGATACAACTGTATTAAAGCTTAAATTATACCAAATAAACACAAGAACTGTTCAGAATAGTAATTACCAATGATAACAGCCACTCTAGCATTACTATGATAGTTCACACCAGTAGTGGGATAAAAAACCATTGTCAATTCAAGAGGGGGAATGGCACTTGTTGATAAATTAGTTTTAATTTAGCAGCTTCATGCTGGAATTTTCCTCTGAAGGCCCTTTATTTCCTAATGTCCACTATTAAGTCAGCAAAAGAGTTTCTTGGAAGGTTGGAATATTCCACTTGTTTCTCTAAACTGTATTGTCTTTTTTGAAGTACAGTACTGTAATGTTTTGATGTAAGGTTCCACTGCTTTAGATGAAAATGAAGCAATGCTAAAGAAGTAAATGCTACATTACAGTTTTGTTTTTAACATGACAGCATTAAATATTTAATTCAATTTATATTGCTAATTTTTATATTGGGGAAGAAGTGCATAGAAGGGGAAAGTACCTCAGTGGCAAAATTCAGGCACATGTTATTCACTCCCTTAACTGGGAAATAGTCAATCTCTGGTATTGTCAATGAAAGGTTTAGCTTGGATATTAGTACTAAAGGGCCACAACGGGTCCTGGCAACACTGAGCTGGATCTACCATAGGTCTGACACAGCCCTAAGCAGATTCATAGGTTGATGTGTCAAAACTAGCACACTGTTAGCAGTACAGTACTGTACTGTACTATGAAGGCTTCAAATTCAAGGCCATTTCCATATTGGACAGTAGAGGGTAGCATTTCATAAAGAGGTGTTTTAGAAACCTTTGTTTGGACTTTAAAAAGTGAAAATGCAGTTTATAAAGTACTGTACAGTACAGTATATTGATACATAAACCTTCCATTGTATTTTTTAGAATTATTTGTGCTAAATATAATAAGACTGTTTTTCTTAAATTCTGCATATGCATTTTGATTTTTTTAAAATCTACTATTGAAACTTCTCAACAAACATTCAGGGAACTATTGAGTTGCTGACCTTCCAGATGTCAAGCTCAGCATCTTAACAGCTATATCATTACATTGCGATATTTTACCTTTTCACCTTCAAAAGGATGATATATCTTGTTCTAGCTTTGTCTCTTTCATTAATACATATTCAAACATTCTCTTATCTCTCAAAAATCATTTTCTTCCACTAATCCCTTTTTACCTTTATTTCACATGTTAATTTATCATTAATACCGGTATCTATATTCCATAACTCTTTAAACCTACTTTCCCTTTTTTTTACTATAATCAATCTTGCTACATTTCTCTATCTGATTAATTTAATGAGTCATTTACACTCTTAAACTCTGTCTTAGCTGGACTGAGTAATTTAATTCAACCTCATCCTCTTCATTACTAGTTAGACTCAATGTAAGCCCTATTAAATGCAACGGCAGTACTTCCCAGTGGTTTTTTTTTTACAAATTGTTATTCTGTTATACATATTTATACATACAGTATCGTCATTGCCTGGTTTATGTTCCCCAACTTGATTAACCTCAACTGCAGATTAACCTCTTGTAGGCAGATCATTATTAATTTTTCCATAGTTCCCTTCCTTTTAATTAATGATGGCTACATTGTTTCCAATCACAAAATAGTATTACTGAATCCTGTTTTGGTGGGTTTTCTATTTAGTATAAAACTTAAAATTAATGCAAAATTTTACTAATGTAAAGATTCCACTTTAATAATATTTATTTCTTATTTTCAATCAAGGAATCAAGGAATTTTTTTAAAAACCAGGCTATTTTCCTCCCACAAGGATATAGACATGTCATTCTGTTATAACAAACAAACACTAGTTTAAGATACTATGTGCTATTTTTCTTTAATACAATGAATTCAAAGCAGTTTGCACTATGTCATACATGTTCAGTATAAAACAGGAGCTATTGGAAGCACCTGTCATAAAGGTACAGCTTCTAGAACTGTCATATTTTGGCCAAAGTTCTAATAGAATAAGCCTGCAGGCAGTGCTTGGAAGAGTTACTGTTTTGGTGCAACCTTTAAGATTCTCCAGTCACTGTGGCCACTTGGATAAGTAACTTTTCCAAGTCTTGAACAGAGAAAGATATGCCACAAAACAGAAATAGTTACTGAAAGTACACTGGTGCATTCAACTGCTGAATGCATTTTGATGAATTCAACAGTAACCCCAGATTTTACATTGAGCTTATAGAGAACTGGATTGGAAGATTCTTAAGGAATCCAGGTATCAAGGCAATTAAGACATTAGAAATCAGCCAACTTCTTTAAATTAAGTTACTCTTTGAGCGAAGCACTCTTTATTCGAGGTTTGACTGTATTTATAAATCCCGTGGGTAGAGGGAGCATGTAGATGTTAATACTGTTATGTATATATTGTATGTGGTTTCTTCCTGTATTTTTCTTCTTCTGTTGGTTGTAATTATAAAAGTGAATATAAGACTACATTGCAATACACTCTCAGGTTGGGTGTTCAGACCAGGTACCTGTACTTCCATGTTTGTAGAGCCCTCTGGTGGGGAATCACAAGGCTCTCTTCCATCTTCTTTTCACTCTTAAGTGGCCTATTTTGTTTTTCTTGGATGACTGAGCTTGCCGCAAAACGCACCACTGACATTCCTCATATTAATTTCATCAGAATATCTCTAGGCTCAAGTGAAAGCTTTGGTTAGCACGCAACCTATCAAAAACCTCTTCAACATTTCTCATGGTGTTATAACTTATGTAACTAAGGGTGGCAATTCAGGACTGTAGAAATCAAACATTTTTTAAAAAATGAATGAATGTAAATTCTTCACTTTTGCATGTGATTGTAGAAACCCTCCCTGCACCCCAAGTTGTGTTTTGTTAATTTCTGGTTCTGATGAGCACAGCAGGAAAGGGAAATTAATGTACACACAGAATACTTTCAATTTACTCCCCTCCCCACCCCAAATACTGTGCTACAGCAATGGATTGACCATGTATGCAATCACCCTCTGCTGCCTACAAACAAGAAGGAGAAAGGTTTGTTTTCCTTTCCTTCCAATGCACCCGCGAGAAATTAACATTAAGTTTTAAGATGATTATATTTTGACTTGTAAGCCGCTCAGAGTCGGGCCTCCCCGATTGGAGCGGGGTAGTAAATACGAGTACAGTAAAACCTCATATAACACTAAAACCTGGTTCCACAAGTCTTGGTGTTATATGATTTTTAGTGTTATCTGATGCATGTTAAAATCCTATGGGATCCATAGAGATACATTGTAACCACACAGGCTTTAGCGGTTGTTATCTGAAGCATCCCATAGGATCTTAATGTTATCTGATGCAATTCTTCCCCTCAGATTCCTTAATGTTATGCGATTTTAGTGTTATTCGATACTAATGTTATCTGAGGTATTACAGTCAAACCTCATATAACACTAAAACCTGGTTCCACAAGTCTTGGTGTTATATGATTTTTAGTGTTATCTGATGCATGTTAAAATCCTATGGGATCCATAGAGATACATTGTAACCACACAGGCTTTAGCGGTTGTTATCTGAAGCATCCCATAGGATCTTAATGTTATCTGATGCAATCTTCCCCCCAGATTCCTTAATGTTATGCGATTTTAGTGTTATTCGATACTAATGTTATATGAGGTATTACTGGTATTAAATTAAAATTAAATTAAATCCGTAATTGCAAGGAAACAAGGAGTGCCAGATCTTCCCTGTTATGAGCAATGGCCTATGATGAGGTGTAAAAAAAAGAAGAAGCGACAAGATATTAAAAAAAAAACAACGTCGTCCTCAGCAGTCTCTCTCCTTAGCAAGGCGAATTCACCCGGAGCACCTCGTGGAGCCTTGCAAGCCTACGCCCGTTTACTCTGGAGTAAACCTCATTAAGGCTTGCGCAGGAGTAAATAATGCCTACACACGGGGAGCTCTTCCCAGGCGTTTCTCACACAGGGTCGCCTAAGGATAACTCGAGGCGTCCATTTCCCACACCTCTTGCTGAGGGGGGTGAGCAAGAACCAGCTGCCTTTCCCCCTCACGTTGGGGGGGAGAGGGGGCGAGCAGAGGAATCCTCCTTTTTGTCCCCTCACACAACAGACCCAGTTTCGTGCCGCCCTCCCTGTTGTTATTCTCGCTTCTCTCGTCTTCCCCCCCCAGCCTTGCGCTGCCTTCCCTCCTCGCCCAGTCAGCGGTTCTGCCCGCTCGGCCTCCATTGGCAGAGGCGGCTGGTGACGCGCTCAAAGAAGCCGGGCGGAGCCTCCGCCGGAGAAGCGCCGGTCGAAGCCGGTACCCGAGCCGCCCCCTTCTTTCAATTTATTTACCCCCCCCCCATTCCTCTCTTTCTCCCCCTTCGTTCCTTCCCCCCCCCCTCCAACCAACCACCACCCCCTCGGCCGCCACCCCGGACGTGTGCTGTGACGGCCCGGCTGACCGGCGGCGTCCCGGGGGGAGGCAGCAGGTAAGGCAGGTTAGGAGAGAACCGCAAAGGGAGAGACATGGCGGGAGAGTGGGAAGCACCTGTCAAGGTGTCACCTTACCTTGTTCCCTCGCAGGGCTCAAGAGGTTGGCCCCCGAGGCTTCCATCCAGGGATCCTATTCCCTCGCCCAGGTGGGTTGGTGGGGTTGTTACTTCCAATTTTATCCGGTTTTCTTGGGAAATATTTAACTTGTACGCAGCCCAGAGTGGGAAAATATCCCGGCTGGGCAAGATATAAATGTAATTAATTAATTAATTAATCAGTCAATTAATTCCTCTCCTCAGCCACCTTTCCCTCTGCTATGGAGGAATGGCAGAAACAAGCTACCTCGTTCACTCTTGTCTTATCTCCCCCCCAAAAAAAATAATATTCTGGATTTGTGAGCTTTTAATTTCTCTTTCGGCTTTTAAACCTATTGCCCCCAACCCTGAGTGAGTCCAGAAAATTAAATAAGATGTGTCAAATGCCTTTTCCTCACCCATAGTTGTGTTATTGTGTTGCAGCAAAAACAAGTCTTACAGGTTAGGAGTAATTGTGGCAGGCTCTTATGCAAGTGTCTTTCTCTCCGTATCAGAGAGTAAGCAAAGCAAAAAGACAAAAAAACGTTTTGACACTTTAAAAACCAACTGCTGTATTTTTATGTTCACTTTCGTGGATCAAGCCCACTTCGTCAGAACTGATCTTCGTCAGACCAGACTTGATTTACAAAAGCAAACATTAAAATACAGCAGCAAGTCTTTAATGTACCACATTTTTGTCTCTTTGGGGATTTTTTTTGTTTATTCTCTGATATGTTTGCACAGACTAGCACGGCTATCAGTCAAATAATAATAATAATCCAGTTCTTATAGAAGCAGACTCTGGATCAGTGGTTCCCAACCTTTTTTGGACCATGCCGCACCCAAGCATCTCTAAGATCCTGACACCCCCTCCCCCGTTACATAATTCTTATTATTCAAAAAGTGAACTACTATATTCATGTAGAGGAAACCTAAAAGGCCTTTAACTTGGTCTAATCTAACTCATTCTTGAACTGCCCCCCTTAAAAATCAAATTGCCCCCTGTGGGGCATGTGTCCCACATTGGGAACCATGGCTCTTTTTGTTGTTCAGTCGCAGAGTCGATTCCGACCCTCTGCGACCCCATGGACCACTGTCCACCAGGCACTTCTGTCCTCCACCATCCCCCTCAACTCACTCAGCTCTGTGCCCATTGTCTCCACGATACCATCTAGCCATCTCATCTTGGGCCGTCCCCTTCTTCTTTTGCCCTCGACCCTTCCAAGCATCAAAGCTTTCTCAAGTGAATCCTCTCTTCTCATTTGATGTCCAAAGTACTTTAGCCTCATCTTTATTATTTGACCTTCTAAGAAACAGTCAGGGATGATTTCTTCTAAGATTGACCTATTTGTTCTCCTTGCTGTCCATGGGACTCTCAAAACTCTCCTCCAACACCACATCTCAAAGGCGTCTATTCTTCTCCGTTCAGCTTTCCTAATGGTCCAACTCTCGCAACCATACATTGCCACAGGGAATACCATTGCCTTGACTATGCAAATTTTTGTTTTCAATGTGATGTCTCTACTTTTCACTATGCTCCCCAGGTTTCTCATCACTTGCCTCCCAAGAATCAGTCGCCTTTTTATTTCATGGCTGCAATCACCATCTGCAGTGAGCTTAGATCCTAAGAAAGTAAAATCTGTCACTGCTTCTACTTCTTCCCCATCTATTTTCCATGGACTGATAGGGCCTGTTGCCATTATCTTGGTTTTCTTGATATGAATTAATATATTTGCTGGTCCTTACGGTGCCACACAACGCTTGCTTGGTCCCTGCTTTAACCTCAAGAAGCTGCTATTAGAGATGTTTAGGAAGGATATGGAGTGTCTCGATGGGGATGATTGGAATTAGTCTCAGGATGAAGACTGGCATTCATCCTGTAATGAAAGTAATTTTCTCTTTGGGGAATCCTTGACTGAGAAGTGAATGCGTGTTGGAACCACTTTCAACACACCTTATAATTGCCTGTCTATCTTCACATTCTTTTACAGCTCAAGCTAATTTGTCCTTATGAGTCAAGCCTCTGTTTCCTTAAAAAAAGCCTGTGCAATGGCCGACTTAGAATTATTTAGCAGTTAATAGTTCATCTTGTACTTTCCTAGCTAGTTTATTATGAACCAGGTCTTCTCTCAAGTTGCATTGAAATTCTTTGAGTCAACAACAACTGTGGTTTACCTGTAATCTGAGTGAAATCAGAGATGTTATAATATTGGCAAAATTAAAAGGCTGTAAATGACAAGAACAAAATTGTTGTCGCCCGTTAAATACTAAGAAAAGTTGTTGCAGTGTGAGCTTTGGTGGATCAACATTCATGATATTCTGAGCCCTGAAAATTCACATTGAATCAGATTTTTTAGTCTTCAAAGTGCCATAATATTTTGTTCTTGGTTTTCTCACCCCTCCCCAGCACATTTTAAGTTTTGCTAACATACTGAAATGGACTAACATGAATTCTTTGGAAGATTTGGGAATGTTTTTCATCTATAGACTTTGAGCTTTCTTGTAAATATTCTGACAAATAAGTGGAAGGAAAGCTTCACTATGTATTTCTTATTACAAAAAATATGAATTCAGAGCCCTAGTGGTACTGCAACCAAAAGGTTGCTGGTTTGAGCCTGACCAGGGTCCAAGGTTGACCCACCCTTCCATCCTTCCAAGGTAGGTAAAATGAGTGCCTAACATGTTGGAGGCAAATGCAAATTAACTTGTGAACCGCTCAGAGAGTGCACTAAGCACTGTGAGGGTGGTATATAAATGTGATTGCTTTCTTTCATGGAGCTTAATGTGGCAGTTGTCCATATGTTCTGAAGTGCAACAGGCTTATGAAGTCTTTGGGCTGGAGTAAACTATTGGTTATGTTCCCAGAGTATACGTATATTTCCAGTAGACCCTGGCTTGTTCCACGCGACTTTATCTAGTTTCAAGATAAGCAGCTCTGAAGTAGTCTATAGAAAGTATACAGAGGGATTAGTTGCTGACTCTTCAAGTAGAAGAAATGTTAGCTGCATTCTAAATACAACTTTTAATAGGTAAAATATAACTCCAGAAACAGACCTTTGTATAAATTCTGAATATACCATGGCAGTATTATTTAAAACCTACAGAAAGTTTTAATGATTGATCATGAACTACGACTGTGTCCTCAGATGAAACTAGATACTTTGACTATTTATTTTAAGCCTTCTCTTGGGAATCTAGGACACACCTAAATAAATGGCTAAACCAAACACTCATGAACTTCAGAAGAACAGAAATACAGGAGCAAATTTGACCCTTTCTTTGATGTGTAAATGCTTCTTGACAGCTAGAGTCACTGACATATAGCTAGAGATGAGTCATTTCTTGCAATGAGGAATGTTTAAAATATTTTCACATGACTTCGAACATGCTCAAGGTAGGTTAAATAATCTAAAATAAAATAGACACTAAAAAAACTTAATACCAACAAAATAAGTGTGAAGTAAATTTTGCCCCTCTCTATATGTGCAAGTTCAGTATCCATGGTTTTGGTTAACCACAGGTCTAAAAATATTCAATAAAAATATGTGTGTAAGTTTCTATGGTGTATTACCAGAACTAACCACTAGAGGTCACTGCAATGTAAACTATAGGGTTCACTGTTATCAACGGTTTCAGGTATCCTATGTAGTTTTTAAGAACATATCTTCTGCAGATACAGGGAGTGGGTGGCCTCTAATTAATTAAAGAATCAGGAAAATGAGACAGAATTTTGCTGCAATTCTAAGCAAAAGTCTTTTCCAACTAGATCCCTCCACATATTTTGAATCATAGTGCCGATCAACCTAAGCCACACTGTGAATGGATGATTAGGAATTTTGGAAGCTGTAGTACAAAGCATATGGAGAGTATTTGGCTGCATACATACACAAGTGAGAGGAAACTCCACTGAAAACAGTGGAACTTCCTTCTGAGCAAACATATAGGAAATTGCATAGTTGGCTTTGTTTTTGCCCTTTGTTGGCCTGCAGAGAGATATCACAAAAACATTTCGTAGGACCCAAATAAGTGTTGGGTAGACGCATATTCAAAGGGTCAAAACACCTTTCTAAAAGTTGCCAAAAATTATGCCAGCCCTCAAGCTGGTACAAATTAATTGCTATCAGGTTAAGAAACAGTGTCTGCTCCGGCCCTATGGAACCTCCTGCCAACAGAGTTACGTCTCCAGACGAAGTTGCTGCCCTTTAGGAAAGGAGTGAAGACCTGGCTGGTGGGGCATGTGTGGGGAGTGGGCCAAATGGCCAACTCGGTCACCTGGCTTGTTTAAATATCCCACCTCTCTCCTTGGTGTTTTAAACTTGAATTTTATTTTATTTTATGTATGTGTTTTAATTGTTTTTAGTTGTAAAGGCATCCTGAGTCTTCAAAGGAGGGCGGGGTACAAATTAATTAATTAAATAAATAAATGCAAAATCTGCCTCCATTCTGAGTGACAGAATGGAAATTAGGATCAGTTTATTCTACTACCTCTGCAGATTCTTCTAATTATCTCTTTTTACTTCAATATACAGTATATGGAATTGGATGAGAGCAAGTAAAAGATGGTGCTCTTATTTTCCCAGGCATGACAACAAAATACCAGGCTATAACTGTTGTTAGAATAAAGTATTTTTAAGACTTTTCATTTTTTAGTGTAAAATAGATTAAGCATCCCAAATTAAATAAGCTCTTTTGTTTTGTAGAATCTGCAGTCAATTCACAGCTGGCTTTTAAAGGAACACTGTAAAAAGTCTGGCCAGTAGCTAGAGATAATGTAATATTAATTGCTAATTTGGAATCATACGCTCTCAACATGAGAGCTGAATTGCAGTTTTTACATGCTAAAAGCCCTGGTTCTGCTTAATTTAATATATTTTCTTTTTTACTTAATTGTGAAGCAAATGTGTTTTATTGCTTTTTTAATGTTTGATATGCATTCACATAGCAAAACCCAGCTGATCTTAGATAACTTTCTGCTTAATCCATCAGAAGGAATTAAAAAGAAATGAAAATGACTATATTACATTTTAATCTGGAGCCCCAACACATATTGTGTGGCTCAATTGTATATGTTGGGTAAGAATTGCATGTGAGCTGTTGAGCTAGTTAAGCTTGGGTCCTTCTTTCCTGTTATATGTATCCAAGACTTTAAAATGCTTCCAATGGATAAAGTGTTGGCTCTTGGTATCCCTATAGCAAATGTAGAACGTGAAGAGGACATGACGAAGATATTGTTGCTGTCAGCTTGGTTTTCTGCTTTAGGCCCATCAAGTAATATATGTTATTATTAAACCATATCATATAATGTTAAAAATACATCTAATAACAGTATCCATAAAAAGTAACAAAAACAAAAGCCACCAGCATTAACATAACAGAGACATAGTGAAAGATACTGCACATTCAGATTGATAGGGAAAAACAAGGAGAAAATTTCCCAGTTATGCAATTACTACCCTTGGTGTCAGTCAATACATATTTTGGGATGTCATGGGCAGTCGATCATTTGAAGTTGATCTTAAATTAACTATTTTTAATTGTTCTTAAACATATAATAGGTAAAGGTAAGATCTCTCTTGCTCGAAAGCCAGTCGTATCCAATTCTAAGGGGAAAGCAATCACGCTTCTATATCGCCCCATAGTGCTTAGTGTACTTTCTGGGTGATTCACAAGTTAATTAGCATTTGGCTCCCAACATGCTGAGTACTCATTTACTGACCTGGCCAGGCTTAAACTCACAACCTTTTAGTTGCAGTATGACAGTTTAACCACTGCAACACCAGAGATGGGTGGTGCTAATCTCTGTTTACAGCCAAAGTACCAACACTGTCTGAGTCTGCAGACATTTCTGTGGTCATGTTGCAGCGCACAGAATGCTGTTACCTTCCCACTGAAGCAGTACTTATTTATCTACTCACAATTTCTTGCTTTCGAAATGCTTAGGCTGTCGAGAGCTGGGACAGAGACAGGAGCTCACTCTATCATGCAGTGCTTGGGTCTTGAACTGCTGACCTGCCGACCTTCTGGTCATCATATTCAGCTTCTTAGTCACTAAGCCACTGCACTCCCTGAACATATAAATAAAGTACTTAAAATTTATGTGCTTAGCAGATTGTCAGCAATGTTTTCTATATGTATCTAAACACATCTGCTACTGGGAAAGCTTTAGTGGTCTGTAAGGGAATAAGGATCTGTTGAAGGACAATGCAAGGGATCATGGTGGGTAATCTGCTGTGTGAATGCCCCCTTGATTGTTGACAGAAAATCCTACAACCATGGTGCCCAAGTGAGCAGTAGGCACCCAAAGGGGGAATGCCAGTGATGAATCAGGGGTAGCCTTAGTTCCGTTGAATCCAGAGCAACCTCATTTGTTAGATGGGTCATTGTAGTATGGTCACAAGGTTGGGGACTATGCCAGGTGTGGTATGTTAAAACTGGAAAGGAAAAAAGGGGTGGTGTGAGATTAAAACACACATATACATTCTCTGATCTGGTGCTACTAGACCAGCAAGGCAGAGAAAATGGTGTTTTCTCTGCCACAGACTACTCATACCCCGCCTTACGGAATTGTTCTGTTGATGGTATATTTCATTGATATTTCAAGCTTTTCCCCCCTGCATGAGCATACACAGGTTTGCACTGCATTTCTTGGCTTCAGTGAAAATGTTATGTTCACAAAATGATACCCTCCACCTATTTAATTTACACATATGTTCTCAGAACTGATTATGAATATTAAACCCTATAAACCTAGTAAACTATTAAAGCATATGAAAACTTAGCATATGTCATGCTGAAAGGTATTTCCCTCTAAAATGACGGACACTGTCTAAAGTTGCATCTCTGTGTCTGCTTTTTAAATGTATTGCTAATCAAACTCAAAAGTACAATATTTTAATGTATTGTTTTCAGAAAAACAAGATTAATTTTATCAATCCTATAATGATGTTAGGGTAGAATTCACCTCCTTTCTTAGTTTCTCTCCATTCTGTGCCTTATACTGTACAGTAATACATTGGATAACATTTGCATCAAATAACGCTAAAACCGCATAATGTTAAGCAATCTGGGGGGAAATTGCATCGCATAATGTTAAATCCTATAGGATGCATCGGATAACGTTAGCTACAGCCTGTGCCAGTTACAATGTATCTCTATGGAGTTTTAATGTTATCCGATGCATTCCATAGGATTTTAACGTTATCCGATGCATGTATCGGATAACATTAAAAATCGGTTAACACTAAGACTTGTGAAACCAATTTTTAGCGTTATCCAAGGTTTTACTGTATTAGCTTTGTTTAAACCTGCAGAGCTAATATAAGTAGTACAAATCTGTTTTTTATTGACGGTATTGCTCCTGTTATGCAAGTGCAGTAACTCAGGTCTGCTTTTTATGCAAGCAAAGTACATTTTTGTGACATTTTGCCAGTTCAGTTATTGTTTGAAATTCTAACCACTTATTTTGTTGGCATAGAAAGGCCCAGGTTGACATGTCTGTCTTGGTTGCATAAAAATAATGGCAACTGAAGCATGTATTCCATAATTTACACTTGAGCTGAGAATGGCGAGGAAACCCTGAGCAAAGTCTAAATTAACAGACATACTTGGAAGTCTTTGTTTGGCTGCTGCACTGATAGACAATGGAATCAAATGTCAGAAAGGTACTCCTATTCATGATGCAGAGTAAATATATGTCATGCTTAAATATTAGTTGGTGTGACCTCAGCCCTTCTTCAGTAACATTCTAAGGATGTGCCTGAAACTGTCTAAAAACCTGAAATTAACTAATATGGGAGTAGGAAATTTTGGATTTTTACTTTCGTAGTTGCTTTTTACAAATACAAATTAATTTTAACATTGGAGTGTATTGTATTTCCAAAGGTCAACTGTTAAATGTGGGGGACAATTAACAGAGTGGAGTAGTATAATAACTTTGTGCAAGTTTGTTGTACGAGTTTGAATCTCTTGCATAAGTACATTTGTAAATACAGTTATACCTCACTTAAAGAGCATAATGTGTTCCACAGGATTGCTCTTTAAGCGAGTTTGCTCTTTAAGCGAAACACCATTGTAAGTGACCAATTGTGACTTCGGGGGGGGGGGGGATTGTGAACCCCGATTCATTTGTTAAGCGAGTTTTTGTTTGGTTTTATTTATTAAGGGAACATTCAGAGAAAATTCTGCTCTTTAAGCGAGTTACTTTTTAAGCGAGGCACTCTTTATGCGAGGTTTGACTGTAGTCTTTTGGAGGCATAAGAAACTAATGTTTGGTAAAGGCCACCTTTGCTTGAAAGCCGGCCGTATCCAACTCTATGGTTCAGTGCTCATCTCTGTTTATAGCCAAGGAGCCAGTGCTATCTGTGTCTGCAGAGGTTTCCGTGGACATGTGGCAGGGATGCCTCAACACCTGAGTGCATGGAACGCTGTTTACCTTCCCACTGAAGTGGTCCCTATTTATCTACTTGCAATTTCTTGCTTTCGAACTGCTAGGTTGGCAGGAGCTGGGACAGAGACAGGAGCTCACTCCGTCATGCAGTACTCGGGAATTGAACTCTGACCAATCAACGAGTTCAGGGTCTTAACCACTTGAGTTTGGAGGGACACTTAATAAAATGTTGGGGTGGTTTGCTTTGTTGGATTGCTGTGGCCAAAGCATCAAGTACTGTATAACATTTAATGACAAATTTATTTAGGCATATATTTTGTGAATTAGTTTGCTAAAGTTTGTGCATGAAATGTTAATCTGAGTTACAGGGTTATAACTATTATTAGTACATGCACACACATTTGTAGGAGTGACTGACAAACAAATTTTTGAACAAAATGTTTTTATCTTCCACCTTCTTCAGTTGCTCTCAGTGAAAGATACATATGCACATGATTTGGTGGAGAGTTGTACATGGGGAAAATGTCTACTGAGTAACTGTTGAGTGAGATTTTGTTCTTGCTTCTTTTGTGCATTTTTATTTCAGAAAAACTGAAAGGTGCCAGAAATGTTGATTTGGCTTGCTAGTCATCCTCTTGTCTCTGACAACACTGCTGTGCCTTCCTTCAATTTCTCTAATGTGTGCACTGTGCAGAGAGGGCTTTGGGTGGGGATGTACTTTTTTCATTTGCTCCATTGTTCTGGGTGTTACAAAATAGTACAGAAGAGTTTACATGCAAGATGTTTTTATTACATTGATTTTAACTAGGAGAGTTTTTTCTAAATTGAGCTGATTTGCTAGTGGTATAGAATAGAGAGGGGGGTGTCTCTACCCCTGCTGATGTTGTGGAATGGTGATGGTGGTTTGGGCTGATGGGGCTTAAAACCCAGCAGTCACTGGCTCCCCTATTCCTAATACTGTATTGAGAATAGCCTAGGTCCATGGTGGCGGAACTTGGCACTCCAGGTGTTCTTGGACACCAATTACCAGAAGACCAAGTCAGCAGTCTTACTGATCAGGGCTTCTGGGAATTGAAGTTCAAAAACAGCTGGAGTGCCAAGGTTTGTCACCACAGGCCTAGGTATTCAATAAAAGTCATGCCATTAATACAAATGTAAAAGAAGAAGCACTGAGCTTCAGTGGAGGTCACTTGTATCTAGTGCTGCATTTGCATAAGATTTTCCAGAAGTCTCAGAGTAAGATTTCATTACCCTGGATAGCTCCTTGTATTATAGTAAAGATAATGAAAAATACATGTACACTTAAAAAAACATAAACTATTTTTGAGACAAAATTCACATTAACATAGGAAACAGGGCACCAAATATGGGTGAGAACAAAACCAGGCATTACAGAATAGCTTTTTGAGTGGGCTTCTTTAGAAACATTATTTAGTTCAGACATCTTCCTTGTCTCCGAGGAAGATTAGGATAATTATGAAACCAGCTAAGAAGTGACCTCTTCTCACTGCAAAACAATACTGTATAAAGTATATCATTCTATATTGCTAGTAACTGTTCACTACTGCTAGGGTTTTTTGAGATATATTCACATATTGGTTGATAAGATTGGTTGAAGCATTAGCAAACAAGTAGTAATAATTTAGTTGAAAGGGGTCTGTGAGATCATTAAGTCCAACCCCTGCTCCATGCAAGAATCCAAATCAAAGCAGATCTTATCCATTTTCTCTTGAATGCCTTCAAGCACTGGATCGCTCACCACCTTTGTTAATTGGTTCCCTTGTCATACTGTTCTGTTAAGAGGTTTTTCCTGATATTTACCCTTCCTGTAACTTAAGCCCATTATTACATATCCTGCATTCTGGGATGATTGAGAACAGATGTAGCTCATCTCTGTGACTTATCATTCACGTATTTGAAAAGTGTTATCATATCTCCTCTCAGTCTTTCTTTCTCAAGGCTAAACATGCTCTGTTCCTTCAGTCTTTCCCCCACAGGGCTTAGTTTCCAGCCTCCTGATCATCTTTGTTGACCTCATCTGAACTTGTTCCACTTTGTTAGCATCCTTCTTAGAGTGTGGTGTGCTGAATAGAAGAGGACTAGTATCTTGTGTTTTGGAGACTGTACTTCTGTTATCGCAGCCTAAAATAGCATTTACATTTTTCACAGCAGCATTGTACTTTTGGCTCATATTCAGCTTGCGATCTACAGCAATTCCAAGATTCTTTTTGTTCATAGTATTACTGAGCCAAGTATTCCTCCATCTTGTGCATTTAATCCCCCCCTGCCCCCGAGTAGAATTTGCATTTATCTCTGTTAAATTTCATTCAGTTGTTTTCAGTCCAGTGCTCAAAACTGTCAAGATCATTTTGAAAATTTTGCTTCTGCCTCTCAATATTTGCTATTTTATCCAATTTTGTGTAATTTGCAAATTTGATATGTATTCCCTGCACTCGCAAGTTATTACATAATAAAAATGATTTACTTTGTTTATCTGCTGAACAATTTTTTTTAATTAAACTGTGATAAAAAGAAATTGGTGTGTGACATTATAAATCAATCAACTACTGAATTTGTATGCCGCCTTTCCACAGTCTGTTCAGAGTGGTTCACAACAAAGCATGACAGCAAAGAAATAATACATTCTGAAGAAAAATTGCATGCAAATAATGAATCAGTAAATAAATAGTTAATAAATAACCCCATTACTATATTTAAAACACACACACATCCTTTGTACTTAGCAGCAGCAAGAAAATGTCATAGAAGAAAAGAGTAACAACAACAAAGTTTTAGAAAAAGGAACAGCAGTTGCAAACTCTAGATGTTTGTTCTTTTTCATTTGTAGCCCAACTTTGTCCCAATGAGGGGATACAAGTTACCATAAAATACTAAAAAAGTTACAATTTCTAATGGATTCTTTAATATGCTAATCAATGTTTCAACAATTTTTGTAAAAGTTTAAATGTTTCTCTGTAGCTTTTGCACCACTGCCCCTTTTGCCCAAATAACAAAAGTACAGTAAAACACCGGATAACGATTGGCTCGGATAACGCTAAAATCGCATAATGTTAAGTAATCTGGGGAGGAAAATTGGATCGAATAACGTTAAGGTCCTATGGGATGGAGCGGATAACAACCGCTAAAGCCTGTGTGGTTACAATGTATCTCTATGGAGCTTTAACGTTATCCGATCCATCCCATAGGATTTTAACATGCATCGGATAACACTAAAAATCGGATAACACCAAGACTTGTGGAACCAAGTTTTAGCATTATCTGGTGTTTTACTGTACATAGAATACATTCTGTGTAATAAAGAAGCAGATCACATTTGTTTAACTTGTATAATAAATATGTGCAATAAATTGAGCATTAGTTGTCCTGAAATTTTACTTATTTTAGTGTATACTATTGTCTTTTTAAAAAGGGTGGGATGGGGAGTACAAGGCTCTGAAAATAGTCCTGTTCTTTAACTCTGTCTGTTGGCTAACTTTTTGAAGAAAATATACGGTACTAAGACTGGGTAAGTCTTGCAAGCACATATATTACAACATTGGTAGGGAGGCGTTTCCCTCCAGATGCCTTGGAATTATACTCTCAGAGGTTTGGGACATTGTGCTTAATGGCATCTGGAATGTTAAAACAAAAGCTCTGTTGCATTTTTCAGAAACAGTGTCATTATTTACCAAAGTAGAGGGACTTTAAACTGATGATACATGAAGTGTCCTTAGAAATCTACTTAGGGCATGAGTTAATCCTCCTATTATTTCTGATAAGAATAGATAAACAGTGGATTTTTTTAAGCTATTGTAATACGGCTAACCTATGTGCCCTAGTGCAATGGCACCCAGCATTTTTTAAAGAAATGGAATAGGATGGGAAGGGAAGAGAAGAGAAAAACAAGTAGACTCAAGCCCTAGGATTGGAGTTGAGAGGATTCAAGTGTCAGCCAGTTTCTCATCTAGATAGGCCCACTGACCTGCCTCACTGTTGTTTGACATAGAAGGACCACTAACTTTTCCATAGAAGGTTCTGAAACTATGCATTTAAATGATCACATCTGTTGTGCTGATGTGAAAACATTTGTGGAGGGGAAATTAGAAATCTCAACAGTGGAGGGGAAGAATTTAGTTGGGGGAGGATTTAAGGCTGGTTCACATTGTACATTGCATAGTCAATGGAAAAATAACAAATCTGACCATTCTAATCCTGCAGTAAGGTAAAAGTCGACCTTGCTCAAAAGCCAGTCATATCCGACTCTAGGGTTCAGTGCTCATCTCTCATTGTAGCTAAAGAGCCAGTGCTGTCTACATCTGCAGACGTTTTCGTTGACATGTGGCAGGCATGCCTCAACACTGGAGAGCACGGGTCACTGTTTACCTTCCCATTGAAGTGGTCTCTATTTATCTACTTACAATTTGTTACTTTCAAACTGCTAAGTTGGCATGAGCTGGGACGCCCACTCCATCATGCAGTACCCTGGAATTGAACTCCAACCTTCCAGTCAGCGAATTCAATGTCTTAACCACTTGAGCCACTGCAGTCATATCAATACAGTAATACCTCGGATAACATTAGTATCGGATAACACTAAAATCGCATAACATTAAGCAATCGGGGGGGGGGAGAATTGCATCGGATAACATTAAGATCCTATGGGATGCATCGGATAACAACCGCTAAAGCCTGTGTGGTTACAATGTATCTCTATGGATCCCATAGGATTTTAACATGCATCGGATAACACTAAAAATCGGATAACACCAAGACTTGTGGAACCAGGTTTTAACGTTATCTGAGGTTTTACTGTATAGTCAGTCCCAGAATTTCCAGGTCTGAGTAGAATCTACTTTTAACTTAGCTCTGGGGATGAAAGTAGCTAGATATGTTCCTCAGAGCAGAGCTGGGAAGAAGGTTGTGCCCTGCTCTAGAAACCTATGTTCAAGGATTTACAGTAAGTTGTCTACTAAACTGTTTACATGACATTACCTGGGACAAAGCTGTTCCATGTATATCTTTCTTGGAGAGAAAGATATTTTGTTTTTTGTGTGTATGTATGTATGTATGTATGTACAGTCAACCTCACATAAAGAGTGCCTCGCTTAAAGAGCAACCCGCTTAAAGAGCAGAATTTTCTCTAAATGTTCGCTTCACTTAACAAATAAAACCAACCAAAAATTCACTTAACAAATAAATCGGGGATCACAATCCCCCCCACAATTGGTCATTTACAATGGTGTTTCACTTAAAGAGCAAACTCGCTTAAAGAGCAATCCTGTGGAACGCATTATGCTCTTTAAGCGTGGTACAACTATGTATGTATGTATGTACAGTTGTACCTCGCTTAAAGAGCATAATGCGTTCCACAGGATTGCTCTTTAAGCGAGTTTGCTCTTTAAGCGAAACACCATTGTAAATGACCAATTGTGAGGGGGATTGTGAACCTCGATTTATTTGTTAAGCGAGTTTTTGGTTGGTTTTATTTGTTAAGCGAAGCGAGCATTCAGAGAAAATTCTGCTCTTTAAGCGAGTTGCTCTTTAAGCGAGGCGCTCTTTATGTGAGGTTTGACTGTATGTATGTATGTATGTATGTAATAAGTGTCTTCCCAAACTCAGAAATTACACAAATTTAGGACAGTTATAGTGACCCCAGCCCGCTGGATGATTTAAGCCCCTTCCTCCCTCAAGATGTAGTAATTTGGCGTTTTTAAACTTTTTAGATTTTAAATTTTAATCTTGCACAGTTTTATATCTGAGGGGTTTAGGAATGTTTGTGTTTTGTTGTTGTGATTTGTGAGCTGCCCTAGGTCACCTCGGTGAGGAGGGGGATGGATAAATACGAATAATAAATAAATAAAATCATTAAAGCAGAAAGGTGAAGGCTAATACCAGAAGTGGCAGTAACCTAAAAACAAATAAAATCAATCTTTAAAAGTAAAAACATATATACAGCAATACATTCTGGTATTAATAAAAAGATCTTTTTTGTACTGTATCTGGTAATCTACTTGCATCCCAAAACATGTTGTAACTTAAAATGCTAGGCTAGTGATTATACTGTAAAAAGTTGTTAAAAAAATATAGTGCAGCTTCATTTAACCTGCCCAGTGTCGGAGAGGAAAATTACACCCATCAGTCTCAGAATATAATAGGTTTCTGTTGAAATGTTTGCTTAGAAATCAACTGTTTAGTGTTGTATACTGAAAATAGGCTAGTTTGGTCTTGTGTGGTCTGATATTTTTTTTTAAAGACAAAGTCTGTGTGGTTGGCTGTTGTGTATTTGTATAAAGAAAGAATATATATTCAGGATTTGGTGTGGATTACTAATTAAGGAAACAAAGAATCCACTGGTGGCCTGCATTTTTGTTATATGTATATGTTGCAGTACAAAATATTGTGCCGTTATAATTTCCAATGGCCAAAGCCTAACACAAAAGTATTAATTTGGGAATTAAAGAATTGTAACAGTAGCAATTACTTTTGAGTATCGGCTCTAAACAAAACTTGTCCTTCATTACAAAAGCATACTCCAGGTACTCACAGTTTCTATATACTATTAATATAAGTTAGAGAGGATATGAAGGTCATGTTGTTGCTCTTGTTCTTGAACAGCTAGGAATGAATGTGTGAAGGACCAAAATCTAGCTAATGCTCATCCCTTGGTATATTGCATTTAAACCCTAAGTTGTAATGTTAAAATTTATTTTTGCAAGATTTTGTTGTATAGCAAAATCACTACCTCCTTCACTCTACCTCACATCATATAATTTTCTTAAGTTATAATTTTCTTTAAAAGCAAATTTCAGCCCATTCCTGTAAGGTTTGCAAAACTTGTCGCAGCTACTTTTAGGGAGGTACAGTACTTGGGAACATTCCAATAGCATGCTTGGACATATGCTCAATTGTACGACTGAAATGCATCCTGGCATGTTTTAGTTAGCTGTAATTTGCTATGGCAAGTTTAGCAAACCTTACTCAAACATCAGTAGAATTTAGGCCACCATCTTTGAGGAGGGTCTTTCTGTATAGCCCAGATAAACCATTAAAAATAATGTTTGCTTAGTTAAGCCAAAAAAAAAAAAAAACCCACCACAAACTAAAATCTAGTATGCAAGCATGAATCCAATTCTATTCCTCTTTCTGACAGAGCAGTTCTTGTGAGGACAACTGAACAGGAAGCAACTCCTCCCCGTCTGTAATCTCTTTGTACATCCTCAAAATCTTTGGAGAGCTGAAAGAGAAACTTGTTTTATACCAGCAGAAGTCCATTAGTGTGACAATTAATTTCAGATATCTTCTTAATATCACTATATATGAAGTACTAAAAAGTTAGAACATATAAGAGCATTCACTTACAGAGAGTAGAGGAAATGCTACAAGTCCAGAGAATCTAAGCAATGGCTTCTGTTGTTAATGAAAGTGGAGTGTGTTTAGGAGTAAAGAGACATATCTGTTTATGGACTGTTTGGGTTTGTTCAGAATCTTACTCTTATTAATGGCTCATCAGCATTTTGGTTGTGTTTTGGTTGCAGATTTTTGTATTTTGTAAACCGCATGTACATTTCTTCAATGTTCAGTATTATGAAATCTCACCTAAGTATTTCTTATTTAAATGTTTGATTTTTACATAGTTAACAAAGAAAAAGTTTTCTGGGTTACATGAAAGTCTTTATCGCTTCAGTGTAGAAACAATTGATATACAGTACAGTATACTGTATATATAAAGCAAGTCGCTAGACGGTGCCTTAGGTTTATTTATTTTCAGCAGTGTCTGAGATGACACTTGAGAAATCTAAATTCATTATAATCAAAGACATTAGATTGTGTGGCTGTTATAAGCACATGCTGTTCTGTAATGTTTATGTGTGGTAACTAGTTGAACAATGTTTCTGCAGGAATTGTCAAGCTCCCAGAAGAGGTTACAACTGATTGGCATTTAAAAGGTAACAGTCTTTTGGTATGTTTTATACTTCAACCATCTTGGAAGGATGTACATTTTTTTTCTCTCCCCCTTTTTTAAAAAAATAAAAGTTAAAACTTTTCAATTTTTATTCTATACAGTATATAAATCATAGTTACATTCATGCAACCAGTGTGTAGTTTGCACTGACAACCCCAACCGACCCCCACATTTTTCTGTGTTTTATTCTGTACCTTAGAGTAGTCATTTGTGGAGCAGACAACAAGGGAGGCAGCCTGTGTCTTTCTATCCTATTCCTCAACTAAAAAATGTTCCTGAAGCAGGTTACATACAGTTGTAGAAATAAAATAATCTGGCCCAGAATAGATATGACAGAAGAACAAACAAGTGTTAAGGAGAGGAAAAGAAAAGTCATGTGATATTTTAATAATACCATTAGGAGCTTACCATGCTCAGGTTGTTGAACAAAGGTGTGTTACTGAACTACTTAGAGGTAGAAACAACAGTTGTATTAGGGTACAATAAGATAGGACAGTGATGGCAAACCTTGGCACTCCAGCTGTTCTTGGACTTGAATTCCCAGAAACCCAAGTCCCTGTTAATCCACACAAATGGATTTACTATACATGCAGTAAACCCATTCGTGTGCGTTCACAGGGACTTGGGCTTCTGAGAATTGAAGTCCAAGAACATCTGGAGTGCCAAGGTTTGCCATCATGGAGATAGGCCTTTGTCTTGCAGTTGAGCCTGCTTTGAAGACTGGCTAGTTCACCTTTTTTCTGGTCATCACATGATAGCAAAACATCCCATACTTTATTCCTGTTTGCCTGCATCTTTTTGGGTCCTTGTCAGAGGCTCCTGGTGTTTTGTGGGTATGTGAGTAGGATCAATCCATTTTTGCTAAGTTCCATCACATGTGAACACTCAGAGTGAACCAAAAAGGATGGCTAGCTGTCACTTTGCTTAAGCTACTTCAGGATCTAATTTGTTATTAGGAAATTGAAAGCTTCCTGCTCCCTTTGGAAGGGCAAACATAAGAGGACGTGAAAGCTTTTTTAAAAGTTATTTTAAAGTCATTTTAAATTGATTTGCATGTCAGTTCAGTACTGTGCTGCACAAAAACAACAAGAAGCCCTCCTCCATTCCCACATCCATTGCTTCCAGACCAGATTGTGCAAAACAGATGAGTTTATTAAAACTTGGGAGAGGGGCTCAACAGCAGAACATTTTATAGATAACCTGGCTCCAGGGTTATTTGCCTCTGCTAAGCCTGGCTCGATTTCTTTCTGCTAAGATGCTGACTGGGAGGTGGAAGGTCAGCAGTTCGATTCCCGAGTACTGCAGGACGGAATGAGCTCCCATCTTTGTCCCAGCTCCTGCCAACCTAGCAGTTCAAAAGCAAGAAATTGCAAGTAGATACATAGGAACCACTTCGGTAGGAAGGTAACAGCGTTCTGTGCGCTCCGGTGTCTAGTCATGCCTGCCACATGACCACGGAAATGTCTGCAGAAGCTGACAGTGCTGGCTCTTCGGCTTTGAAACAGAGATGAGCACTGAACCCTAGAGTTGGATATGACTGGCTTTCGAGGAAGGGAAACCTTTACCTTTACTAACCTCATTGGGGGATGTGAGCCTGCTGATGATTTCAATGTTGAGTCCCAGGGACCTCCATATCTTGGGGTCCAGAGGAGCAAAGGCCAATATGCCTGCAATGAGGACAGGGAACATGGTGTAGCCATCTCCCTGGTTCTGCTTTGCCCTCCTTCTCCAACTCTCATCACTGCTCCTCTTGCTGGCAATGGAGACTGGCTTCCAGTGCTATAGTTAAGTTGGGATCAGCTTTTTCCAGTGGTCTAAAATCTAGGCTGGACATGACTTTTATCCCATTAGTAGAGATAAGGAAGTGGATGAGAGTATTATTGTTTCAGGCCTTCACCCTTTGGGACCTTTAGCTCCACTAGCTCTCCAGTCCAAGAGTCTGCTTTCGCCAAGCAGTCCCACTTTTGAGTGGGTCTGGAGGCTCCTTTATTTGCCCTTTCCATGTGGTACGGATCTCCTCACTCCTATTTTGCATCCTCCAAATACCTTTCTCTTCCTCCTCCCCTTCTTGTCTTCTGTATTTCCTTTATGGTAATGTTGGATGTCCTCCACTAGTACCAGTGATGGCAAACCTTGGCACTCCATGTGTTCTGGAACTTCAGTCCCCAGAAGCCCTGATCCACAGGAGTACTGACTTGGGCTTCTGGGAATTGAAGTCCAAGAACACCTGGAGTGCCAAGGTTCACCATCACTGCGGGCCTAGTTCTTTCCCCATCAGTCTGTTCACCAGCCTATTCTAGCACTGCTTTTATAGTCCTCATCCCCCTGACCCTACTCTCTCCCCTAGAGGCTGCTCTGATGCTAACCTGAGGCACCCTGTTTCCAGGTCTTTCCTACTTGATTTGGCAAGAACAGGATCTAGCAGAGTATGTGGTCCTTGAGCCTTGTGTGGGATTTCCTCTGACAGTGCCTCTAACTGGCCATTGTAGTGCAGTTTCTTGCCTCTGGCTTGCTAGTTGTTGCTTCCGGCACCAGGGCAGGTTCATCATTTTTCTGGATCCCTGGACCAGAACTATATGACCCTCCAGTGGCACCTCTGCTAACGTTTCCTTCACAACAACTGCAGTTTTCTCCCACTCCCCTGCAGAAAGCTATGTGTTCTCAGCCTTTGGTTCTTGGCCTTCACTTCCCAGAAGCCTAAATCAATTCCCCAAAGCACTGATCAGCCAGTGTACTGACTTAGGCTTCTGGGAACTGAAGTCCAAAAACCAATGGTTGGATAACATTGCTTTAATGGGCTAAATAGGCCAGTTTTTGCTGAAGTATGGTTTCCTTCCCTGGTGACAATTGGACCTCAATCCAATCTCATTTAGACTGATGCAACCAATGCAGTTTGGTTCACTTCATGTGCGTGCGTGTTTTGAAGAGAATTTTTTGTAAATATTTTGTAAGATTTTGTAATGAATATTTTGTTAGTAAAGGTACATTTAGCTGCACTTTCCCATTTCCCCAATGTATGGCAACTTTTGGGACAACCTGTAGTTTTACCCTTAGTTTCATTAGATAAACATGGGTGGAAAAATCATCTAGAAAACTTCAGTACATTTGCATCCAGTTTCAGAAGAGATCTTTTCTTGTGGTGGAAAGTGGTTGCTTAAAAGAAAAGATAATGAAATCAGAATTCTCTGGGAAATGAGACTATTGAACTATTATATTAAAAGCTTTTACACTAGTACCCCGAATAACGTTATGACTTGGTTCCACAAGTCCCGTCGTTATTCGGTTTTTAACGTTGTGCGATACATTGAACACACAATGTTAAAAAAAGCCCTGTTTCCCTGGAGGCTGCAGGAAGCGAGAACATCGGGATTTGAATCCTGACATTTTGGCTTGCTGCTGCCTCCAGGGAGGTGGGAGAACTTTGGAAACAGCTTGGAGCGGGTCTGCCCACCTCCCTGGACCCGGCGGGGGGGTCAGAGACCCCAAAATTGGTAAAAAAAACGGACGTTTTTTTTACCAATTTTGGGGTTTCTGACCCCCCCGCCGGGTCCAGGGAGGTGGGCAGACCCGATCCAAGGTGTTTCTGGGCTTCCCCGACGTCCTGAGCCAGTGCAGCAAGCCAGAATGTCAGAGTTCGAATCCCGATGTTCTGGCTTCCTGCACTGGCTCAGGACGTCGGGGAAGCCCAGAAACACCTTGGATCGGGTCCCCACACCTCCCTGGACCCAGCGGGGGGGTCAGAAACCCCAAAATTGGTAAAAAAAAACGGACTTTTTTTTACCAATTTTGGGGGCTCTGACCCCCCCGCCGGGTCCAGGGAGGTGTTTCTGGGCTTCCCCGACGTCCTGAGCCAGTGCAGCAAGCCAGAATGTCAGGATTCGAATCCCGACGTTCTCGCTTCCTGCAGCATAAAAGAGGGTGGGGGAAGTTCAAAATTAGCGCACATCAGCTCTAGGGAGGTCGGGAGACACGATGCGCGCTAATTTTGAACTTCCCCCACCCTCTTTTATGCTGCAGGAAGCCAGAATGTCGGGATTCGAATCCTGACATTCTGGGTCGCTGCACTGGCTCAGGACATCGGGGAAGCCCAGAAAAAGCTTGGATCGTGTCTGCCCACCTCCCTGGACCCGGCGGGGGGGTCAGAGACCCCAAAATTGGTAAAAAAAAAACGTCCGTTTTTTTTACCAATTTTGGGGTTTCTGACCCCCCCCCCCCCCCGCTGGGTCCTGGGAGGTGTGGGGACCCGATCCAAGGTGTTTCTGGGCTTCCCCGACGTCCTGAGCCAGTGCAGCAACCCAGAACGTCGGGATTCGAATCCTGACATTCTGGGTCGCTGCACTGGCTCAGGACATCGGGGAAGCCCAGAAAAAGCTTGGAGCGGGTTTCCCCACCTCCCTGGACCCGGCGGGGGGGTCAGAGACCCCAAAATTGGTAAAAAAAAAAAAGTCCGTTTTTTTTACCAATTTTGGGGTTTCTGACCCCCCCGCTGGGTCCTGGGAGGTGTGGGGACCCGATCCAAGGTGTTTCTGGGCTTCCCCGACGTCCTGAGCCAGTGCAGCAACCCAGAACGTCGGGATTCGAACTCTGACATCCTGGCTTGCTACACTGGCTCAGGACGTCGGGGAAGCTCAGAAAAAGCTTGGATCGTGTCTGCCCACCTCCCTGGACCCGGCGGGGGGGTCAGAAACCCCCAAATTGGTAAAAAAAACGTCCTTTTTTTTACCAATTTTGGGGGGTCTGACCCCCCCGCCGGGTCCAGGGAGGTGTGGGGACCCGATCCAAGGTGTTTCTGGGCTTCCCCGACGTCCTGAGCCAGTGCAGGAAGCCAGAACGTCGGGATTCGAACTCTGACATTCTGGCTTGCTGCACCGGCTCTGGACGTCGGGGAATCCCAGAAACACCTCCAGAGAGATCAGAGGACCCGATCTACAGCTGCAGGGTGGCTGGGGAAGCTGACGGGGACTCCCTGTCGGCTTCCCTAGCCACCCGCCCATGCCTCCGCAGCTGTGGGGTGGCTGGGTAAGCCGATGGGGGAGCCCCCCATCAGCTTTCCAGCCTCCCCACCCCTGCCTCCGTAGCTGCAGGGTGGCTGGGAAGCTGAACGGAGAACCCCGTTCAGCTTTCCACCCACCCTGCTGCTAAGAACGACTGTATCGTGTAACGTTAAAATCGCGTTACTCGATACAAGATGTTTCCGAAAATCTTGTAACGTTATGCGGTTTTAACGATATACGGTACTCGCGTTATACGGGGTATTACTGTAAAAGTATGGATAACACTAGAAAAGGAGATAACACTGGATTTCTTACGTAAGTATAAGATGTCAGTAAAGACTGTTGAGAAGTGGAGATCACTGACCAAAATGAAGAAATTAAGAAAATGGCTACCTTGGCTAAGACAAGCAAAGAAAGAATTTTAGGAGTCAATTAACATAAATTGTGTTTTAAAAATGCATTAACCAGAGGAAACAGGTCATGGTGATAGTATATCTACTAGATAGCCAAGATGGATTTGAAAGAAGTATTGAAGGATAACAAGGAGATTGTAGAAAAGAAGGCACAATTATATCAGTTACTGCTGCTGAAGCTTTTTACAGAGATATCTATGTCCAAACCTTCATTTTCAGGAATATATCTGATAATCTGTGTCAAAGCAAACACTTCAGTCATGCTTTCATAATTCATTGTCTGCTTTTTTCTATTTACTGTGAAAATATTTTTGGTACAATATAACTTTATATAAAAACTTGTCACACAAGAAATGAAGTGTCTCCTTACACTGTGTAGGGATTATAATGATTTTTATTCAGCTGTTTTGTAGTTACTAAAATTTAGTAAATGAACAAATGCCAGTCTGATGAATTTATTATCCATATTTTTATTGGATTTCCCCCAAATAGGATTAGAATCAGTGTTTAAATAAAGACCAAAATACATTATATGGCACATTGGTGTTAAATTTATTCAATGGATTAGCAATAGTTGGGACTAACAGTTAGTTTTATCCCTAAAAGTTTGCAGCAGGCAGATTTTTATAGCAATATTTCTAAGGATGAGGGGCACAATCTATTTATTTATTTATTTATTTATTTAGATTTATTATCCCGCCCCAATCAGGCGAACCTGACTCTAGGCTCAACATTCTGTACCGGGTGCCCGAAAAGATTACATTTCCAGTTGCTTTTAAAGTTCTTGGTACAGGGAACTACACATCAGTATCAGTTCACTGTATGTGCTTTGTCAAAACCAGATGTACTTATGTAACAGCACTGATTTCTCTAATGGGTATAAAATATGGCCAAGATGTTCTGGCTTTGTGAAATGTGTTGTTGATAGAAATCCAATCAGATCAGCCAATGCTTGCCAAAGCATTTTAAATAAGGCTAGATGAGGTAAAATAGTGAAGCTATTAAGAATACTCAAGAGGATGGGTGTGATATTTCAGCTGAAAGTTTCATGCTCAGAAAGGCTTAAAAATTAAGTTGTTGACTATGCTTTTGAGGAACATAATTATTCCCATTAGTGTAATTGATGCTCTCACGTGTTTTAAGGATTTCAGGAAGCTAATATATTATTGGATTGCACCATTTTGGCCATTTTGTTAACAAAATGTTGATCCATGCTGTGATCCTTGCTTGATCTCCTATGCTTGTGTGTGAGGATCTAATATAATCCCTCCCATGTACCTGATTACACATTGGTACTACAAGAGAGACTTGTATCCCAGATTGAGTTCAAATTATGAACTGAAAATTCATTTTTTTGTGCTTTCTTTCTTTCTTTCTTTCTTTCTTTCTTTCTTTCTTTCTTTCTTTCTTTCTTTCTTTCTTTCTTTCTTTCTTGCTAGCAAAACTAGATATTAAAAACATTTTAGGGGATACAAATTCACTCGCTACTAAGTGTGTGTATTCCTCTGTGATCTGTACATCTCCACCCTAAGAGTTAGTAGTTCACAGTCTATTTCATACAAATTTCAGAATTCTTTGTGATTTTCCCTAATTAAAAATAATAATTACTTAACATTACAAATATGATTCACTGATGTTAGAGGTATTGTGTGCAATTTCCCCCATCTGCTGTCTCCTTTATAGCTGTTTACGTTAGACAGAATGGAGCTGTGAATAGACTGGTGTGCAGGCATTCAACATATCTGGATTAGGCCTTCAGTATATACACATAGCTTTGTGTCAGATAAACAACTTTTTAAAGATCTTGGATATCAGATCTTATTTTGATACTAAATGGTCAGTTCACCACATTAGCATGGTAACAGAATCTACAGATAGCAGAATACAGTAATACCTCATATAACATTAGTATCGAATAACACTAAAATCGCATAACATCAAGGAATCTGGGGGGAAGAATTGCATCAGATAACATTAAGATCCTATGGGATGCTTCAGATAACAACCGCGAAAGCCTGTGTGGTTACAATGTATCTCTATGGATCCCATAGAGGATCAGATAACACGAAAAATCATATAACACGAAGACTTGTGGAACCAGGTTTTAGTGTTGTATGAGGTTTTACTGTAGTTCAATTTTAATGGCCAGATTAGCTAACTAGACTATAATAGATCTTCTGCTGCTGCTGCTGTATCCGAATCCGAATACAGTAAAACATCGGATAACGCTAAAACTTGGTTCCACAAGTCTTGGTGTTATCCGATTTTTAGTGTTATCCGATGCATGTTAAAATCCTATGGGATGGATCGGATAACGTTAAAGCTCCATAGAGATACATTGTAACCGCACAGGCTTTAGCGGTTGTTATCCGATCCATCCCATAGGACCTTAACGTTATTCGATCCAATTCTCCTCCCCAGATTACTTAACATTATGCGATTTTAGCATTATCTGATCCAATCGTTATCCAGTATTTTACTGTATTGGCAATCCTCAAAGCAATCAGCCATGAAAACTGTCCTGAGAATACAATGCCGTGGCCTTTCATCTGCCATCTGCATTGTAGCGTGACATCCATACCTCTGATCCAGTTCCATTAGTCACTTTCTGATCCTCAGCCCTTTTGGCACACAAAATCTCATTGGCCCCAGGCCAGTATTGATGAAGCTACTGCCCTCCATCAAGATGGATTCAAGTGGGGTTTAATCCACTTGGGGGCATCAGTCATCCTTTCCTGTGGACTTTGGCACCAAAGCCGTTAGTCCTCAGTGTTGTCAGGTTAGTTAACCGCTGCCTGACATTCAGTGTTGTAATAGATCTGGGAGATGCTTTCAATAGAAATATTGAATACTAGTGCAGTGGAGAAAGGTGGTTGTCAAAGTGCATTAAAATTATTTAGCCATTGCATGTCTTACAACTCTTGTTCAAAGGAAAAATGTCATTGGCGTGAATTTGTTTAAGGTAGATCCCATCTTGCCATGAAGTGACCCATACACTATGATCTCGGAGCCATCACCCACCGCACACTGAAGCGCGGCATGCAGGATTTAACACCAGGACTGCAATGGACTGCTGCAGCCTCGAGCATATGGACAAGGTGCGCCTTCACAGCCAGTCTGGCATGGCCTCTTTTGCCTCCATGACTGTAGGGAATCAGAGTTCATCTTCCACTCATTTTGCCGTTGGGTCCAATATGATGGTTTTCAGTGGCATTTCCTCCACTGAGGGAGACCATCACCCCACCTAAAGGGGCTCATCCGCCCGTTGCCATTGGCCCCTTTAGGGAGTCAGGTTAGTTAACCGCTGCCTGACACTTGGCGTTGAGTCACTGGCTGTATGGTCTACTCCATTACCGTAGTGGGATGTCCGGCCAGACAGGAAGTGTTTAGGTAATTATAAAGAAAAGCATGTATCTTAAATTTGGATATATTACAAAAATAATAATCTAAATTTTAAAAAGTGCTTGGTTTTATTATTTGCCAGTAGTGGATAAGATCCTAATAGCAATAGCAATTACCATTATATACCTGCCCCTTAGCACTTAGTACACTCTCTGGGTGTTCACAAGGTAATTAGTATTTTTCCCTCAACATGCTGGGTACTCATTTTACCGACCTCGGAAGGATGGAAGGCTGAGTCAAGGCTGAGTCAGCCTTGAGTCGCATCAGGATCAAATTTATATCAGTAGTTTTGCCTACAGTACCGCAGTTTACTGTGTCATGAGGGTTCATAACACCTTCTTTATTATTCTCTCTAGAATGACACTGTTTTGCAATATACACAGAATACACTTTCTGTCCTGACTAAGTAGTTTCTATTTGTTCTGATGTTGAATGGTGTTTGTGTCAAATAAGAACAGCTTACAAGACCTAGTATTTGTATCTGTTTACTTTGCCTACTTTATTCTGTTTGCATTGAATTTGCAGAATGTTTATTTCCTAACAAAAGTTGCTACATTTTTGATAGTTTGTTTATGGTCATTAATTTACTGTGTATACACACTTGTGTTGACCTGTATATGCTACAAGTTTGTAGATGTCTTCTTCGAATTAGGTTATAATTCCCATTATGTCAATAGTTTGTTCAAGTGTCTAGTACTATTTATGGATGACCAGCCTTTTTGTAGGTTGTGAGTCATGTTTCAGTGAACAGCAGTCATCAAGAAGAAGTGCCAAAAACTTTGTAGCACGAAGAGGCTTGTCATCACGTACTTTGTTCCTTCTATATCCGGTGAATTATCACCGAATAACATAATTTTCCTTCTTGCTAAGGTCTTTTGTTTTCTAAAACTTACTTAATGATTTTTTAAATCCAAGATCTTTACTAAGTTGTTGTGAAGATATTTAACAAACATAGTTTTATCGACCTAACTGAAACAAAACTGTCAATATATTTGGCTGTCCCAATGTTTCCTTTTATGCGAAATAAAACCAGCTTAGCAATGAACAAGGAAAAGTTAAAGGTCACCCTTTCTTGAAAGCCAGTCATGTTTGGCTATAGGATTCAACGTTCATCTCCATTTATAGCCAAATCGCCAGTACTGTCTGTGTCTGCAGATGTTTCTATGGACATGTGGCAGGCATGATTAACCACCAAAGTGGATGGAATGCTGTTTACCTTCCTACCAAAGTGGTCCCTACTTATCTACTTGCAATTTCTTGCTTTTGAACTGCTTGATTGGCAGGAGCTGGAACAGAGACAGGAGCTCACTCCATTGGGCAGCACTCAGATCTCAAACGGTTGACTTGCCGACCTTCCAGTAATCAAATTCAGCATCTTAACCACTAAGCTAGGTAAAGGTTGTCCTTGCTCGAAAGTCAGTCATATCTGACTCTATGGTTCAGTGCTCATCTCTGTTTGTAGCCAAAGAGCCAGCACTGTCTGTGTCTGCAGACGTTTCCATGAATATGTGGCAGGCATTTATCTACCTGCAATTTCTTGCTTTCGAACTGCTAGGTCGGCAAAAGCTGGGACAGAGACAGGAGCTCACTCCATCGTGCAGTACTCGAATTCCAACCTTCCAGTCAGTGAATTCAGTGTCTTAACCCCTTGAACCACCACAGTCCCTAACCACTAGTCTCTATCTGTGCATACTACACACACACACACACACACACACACACACACACACACACACACACACACACACACACACACACACACACACACACACACACACACACACACACAAAGCATAGGGAAATTTGTGGAATAGATATCTTTTGGAATCAGGAACAGGACATTGATCTGTTTGGATACATCAGCTTTACCATAAATATTAATAAAATGAATGTGGAGCTGATGTTGAAAGGGTTTTGAGTAAACGTAGTAGCCTGTTTTCTGTTACATTGGCCATGTCTTAGTAGTGTTCTCTGGCAAATTCTGACTTCCAGCAGTCCTTAAACAAAGGAGCAAATCTAATTGTATGCCTGATTTGATTTAACATTAGTTGCTGATTATGTACTCAGATGTTTCTCTTGTTGCTTAGCATCTTAGCTTCTGCAAAAACAATACTATAATGACGATCCAAGGCCTCTGGTCATGAAGTGCATGTTCCTTTCTGCTTTGTTTATAGAACTCATTGAAAAAATAGTTTTCTGTTTTACATAATTGTTTGCATACTATTCAAAGTGACAGAGTAGAAGGTTTTTTTAGGAGGGAAAAGCTATAAGATGAAGCTTAACTACCTTTATACTGTACTGGCATTAATTAAAGACACTGAATTTATGTCTTAAATGTTTATCATTTGCTTTCATGTCTAGTCCTACTGTATATATCTCTACAATAAAATACATAAATTTTTGTCTTTATGTATGATAAAAATAATGCATAATAAAAGCTTGGTGAAATCAGTTCTATAAAATATTCAGTAAAACATAGTGATAGTGTGTTTAAAGTGCTATAAGGAACTATAGAGGATTCCTCTCTTAATAGGGTATTTAATTTAAAAATTATTTATCTGCCAATGGCACATCATCAACTAATGAGGCAGTCTGACGAACCTAGAGGATTCCAGAAACTTGGTGTAACCTCTGAGTAGGCCCTCTTTAAATTATCTGCCAGTTAAATCTGAGATGTGGGTAGAGAAAAGCTTTCCTAGAAAACCATTAAGTTTGGGGACATTCATATGAAAGATGATAAATGCATTTTGAAATTACCACTGCCTCAATCAGAACATTAAGGCATTTTTATATTATATCCTGAGGTGAATTTATTGTACTGTATTAGCACAGCTTTGGATGTATTAAAAAGAGAGAGAAGGTACAGGTTTTAATATGCATGTCAGCTAAGCGAAGACTTTGTTCTCTAGTAAGTTTAGCATTTTGTGAGTGACAATGCTTCCATTTAAGTAATTAAATGTGATTGTATGTCTCTTGTGTGTTATTTGATGGGATTCTATTCTTATACATACTGTATATACTCAACTAAAAGTCATTCTGAATATAAGTCGAGGTACCTAATTTGAACCTCTAAAACTAGGAAACTAGATTGACCTGAGAATAAGTAGGGAGTGGAAAATGCAGCAGCTGTTACTGAGTTTCAATAATTAAAATACATGAAAATATGGCAAAATTAATTAATTTAGACATTTGTGTGGGTATGTTTTATAGTTTTTACAGTAGTGTTAGTGCTTTTTTTTAACTGTATGTTTGAATTTGGGACCCAAGTATAAGTTGAGCCCCCTTTTTGGGCCTCATTTTGGGCACCAAAAAACTAGACTTATACTCGAGCATATACTGTAAATCTAATGGTGTTCTCTAAGTATTGTAGCACTAAATACAAATCTGTTTTGTAAAAGAGAAGGAAGGTGGCCTGTAATATTTTTGGGTGGTGGTGGTGGTGTCTTTATTTCCTCTTTCCCCTAAGGTGTTGCATTTATAATGTGTGTATAGAAGCAAAATCCTAGGACAAATCCTCAGGCATCTTCATATCAGACATTATGTTTCCAGCTTGGAGATGATGGTTTAGTGAGTTTTTGTTTGTTGAAATGCTATGGTTGCTTCATTTCCACCTTGCTGCTGAATTGTTAAATGTTTACTGAAGCTGAAAGCCCCTCTTTGTGGAAGTGCGAAAGAAGAGAGAATCTGATGATAACTGTGAATTGTCTAGCCAAATCTGTAAACCCTGTTTTAGTTAGACTATGTCAAGAGAACTTGTGGGAAATTACATAACAGTACAGGCTGAACTTGATAACTGGATGGTCGGCAGGTCAGCAGTTCAAGACCTGAATGCTGCACGATAGAATGAGCAGCCGTCTCTGTCCCGGCTCCTGCCAACCTTGGCTTTTAACCTCCCGACCAGGTGGGAGTCCAGGGGGTGGGGTAGAAGGCGTCCTCAGGCTCCGGGTCAGCCATGTTTCTGTCATTTCTCTTCAATTCAGGGGGAATGGAGAAACCACGTGATTTGGGGGGGAGGGGTTGACCAAAAGTCACGGAAAGTCACAGGGGAGAGGGGGGTCAAAAAGTGGTCATATTTAGGTCACGTGGTATTTGAAAGATCCCGTACCTTTATGGATAGGAAGCAACTGGCACTTCCAGTCCTCTTCACACAGTTTTAGCTTCCACAGAGCATCATCTTGTTTTTCCTGTACTAGACTTTGGGTGGCAGCAGTGGTAAGAGTGAGAATGGGAGAGAGGACCAAATTGTGTTCACAGAGTTAAAAAGCTATACAATATTAGACTGCTGTGTTGAAATAAGGATCCCTTACAGTACATTTCGGCCATGACTGATGTTGCAATTTTCCTACTAATCTCCAGGGTCATGTTAATATAAAACCTTCCCATATGGATAAACAGAGTTGTCTGTGCTTACTCTGTAGGTAAACTTCCCATACAAATCTAAGTAATGTATGCATACATTTCTATTTTAATCGTATCTGTTCTAATGACATGTCCATATTATGCCAAAGACTGAAAGCAACCATTGTTCTTTGGTATTTAAGCCTGTGTATGTAGTATAACCTGGCAGGTGGCATTAACGTATGTTATAAGGACATAGAGAGGTAGTTGTTAAAAACTCACCTCATTTGGAATGTCTGAAATGCAGACAAATTTACCCAGCTAAATTAATGGACAGTGCCTAGAGGTTGATTTGCTTTCATTAAGGGTGCTGGAAATTTTTTAAGCTAAAATTTTATGTCAATTTGGAGCTGAAATTAATGTTCTGGACTTAGAACAAAGAAATGACATGCCAGGCTAACTTAATATCACAAATCACTTTTGAGCTGCTTGGGAGCAGATGGCTGGTGGTAGTTTAGTTTTCTAGAAGTATTGTTACAATTAATTTGTAACCCAGTTCTGAATCAAATTAGTGGGAGTTTGCTCAGGCTGCTTTTATCTCTTTACCAGTACTGTAACTTGGATTTGGTATTGGGACTGTATTCATTATGCAGCTATTTAATCATCAAACTACAGATCTGTGCATAAGGAAACAGTATCAAACTTAGTTCACATTGTTTCCTCCTGTGATGCATAATTCAAAAATTAATGCCTCCCACTGCTTACAGCTAAGAATCTGAGTATTTGTTTAAATCACAAAAAATATTCTAATAACAAGCTCTAGCTAGAATGAATTAAGAGTCTGTTATGTGCCATTCCCTGACATTTTTGATTGAAAAGTTTGTACTCTTTTAAACTAGGATTGAATTCAGTAAATACAGGTTTGGTATGCTTCAGTCTTTTCATTTTACAAGAGAATTCACTGACTGGAATGTTTGTAGAAGTTGTTTATAATAGTGACATGCTTTGTTAGATGCTTGCAATTCACTTTTTGACACATTGAAGCTGTCAGGTTTGACATTATAATCAATCATCAGGTTACCAATATAATTTATGCAGAAACACATTTTGAGAAATGGAATGCTTTTTTGTGGAGAGCTGTCCATACTACATTGCAGAAATTTTCATTTGTGATAATAGTCATTTATAATGTTTAGAATTTCAATTTGAATATTTGTGTTTTTGTGCACAGGATGAAGACATTTGTAAAAATGGCATGTCCAAGGAATTTTAAAAGGTGCAGACCACCTGATTGAAGACAGTGGCTCTCTGTTTTACCCCATTTAATTAGTAAAGTAAGTACAAGTTATTATCTACAATGATGCATATTTCTAGCAAATGTTTGGTAATAAATGTTGGATTTAGAGGGTTCAGATATAATTGTAAGCATGAGTATCCAAACCGGTAAAATAATTCTGAATGAACACAAATATCTTTTCAGTATGCAGCATCAACTTTTCCAAAGGAAGGTAGACAATAATATTAATCCAGAAAGATCCCGCAAGGACCCTTGTATAAAAGAACTACAGTAATACCTCAGATAACGTTTACCTCAGATAACGCTAAAATCACATAACGTTAAGTAATCTGGGGAGGAGAATTGGATCGAATAACATTAAGGTCCTATGGGATGGATCAGATAACAACCGCTAAAGCCTGTACAATGTATCTCTATGGAGCTTTAACGTTATCCGATCCATCCCATAGGATTTTAACATGCATCGGATAACACTAAAAATCGGATAACACCAAGACTTGTGGAACCAAGGCTTAGCGTTATCGGAGGTATTACTGTAATGTATTTAGTCAGGCATCCTCATTTATAGGCTGCCTTCCCACCCACCCCATGACCCACCAATTCCTTTTCCACATAGTAGAGGGGAAAGAATGCAGTGTGGAGCATATGAACTGCTTGTAGCAAACAAAAAAAAAAACATTTATTCTCTGCCCATCTGGTCCCCAAACTTGTTATGTATGAAGTTCAATTTGGGCATAATCTTAAATCCTAATGCTGTTGGTATGTTGTTAGATGCATGAGCTGCATAACTCACTGTGTCACTAAACTCCTTATGGAGCAACAACATTTAAAAGATTTCAATTATTTAACGGAAATGTATTTGCATTTTTTTTATTTCATGAAATATCAATTATTCCTTCTGATCAGGTAATGATAGTGAGTGACCAGCTAAGCATTTCTCTCCTTTCTCCTTGTTGTATTTTCTTTTCCAGTTGCCACAGTTCCATGAGAAAGTCATGATTACATTAACTGAACTCAGATGTCTAGCAGATGCCCAGTCTTCATACCAAATCCTGAAACCATGGTGGGATGTCATCTGCTATTACCTCACCATGATAATGCTGCTTGTTGCTGTTATCGCTGGGGCCCTGCAGCTGACTCAAACTAGATTGTTATGTTGTCTTCCTTGCAAGCTTGAGTTTGACAATCATTGTGCAGTGCCTTGGGATCTGGTTAAAAACAACGTTAATGTATCCTTCAGCTCTGCAACACCGATAATTCACCCTCTGAGAATCCAGAATTATCTGCATCGACAGCAGTATTCTTACATTGATGCTGTGTGTTACGAGAGAGAGCTTCACTGGTTTGCCAAATTCTTTCCATACTTAGTGCTTCTCCATACTTTCATTTTTGCAGCTTGCAGTAATTTTTGGCTTTACTATCCCAGCACAAGTTCAAGACTGGAGCATTTTGTAGCCATGCTTCATAAATGTTTTGATTCTCCCTGGACAACACGTGCCCTGTCAGAAACAGTTGCTGAACAGTCTGTGAGGACTCTGCCTCTCTCCAAATCAAAAAAAAATATCTCCTCACCCAGCAACGTAGCAGAATTGGACAGCAAGAGGCAGTCTATGTCCTACTCGCAAACTGGACTAGAAACAGCTGGAAGAGAAAGCTCTTCCAATGTTCTAGACCGAAAAGAAGGGGAACAAGCAAAATCAATATTTGAGAAAGTAAAGAGGTTCAGGGTGCATGTTGAACAGAAAGATGTAATTTATCGAGTATACCTGAAACAGATTGTGTTCAAAGTCATTGTATTTATATTGATAATGATTTATGTTCCCTATTATTTAACCTTTGTTACACTAGAATTTGACTGTATAGTTGATATTGAAGTCTTTACTGGCTACAAGAGATACCAGTGTGTTTATTCATTGGCTGAAATTTTTAAAGTGCTCGCTTCATTTTATATGATCCTGGTGATCATGTACGGCTTGACATGCACTTACAGTCTGTTATGGATGGTGAGAAGTTCATTGAAACAATATTCTTTCGAGAAACTGAGGGAGCAAAGTAATTATAGTGATATCCCTGATGTAAAAAATGATTTCGCCTTTATTCTTCACTTGGCGGACCAGTATGATCCACTGTATTCTAAGCGGTTCTCAATTTTCCTCTCTGAAGTGAGTGAAAATAAGTTGAAGCAGATCGGCTTAAATAATGAGTGGTCTTTAGAGAGACTGAAAAGCAAGCTGGTACGAAATTCCCAGGACAAGATGGAACTTCATCTTTTTATGCTTAGTGGTCTTCCAGATGACGTCTTTGAACTCATGGAGATAGAAGTTCTAACCCTAGAACTTATTCCTGAGGTGAAGCTTCCTGCATCAGTAAACCAGTTGTCCAATCTCAAGGAATTAAACCTCTATCATTCATCATTAACTGTAGAATACCCAGCACTGAGTTTCCTGGAAGAAAATCTAAAAACCCTACATCTAAAGTCAGCTGACCTCGGCAAAATTCCACGCTGGATCTTCTATCTACGGAACCTGCAGGAATTGTATTTGACTGGGTGTTACATGTTAGAATCCCAGAATGGCCTATACAATGAAGGCTTTCAGGAACTTATGAATCTGAAAACAATTCACTTAAAGAACAGCCTCTCCCGCATACCTCAGGTGGTTACTGACCAGCTGCCTTCACTACAAAAATTATCCATTGATAATGAAGGGAGAAAATTGCTAGTGTTGACCAATCTGAAAAAGCTGGTGAACCTGAGGACTTTGGAATTGATCAGCTGTGACCTGGAACGGATTCCACATTCTATCTTCAGCCTGAATTGTTTACGTGAAATAAACCTGAAAGAAAATAATCTCAGAACAGTAGAAGAAATCATTAGCTTTCAGCATCTCGAGAACCTTTCCTGTCTGAAATTGTGGCACAACAATATTTCCTACATCCCAGTACAGATTGGAACCTTGGCAAATCTGGAGCAGCTCTTTTTAAATCATAATAACATTAAAAAAATCCCATCACAGCTCTTTCTCTGCCGAAAGCTACATTACTTGGACCTTAGTTATAACAAGCTAACCTCTATTCCTGATGAAATCCAGTATTTAACAAATCTGCAGTACTTTGCTGTAACGAAGAATCATGTAAGTAGAAGCAGAATGTGGATTTAAGATAAATGTTAGAAACGTGCTATTGGCATATATTTTCTTCTTTCCTTTTAACGTAGGGAACATAAATCTTACCTGATACCTGTTCTGTGTTAAGAGCTAAAAAAGTTGATTTTTGTTTAGTCATATTAATTCATACCTCATTTTTAAACTTAAAGGACCTAATGCAGTCACTTAATGATTTATATGGCCAATAATAAAATCAATTTAAGCAGAATCACAACAGATAGTATGGAAGACAGAAAATTTATTAGGAACAATTGAAATTTGTTCAACATCATTTACATTTTATTCCATTCCCAGGACATTCCATATAAAGGTATGTTTTGTGTAGATCTTCCAGTGCCTGGTTTGATAATAGGTACCACACTGGTCTTGGAATGATCTGGCTCAACATTGTTTGGGGACTCAAACCTTGGATAAGTCATTTGCTGAGCTGCTTTATCCTTTATAGCACTTGTGCAGGGCTTTGACTGTTACCATGTGTTCAGGTACCAGAACTTGTCACCAGTTGCTATCATGGGAATAATAGAAATATTGCAACCATTTGATATGAAGACATGATGAGTATTAATTCAAATTCACTTTCAAAAACACTTAATTGGCATTTTTTTTCCTCTTCTGTGTCTAGGCCAGACGTGAAACTGCCAAAATGAAGGCACCTATTGGTGAGTTCGTTCTGTACTGTAGTTCCTTTCGCCTGACCTAATGTGAGGAAGATTAGCCAGCAATTTAAGGTTGCCGTTCTCTGGTTATGCCCGAATATAGTTCAAAGATACCACAATCTTCTACTACGAGGCTCTTTCTGTGTACCCCTTTAATTGGCATAAAAGAAGCACATTATAATATACAACAGATAGGACATGCCAAAGGTAAATTAGAGAATACTGTACAAAGCTTAAGGTAGTAATTAAAATGGTTGTAAAGACATTAAAAGAAATCTGATCTTATTCTGCCACAGCCACGTGGTGTATACCAAAAAAGTAGCAACTTTATCCATGGAGTTAAGGGAGATATTATTCAAAAGAAACAATTACCTGGAGGTGTAAGAAAGTCCATTACAATGAACCAAAAGTGGATTTAGATCATTAGTTCTCACACACTCCCTAGGGGTGCTTCAATTCCCAGAAGCCTAAATCAGTACATTGGCTGATCAGTGCTTGGTCTTCTGTGAATTAAAGTCCAAAAACCAAAGGTTGGGAAACACTGATCTAGATCTTTAAAACAAATACAGTACTTCTATTAAAAGGACAATTACAAAAAGCATGGAGTACTGTTTCAGCTCCCTTTGCTCCATAGAGGCAGCGCCTATCCTGATATGTATTATACTATTAATATTATAAAAGACCATGCATGAAACTTGTGTATCAGAGGATAATCTATTACACTTGTTCTCATCATTTACTGTGAAAGCTGCATTACATTGTGAGGAAAATAAAACTTCAGATGTCCATATTGGCATGTTAACAGTGAGGAAAGTCTAAATACTAATGGCCCTCCTCATTTGGACCACTCTGAAGTCTTAAAAGAGGAGAGGTAGCTGCAGTGGCTAAGACACTGAGTGGAAGGCAGCAGGTCAGCAGTTCGATATCTGAATACTGCAGGACAGAGTGAGCTCCCGTCTCTGTCCCAGCTCCTGCCAACCTAGCAGTTCAAAAGCAAGGAATTGCAAGTAGATAAATAGGGACCACTTCAGTGGGAAGGTAAACAGCATTCCATGCATTCTGGTGTCTAGTCATGCCTGCCACATGACCATGGAAATGTCTGCAGAAGCAGACAGCGCTGGCTCTTCAGCTATGAAACAGATATGAACACTGAACCCTAGAGTCGGATATGACTGGCTTTGAACAAAGGTGACCTTTTCCTAGCGTTTATTTTTACATAATTCTTCAGATTGGATGTTGAAATGAGAAAAGAAAAAAGCTAGGTGGTGAAAAGGTGATTGAACTGTAATATGTTTATATTGGTGGATAGAGTTTGTATTCTACTTTCCAGAACAATCAGAATTGTTGGCAGAACTCTTTCCATGACAGAATTAGGAATATAGACCTCCTGCCATCCTTTTTATAGCCTCAAAACTTTTCCCATAAGGGTTGAAAATCTTCAGAACAAGTTCACAGGCAGTGCAGAAGACTGTATAGCTCAAAGGAAGAAAATCCTTTTGTGCCTGGGCAGGGGTGGGAACAGAGCAGCCTTTGAGCTATACACAGTGTTCCAGACTTCCAGCCCAGTTTCCTGGCTGCCCTTCAACCCTGTCACCCACAGAGTCCCCTGTATATTCTCTCTCATTTTCTTATCAAAACTTTATTAGAGATTATTCATACACTGATTTTCTATCTTTATATCACATGTACAAAATCCTATTTAATCTACCTCCACTTTGACATCTGTTCCACGTTCAGCTAGAACAGTAGCATAGCCAGTGTCCTCACATGTTTTGATCTGTTTCTTACTTTCTTTTATATTATCTTTTGAGAGAAGCTATTGTTCCCAAATTTCATTGGCCTTAGGCTTAACTTGGGCATTGAAAAAATTCCATCAAGGCTTAACACAAACATAGATTGTAAATAGGAATCTGGCCATTACTGATCTAATCATTCTCCACTGATAGAGGGGAATGCCATAACCTTGCCCCCTCTGTTTCCATTGTTGCTCTTCGATTATGAAGGGCAGAATTAGAGCCTCTCCTATCTACTGTGGCTGTGGAAAGACAGGATCCTGACTCATGTAGAGCAAGGGTGTCCAAACTTTTTGGGCAACGGGCCAGTCATGTGGTTCAAGGGGCCATAGTTTGGGCACTCCTGATGTAGAGAGAGCTCCACAGATAGCAGAGTCTCTTCATATCCATTGTTCTTCTAATGATAATGGGGTGGGGCTAGAATAATGATATCTTTTCATGGTGACTGTAAGAGGATAGAGAATGCCTGAATAGAGCTCTTGACTCTCTACCACAACCTGCTTCAGATCTGTGTGTTGAAGAAGGAGCTGATCTAATTTGTGACACATGCCCATAAGGAATTTCACTTGGCTTGTATCAAACTATCTGTATGATTGGCTCATAACATGCATTCATTTATTTGGAAGTAAGCCATAAAATGGATCAATTAATTGTTATAACTAATCAGGTAACATGAGATTTCTTTGATAAATGAAATGCATGCTTTCTTGGCTTTCTAGATTTATAAAGTACCGGTAATATATGTGGGGTAGGCAAAAGTACCTCGTTTGTGTATCCCTGGCATGACATCAATGTGACTTTGGAATATTTTACTAAGGAAAAAAAAGTATTAACTTCTGTTCCATTTGTAACTTCCTTCCAATTTAGTGGGTTTTCTTCTGTTTTTATTTTGTTTAGATTGAAGCACTTCCAGATGAATTGTTTCAGTGCAAAAAACTGCAATACCTCCTTCTGGGGCATAATAGCCTGACACTCTTGTCACCTCAGATTGGTGAACTTTCCAATCTTCTTCATTTGGAGCTCAAAGGAAACTATCTGGAGTCACTACCAGCTGAACTAGAGGAATGCAGTTCTCTGAAACGGAGTTGTCTGATTGTTGAAGAATGCTTGTTAGAAACACTTCCCCTTCGCGTGACAGAGCCTGCGCCCATCTTGGACAAAGTCTGAGTTTAAGGGAATAATCTTGTGTGTACAGGCACCATCTCTGGGGTGCTTTAAACTCTCGCTCTGAAGAAAAGTGTAAGTGGGGATAGAAAGGAAATAGAGGCCTGCAACTGTGTTGTGTTTTGCTTCAGGTCTGCAACTCATTGTATTGACTCAGATCTCTCTTGAAAAGAAGTTCAAATGTAAGTCTTAAGCAAAACATACAGACTTGGCATGCGTATGCATGCATCTCATGAAAAATATGAACTCTGGATGAATGAGTTCAGAGCTCTGAACAGTGTTTTAATCACTTTTGAATGGCTGAGATAAACAATCTAGTGAGAGCTATTTTTCCGTGCAACTTTTATTTCAACAATAAATCTATGTATGTTTTCCTATAAGGATCAAAAATAAAGCTTTCCTAATATGTTCACCATTGGCACATTTCTGGTACAGAGTGGGGATTTTGTTAAGGCTGTCTCATATAAAAAGATCACTGTTTAGTGAACTGAAAATATATTCAGAGTTAAATAGCCTCATATTTTTATAAGTGATGTGCATCATTTCCTCAGTTGTTTATACACAGATATAATTCCAATCCCATTGAGAAGCTCCTGACATTTGTCTAGAATATCTCACTAAACTTCATACCATCATGATTCCCATTTGTTTTACATTGCTTTAAAATACTGATAAATGAACTGTGTGTATGCAGTAGAACATAAATGAACTTGGTTTAAAGGTGAAATCAGGTCTTAGAGAACTATGCAAATTGTTATATTTAACATGAAGTGTGTCCCTTGGATTGTGCTATGCTTATTATATATAAAATTATACATTTTCTGACATTTACCTAACCTTGAGACAGCAGTAGAGCCAGAGGGTCTGTTTGTGTACCAATGGCTATTTTGTGTTTCCCAGGTTTCCTACTATTCCCCTGCTTGTGTAGTAATGTGCTAAGGGGGAAGTTTTCCTATATGCACAAGAAGTTATAGGGAAGGTACAATTCCAGCACTTAGCAGAAGCGTAGACAGCAGAGCATCTTTACAAAAAGAAAAACTGTTAATCTTGAAAGCTGGAGATGGGTGGCCCTATGAACATGCCCCTTATTCATTACCAGATGTAGTTTGGAATAAGCATTTATGTTGCGCCATTCTTAACATTCACTAAAGCAGATACAAATATCATTTGCAAGCACAGACTTGGATCCTAAATAAAGGTTTGGGAATGTCCCAGTGGCATTCCCATGAAAGTATGTTCCTGTTAGAGTAAAAGATGGAAGGTGAGTCAACCCTTTCCTCTTCCCAGTAACTTGCAAAAACTCCAGAAATTGGGGGGTTCCTTTGAGAAGTGTGGGAGGTGATGCAGGAGTTGTAGAAGGAAGAGGGGAATGATTGAATCTGCTCTCCACTTCTATTTATCAGTAGCCTTTGCTAGGTCAGCATCTGGGTGGATGGAGCTTTTCTGTTCATAGAAGAAAACAAGTTTAGGTGGAACATATAGAATTGTTCAGTATTTTCTATTTATTCCAGTGCTGCTCTGAGATATCTTTGTGATTTTTGATTCCTGACATAAAAACGTGAGAACTTAATAGCAGACATTCAAAGAAAGTGTATGGCAGGCATCAGCAACCTACAGCCCAAAGGCCAATCTGACCCGTGGTGCCAAATCATCTGGCCAGTGCCGCCAGCTGAATCGGCTGCAGACTGCAATTACGACAGTCACAGATGCATTTACGGCAGCATTTATGGGAGGGGGGCTACCAGACTGGGCCCCTCAACTTTCTGACGGAGCATGATCTGGCACCCGACCTAAAAGGTTTGCCAACCCCTGGTGTACAGTATACTTTTATGTGATGTTTTCAGGTATTCTGCTTACTAATGTTATGCCTATTTTGTGAGACTGAATTGAATGAGATAGCAGAAATATTTGTGACAAGTTTATATTGGTTTGTGTTTTTTCCAATTTTTAAAAAATGTCCCTTTAGTCTTTAAAAATAGTCCCCTTCATTCTATGAGATGGCAGGGGGTGGGGTTCTCACCAGGGTAGTATCTGTCCATCATAATAATTACATTCCAAAGATCTTTTTAATAGTTCTCAGGGAACAGGAAATGTGTTGTTTTGTAATGGATCTGAACTAGATCTATGTTTCTCAGACATTTTAAGGTGACAGGAAGGGAGATACAGTACAGCTTAACTATTTTACCGAAGCACATCCACTCACCAAACAGTATCCCTGATCATTATCCTAACAAGTGTGTTTATTGCATAGAGCTATATTGGGAAAGGATACCCTGCATGTTTTAGAGTCAACCCTGGATGAGAGAACTTTAGGGTTGCTGCTTGTCAACCAAAAGCAGCAGACTTCACAATCAAGGGTATACCTGCTCTTCATGAACAAAAATTTTGTGATTAGCTTCTTGCTGCTTTTTGTACATCACAATATTAATTGCCGTCTGCTCAACTTTGCCCTCTCTTTTTTCCAACTTTGCTTTTGCTTCCTTCAGCCTTTAATGTGCATGTGAGCAGTTATAAAGAACAGCATTAATATTTGGCTTCAGAAAGTGATAGATCCCTTTATTAAGAAAAATGGAAACTTTTAAAGTGGATCTCAAGGTGGGGAGAAACAATTGTAATTCCTTTGAGATTATTCAGATAGATATTTCTGTCGCTATCTATGAATCTGAAATTTATTTATTTTAAAAAAATTACATTTATTGTAGTGTCATTTTAAAAAAATATTAGCCTAGGAATGACTTTGAATTCTTGAACATTCCTTCTCTCAAAAATCTTATTGTCCAACATTTTCAAATGCATAGTAGCAGGTGCAATAACCACAGGATTCTGTGTTGCCTCCCTAAAGGAAGCAGGAAAGTGATTTTAAAGAAAGTAAGTATGAATAACAAAGATCTATTTTAAAGGCAGCTTCTTCCATGTCTAGGCCAGACATGAAACTGCCAAAACGAATCCACCTTTTGGTGAGTTCATTCTACAGTTCTTTGTGCCTGACCTAGTGTGAGAAAGATTAGCCGGCAACACACAGTTACCGTTACCAGGGTACAGTCAATTGTGGTTCAAAAATACCACAATCTTTGAGGAGGCTCTTTCGGTGTACCCATATTTTAAGTGCTGTGGCCATGATATAGAAGCACAAGCACATGGCAGTTTTCTTGATTACAACTTAACTCTGAATTAAATAAATTAAAAAGCATTTCCTTTTTCAAAACAGGACATTGATCAAGGTCTTAAAAGCTGGCAATTATGACCTTAATGCATGCCACAATGTGCCTTTTTGGTTTTCTTTCTGTTTCCTGACCTAGTCCTTCAGATGGCAAAACTAAACTGTATATCTTTCTGAAAACTGCTCTTTCTCTTCTTCATACTAAATAATTTGTATTGGAATAAAAAGAATTTGAGCATGTTGGTTGCTAAACTCACCAGAACTATAGGACTGATTATGATAATGTCAAATTATACTTGTATATAACCCTTATTTTGTACACAATGGCTTTTCAGTTTCAGTACTGTAATAATGCTGGGGTTTGGGTGGAGGTAGGGAGGGAGTGTTTTAAATATGGTCTTGTGTATACTGGCAACTTCTGTTGAGAGTACAGTATTTGAATAAAATTCAGTTAACTTGTCCAAGATTAATCCTAGTTGTGTGTCAGTAGCTTTTTTTTCTTAGTTGGTAATGAAAGAGAGTTTGTGAGGTAAATCCTTAAACATTATTTATTTAGATTTATATTGCCGCCCACTCGCCGAGGCGACTCAGGGCAGCATACAATCAAAACAACAACAGTACAATAAAAATTATAAAATGCAACCACATAAAACAACCAAACCTGAGTACTTTTATAACCTATTAGCTAAAATCTTACTATATATTTCTGCTGAGGTATTGCAAGTGGTTTAGTGGCAAATTAGTGCAAGTTAAAAAACCAAGGCAGGCATTTCCTGTCACATACTGAATCACATGGTTGATGTACAACAGGAAGTGCCTACAGCGATGTGTCTACTGAAAGTTACCCCACTGATGTTACCCAAAATTGACAGATTCCTGCTATTAATTTTCATGTGGAAAAATTGACCGTATGCCCCACTCTCTCTCTCTCTCTCCCTCTCTCTCTCTCTTATTGAAATCAATGAAACCTAAAACCACTTAACTTTTGGCTAGACCCATGGTTTCCAATTTGGGGCACATGTCCCACATAGGGGCAATTTGAGAAAGTTATTAACAATGAATGTGTTGTGATCCAGCCCTCTCCGACTCCAAAGAGGACCTGGATCATCCGGGGGCATTCCCTATGCTAAATCTGGTTCTGTCTGCACCCAAGCCTAAGGATGCCCTGAGCTAGGGATCTCAGCCCCCACCTGGCCCAAGTTTGTTTTCCCTGGCAGCTGACCTGTCAGATCAGGAGGAGTCTGGCTCTGACAGTAATCAGTCCTCAGTCAGGCAAAGGTTCAGGAAACAGCTACACCTGAGACATAGGCAGGCTAGAGCGAAGCACCAAAGAAGGCTCCCAGCTGATTAGCTGGGAGGCTTATAAGCAAGCTTCTTGCAGCCTGTCAGCATCCGTACAACTCTTGTTCGAAGACCGACATCCTGCTTGACTCCAGACTGCCTGCCATGACCCCTACTTCTCTGCCAACCCTGACAATGCCCCTGGACACCCTTTGGATTAGACTACTGAGTCGGACTACCGGTAAACAGACCTCAGATTGCCTTTTGGATTTTGATATCTGGACTATCGAACAAGACACTCTGTGTAGCGTCAATGTGTGGCAACTGTGCCTGCCTGGGTGGGTCAGCACAGAGTGACCTTTTAGGCCAGGGGTGGCCAACTGTAGATCTCCAGGTGTTCTTGGACTTCAATTCCCAGAAGCCCAAGTCAGCACTCCTGCTGATCAAGGCTTCTGGGAATTGAAGTCCAAGAACATCTGGAGATCTACAGTTGGCCACCCCTGTTTTAGGCTTCTTCCACGTGAATAGTTCACTTTTTTAATAATAAGAATTATATATCATGGGGCATGGGCATCAGGATTTTAGAGATGCTTAGGTGGGGCATACCCTACTGGGGTAGACTCAGTCCTTAGCTCTGTACGTGACACTCTCTTGCTTGTTTATTAGAAAGGTACAGTATTCAAATATGAAAGTATGTTGTAAATTAAATACTGTTTACGGAAAGTACACAGCAAGACAATAGTGGTAGTGACATTGGTAGACTCCCTATCAATTGTCTCTTTACTATAACCACATATTTCTTCTTCAGTTTTTCTAAATCTCTTAAGCTACAGCATCCTCCTTGACCACCAAAGAAAAATAGATTACTGTTCCTCAAATTACTAATCTGATGTGTGGAGTTTAGATACAGAAATCTCCCTATAACTTCAGAGATGTCAATTACACTTCCATGTCTAGGCAAACAGTGTACAGTATAAGGTTGGGAAACACTGATGTTAAGTTATGTCAGTGCAAACATTCCAGGCATTATGGTTGGCATCAATAAACTATGGAGCTACACATTCAGTTACACATCTGTGGCACAACAAATGAGAGAATGTACCAGCAGCAGTGGTGTAGCATGGGGGGCAGGGGGGTGGATGCCCCCAGCAGTGCTTTTCAGGGGGCGGCAAAATGTCCCCACCGCTTTGGCCTCCCTCTGCCTGGGCTTAGGGAGCAGGACTTCCCAGGCAGAAGGCGGCCCTTTTGCTGTGCCGGCGGCCAGGCCGCCCCCTCTTTACCTCCTGCCAGCCATGGCTGCCCTTGCTCTGCCGCCTCTGCCGCCTCCCTGACGGGCGCCCTGTGCACGCGCGCTGCTCACCTCCACCTGACCGCCCACCTACCCAGCTAGCCATCAGGGGCTCTCCCTGCCGGGGGCTAGCTGCCTGCCTGCCCGCTTCCCCCGTCCCACCCCCTTGGCTTTCCTCCCTCTCATCCCTCCAGCCCGTCACTTTGGCTCCAGAGTAGCTCCGGATTCGTCTGCCGGCCTTGGCGAGACCCCAAAACGCCCTCCTTCTCACTCGCCGCCCAGGGGAACGGCGGGCAGGTGAGGCTCTACGAGAGGTCCAGCCCCGGGGGCCTTGGAAAAGGTAGCGAAGGGTTAACTGGGTGGGGGCAGCAGCGGCGAGCCTTGATGGAGGGGGCGGTGAGTTTGGTCTTCGCCCGAGCGGCGGAAGCCCGCGCGACGCCACTGACCAGCAGAAAGTACTTCAAGAATAGCAATTTCACCTTGGTGCTCTTACAACCATGAGCACAACCCCGAGTTGCACATGCATTGTAGTACAATATGGTTTTAGCCACTATCATTTGCATGACGAGTCATATAATTCAGTATGTGGCTGATAATGTCTATGCTGATTTCTTAACTCCGGGCAATTCACCTCCAAAGGTTACGTCATTTTTGTTATGCCAGCACAACATTTGCTATCCTTTGGGCCCACATAGCTGATCTTGAGACATCTTATTTTAAAAATAATAACCACTTTACCAGATGTCTGGGTGATTGTTGATTCTGTATCATGCAGGCGAGCTAAAAGCTCTACATTGCTTGCTTATAAACATCTTGTCTTTATTAATTTGTAATCCAGCTGGTTTTTAAACAGCCTGAGAACTGGAGTGATAAAAAGCTGTTCCCACATATTTTTTTCCAGAGTAGTTAAAATGAACAGAGTCTGTCTCTGTACCCTGAGTTATTGATATAGACTTTTTGGCAGGCAAAGAAAGCACTCTGAGCATAGCTAAAAAAGAGGATTGGGTGGAGTGGGGTATATGATTTTAGTTCAGTCTGAAGTTTTCGTTTCATCACCACCATTACTACAATTATTTTCAAGGAAGCTTTTAGTCAGTTGCAGATGTTAAATACAGGGCTATACAGTGGGGTGGCTAAGTGGGTGGAGGTCCAGAGCAAATATGGTGGATGATACTCTCTCTTTTGGAAAACAACTCCCAGAATTCCAGACCTTGCTCTGGCCTCTCATTTGGGACTTTGAAAGCCCTGGCATCCATCTCTCCAAGTTAAGCTTTCTATGCCTGGGTACATAATTCCTGTTGGGATATGTGTGGATTCTATGTAAATAATGTATTTACAGCTATGGCAGTTCAAGTCAATTTCATTTACCATAGCTACATTGGCCATCCTGGTGGCTACGTGCAAGAGTTACTACAACACTTGGACGCCGCGTGTGAGTTCATGCTTGCACCTCCTTATCCTGGTGTCAAGCAGAATGGCATGCTTCATTTCTGCCTTGTCACCCCCTTCCCTGAGGATTAGTGAATAGGGATTGTTGTTGTTCAGTCGCACAGTCGATTCCGACCCTTTGTGACCCCATGGACCATTGCCCTGTTGTTGGCTTTCTCTGGTACTCAGGAAGGAAGGACTCCTTTTTAAACTTCTGCCTCGGCCTCACACCACTCCTCTATCGTTCCCTGTGGAAAATTAATCCTCGCTGCAGGGGCGTAGTTACCGCCGTATCTGCTGTATCAATTATACGGGGGAGCGGGCCACGGGGGCCCCCAACGTGCGTAAGCAAAAATTAATAAAAACTTCCCAAATTTTAATTATGATGAATAAATATTTCTTTTAATTTTATGCATTTTTTTTCTTTTGTGAGAAATCTTTACCCTTCCTAAGGGCCCCCAAACAAATTTTTATATGGGGCCCTGCCAAGGCACACTACGCTTCTGCCTCGCTGACACTTTGTCTAAAAATTTTAGGTGGTGTTCACTCACTCACTCACCACTTTAGCTGCTTTCCTACCATATCTGGAGCTCTTTATTTGACAAGAACAGCCCACCTGCTCTGGCCCAAATGCCTTCCTTGAGCCTCCCCTGTTCCTTCTCACCTTTAAACAGATTCTGTAAGCAAGGCTACTTGGTCCACACTAGGGGTCAGCAAACTTGGCTCTCCAGGTGTTCTTGGACTTTAGTTCCCAGAAGCCCAAGTCAGTTCACCTGCTGATGAGGGTTTCTGGGAAGTGAAGTCTAAGAACCTCTGGAGAGCCAGTTTGCTGACCCCTGGTCTGGACCAATCCTATACCCATATGACCACCACTACCCAAACTGGGAATTGAAGTCCAAGAACCTCTGGAGAGCCACTTTGCTGACCACTAGTCTGGACTAATCCTATACCCGTATGACCATCACTACCCAAATCTAGTTTGTTGTTCAGACATTAAAATAATGTATGTGACCAAGTTTAGCTCCTCCTGCAGGGCCCCTTCCTTTCAACCTCCCAATGATAAATTTTACAGCCAGATTAAGTTTGATTTAAGAAACATGCTCTTTGCCGGAATACATGCACACCAGTGGTGGGCATAAGCAGGGACGCCTCAATTCACCACACCCAGTAGCACAAATTCTGGCTGGCCCTGCCCATCCAAGTTTTGAAATAAAGTAGTCCTAATTCGGGTGTAACGCAGGGCTTTCCCCCTGGCCATGCCCACCATGCCACGCCTACAGTGTGGCAGTAAATTTTTTTGGAGCCCACCACTGATGCACATCAATGCTTGGAGCAATACCTTACTACAATCTTATTTATTTATTTATCCAAATGTATATTGCCGCCCACTCGCCATTGGCTTACAACAATACACAACAACATTTATTTTTCCAAGGGGCTCTAATACAGTATATACCAGCAGCTATCAAAGTCTTTTCAACTAAAATCTGAACTCATCTCTTTTTTTAGTGCACAGTTGAGCCCTTATAAGTCATTCCTTTCCTTGGAAAGAGTTCAATTTAAGTTTTTAAGATCTATTTTTCAAGCTCCTCACTGTGTATCAAACATGGTGCTCTGCCGTGAAGCTCGCCAATTAAAAATAGAAAATTTGGCCTGGATTTATATTTTTTCCTACTGGCTCAAGTTCTCTTTCTTCCCATGAGGTCTGGCCCCCTTGAACATAACCGACAGCTTTCAATCTTCATGGTCCCATAACTTTCTGAGTTTATGAGCATGCACTAGGGAATCTTAAACAATGGGTCATCAATACTGAGGTACAATCTGATTTATCCGTTTTACCTAAAAATACTTTTTTGGGCCACTCTGCGCATTTTCTTCAACAGTGTGCTGACCTACCCCAGCAGGCATGGTCGCCACACAGTGGTGCTACACCGAGAGTCTATTCAAGGAGAGTCCAAAGAGCAAAGTCCAAAGAACAAGCCAAGGTCTGGTTACTGGTAGTTCAAGTGAGCATCTAGTCCAAAGGATATCCAGGGGCATCATCAGGGTTGGCAGAGAAAGTCAGGGTCACAGCAGGTAGGTCAGGGTCTAGGAAGGCAATCTCAAGAAGTATCTGAAGTCAAGCAGGGCATCGGTCTTTGCACATAAGAATTGTACCGATGCTTGAATGCTGGAACAAGCTTGCTTAAGAGCCTCCCAGCTAATGGGTATCAGCTGGGAGCCTTCTCTGGTAACGAGTTCTAGCTTGCTTGCATCTCAGTTGCAGCTCCTTTCTGCAACTTTATCTGGCTAAGGGCTGATCACTGTGAGAGTCAGACTTCTGGTCTGACAGTCATCTGCCTGTGGAAACAGAGTTGGGCCAGAAGCAGGCTGAGATTCCTGGTTCAAGACATTCTCAGGTTCAGGTGCAGGCTGAACTGAGTTGAGCATAGGAAGTGCCTCCTGATCCATGTCATCTTCAGAGTCTGATGAGGACTGGATCACAACAACCAGCTGCATAAGTGATCCCAAAATTTAGAACACTGTTACCTTTCCTGCCAAAGCAGTACCTATTTATCTACTTGCAATTTCTTGTTTTCCAACTGCTAGGTTGGCAGGAACTGGGACAGATGACAGGAACTCACTCCGTCATGCAGCTCTTGAACAGTTGATCTTGAACTGCTGATCTGCTGTCAAGTTCAGCATCTCAACCACATCCCACCCCCACCCCTGTAAAACAAATCCCCTCCATAAATAGAATATGGTTGTGTTTTTTTTAAAGTTCAATTTCTCTGAACTTTGGCTGAACTGTGATTTTTATGTTCCTTTTTATGTATCAGTCTGCATCATTAACGTTCTTCAGTTTACTCGGAGAATGGCAGATTGGATGGGACAGGAGTTGCCTTAATTGAGCTGCTGCATAAATACAGTGAGAGTATACAATAAGAGGGTTTTTTTTAGGGATGCAGTTGAGATAAAGGACAAGCATCACACAGCCATTTAGGACAGCCAGGCAGCCTTGAGTATGTTAGTTAAGCTCTGTGTATATGAATATGGGGGAGAGATTGAATGAGACAGCTATCAGGGAAATTTAGATAGGGCGTACATCCTTAAAGGTTGCTGGATAGATCAGTGATTTAGGTATCTAGCTTGGAATCAGAGGATAGGAGTTTGCCTCCCAGAAGAAAAGGCAGCCTGTGTGGCTTAGTCAAGCTGCACCGTCCCAGATGAATCCAGAAGGGAATGGTAAACCACTTCTGTGCATTCTGCACCTAAAAAAAACCCCTGAAAGGGGTTTCCATAAGTTAGAGTTGACTTGATGGCATGTAATTATTATTATCATTACATCCTTAGTATATCACTGTTGTTCCTCCGTTTAAAATGCCTATATGGAATAGTTTCCAGTATGGTTGTCATGTTAATTTGATCCAGCATGACTAGAAAACAAAACAAAACAAAATAAATAAGAGTTTGGCACTTTCAAGTCTGTGACTTATTTCAGCATGAGCCTTCATGGATCATAATCTATTTTGTCAGACACGCTTTCTGTGTAAAAGCTAACAACAAAAAAGATCAGTTAGTCTTTAAGGAGCTAGAAATCTTTTATTTTTACTGTACTATATACAATAAATGACTTGGCCTTTCCTTGATGGCTAGGATGTCTGCAAGTAGCTGGAATGGCATTAGAAAGTTTGCAAAGTCCCAAGGCCACAATTTCATTCCTTTCCTTCCACCCCATATTGGTGTAGTTCTATAACACACAAATTTATTATTTATTTATTTACTCGCATTTGCTATCCCGCCCCAATCAGGTATACCCGACTCTGGGCGGCTTACAAGATAAAATGTGATCATAGGTTAAACCTATGGAATACTAATAATTAAAAAACTTTAAAAGTTCATAAAAAATAGGAAATAAAACAGCCTCACAAGATAAAAAGGTACAAAGCCTATCTGGAGCAGAGTTTTGGAAAGATTACTGGTATTTTTTTATTGCAACTGCTAACTTTTCAATAAATCCCCCAAAGTAACTTTTCCATGCTCTTGTCAAGAGACCAGACACAGATGTTGAATGTCAAATATGCATTTCAGCTATGCATACTATGTTGGTTTGCACATGTGTGTTGGGATTCACCAAACAACTGTACACACAGATAAATACAATGGAAGTCAGTCCTCCTTAAGCTTGAATGAAACCATAGATGCAAGTCAATCAGCACTAATTTATCTCATTAATTTTAATGAGAACTTGCATGCTACTAACTTTCTTTGTACTGCAGACATTCTGATGTGCAGCCAAGATTTATGTGTGACTAAATATTACCAAGAGATATGAAAATATGGGCTGACATTAATTAGCAATACTTTCAACATATTTTGTTGAATTACAAATGCTTTTATGTATATCATCTTTTCATGACCATCAGTCTTGAGAATACACTCAGTAATAATGGCTGAAATTATGTTGTTTAACATAGGTACATCACAACTAAAATAGGACTACTGAATCACTGGGGATGTGGTGAGTTAACTCCTCCATAAGCTCCATTGACTCAAACAGGGATATTCGAATTGTGACTTGCTATGCTAAGCAACAGAATTTCAGCCACTGACTTGATTTTAACCCCTGTTTAAGTTCAATAAACGTACAATCCTGTGATCCCTGTGAGAGTGTTGTACAAATTTCCCTTTCTTCTCACAGAAAATGAGGACATGTGTAGAAAAATCAGTTCATCCTCAAAAGATTCTATGTGATGGACCAGTTGGGATGGACATCCAACTGCAGAAAAACTGCAAGTTAGTCAATCTTCTGGGGGCTTTTGAATAAAGGCTTTTTACCACAAAATTGGAAGCCCTCTGATTCCTCAATAATATCCTGAAATGGGAAGGAAAGTGAGGTGAGCATATGTGGAGGCATGGGAAATGCCAGAGAGATGTTGAAGAATCAAGCAATCTATGTATCACAGTGACTTGCTGTGTACTCTTAAAGTTAAGGTACTGCTTCAGCTAATGTGGAGAACACTAACCCATTGTGAACATTGAAGGTGTAGGCGCCTGTCTAGTTAGTTTATGTACAGAAAGGGAAACATGTTATCCTTACTTTGCCTAACACATAAAAATACATGTAGTTAAAGACTGAACACACTGCAAATATTGAACTCTTTTGGACTACAGTAGTCACAGTCTATTTCAGTGTTCCCCAATCTTTGGTTTTTGGACTTCAGTTCCCAGAAGCCTAAGTCAACCCCCCAAGGCTTCTGGGAATTAAAGTTCCCCTGTGGGACATGTGCCCCACATTGGGAGCCACTGATTTCAATATGCTTTCCATCAGCTAAACAACATAAAACTAATCATGAGCATAGCTATGTCATTTTCCACCTTTTAGAAATACTGTACAGACTACAGTTCCAGAATTTTCTAGTCTGAGAGTCCCACCTGACACACCTACAGATACATAAAGGTGGCACATCTGGAAGAAAGTTTTAATACTACTTTGGTACAACATTGCCTTCCTGATTGCCTTCCTAGGTTTCTTTGTGGAGTGGAGATAGTTGCTACTACCTTTTATGTCAAAGCAGGGAACTATTTCTAATTTTCTGATTTGGGGAAAGAGTGGGAGAAACCAACTCAGGGCCTTACTGGGTCTTTCTCTTATATTTTTAATAATAATAATAATAATAATTTAAAGAAAATAAAATTAGGGTAGGGAGTACATTTGAGTCTACTGTCTTTAATCTGTCGTGTGTGCAACCTCACTCAGCATGTGTGTTCCATTTTTTCCTTTTAATTAACTTGGCTACATTTAATTAGAGAGACGTTTTGACATAGGTAAAACGTGTCAAAATATTCTGATTTTTTCCAAAGACCACAAGAGATCCTGAAGTAACAATGACTTTAAATGATGCTGCCTTTTTCATCTGCTCTGCTTGGCAGAGCCTAGGATTTAGCAGTTCCCCTCCCATTTTTTTGTTTTAATTTCTCTCTGGAACATGTACTGTAGGTCTGTCCTGCCTAACAGCGATAATTGCAGAATAAAAGCAATGCAACGCTCAGCATATGACTCTTTCCTCTCTATTGCCAATTAAACATTACTTGACCAACAGGTTCCACATCATTGAATAAATTTTTGTTTCTCTTGGTTAGTACTAATTTGCAGCTTCTAGCATGTTCATGATATAAGAGACCAAATTAAGACAGATAGCTGAGGACATAATCTAGCTGCACAGATAAATGGTAGAAATACACAGAACTTTGGAGAAGAAAATGTTCTTCTAAAGCATTATTTACATGTGACTGTGAAATATGGATTTTTATCTCTAAATGGAGATTACTTCTTTCCAAGCCCGAGATCTGTTTAAGATTATGAGGATTATTTTTTTTTCTTTTTAGTGGTGAATCTCCCCATTTATCATTTCACAAACACCATTTTTGGGTTGATGAATTACAGGAGCTGAAATGGGAGGCTATAAATGAAAGCCTTCTACAGATTATATGGTGTATGTTTCTCGCCAGAACATTGAAATGAGAACGTTTCACTTTCCCAAGATACTTTATAGCTGGCCTAAATGTTACAATTGTCTTACAGAGAGGTTTCAAAAGTAATTTCCACTGTGAAAGCTGTTGAATTAAAATTAATCAAGAGACAGTCTTCCATGATTTAAGCATGACAAGCAAAATTCTGTTGCTTGTATTAAATCCATCATGTAGTGGTGGAAATATGAGAAAGCTAACCCACTCCTTTTTAACACAAAATCAGCCATTTTATAGCTCTGGAGCATGCCCTGTGGAAGCTTGTGAGAAAGAACAATGGTTCACAAGCATTTCCTTGCTCTTGCTGTTTGGTGTATATAGGACCTCAGGAATTGAATGAGGAAAGCTGAATGTTTTCATTTAAGAATTGAATTTGTCAATGTATTTGCACCGAGTAAGTTCCATGGCTGAATGTGAATCTGAAGCGGAGTCATTTTGCTCTTAAAACTACCAGCTAAAACGGAAGTTAATAACACTGCTTTTTGCAGTGGCTCACGTGGTTAAGATGCTGACTGGGAGGTGGAAGGTCAGCAGTTCAAAACCTGAGTGCTGCATGATGGAATGAGTGCCCATCTCTGTCGCAGCTCCTGCCAACCTAGCAGTTCGAAATCAAGAAATTGCAAGTAGATAAATAGGGACCACTTTGGTGGCAAGGTAAACAGTGTTCTGTACACTTCGGTGTTTAGCCATGCCTGCTACATGTCCATGAAAATGTCTGCAAAAGCAGACAGCGCTGTCTCTTCGGTTTTAACACAGATGAGCATTGAATCCTAGAGTTGGATACGACTGGCTTTCAAGCAAGGGTGACCTTTACCTTTAATACATGCGCTAAGTAATCAATCAACCAAGCCATGGTGGTTTAGTGGTTAAGACACTGAGCTTGACAACTGGAAGGTCGGCAGATCAGCAGTTTGAGACCTGAGCACTGTGCGATGGAGTGAACTCCTGTTGTCTGTCCCACCTCCTGTCAATATAGCAGTTGGAAAGCAAGAAATTGCAAGTAGATAAAAAGGTACAGCTTTAGTGGGAAAAATAACCGTGAGCTTTGGTGTTTGGTCATGCCTGCCACATGACCATGGAAACATTTGCAGACACACACGGCACTGGCTTGACTGTAAATGGAGATGAGCACATCCCCCTAGAGTCGGCTTTCATTCAAGGGAGACCTTTACCTAATCAATACATTAAATCTATAAATCTATCACGCTTGCCTGATTGGGGCGGGATAGCAAGTATGAGAAATAAGTAAATAAATAAATAATCCTGCAACTAATTCTTCCAGTGGGAATCCCTTGTAAGTAGCACTTTCTTTAGTCTCAGCCAGGCAGAACCTCCTAAACTAGCTCGTTTCCTATGGGTGGCCTGAAGAACGCAGCACCAACGCAGCCACCTACTGGCAGTTTGCTTCAGGCAACAAAGTCTCTCGGGTCGGCCTAGGTGGGGATGCGAATCAGGTTGCAACCGCAGGCGAGTGTCTCTGAGAAGGAGTGCCCCTCTCCTCTTTGGGGGCGTCTCCTGGCTGTGGAAGTCCAGGCTCCAAGCCTTGCCCCTTCACTTGCTGCGGTGGCTCAGTGGCGAAGCAGTTTAGGCTGGCAAGTCGCCAGTTCGAGACCCGGGTACTGCAAGCCGGATTGCGCGCCCATCTCTGTCCCAGCTCTTGGGGGGGCATGAAAGGAGCCTCATTTGGGGGGAGTTTCTTCAGTAGAAATCCTTTTCAACCCAGACTTATTTGCTGGCACGAAATTATTATGGCTTGCCCTGACCAGGCCGAGCCGAGCGGGAAACGGCGCTGAGGCGGGAGAGGCCAAGAGCACAGGAGGGCAGACACACACACACACGCCTGGTCCTGCTAGCGGGAACCTCCCGGCTGTGTCTCGGAGCGCCACTACTACCACCACCACCACCACCACCATCCGCCTCGGGAAGCCACGTGCGCCTCCGCGTCGGAGCAGGGAGTGGCCCGGTGGCGGCAGGAGGAGGAGGAGAAGCTGGGCGGCTGGAGGAAGGCGAGAGGACCGCGGCGGCCTCACACTCGCCCCCGCGGATCTGGGTGGGGAGCATCTTCATCGGGCCATGGAGGAGGAGGGCGCCGCCAGAGCTGCGCCCAGCCGAGGCGGCCACCCGTGATTGCCGCCGCCAGTATCACCACCACCACCACCACCACCACGACTGGCGAGTAGCGCCCTGGTGGTCTCTTCCCAGCGAGGTGAGCGCGCTGTAGGGGGGAGGATGGGGCAGCCCCTTTGGCGTCGCCTGGCTGGCGCCTTTTCCCACTGCCCAGGCGTGGCGATGCCTTCTGGCTCCCTTCGCCGTTTATCCCTGGGCATGCGATGTGTGTGTGTGAATGAGTGAAAGAGTGAGAGGGGAAGAGTGGCTTGCTTGTTACGGGAAGTCAAGTAGAGGTTGAGCCCCAACGTCGAGAGGGTGTCTCTCGATGCCTCTGGGGAGTGACCCCGGGGTCTACACACCCCATCCCACCTCCTCTTCCCTTCTTGCACTAACGTGTCTGTCTGGTCGTTCTATCTTCCTCCGTCCCCCCCCCCCTTTCTGGGCCACAGAGATAGTAGAGGAGTCAACCTAACTCCTTCGGGCGATGGGGTCCAATTTTGGCCCTCCCCATCCCCAGCGTGTCCCCCTTTGGCTCCTTATGGACTCGGGGAGGCGATCCGTGCAGAGCAATTCGCGGCACAGTTGCGTGTCCGCTTGGGCTCTCTCTGGGGAACAATTCGCGAGCCGTTAGTTTCCAGAACAAACTGCTTCTCTCTCTCATACGCACACACACACCCCTTGCTGTGTTTTGTTGCAGTTGTCCCGGGTTGGCTTCCTGTGAAGCCGCCTGTAACTTTCCCTTCAGAAAGTCTACACCAGGGGTGCTCAAACAAACTATGGCCCATGGGCCGGATCCAGCCTCCGATGTCAATTCATCTTTCCCATGAAGCCCTAAGATGAGGGCTTAGTTGGATGGATGAATTGATGGGGAGGAGGGCCTGGATCCGGCCCATGGGCCATAGTGACTGGCCCCCTGAACCACGTGACTGGCCTGTGGGTCAAAAAGTTTGGGCACCCCTGGTTTGGGCGCACGCACACCACACAAAACAAACAGACCAGACCCCTCCCCCTGGTTAATTTGATCTAGACCCATGATGGTGAATCTTGGCACTCTAGTTGTTCTTGGACATCGGAAGTAAAACGCCCATCCGGGAGCGACGAAGGCAGCGCAGGGGCAGATGAATCGCAGTAAACCCATGTGGATTCACAGGGGGCTTGGGCTTCTGGGAATTTAAGTCCAATAACATTGGAGTGCCAAGGTTCGCCATCACAGATCTAGACTCTCCACCACCAATGTCTGAGAGACAAGACACTGAAATGCCTGAGGGCGAAGGATGATTGTCTCCCCTCTTCCTAAAAACTTGCGTAGTTCCTGGGACTGGGCGCTTCCTTTTGCTTGAGGGAACTTGGTTGCTTTTTGGAAGAGAAGTAGGAGGCAGGAAAAGCAGGCAAAAAAACAGTAGCAGAAGTAGCTGGTTTAAGACTGACTTTCCGCCCCGAGGGGAAAAAAATCCAGCAGATGGGTGGGCAGGAAGGGGGGCAGGCAATGCGGAAATGGCCGTGTGGGAATCAAGATGTATCATAACAAGACTGACGTTATTCATAAAGGTTGGTGAATAACTTCAGTCTTGTTGTGATAAAAAAAGACCAGTGTGTGTATTGCATTTTTAACTGCAAAGGCACTTGAGGTTTTCCTGTGTGTGTGTGTTTGTGAGCAATCTCCAGCCCTCATTACTGGGTGCCACCAACCCATGTTGATATGTGTGTAAGAATCTGCAGTGTGGGGTTATAAGGTGCACTTTTCACTATGAGAGTGAGAAACAATGAGCATAGGGGTAGTGAACCTGTGGTTCTTCCAAGGCTATGATAATCCAAACAGCTCAACTGGTAGTTGGTGGTGACAGGAATTCTGCAGTGGCTCAAGTGGCTAAGACTCTGACTGGAAGGTGGGAGGTTAGCAGTTCGATACCTGCGTACTGCAAGACAGAATGGGCTCCCATCTTTGTTCCAGCTCCTGCCAACCTAGCAGTTCGAAAGCAAGAAATTGCTAGTAGATAAATAGGGACCACTTCGGTGGGAAGGTAACAGTGTTCCGTGCACTCCTGTGTCTAGTCATGTCTGCCACATGACCATGGAAACATCTGCAGAAGAAGACAGTGCTGGCTCTTCAGCTTTTAAACAGATGAGCACTGAACCCTAGAGTCGAATCCGACTGGCTTTTGAGCAAGGGAAAACTTCACCTTCAATTCTTAGAACTTTTTCAAGCTGGAGGCCAGGTCACACTCTCTCAGTCAGCTTCAAGGGCACTAGCCATTTTGCCTTGCCTGCATGATGGGGGTGGTGGTTGTGGCCATTTTGTCCCAACAGCTACAAAGGGTTAGCCATTTTGTTTCTTCAATGCCCTTGGAGGAGTGGGGGGCCACATGAAATGGTGCCAGGGGCTGGATCTGGCCCACGGGCCTTACGTTGGGAACCTCTGCCTTAGAGATTCACAGGTTGGTACCCATTCATCTACCCATTACCAGGGAAATCTCTGGATGCTGGCATGGTGGCACCCAAAACTTTTCACTTACTACCAATAGCTTGGAAAATAACATTTCCAGGTTCTGCTCTGAATAACTAGGAAACCTCAGCTAAGGTGGAGTATAAATGTAAGAAAGAATAATAATAGTAATATTTATCTAACAACATGGGATGGAAGAATGGAGAAAATTCTGCAGGAATGCCTATAATAAATGCTATGATGCTTGACACATAACTATAAGCCTTATCCAAGTCTTCTAAAATGAGGCTATCAAAGTGCACCCTCAGCAACATCTTGTAGATGTTTCCCCCCCATTATACTGTACTTAGAAGGACATAGTTAAGCATTTGCTAGAATTGGTAGCCCTTCACTGCATGCAGATGTTCTTCTTGTTGTTTCAGCACTCTTGCACGGTTGTGTGCACTTACTTGGGACTAAGGTTTATTAAACTCAGTGGTTCTACTTCTGATTAGACAGACATAGGGTTGCACTGCCAGAAAAGATTTCATTTCAGTTCTGAGATTCTTGCTTTTCATAGCCCTGAGTAGATATTGGAACATATGAAAGATAACTTCTAGCAAGACGTTGTTATGCTTATGTGGTTGCCCAGTACATGAGAAAATAGAACCATAATGAATAATGGAACATGATTGATTGAAACAAAGGTCTAGAAGTACATAGGTCTGATGTGTGCCCTTTTAAAAACGTTTTATCTTTTGAACATGCACAAATAAAAGTTTGTTGTCAGGCAGCCTAATGGGTTTTCTTTATTTTCCGCATTCTTGATGATGTGAGAAACTTTACAGTGGCAACTTCAATTTATTGCCTGTAATTCCATGAAAAAAGAATCTAAGCATACTGTGAAATCTCTCAAACAACTGTTGAAGTTTTGGCCTGTTTGAGGGTGAGCTTATGTAAAAGGCACTTGTTGATGAATACTAAAGATTATCTTTTGTTTTTCTTTTAAACATACATTTACTTGTGGACCCCTAATTTGTTATGATTTTAGTGTTAAATGAAAGTTTATAGAAAATCTAATGGCACCAGCTGCTAGGAATAGCTGACTTCAGAAATAGGCAAAATGGTGCACTTCTGATGTTTTGAAGTGCAACACCCACAATTCCTAAGTGTTTATCATGCCATATTATTAATTAAAATATTATTATTAATGTCTAGAGTTTAGAAAACTCTAGTTTTTGGATTATAAATTCCAGAACATGTAGCCAGCACAGTCTGCCAATTCATGTATATTATATACAGTATTCTCTATCTCTGACAGATCACGGAATGAGTGTTTGTTTTGTACCAACACATCCAGTATTGGAGGAAGAAGCATGAAATCGGAAAAAATGAATCTTTTTAAAGTACCTGTACTTGGTGAATCATTTCCTTTCTCTCTCTCCTCGTCTCTCTCTTTGGCTGCTTTTACTCTTGTTGAAGGTTGCCACTATTTCCATACAGTGCAGCGGTACCTCGCTTAAAGAGCATAATGCGTTCCATGGGATTGCTCTTTAAGTGAGTTTGCTCTTTAAGCAAAACAGCATTGTAAGTGGCCAATTGTGACTTCTGGCGGGGGGGGGGATTGCAAACCCCAATTTAGTTGTTAAGTGAGTTTTTGGTTGGTTTTAGTTGTTAAGTGAGGTGACCATTCAGAGAAAATTCTGCTCTTTAAGCGAGTTAGTCTCTAAGCAAGGTGCTCTTTATTCGAGGTTTTACTGTGCTTCCTTCATGTCTGCCAGTTTATAACCAGCTCTTAGCTGGTCCTTATGTGGTTTTAAATTTGAAAACTTTTGTTCCTTAACCCAGGTAGAATGTAGCAAGCTGCCTTCTAATAAGACTAACCATTATCTTATTTAGCTCACTACTACCTGTCCTGATTAGCATTAGATGGCCAAAGTTTAGACCAGGAGTTGTCAACCTTTTTAAGCCGGGGACCGGGTCACACTTCCTCAGACAGCTTCAGGGGCTAGATGGTCATTTTGTCCTTTCTCCACTACGTGGCACTTCCTGGTATGGTGGAGGTGGTGGTGGGCCACATGAAATGGTGCCATGGGCTGCATCTGGCCTGCAGGTTGAGCATCCATGGTTTAGACAGGACCCTTTCTCTACTGTAAGTGAAGAAGGAAGGGTTTGAACCAGGGACCTTTTGCATGTGAAACATGTTTTTCCCCCCAGTGAGCTGCAGGCACCAGTCATACGATGTACCATTGTTCAGTGGTCCTCCTTACAGGGTTATGTCTGTGCTAGTTGTTCTTTGTTCTTGATAGGAGTAAAAAACAGAGATTGTTCCATAAGAACAAAAGGAAATCTACAAGGCAACCTTTCTTGGGATCAATTGTAATTCTTCAACATAGCTCAGCTTTTGAATTCTCTAGAGCTGTGGTTCCCAACATGGGGCACATGCCTTGCAGAGGGAAAATTTGATTTGGTGGTGCTGGTGGTGCTGGTGGTTTGAGAATGAGTTATTAACAGTAAATTTTTAATTGCCTTTTAGGCTTCCACCACGTGAATATGAGTTCACTTTTTGAATAATAAAATTATATATCACAGAGGTGGGGGAGCATCAGGATTTTAGAGATGCTTAGGTGGCACATGGCTATAAAATGGTTGGGAACCACTGTTCTAGAGCTATTCATAGCCAGTGAAGAAAATGTTGAGCAGGGGGGAAAGAAAGTACTGTACTGTATAAGAGTTCATAAATGTGTGTATTTTCAGTATCATCTAAGTTAAGAAAGATTCTTTTTACAGCCACTTGTACAAGCACACAGAGTAAATAGGCTATCAGTTCTGCAAGTTATTTCTTTTTCACTCTTGAGCAATGAACAAACTGATACAAAGATCTGATTCAAGTGTTAACATTTAAGAATTGCAGTTACCCATTTTAATCACTTCCCAGTTTGGGATTAGTTACACTTCTTTCACAGTTCTAAAATATAGAAGAGGGCTATAGACAGATTTGGTCCCAACATTAATCTTTTGAAATTGTTCTTTGATAGGTTCAGTTTTTAAAGTGTGTTTGTTTGAGCAGGACGTATTTTGTTTTGAATCAATGAAACCTTTTCCTGGTGGTATGTGGCACATAAATCAATGAGACTTCGAAATACAGTATACGATTGCAGCAAGAAGATCATATACATTATCAAGATTGTTCTGACTAAGTAGATGGAAATATTTTTGGAGTGGGAACAAAATTTAATTAGACTGATCTCCTACCCAACACAAGTACAGTTGTACCACGCTTAAAGAGCATAATGCGTTCCACATGATTGCTCTTTAAGCAAGTTTGCTCTTTAAGCGAAACACCATTGTAAGTGACTGATTGTGGGGGGATTGTGAACCCCGATTTATTTGTTAAGCGAGTTTTTGGTTGGTTTTATTTGTTAAGCGAAGCGAACATTCAAAGAAAATTCTGCTCTTTAAGCGAGTTACTCTTTAAGTGAAACGCTCCTTACGCGAGGTTTGACTGTATCTTAAGAATCATTCTCTTTGCTGCTTATAATCACTTGAGTTACTAGCTGAAGTGGCAATTGAAAGATTAATAAATATTGTGTGTTCCCAATATAAGTAAGATTTGTTCAGCACCAAAATACCTCAGTGTGATGCTTGACCGGACACTCCCTTTTAAGCAACACTGCCTGAATACTAAAGTCAATATTAGTACAAGGAACAATATTATCAGGAAACTCACAAACTATAAATGAAGAACTCAACCATACACACTGTGAACATCAGCTTTGGCCCTGTGCATCTTCACATCAGAGTATGGAGCACATCCACACTTGCAAAAGAAGTTGATATGACTGTTAATGAAGACATGTGTATAGTGATGCCTCAAACCTACACCAGTATAGAAAATATACCCCCTTGTTGGCATTGTTCCACTTCAGAGAGAAGTAGCAGCAGACACTGAGAGAACTAAGCAAGAGAATAATAACCTTTAACATCTTCTGAATAGATATGAGCCTCAAGTCCACCTGCTCAGATCCAGGAAGAGCTTTAAGGCAAGAACAAAGATTCTTGAGGGTGCACAAGAGCAAAACCAAATAAGAAGATGGAGGAAAGAGCTCACTGGACAAGGAACAACATTTAATGAGTTTATAGTTGAGGAACTCAACCTCCCCTACGTCACTTGGAAGACCCTGAATAGGCTGAGGATAAGTGTCCCTAAATGTAAGAACAACATGCTCAAGTGGGGGCTGCTGGTGGACAACAACACACGGTGTGAATGTGGAGAGATACAGAAGCCAGCTCATTTTCTGGTCTGCCAATTACTGCCAGAAATATGCTCCAATGAGGGCTTAAGTATGACCAAGCAATGACAAAGACAAGAAAGTGGCTTCATTTTGGCAGTCCAGGGTTTGATCAGAACACTAAAGAAGAAGAACTTCCCTTAGAAAGAGTAGAGATCAAGTAATCTGGGTAACCTATGGTAGTTATCAATAGCAATCATTAGAGAAGAGTGCCAAACTGGGCAGTTCTTTTGAATAACTGGACTAAAAATACAAAGCTAAGTTAAGCTTTTCTGTAAATATTTTCTGTAAATTTAGACTGCAGTGCTTTGCACGCTTGCCTGAGGCTTATTTCTGGGCAGAACGGATCGTATTGTTATTATGCCATATATCTAATAACTGAACTCTTTTCTAAATATCTTTTTAAGAAGGCAAGTGTCTAATGCAAATTGGAGCATAACATATTCTGTTCATCCAGATGTAACTAAGGTGGATGTTTGCTAAGAAAAGGCTGCAAGTTGTTAAAAGCCTCCTTGTTTGGCAAACAGACACAAGGTAGAATAAATCCTTTATACACAGAAGCCACAAATCATAAAAACATCCACTTCTTCCTCTGCCTTTTTTGGTTCCACCATGGTATGAATTTTAAACCAACGTTTCTGGTGGGGCAGGGACTGCGGGTTGAGAATGAATACTTTTATAGGTACAGCATTTTCTGTTTGCTCAAAAAGTTGAACTGAACTAGAACTTGGGGAAGCCTATATGAAACAGTCAACTATGGAGTTTTGTCTGATTTCTTGTTCACAGAAAGTGAAAGATTGCACAAGAGTAGGGTGCCAGTTAATCTAAACTGGAATAGTGTAGTTGGAGTAAGGTTTGGATAGATTTTATATTCCCTTGTGTAGGCATAGTCCACACAAGGGAATATAAACCATTAAGTTCTGCAGTGAAATTACTCTTCCCTCCATACACGAGATGTTTATTCTCCCATGACAAGGGTCCACACTGTTCTTAGAATTTGATTTGATTTGATTTATTTGATTTGTATGCCGCCCACTCAGCATACGTCAACTTAGGGCGGCTCACAAAAATCACAACGTAGCAAACATTACAGTACAATAAAATATAACAATACAATACAATGTAACAATGCAATAAAAATTAACAATGCAATAAAATGTAACAGTGCAATAAAACGTAAAAGACCAACACATACATTGACAACTGTGGCAAAGGGACCATCATCTCCTGAATCAGCCACCAGCTCTCCCCAGCTGTTCCTCCTTACTCAGGCGGGTAGGTGAAGGTAATTCCAATTTGTTCTGCAGTTGATTATTAAGATTCCCTTTCGTACCCCCTTTTTTCCAGAGAATGTAAGTGTTCCCTTTCTACCCTACTCAGCTTCTCTGGTGGAATTCTCCCAAGCGAACTTTTTCATGTGTTCAAAGCAAAATTTGTGTCCTTTCTTTTTTCTTTTTTTTTAGTAAGAATTGGGCTTAGGTGTGGTTATTATGTTTGTGCTTTCTTTTTTGGAATTTTCTCTAGCTGCAGTCAGTGTGTGAGAGAGAAGGTGGGGAAGAGTGTGTGTCTTTGAGAGCATTTTTGTGTAGGAAGTCAGTCTAGTCCACCTGCTGGACGTACAGAGGATGCCAAAATGTATACACATTTTAAGAAAGAAAAACACTGTCTTAAAATTGCAATACTCAGTACAGTGGAACCTCAGTTAACCAACGGCTTGATTAATGTAAAAATCGCATAACGAAAGGAAACCCATAGAAAATAGTGGCTCGGTTTATGGATTTTTTTTCAGAACAGATTAATTGGTTTTCAGTGCATTCCTATGAAAAACCACGTTTTGGTTAATGTATTTTGGTTTTCAATTCATTCCTATGGGGAACTGCATTCAATGCATTCCTATAGGAAACTTGGTTTAAGTAATTTTTGTTGTACAAAACATCCCAGAGAACACATTAATTCCATTAAAGATGGTTTCACTCTATATACCAATAACAAAAGATGAATGCAAGTCAAGAATTCAGTTCCCTCCTGGGTTTCCTCAGGAAAGGAATCTGTGTAGCCTTGGGAAAGCTGCACAGTCCTAAAAAAGGGGGAATGGCCAACAGTTTGATGGATTGCAATTATTAATTCTTTATCTTATGGTCACAAGGACATTCACACAAAGATACAGTATTCCTGATGTTTTCCCTCTCTAATAACAGGAAAGTGAGTGACAATTTGGAGTCTCCAGTCCATTGAGAGAGAGTGTGTGTGTGTGTGTTAGGCATTTTTCCAGGACGTGAGAAGGACACAGTTATCTCTATTGAATGAATGGTGTGTTCCAGGATAGTGATAATTAAGTCTTTTCTCTTTTCACTCAACACACAGACATTCTTTGGTGGAGTCTATTCCAGTCTGCAGTTGCTTCATGCTTATGGATAGCTGTCAACTGCCAACTATCTCTTTTATCTTGCTTCTTGCCATAGGAAATTGAGGGGCAATAATATACATAACAATAAAATACTCCATGTAAGTGATAAAATACCATAAAATCTGATAAATCTAGCAACAGTGTGAACATATAAAAGTATGCACCAGCTGATGAAATATAACAGTTCCTAGCCTCCAACATCCCACCAGAACAGCTTCATCTTATAACATCTCCTGAATCCTGGTAAAGATATCATACTGTATTTCACAGGGACTCTGGAAGAGAATTCCAGAACATGGGGATAACATCACAGAAGGATCTTTTTTGAATATGCTGAAGTCAGACACTCTTTTGGTGCTTGTCCTCTTTAGAAAGACAGTTCTAGCTGGCCTTAGTTGGTGTATATATAGACAAAGGTGAAGAAAGATGAAAAGCCGGCAGCCAATAAAACATGATCCAGTATATAAAAGGCTGCTGAAAGATTTAACAATATCAGTAAGGACTTAGGGCTTCTCAGCTTTGGGTCCCCAGGTGTTCTTTGACTTCAATTCCCAGAAGCCCAAGTCAGCAAACCTGCTGTCAGGGCTTCTGGGAATTGAAGTCCAAGAACATCAGGGGGGGATTTGAGAAACCCTGGTAATTCCCCATTTTCTAGATAACAAAAGAGATCATTCTTCAGGGCCACCACAGCCGTCTTAGTACCATACAATTCATGATTATCTTTTGAAGAACAGTTGCATACAGCAAGGGTGGGGAGGATGCAGTTCTCCAGATTTTGTTCGACTGAAACTCCCCTCAGCTGTAATTAGTATATCCATATTAAGCTGGTCTTTAAGAACATTTTTGAAAAGTTGCCAGTTCCTTCCAACTAGTTTTGTGATTTCAGTGTTTTAGATTCCATGTCCTTTAATGTTGATATTTTAAAGCTCAGAAATGTTTTCATTATGATCAACAGAAGAAAAGGCAGCTCACCAATAATAAATAGGCAAAAACGCAGGAGTTTTTGATAGGATATGCAGTTATCAACGTTTGCCATCCTGGTCTGTGGGCTAGGTGTAAGTATACAAAGTACTTAACAAAACTTAACAAAGGGGATTTTATTCTGGCTTGTATTCATTTCTTGGCACAGGGAGTGCTCCAGTTGTATACTAATTCATGGGACCATGATAAGTTAGAAACAACTTATAACACAACAACAACAACAACAACGGTATTTTTCAATTGTACCACAGAAAGGAACAAAATTGTTCTGTTCTAAATCGTGAATGTGACAACAGGTAAACTCTCAACAGAGGAACATAGCTCTGTTATTGTGTAGATGCTTTGATTGATTACAAATGGTCTTTGGCTGAAACTTGTTATCTCCAATTAGGGCTAGTAAACAGCCTCTGTCTCAAACCTTTGGCACCTAGTTTCTAATCAGCATAGATCAATAATAGTATTTATGTGCTGTCAAGTCAATTCCAATTTATGTCAAGCCTGTCTGTAGTTCCTTCGTATAGAGCCACGGTGGTGAACCTTGACACTCCAGCTGTTCTTGGACTTCAGTTCCCAGAAGCCCTGATCAACAAGTATTCTGACTTGGGCATCTGAGAATTGAAGTCCAAGAACAGCTGGAGTGCCAAGGTTTGCCACCATTGGGAGTATTAGGAAGTGGTTTACCATTCCTTTCAAAGATGATCTGCGGCTTGTCCGAAGCTGCACAAGCAAGCTCTGTTCTCTGGAGGCACAGTAAGGAATCCAATTCCTAACCTCAGATTCCTCAGCTGTGTACTTCAAATCAGTGAGCTTTGCAGCCCAGCTAAAGCTTCTCAAGATGTCAAACTGCAACTCCTTGTATCATCAACCAATGCTGCCAGTAGCTGGGGATGATGGTCTAGTAGCTTGACTTGTTTGGAGGACACCAGGTTGATAAGGGCTGATGTCAGTAGTTCTAAAACAGATGGACCAATAGACTGCTGTTGTTTGTATGAAGCATGTTCTTGTATTTTTAGCCTGGTTATAGTTAATAGATCATGTTATCTTTAGATCCATCAATTTCAAAGCAGACAGTATTGGGAACGCAGCAGTTCCTTCCTGTGCATTGTTTCTTACTATAAAAAGCAATTTGCACAACAAAGAATATTAACACAAAGTCCAATTCTGGACACTGATCCAAGGTCCCCTATAAGGAGGGTTCTTGTACAAGCTATCCCTCTGTGGTGACAGATGGGCAAGGAAGTCTGACTCTCTTTGCCTCTTCAGACTCAGACTTGTTCTTCTTCCATGTCTAGGCAAGATGTGAAACTACAGAAAAATGAAGGCACTTTTTGGTGAGTTCATTCTGCAGCTCTTTCTGCCCTACCTAGTGTGTGAGAAAGATTAGCTGGCAACACAAGGTTGCCATTACTAGGGTATGCCTGATTGTAGTTCAAAAATACCACAATCTTTGAGGAGGCTCTTTCTGTGTACCCCCCCTCCCCGGACTTGTGATGGATATATTTCTCCCTCTTTCGACACATTTTTGAAGCATCAAACACAGCCCCAAGAGGGTGAGGCTGCATTTGGAATGGGGTAGAGTAATAAACTTAAGAGAGTTTCTTTATTACCATTTTGTTACTCAAAACCCATCCTACCCCAAAGTCCTATTCTCTAAACAGGAAAAATGTTATCTAGGACACACACTCATTTATATACAGAGTAGTACTCTGAATATCCACAACTGCAAATACTGTTGTGGATTTTACCAGGGCTGGTGGGTTTTGCTCACATTGACTTAACAATGGGTGTCTGACAAATGAAGAACATTGGACTCATTTGTTGACGATTTACGTTTCTTCCACATATATGCAGTCATTTTAGACAGCAGGGTTTTGCAAGAAAGTGAGATTAATTTTCACTTTTAAGAATATATGCACTTGGCAATGTGGATGGTTTTTTTAAAAGTGGCTCCTAGTATTTATTTGGTGCCATTCAATTTGGCAAAGAATACCTGTGTAATCAGGGGGTCTTCCTGGACTCACGACTCCTGCTCGAGGAACAGGTGGCAGTCGTGGCCAGGAGAGCTTTTATTCATGTTCGAGTGACTCGCCAGCTACACCCCTTCCTGGACCGGGACTCTTTGCTCATGGTCACTGATGCACTGGTCACCTCCCGGTTAGATTATAGTAATGTGCTCTACATTCAGAGGCTGCAACTGGTGCAGAATGTGGCTGCCCACACAGTGATGGGGTGTGGCCATTATGACCATGCTGTACCCTTGCTGCGGGAGTTGCATTGGTTAACGGTGTGCATCCGGGTGTAATTCAAGGTGCTGGTTATGACCTTTAAAGCCCAACATGGTAGTGGACCAGGTTACTTAAGAGACCACATTGCCCTGAGAACATCTGCCGGTCCCACTGGGGCAGACCGGAGGGGCTCTCTACACGTACCAACGGCTGGAGAGGCTTGCATCCAGTGCTAGATGAAGGGCCTTTTTGGTATCCGCCCTGTCCTCTGGAACCTCTTGCTGATGGACCGCCACCTCCAATCATAATTGCTGGCCTTTAGGAAAGAGCTAAAGACATGTCTGGCCAAGTGGGTGTGAGATTCTGCTGTTGGATCTACTCCACCCTGCTGTTTCATATGACCATCTGACAATTTTGTTACTGGGATTTTTTATTTTATTTTTAGATTCGAGCTTTTGTGATTTTGAGATTTTAGTGTTTTTATGATGTTTTATCTATATGTATGGGTTGTTCTAATGGGTTATGTTGGGGTGTTTCTTATGTTGTAAGCCACCCGGAGTTGCCTCAGCGAGGGGGCGACTAAACAAGTCAAAGAATGAACGAATGTTGGCTACTCAAGCTCTTTGTAATACATTTCCGTTCAATAACAATTGCAGGCAGTTTTTCGACCTGGTGATAAAAACAAAAAATAAATGAGCATTCACCGTCCTAACATGTTAGGAACCATGTAGTTTCTTTTTTCTTTCAAGAATCCCTGTTAACATTTTATGATGTCATAACAATAACAGGATCTGTTTCTCTGCAGAGGTTCCAGAAGTGGAGAATCAGCCAAAATCATTAGATCACCAGAAGTAAGAGTTGCTGCAAACCAGTCTTTTCCCCAGTTCCCAGTTATGGGAAATTTCTGTACGGGTTCAAAAACTGTGAACTCTCTAACTTAATTCAGAGCAGAATATGAAAACTTAAATTATTGAGCCACTGGAATTAGTACTGACCAGTCTGTGAGTTTGGTTTCTGTGGTATCTGTAGGCAGCATGGAGTATACAGGCTGGTAAGCCACAAGAAAGCATTGCTTGATCAAATCCTAAAATAGATTCAATTGTTTCCAATTAAATCTGATTAGATACCAAATCCTACCAAGTTGAGATGGTGCCACATATTCATATATCGTCCTATTTCCTTTTAAAGTCTCCTAGCATTTGCTGTAGGTAGAAAACTGTTTTATTCTGAAAAGTGTCCTGGGTTAAGTGTTGGGAACCATCTAGTGAGTCAGGTACTGTTGGGGTGCAATTCCCATCTGCCTTAGCCGGTAACTTACTGCTTTGCTGATAAAAGGTAGAGTCCCCTCATGTCTGGAAAGCTGCATGTTCTTCTATCCTTGTTTTTACAAAGCTTTCACCACTGCAAACTACTTGGCATCAAATAGGAACAATTTTAAATGCATTTGGGACATTTGAAAACTTGGTTATCACAACCCAAGAGGTCTCCTGTTGGTTAGGTCTATAAATTTAACAACTCATACACTCTGATTCTTTAATTAAAATGAATGCTGTTTGAAATTTATATGGAAACCAACTTTGAATGAATCTTGACGATTTCCCCCATTACTCTATCAATGAGTACAGAATGTTGAAGACCATAGAGGGAGCTGCTTTTAACTTTGATCAAAAATCAGCAAGAGAGTTGTGGAGTAACAACACACTGCTGTGTGGATCATCATGGACTTACCTGCTCAAATGTCTTACTTATAACTGGCTGGGCAGTGTTGCTTGTAAGAAAACAAAATGTTAGGTTTTATGTACTTTTGCATTTTCTGAGCAATAGGTTGAGAGTGACTATAATTTTGAACTCTTGTCCTGTGGGTAATTCCTGAATAACTCATTAAAATAGGGAATTTTTCAAGCATTGAAAGACATATCGGCCATCCTGCTGGAATTACATCTCTTGAATTCTAATAATGTGATCTCAATGTTTAATATACAGTAAAAGGTTACAACTGCCTCGGTTTAAGTTTGCTGTGGTTTCCAACAGCAAATCCTATGGAAATGCTGTCCCAGTTTACAAAATTTTAATGGATTTTTTTTTACAACGATCAATTGAGGACCATTTTTTATTTTTATATGCATGCCTGTGGATGTTTCGGTTTACATTTTTTGGGGGGTTACAACGGAAGCTGTTGGAACGGACCTCCGTTGTAACCAGGGGTTTTACTGCATGAATATATAGATATATCTCTTTATTACAGTCACTGATCAGATAATGTGCCATATGTAATTCATAATTTGACTGTCAACCTTTGTGAAGTGGTGTGTGTGTGTGTGTGTGTGAGAGAGAGAGAGACAGATAGACAGACACCTCTAATGTGGAATCTGCATCTAGGAATGAGGAATAGACGTCCATTATAGGAACAGCCTTTCATCTCAACACTGTTCTAACTATAATTCAATCACGTGCCTTTTGCTAATCAATTTATCGATTTTTCTTCTGCTTAGCAATTTTTTAATTTCTGTGCTCTGGATATGTTTAGTTTCAGTTTTGAAGTAGAAGCAAGAACGTGGTGCACATGAAAATATTTTACATTTCCTTCTGGTGTTGTTGGCAGCTGTTTATCAGCTTGTTCTCCAAAAGCACAGAACAGTCCTTGATCCACTTCAGACATGGTAAGCAGTAAGGAAGCATTATGTGATAAATCTGTGTCTCAGACAGTAGCACTTTAGGCCCTAGCTGTGGGCAGAGGAAGAAAAGGAGGATGCTAAGAATGAAGAGAAGTTTATATGTACAGTATATAGAAAAGAAAGTGAGAAATGCAAAGCTTTAAGCTTAGCCTTTTTTCTTATGTTAATTTTCTGTGTGCATGTTTATTAAGAAAGTGAGATGACTAGATGGTATTGTAGACACAATGGGCACAGAGCTGAGTGAGTTGAGGAGAATGGTGGAGGACAGAAGTGCCTGGCAGACAGTGGTCCATGGGGTTGCAAAGGGTCGGAATCGACTGTGTGACTGAACAACAAAACTCCAAGCATCATTGTTGGCTATACCATCTACAGCTGCAGGTTCCCCCTCCCTCTGGCGAAATGTGTGAAGTCCTTACTTTAGTGACACTGGAATCTTTACGCTGTGTGAGGCTGAAAATTTCCGCTTCAGTGAGTCAGGATCTGTTCCCATATGGCCATCCTGAAGTCATTCCAGGCATCAGGCCAAACCTTTAAGAAGTGATGGGTTTGCAAATTGTTACTAACAGCTTGCAATTGTATCCATGCTGTGCCACCAGAGGAAAATGCACATGAAGAAATAGTCTTGTAGCTGGTACATGAAACAAACTGAATGTTTGTGAGTTTCTGTCCTGATCTTAACATTTTATTCTGATCTGACTCCATCCTTATCCCATATATGTCTCCTTCCCAAACACCTCTGACCTGCTTTTGAGAGGGCTGGCATTTGCAAATACAGCCAAACCTGTTGCTCTTCTGAAGCATCACCCTGTATAATTCCCATGGTTTCCACTGGGCAGTAGATTAATAAATTAATTTCCTTCATATCCTGGAATGCAGGCCATCTGGACTGCCTGAAGTCTGATGTAGATGTTAATCTTCATGTGCAAAAACACATAATGCTTCCTTGCTGCTTACTGTTTTGTATTAATATTGATAAAGGGAATTTGGAAAAATACAGAAATCAAAGTCTTATGAGAACCAGCAGTTGAATTGCCCCCTGCTTTTGTCTGCATGTAGCCTATTCTGTCTCAAGCTCATTATCTTGTTTCCCCTTAACTTATTTAGGGACCATTAAATTTATTCCGGACGCTGTTTGCTTTTTAGTGCACAGGAGAAAACAGGCATTATTCATTGTGGCCCATCCAGAAGAACGATGAGATCTACAGAAAGGAGGGATCCTGAACTTGTGATGTTTTAGCTGTACCAGTTCAAATGAACTATTGGATAGTCTTCTAACAATAAAATATGGAAAAGTCAGGAACGAATTGAAAGACTTGTGTTATTTACATATCTCTGATCCAGCACTGGGAAGATAAAGGGAATGTAACATGAAGTAACATGATTACAATGACCCACCCCCATAATGTCTCTGCACAACAATGTTGAGGAGTGAAGGCTTCTGGGAAATGAAATCCAAAATACAAAAGATTGGGAAACAGTGGGTTAAACCTTTTTCCTGCATGTACACCTACATCCACACCCATGGCACTACCCCGTACATAACACATGCACGAGTACACACACACAATCAATTTATTCAGAAGAGGTACCAGTTGCTTTCTTTTAGAGGGAAATACATGGAGAATTTCAGCAAAACAAACTGAATGCCATGTAGCCATAGGTCTTGACACTTGAGTCTTAGACCAAACTCCTTACCCTGCCAGTAGATCATGCAAACCAAACTGATGCTACGCAATAATCTTGGGCTTTGCAAGAGCCATAGTTTTTGAGAGACTCCTGCAATGAGCTGCAGAAAAGAAGATCTGTAGAGCTGCATTTATTGCGGTTGTTATAGATTTGCTAATTCCTTCTTTAAAAGGCAATACAATGTGCTCATCCATTTTTCTCTGCACTTCATGACCAATTAAATCTTCAATGGAAATAGAAATTTTCCCTCTGAAAAAAAGTTAAGTGGCTCTTTCCCTTGTATTCTAGTTAGTATTCCACTCTAAAGTAGTTTTGGTAGGTTTTTTTTAAATGCAGGTGAATGGTTTATGATGACCTTTCCAATCACACAATTGGCTGAAGTGTTCTTTCAGTACAGATTTCTGTACATGAGAACAGAATCTGGCATGCCTGCATTTTTAGAATAATGTCTTGGTCAGCTAATGGTGTCTGATGCCTGCGTGCACTTTATTACATGTCTTGGAATAATCAACATTTCAAAATAACTTAAACTTTGGAAGGAAAATCCTAAAGCAGAATTGGGCATCTTGTGACTCTGGGGCTAAAAGTGGCTTTTAGCTTGTCTTCCTGTTGCCTCTGGCTCAATTTCCAGAGTCTAAAGCAGGAGTTCTCAATCTTTTAAAGCCAGGGGCTGGGTTATGCTCCCTCAGGTAGCTTTGTGGGCCAGACGGCCATTTTGCCCTTTCTACATCACATGGCGCTTTCCTTGTGTGTTGGAGGTGGTGGTGGGCCACTAGCCGTAGGTTGAAAATCTCTGGTCTAAAGAGTAAGATCAGTTCAAGCACCTGGAACAATAATCTGTTTCTTCCCCAACAGTATGTGAGGTGGAGAAGAAAGGAAAAAGAGTAGAAACCTTTGGTTCTGGTCTTATCTGCCACCATATGGCTGCTTACTAGAGATTAGCCAAAAGGGAATGCAACTTTCACAACAACAGCAACAATTCATATTTTCAGAGCCATTCTGACCTTGGTTTGAATTCCACATACACATCAAGCAGCTGAAAGAAGAAATCAAAAGATCTATGTGCAAACTGCAGACAGAACTTCAATAGCAAAACCTGTACAGTAGTTCTAATTTAATATCCCATTTGGAGTAAGAGTCATATTGTTCTTGGCAGCAAGGATGAGGGCACTAGGGAGTAATGACCAATGATGTTCTGCTTTTATAGAGCTCCCTTCACAGCCAGCAAATTAGGGCTGATTTATATATCACAGTGGTGTGATTATAATGGGAAAGCAGCAGATTCACAGCTCTTAAAATATAATTGAGCCTAACTTGGTGATGTTTGAATTGATGGGCAGCACCGTCCTCAGGTGAGGTTGATAGCCAGGTTGGGTATATGAGCTTTGTATCCAGTCTGTTGTAGAATGGAAAAGCCCCTGTTCATTTCTGGTCTGGCAAGTGGAGTTTGAGATCCCGGGGCATGCAAAGAATGGAATATGCTGATATAGGGGAAGATTAGTTTAGTAATTGAAAGCCCCAGTTTTCCAACTATATTAACGGACGGTCTCAAGCCGGCCCAGAATACCTGAGCGGCGGGGCAGGGGGGGACTTTAAAAGCCTGATAGTCGAGGTCATGTTTATGAGACTTTTTTGAATGAATGACTTTATTATTGTTGTTGTTGGTATTTTCTTTGCAATGTGTTATGATGTGATATGATATTGTGATTTATTTGATGTTACCCCATTGCTTTTTACCCTGCTGTAATGTGTATATGCTTGGTTTATTTTATATTGTAATGTCATTTTTGTAATGTTATAACTGGGGGTTCTGTGAGCCGCCCTGAGTCAGTTTTTACTGAGTAGGGCGACATACAAAACAAAATATACCGTATATGCTGTCGTATAAGACTACTTTCCCCCCTGAAAAACATGACTCAAAGTGTGGGGGGGGTCGTCTTATACGCCAGGTGCACTTCAGCTGCCCATAGCTGCCCATAGTGGCCTCCCGATGCTCACCCGGTGCCCATAGTGGCCTCCTGGTGCCCACCTGGTGCCCATAGTGGCCTCCAGATGCCCACCCACCTCATTCTACATACCATCCAGTATCGCGCGGTATCCTGCGTGGCTGTGGCGAGCATCAGCAGCGAGACAGGGGTGCCAGCCTTTTCGGCGTGACCAGCCCGTTCTGCTCGGTGGGAAGCAGAGGTGCTCCGCCCCGCCCCTTGTCTACGCAGAGCTCACACATGAGCACTTGCGCACTAGTGCCAGCCACAGGGAGATGTTGAAATCAAATCTGATGTTCCTTTATGTTTTATTTGGTGTATGGAAGGTGTGCGGAAGAGGGAGTAGTCTTATACAGCGAGTATATAACATACATTATATGTTGAGTGGAAATGTTGGGGGGTCGTCTTATACGCCCAGTCGTCTTATATGCTGGCATATACGGTAATAATAATATTAAGTCCCTGACCAAAAGTATGATTGGATGAGCATTGGGAGCATGTCATGTAAGATTTTCAGCAAATCAAAGAACTAGCTTCATGATGGTGAACCTTGGCCCTCCAGATGTTCTTGGACTTCAATTCCTAGAAGCCCAAGCCCCCATGAATCCACACGAATGGGTTTGCTGCGATTCATCCAGCCTGCGCTGCCCTCATCACTCCCAAGAACATCTGGAGTGCCAAGGTTCACCATCACGGAGCTCGACTGTCTTAGGAGTTCATCTCACAGCGAGTAATCTTGGGAAATTGAAATGTTAGTTTTCAGATTTGATGACTAGCATTGACTTGAGGGTTGCCTAGGTCAGGTGACTCTGAAAGCAATTTAAAGTGAGAAGAACAGCTAACCATTTCCCACAAATCTTTCCCTTTTGATGTCTTGCAGAACAATGATTCCAGTCACTGAATTCCGCCAGTTCTCTGAGCAGCAGCCAGCCTTCCGTGTGCTCAAGCCATGGTGGGATGTGTTTACAGACTACCTTTCTGTCGCCATGCTGATGATCGGTGTGTTTGGTTGCACATTACAGGTAAATAAAACAGGGACACAGTCTAAGAACAGATACGGCGAAGCCCAGGGCTGAGAAATAATCAAAATTCCCAAGTGACAGCTGGCAGCAGAGGGTCAGGATGATGAAAATCCTCTGTTATAATAATAGTTTAACAGAAGAAGGAATTTCCTTTGGAGAACACTCTCTGCTAGTGGTACTAAACTTTTAATGGCAGTGTATCATGAGCCAAGTACGAAAATATGTTTAGACGGGATTCCTGGCCATTATATAAAACTAAGCAGTCACAACAGAAGGGCCTGACTATGTTTTTGGATAAAGCTTGGTTGTGATTAAATCAAACTGTAGTAATGCCATGTTAGTACTTAGTACAAAATGTCCCTTGTGCATGTGAAGAATGCTTGTAAGAGAAATGGGGGCTAACCCAGCCACCTGATGTCAAGATGACCTACCTCCTCTTGTCCCACACACTGCTTTGCATTAAAGCGGGCTCTATGCATACACCAATTTCAATTCCTTGTCTTCTCCCATGAAAGTGGTAGTCTTTCATTGCATGGAAGAGTTCTATATGTTCAACATATAAAAGAACTCATTACAAAGGTTAGTTTTGTGGGCTACAAGTCCCAGAATCCCTTAGCCAGCATGGCTGCCAGTTACAAAAAGTAACTTCCAAGGTTAGGCAGAGAATAGGTTCAAACAAACTGGATGGTGTGGGACAGCCCCTTTTGTCCACAGCCCCTTTTGTTCATCCCCCTTTGCTTAATTGTTCAATACATAGGTGGTTCTTTGAGCATTCCTGATTTGTAAGGCTGATGTTCTTGCCTGCTGAGGAGGAAAGCAAGCAGGGAGACAAGCCTGAATCATTCTGTGATGCCAGAATAGGTGACAGCTACTATTTAACTACACCTGTCAGCATTCCTCACTATTTGCTGTGCTGATTAGGGCTGGTGGGAGCTGTATTTCACTTTGTTCACTTATACTTTATGCCAGTGGTGATGAACCTATGGCACGTGTGACAGAGGGGGCACTCACAACCCTCTTGGTGGGCATGTGCACCATTGCTCCTGCAGAGTTTGCCCCACCCCTCTGCCCAGCAGCCCAATGGGAGTGCTTCCTCCCTCCATTAGTACAGAGTTTGCCCTGCCCCTCTGCCAGCAACCCAATGGGACCAGTTCCTCTCTCCCCCCAGCACACAGTTTGCCCCGCCCCTCTGTTTGGGCACTCAGTCTCTAAATGGTTCACCATCACTGCTTTAGGCGCGTGATGGCGAACCTTTTAGAGACCGAGTACCTAAACTACAACCACAAACCCACTTATTTATCGCAAAATGGCAACACAGCAACAGGGGAGGAAGGAAATTCTCCCATTGGGATTCTGGGCAGAGGGGCAGGGTGAACTCTCTGCTGGGGGGGTGAGGGAGGAAGTTTCTCCCATTGAGCTGTTGGGCAGAGGGGTAGGGTGAACTCTGTTGGGGGAGAGAGAAAACGCTCCCTTTGGGCTGCTGGACAGAGGGATGGGGCAAACTGTGCTGGGGTGACTGCACGGATGTCCACAGAGAGGCTCTAAGTGCCACCTCTGGCACGCGTTCCATAGGTTCGCCACCACTTCCTTGTGCTGCAGCTAAGCTTTTGTGTCCTCCTCATTCTGGGGTGTTGTGCCTGCAGCTTTACTGGCTTTGCTTTATATAGAACTTCCCCCAGATCTATGGGGGATATATTCTGAGACCTTCCATGGATACCTGAAACTGCAGATAACAGCTAACTCTATATCCAACACATGCTTGAGTTATACAAATGGGGATGGGGTTTCAAATGCTTCCATTATTCTACATGACCCTTCTCCACGCCACAGCTAGCAGTGGCCATGATGACTTGTAGGTTCTAGGAGTTATGATCCAGAAAAGCAATCCCCTCCCCCAACTCTGAATTATTACCATTATAGAATAAATATATTGTAAGATAGGAATAGATAAAACGCGACAAGTGCTTTTCTTAAAGGTAACGTTGTACCTAGTTAAGGTTTCCCTTGTTTGAAAGCCAGTCATATCCGACTCAAGGGGTCAGTGCTCATCTCTGTTTCAAAACCGAAGAACTAGTGCTGTCTGCTTCTGCAGACATTTCCATGGTCATGTGGCAGGCATGACTAGACACCAGAGCGCACAGAACACTGTTACCTTCCCACCAAAGTGCTCCCTATTTATCTACTTGCAATTTCTTGCTTTTGAACTGCTAGGTTGGCAGGAGCTGGGACAAAGACGGTAGCTCAGTCCTGCAGTACTCAGGAATCGAACTGCTGACCTTCCGCCTCATAGTCAGTGTCTTAACCACTTAATCCACTGCAGTCTCTTTACTCCACTTAAAATAAAACATGCAACAGAATTTCTCAATGTTGCATAACTCTAGTGTTTGTAGTTTTTCCTTTAAGTCAGACTTCTTATCTCTCCTTCCAAACATCACCACCTCCCTGTCATTTGTCATCTGAGGCTTGCTTAAGCACTCTCTCATTTGGAGGGAGAAATTTCTTTTAGCTTCTTTCCCAAAAACTTTTGGCAATTTATGGCATTATTTTTCTTGTGTATGTCTAGGAAAAACTGGCTGGATGGCTCTGTGAGTAAACTCTGTAGAGCCAGGGTTTGGGAGTTTGAATCACCATTGTGCCTCCAGGGAGAAGAGCAAGACTGTTTGGCTTTGAGCACGCAGTGCACTCTGGGGACACTTCTGAGAAGAAGGGAATAGTAATCCACTTCTGTGTATTCTCTACCTGGAAAACCCTGGAAAAAGAGTTACTTGAAAGCCTACAATTATTATTATTATATCTTGGAAATGTTGTGAATGTGCTATTTATTTAGCATCACCATTCGTCTTCCTCAGAGGCTAGAGCCGTAAGGCTGCTTGTTAACTGCTGTTTCATATTAGTTTCCCAAGAGTTAATCAAAACTTTTTGTGCACATCAGATCATCCCTTAGCATTGACAATGATGTCTCTAAAGAGGCAGGCAAAGAACATCTTGAATGAGAGCCTCTTTTGAAACAGGAAAGCTTGTGACTGCTATGCCTGAGAAGGAGACGTTCTTCTGAATTGTGCTGTGGATTGTATAGCAAATAAATGCTCCTTGAAAGACCAGTTTGTGTTTTGCTTCTTTAACATCTTATGGGCTTTGTAGCTGTCTTACTTATTTCAGAGAATGTGCTTAATTTTACACATCTATTTGATCTATTTTTTTTAAAAAAAACTATATAGGTTTTCAATAGTTGGGGAGCACAGCCTAAAACATCACTAAATGTTTAGGAAAAAAGACTGCATGGATTGCCTTGCCAGAAGTCTTGCATAGAGATAGAAGCACAAATGCTGTCGAAAGCTTTATTAATGTGCTATTGCTATCTAAAGGCTGGTGTATAGAGAGCATGTACGGCAACACAGAAGTGATCCATGTCAGCTGCATTTGCCTTTTGAGTTTATATCTGCAAATATGCATATCGATGGAAGTCATAAAAGTATATCCTCCTGAATATCTATACTAGGTGGACAACTGTCGGGGGTGGGGGTTGTCCAGTGGCAATTTCCTATCCAATACCAGAACTGGCCTTGCCAGTACCTGCAGTGTTGCCAGTGATGGGCTGCTACCGGTTCTGACCGGTTCGCCCGAACTGGTAGCAGCTTTCCGGAGGGGATCGCCAGGGGGGTAGAGAACCCCTGGGTGACCGGTTCGGTCCCCTTTCCGGGTGCTCTCCGGAAATGTATTTCGGGGCAGCCAAAATGGCTGCCCGGAACTGTGCATGAGTCAAATGGAGGTTTGACGCATGCGCAGTTCCGGGCAGCCATTTTGGCTGCCCCAAAAGGGCGCAGGCAGTGCCTGAAGAAGCGGCAGTGGCCTTTCCTCGCCGGGCTGGGCTGCTCCACCGCAGTGCCGGTTTGCCGCAGCGCCAGTTTGCCACCACGCTTCCTGCTTGCCTGCCTGCCTAGTGCCTGCCTGCCTAGTGCCTGCTTCCCGACCCCAGGCCAGGTAAGTGACGGGTTTGTGTTTGGGGTGGGTGTGTGGGTTGATTGATTATTTTAATGTTAATGTGTATTTTTATTGAAATTTTAATATATATTTTTACTCTGCCCAGAACGTCATGACGCCATGACGTTGGCTCCGCCCATGATGTCATTATTTATTTATTTATTTATTTATTTAAATTTCTATACCGCCCTCCTTGCCGAAGGTGACCCAGGGAGGTTTAACACATCCTGAAACACATAAAAAGGCTAAAGTTCTAAAACCCACAGTTAAAACCAATTAAAACTACGACTAAAATGTTATATGATTTAAAATTTAAGAACTTAAGGGAGCAGGGGAGGAGGTCAAACCAGCCAGCAGTCTGAGGTCGTCATACCTCCAGTACCCCAGACCTGCCCTGCCAGCCAGGTTTTTACTCTTTTCCAGAAGGGCAGCAGCTCTCCCTGGAGGCAAAGCTCAGTTGGCAGGAGGTTCCACAGGGCCGGAGCAGACACAGAGAAGGCCCTCCTTCTAGTGCTAGAGAGATGAGCCTCTCTAGCTGATGGTACAACCAGAGAGCCTCTCCGGTCCGCTCTAGTGGGACGGGCAGATGTCCTTGGGACGATGCGGTCTCTTAGGTATCCTGGCCCACTACCATATAGGGCTTTAAAGGTAATAACCAGCACCTTGAATGATGTTGCTCCGCCCACTGTGGGGTAGCAAAATTTTTGACAGCCCACCACTGAGTATTGCCATTGTCACTGCAGCTGTTGCCTCTCACCATGCAACATGTCATGGTTGCTGTTAAGCTGCTTCCATTGTGGAGTCGTGCTTTGAAAAAGTCTAGTCAAAATGGCTGAAAAGGTATGGAGAACTACCACTAAGCCACCACAGTCCTCTAGATTTTATGCAGAGAGTCACAGTCTGTGGAGGTTTCTGGGGTGTGTGTGTAGTTTTTCCTTTGCAAGACAGAAAGGTCATTCATAAGTGGGATGGGGCCCAGAAGCCCTAAGGATCTCACTGGGGTGCTCAGTGTGCGCTGTTTACCGATACAGGTCTACCCATAGAGGTCTACCATAGAGGTCTAAATGATAAGGCCAGTGTTTGGGCTGTGCCACAGGCTGCAGACGATGGCTTTTCCTTATGCCCGAGTACCATGGTAGTGGTGGTGGGAGCATGGTTCTCCACATGTGCAGGAGTGTCTCCCTCTTCCTTCAAAGACTGGCCTTTGTAGGATAGAAATATGAAAGCAGAAAAATATGGAACATAGCAAATTATTTTTAATTTCTGTTTTATAAACAGTACCCAAATACTATATAAGGAACTAAGCTGTTCTTACTCTTTCCCCTCCCTCCACATGTACTCGTATCCAGAGGAATGATCTGTCTTCCTCCAAACTGGCAGTCGGTAAAGAGCACAGAGCCTGCAGTCTCTGATTCTGTTAAGGCTAGATTCTTGGCCAGAGGAGGGTTGCTTTTCTTTCCACCTAGCTAATGTTTTGTCTCATTCCACTCCATCTATGCATATACCATCAGACGTTTTTGAGCTTTCTTTTGTGAGTGAAGAAGAGATTGAAGGGGAAAACTAGATGGGACATTCAGAAAACCTGCCATGCCAGAATGGGAAAATTCTGATCAGATCACAGTACTGTCAGCATAACCTCAGCAGGCATTAGGTGACCCAAAGAAGTAAGAGGATCCTACCTGCTTCTATAAAAGCTGCTGACTTTTGCTTACTGCTTTGCTCTGAAGAACTCACAAACTGATCTGTTCTCAGATGTCTGATAACCCGAATATGACTACCTGCCAGTTCTCTGGTTTAGGCCTTTGCAAGTGATTCTTCTCTTGCTTCTAGATTGTTTTAATAATAGAATGCATCTCAGGCATATCTTTTTAATATACATTAAAAGAGCTATTATAAGCAGCAGTCGGTTCTGTTTGCTGAGGCAAGCATAGTTAGAATGCTCAAGTGAAGGAAGCTCAAGGAAATGGTATGTGGGAATGCAAATATTTGCATTGCTTCCTGTTGCTATTGTATAAATAGTATTTCAAGATGACAGGCAGTGTCTTCCTCTGAAACTAGTTCAGATGAATTTGCTGGTGTTAATTAACAGTTTCTCAAGTCATATCAGTAGCTAAGGCTAATTCTTCTTTTGTGTCCAGATCAAACTTTGGACTGCCAAAATGAAGCCATTTTCTTGGCTTTGTCATTGGCCAAAATTAAATCTTCATCGGTAGGTGTTTCTGGTAGTAATTGGCAGATCAGTAAATGAGCCGGATTTAGTATCTCTCCACATTCACACAGCATGTTGTTGTCTGTCAGCAGCCCCCACTTGAGCATGGTGGCCTTACATTTAGGCACTCCAACCCTCACCCTATTCAGGGTCCTCCAAGTGACGTAGGGAAGATCGAGTTCCTCAGCCATATCTTCCTTTAATGTTATTCTATACCCAGTGAGCTCCTTCCCCATCTTCTAATTTGGTTTTGCTCTTGCGTGCCCTCAAGAATGTTTGTTTTTGCCATAAAGCTCTTCCTGGATCTGAGTCAGCAGACTTGAGGCTTATACCCATTCAGAAGATGTCGAGGGTCATTCTCTTGCTTAGTTCTCTCGGTGCTAAGGCTACTGCATCATCTGCAGTGTCACTGTCACTGGTGAAAGTTCTAAATACATAACCTAGAGCAGAGGTTCCTCATCTTGTGCCCCCAGATGTTCTTAGACTACTGCTCCCAGAAATCTCAGCTAGCACAGCCAGTGGTGAAGGCTTCAGGAAGTTTTCGTCCAAGAGCATCTGTGGACGGGACCCAAAGTTAGGAACCACTGACTTAGAGGGTGGAATGCTGCCTGGTGTTTGGTTCCCTGTGAGATATTTGAGAGTTGAAAGCAGTCACCTGGCCTCACCCAGTACAGCACTTGTGTCAGCTGAGAAGCAGTACTCATCTGTCTTATCCTTGGAACAGGTGAAATTTAAGCATTGCTCTGGAAAACATTCTAATGCTGTATCTCCACTTTGATTTTGAGTGGGACAAGATGTAGGATGTGCGGTTGACTTACTGAACTTTTTAGATGATTGACTTTTTAAACATTTTATAGTGGTAGTTGATTTGTGATGTTTTGACTTACGCGAATTGTATCTTATTTTATTGCATTGTGATATGTGCATAATGTATTAGATGTGGTATTGTTGTGAGCTGCCCTGAGTCACATCATCAAGTGGGTGGCATATAAGTCCGATGATGATGATGATGATGTAGCCTTTTTATCTTTGGCAAGGTTGTCTGACGCATATTAGGTTGGAAATGTCACTGTGTAGTCAAGTTTGTGTAGTTACCAACAGAATTGTATGTCGAAAACACATTGGATTACCAGAAGAGGCCTTTAGATGTCACCATATATTTTTTGTATGTCAAATTTTCCTATTAAAAATGTATATGTCGATTTTTTTAAAGCTAGGATTTCTATTTGTATGTCAATTTTTTTGTAAGTCGAACCACTGTACAGTAAAACATCGGATAACACTAAAACTTGGTTCCACAAGTCTTGGTGTTATCCGATTTTTAGTGTTATCCGATCCATGTTAAAATCATATGGGATGGATCAGATAACGTTAAAGCTCCATAGAGATACATTGTAACCGGACAGGCTTTAGCGGTTATTATCCAATCCATCCCATAGGACCTTAACGTTATTCGATCCAATTCTCCTCCCCAGATTACTTAACGTTATGCGATTTTAGCGTTATCCGATCCAATCGTTATCCGGTGTTTTACGGTATTTCCAAACTGCCAGCGAACAATGTATAATCAGCTTGAAGGTCCTTTTGGAGAAGGTGCAAAATGTAACTTTAAGGAATAAAATAGAACAGATGTGACTGATTTAATGGTTATGGCCGGATGGAGGGGCTAGATGGATAGCTCAAGGATTTTGGTATTCGGCTGTGAAACCAGAGATTGGGAGTTTGATTTCCCACTGTGCCTCCAGAGAGAAGAGCCAACCTGCATAATCATGGATGAACTACACAGTTCCAGGGTCCGCCCGCCCCCCGCGAAAAAAGAAGGGAATGGTAATCTACTTTTGTATATTGTCTTCCTAGAAAATCCTTAAAAATTGACTTGATGATATACAGTTACTATTGCTATGGTTGGATGGCCGCCTATATCGGCACTGCAATACAATCTCTTCTGGTTGTTTGGGTTGGCAAGAAGGAAACTGTGTTGATGCTGGATTCAAGTTGCTGGGCAACAGCAAGATACCCAGCTAATGCTATAGAAAAAGAAAGGGCATAACTGGTCTGCATTTTTAAGGCCTTTAGCAAAGCAATCACACTTATATACCGCCCCATAGTGCTTAATGCACTCTCTGGGCAGTTTACAAGTTAATTAGCATTTTGCCCCAAACATGCTGGGTACTCATTTTACCAACCTTGGAAGGATGGGAGGCTGAGTCAACCTTTAGCTACCTACCTTCAGTTTTCCTCAAAGAGGTGCAGCTCCTCTGCCATTTACAGTGTCAGCTTTCACAAGAGAAATTTGAACATTTGAAGATGCATGCTTCTCATATGTTTGCTATCCAAGCTGAAACATCACTGTTCCAAATTATTGTGTTGCCTTATAGAAGGGTAAGCCATCACAACAAGACCAGGGGGCTGTTTTTCAGATTTGTCATCAGCCCAAGAATCACATTCCTGCGTGATATAGCTAATCCGGAAGAGCATAGTCAAATAGGCTATTTTGCATACAGTAATACCTCTGAGAACGCTAAGATTTGGTTCCACAAGTCTTGGTGTTATCCGATTTTTAGTGTTATCCGATGCATGTTAAAATCCTATGGGATGGATCAGATAACGTTAAAGCTCCATAGAGATACTGTACATTGTAACCACACAGGCTTTAGCGGTTGTTATCCGATGCATCCCATAGGACCTTAACGTTATTCGATCCAATTCTCCTCCCCAGATTACTTAACGTTATGCGATTTTAGCGTTATCCGAGGTAAACGTTGTCTAAGGTATTACTGTATTTAATTTCTCATTACTGTACTTTGAATTATTTTAAATGCAATGGTTATGTATAATAAACCTTCATATAATTGTTTTTTGTTATCAGAAAAATGGATTTAACTTAAAAAAGGGATTCAACTAAATGAACTCCTGTACCTATACCTGTGTCTAGTCATGCCTGCCACATGTCCATGGAAACGCCTGCAGACGCAGACAGTGATGGCTCTTTGGCTATAACCAGAGATGAGCACTGAACCCTAGAGTCGGATACGACTGGCTTTCGAGCAAGGGCAACTTTTACCTTACCTTTAGGAATCGAATCATTTTAAAATGTTAAAATGAAGGTGGAGGCTCAGAGAGATGTTAAGTGCATTTCCAGACGTGGGATAACTTTAGCTTATATTCTTTACAAAGGAATTTATTGAACAACAAGAAAAAAGATCGGGGGGGGGGGGGCTGGATCGAGCAAGAAAAATGGCCCTGAGTGTACGTGACTTTTAGGTCACAAGTTTCCCACACATATCCTACATTAGTGTAGCTTAGTGTTAACAACGTGGATAAATCTGTACTCCCAGGTTTATTCTAGCTTTGTAAAATAATCCAGAAAGTTGTCCTCAAAACATTCCCTGTAGTATTCAGTTCTACTTGTGCAGTAAAGCTAGCCATCTGTTCTTGTTTGCTAATTTTGAATAAATTTTCCTGTCTGAAAATCCAAAGCCATAATTTACTAGTAGACTTCAATTTTTGATTAATAGTGACACTAACATCTCTGTATATTTGCCTCTTACACTGCCCCTCTAAGCAATCTTTTAATATGTTCCTGGATTTTTGTGTTGATATATTTTGCAGAGAAGGACAGAAACTAGCCTGTAACTTGTTCTGCATCCTGGGATGGGGTGGGTGGTGGGTGGGAGCACTCGATAAATTTATTTCAAATAGGTTAATGTAATAAAAAATATAATGCCATGAATGTCTCTCAATCCCTATTCTGTGGGAAATGTGGGAAATACGCAAGTAGTCAATATGATATTATTATTATTATTATTATTATTATTATTATTATTATTATTATTATTATTATTATTATTATTATTATTATAGTTGTACTTATACCCTGTCTCTCTAGGGAGAATGATATGCTGATAATAGAGTAGCATGATTCTTATTCCAAACCCAAGCATGGATATGTTGCCACAGCTCATATCTAAAATGTGTTTTCCTGTTTGTGTTTGTTTCAGGTTATGCAGGATAAGATCATATGCCTTCCAAAACGGGTACAGTCTTCGCAAAACAGTTCCCACCGTCTGAATGCATCGGGTTTAGACACCAGTGCAACTCCTTTTGTTCCACCAAAGCCGTCCACACCTCCTGCTACTGTGGAAATGAAGGGTCTGAAGACTGACTTAGACCTCCAGCAGTACAGCTTTATCAACCAAATGTGCTATGAACGTGCCCTGCATTGGTACGCCAAGTACTTCCCTTACCTTGTCCTTATACACACACTTATCTTTATGCTGTGTAGCAACTTCTGGTTCAAATTCCCTGGGTCAAGCTCAAAAATTGAACATTTCATCTCCATTCTGGGCAAATGCTTTGACTCTCCTTGGACAACAAGGGCTTTGTCTGAAGTTTCAGGAGAGGATTCTGAAGAGAAGGACAATAGGAAGAACAATACCAGCAGGTCAAACACTATCCAGCCTAGCCCAGAAGGGCCACTGGTCAAGACTCAGTCGTTGAGATCTATCCCTGAGAAGTTCATTGTGGATAAAGGGACTCCTGGGGCACTGGATAAAAAAGAAGGTGAACAGGCCAAAGCATTGTTTGAGAAGGTGAAAAAATTCCGACTCCATGTTGAGGAAGGTGATCTGCTCTATGCTATGTATGTTCGCCAGACTGTGCTGAAGGTGATTAAGTTTCTTATAATAATTGCTTATAACAGTGCACTTGTTTCAAAAGTTCAGTTTACAGTAGACTGCAATGTTGACATACAGGACATGACAGGATATAAGCACTTTTCTTGCAATCACACTATGGCACACCTGTTTTCTAAACTTTCCTTCTGCTATTTGTGCTTTGTAAGTATCTATGGATTTACGTGCCTTTACACTTTGTATTGGTTGTTCTATCGCTCTCTAAAGGAATACTCATTTGAGTATGTCAGACAAGAGACTGGAATTGATGACATCCCAGATGTCAGAAATGATTTTGCTTTTATGCTTCACCTAATAGATCAGTATGACCCACTGTATTCCAAAAGATTTGCTGTATTTCTCTCAGAAGTCAGTGAAAACAAACTAAAGCAGTTAAATCTAAACAATGAGTGGACTGCAGATAAATTGAGGCAAAGACTGCAGGTGAATTCCCATAATCATTTGGAGCTGCAACTGTTTATGCTGTCTGGACTTCCTGACACTGTTTTTGAAATTACAGAGCTTCAGTCATTGAAACTTGAAATAATTAACAATGTCATGATACCAGCTACAATTGTGCAACTGGACAACCTCCAGGAGCTCTCCTTGTACCAGTGTTCTGCAAAGATCCACAGTGCAGCCTTGGCATTTTTGAAAGAAAACCTAAAAGTCTTGCACGTCAAATTTGATGACTTCAGAGAGTTGCCACCTTGGATGTACGGACTCCGAAATTTGGAAGAGCTGAGCTTAATTGGTTCTTTATGCCATGACATTTCTAAAAATATAACTTTGGAGTCTTTTCGAGAACTTAAGAGCCTTAAAGTGCTGTACATTAAAAGCAATCTATCCAAAGTCCCACAGTCTGTGGGTGATGTCTCAAGTCATCTTCAAAAACTGTGCATTCACAATGATGGCACTAAACTGGTGATGCTCAACAACTTGAAGAAAATGGTCAACCTGACAGAATTGGAATTAGTGCACTGTGACTTAGAGCGCATTCCCCATGCTGTTTTCAGCCTAGTCAGCCTCCAGGAATTAGATTTGAAGGAAAACAATCTCAAATCAATAGAAGAAATTCTTAGCTTTCAACATCTTAGAAAGCTTACAGTTCTAAAGCTGTGGCACAACAGTATAACCTACATCCCTGAGCATATAAAGAAGCTCTCAAGTCTGGAACGACTTTCTTTCAGTCATAACAAGATAGAGGTTCTCCCATCCCACCTTTTCCTATGCAACAAACTTAGATATTTAGATTTGTCTTACAATGACATCCGATTCATTCCCCCTGAGATTGGGGTGCTGCAAAGCTTACAATATTTTTCAATCACTTGCAACAAAGTGGAGAGTGTGCCTGATGAACTATACTTTTGCAAAAAAATCAAGACACTGAAGATTGGGAAAAATAACTTGTCCATACTCTCCCCTAAAATTGGAAATCTGGCTTTGCTTTCCTACTTGGACATCAAAGGAAACCATCTTGAAGTTCTCCCTCATGAACTTGGTGAATGCAGAGCGCTGAAGAAAGGCAGTTTGGTGGTTGAAGATGCCCTGTTTGAAACCTTGCCCTTGGACATCAGGGAACAGATGAAGGCAGAATAACTTCCACTTATCCACAGAAATCTGCCTTTGCCAAATGCCTTGTATGTAACAAGCTAGCCTGAATATGCCTTTAACATCTATTGTTTATTCTCTCTGTTCTTTGGCACAAAGTTTTCCATATGGACATACTTGGACTAAGTATATATACATATTTTTATATCAGTTTTACTTGATCTTCCTCTCCCCTCTGTGTTTGTTTTTATTTTTGCCATGTCACTGTGGACCCTTCGTGGTTCTTATTCTGTATTAGTAGAATCAAATTGTCAAAGTTCACATTTTAAAAATGGGCTCAGCATATTTCAATTTCTATAATGAAAGTGATCATTTTAAAGTAGATGATTGCATGGTTGCCATAGCAACACAAATCCATTCCATTCTGCTTTGCACACCATCCAGTCCTCCATCTTTATCTTTTTCTTACTTGCAGGTTACTTTGGCTTCAGCACGTCAGATTGTCTTGCTTTTGAGGTTTCATGTTGGCAGTCCATAGCTTCTCATGTTCAGGAGGGGCTTCCTCAGTACTCCTTAGTAAATTGAGAAAGAGTCTCCTTTGCTCACAGAACCTTTTCTGCATTGCTTGCTTGTAGAGGACTTAACATTTAAAATTGAAATCATGCTTTTGATTAGAATCAGTTTTCTTAAGAAGCACATTTTTGAATCACTGGCTTTGGGAGCCTAGAGCCTGTGTTAATCATTTCCATTCCAACAAAAGACTAGACTAGACCATGAAATTATGATCCTCTGCCTGCTTGCATAGTTTTGTGTTCCCTAATATACACCTGTAAATATATGCTAGTTGAAGTCATGTTTTGTATCTTGGGATGAACTAAAAAAGATAATCATCTGATCTTCCTACCATGAATATAGTTAATTATTTCTGAAGGCATATATGTATACAGTACCGTGAAACGTATGTAACTGGCAAGAATCATCATGAAGAATCATGTAGGAGAAGGGTAGTTGTGCAATTGGTTCCTTCCCTGTCCTGGTAGCAGGTGTGAGGAGACCCACTCTAGCCTGGCTTTTTAATATCATTCCCACCTCTCCATTCCCCATTTCCCTGAGCTAGGAGGCATGCTTGGCTGATATGGTTCCCGTTCTGAAAATGCTGTTGTCCCCACATCTTTTCCTTACTAAAAGCAAAAATATTCTAATAACCATAATTTATCCTGGTAGATTATAGCTAGAAGGTCAAGGGCTAGAAAGAGTATCACTATTTCTCATGACAGAATCCAGTTCCAAACACTAGAATGGATTTTATAAAATTTATTAAAAAGAAAGAAAACCCAAAGGAATGTATCTGCAAAAAGGAGTTGGATAAAATAACTGCTTCAGAAGTTGAGAACACACAGATAAAATGGAGTAAAACTTGTACAGTCACATGCAGATGGAATAAGCAAAGCAAGCACACGTTGAAAATAACAAATTCTGTCTTTTGTAATCTAAATTTACTCCAGTTTAAGCTCTTTGATGACTTGGAAGATAGAGATGTCCCTGTCCTATTACTTCCATGAGACAGATTCCTTAGGCTCCATCATGCTCAAGAGGCATGGATGAAGATTCTTCTCTTTTCAAAGAATCTCTTTGTATCTATAAATTGGCTGTTTACTCAATCTCTTGGTCGGGGAAGAACAAGGGAAGACAAATTCCAACCTGTTACTCATGTCATTCTCTCTTTCTGCTTCCTTTAATACTAAAATAGTGTCTTCCAGGAAAACACTGCCCAAAGGAATAAACAAATTCCAATTTGTTTCCCATGTCATTCTCTCTTTCTGCCTCCTTTAATATTAAAATATAGCACAGGGCTTTCCTGTTTACTCTAGGACCAAATATCTTCAAAGTCAAAAGGTTCCTGTTGCTTTAGGTGTGAAATTCTTCATCTGGTTGTCTCTCACAATTCATTTAAGCATTAACAGTTGGCTTTCCTCCTGACCAAAAGATTAATCCTTTAATTTTTGAACCAAGCTATGCTTTTTGCAGTCATTTTGTGCATTGGTTCATAAATTGGCTGTGCAACCAATCCCATAGAAGAGAGAACTGTTTGCACAATTGCTGTAGTGTGGATGGAGATATTTGGAATAACGTCAACTTTATACTTGGCTCCAAATAGTTCTGAGCATTGTAGTGTAGCGCTAAGAATTCTACTAGGGATGGCACTAGCTACTTGGAAAAAGTTGTCCTGTCTTAGATTTCTGAGGAAACGAAATTGTATTATTGTCACCAACCTCTTTGGGAAAAGGTGGCTTATGGATAAAGCAGTTACTAAGATATTTCTTCTCAGACTATAATGCGAAGGCCCAGCCGTAATTGCCCTAGTTGGAAAATCCTAATTTCTTTGAATTAAACTTGTGACCCTTTGGTGTTCAGTGGGTGGAAACTATTGAACTCAATCAACACTGACTTTCACTCAAATCTGTCATGTTCCAGAATAGTGCTTAGATCTTAACATCAGTCATAGTGAAATGGAATCTTTCCTGAATAGGTCTCCTTGTTTTAAAAAATTAGTATATAAAATTAGAGGTCTGGATTAAATAGAAATATATCCAGAACACACACAACATCACACCTATCCAGAAAAGTGGAAGAAACATTCTCTGCATTTTTTTTTTTTTGCTAATGTAGATGCCCGTTTGGACACTTAATGTGAATTTATCCTCTTATGCTCATCCATGTCCCACAGAAATGCTGAATGTGTTCCTAAAGATGAAAATGAAAATTCCTGTCTAAAACCTCAAGGTGGTTATGACTGGTTACCCTGGTGTCACAACAGGCCATGTTTTAATGTGAAGAAAACAATGCGTAGCTAGGTTTTGTTATGAGGTGAGCAGAATTTGTGCCGTCTGACATAGTATCTCTTCATTTCACTATCAGTTGTGACCAACACGGTCAGTTGTTTTGGTTGGAATTACAATGGAAACTGCAATAAAGCAGTTAGGCCAAACTATCTTCATTCCCTCCTTATGTGTCTCAAGGCACCCCGTGACAAGGTATCATCTTCTAGCTTTAGACAGACCCACCCACATATAGACCTACAACAGCTGCTGTTTTGACCCTGAAAACATTAACTTTGCAAGATTGCTGGGTGATGAGATAAGTGTTGAGATTGTTTTCTGTGCCAGCTTTCTTGGAGGAGGGGAGCATTTGGTATGTGGAAACAGCCCAACATTTCACTTGTATATGAGAAGAACATTCCCAACCATTTCACAAATAGAAACAAACCCAGGGCAATCGGAATACATTGTTAGAGTGGTGTAATTCTGTTTTCCTGCGTTAGAGAATGATCGTTCAACTAGTTTAAGGTTGCCCTGTAGATACATCCTTGGGTTTCTATAGGAAACTATACATCCCAAGCCCCATTGTTATTTCAGTTATAATATTTGAGCCCTCTGCTTAATCTTATAGCTGTTTATGTGATTACTTGTGCTGGGATGAGAAGTGTAGCAAGCAACCTACACCCTGCCAATTCTCTCTCTTGTGATTCTCTTTCAACGCTCTTCATCTTCCGCTTAGATGTGTAAAAAATCAGAAGCTCAAGTGAAACAGCCAAAATAGTCACATAAGCAGTCCATTTTGTATGCCTCTGAGATTTAGGGGGCTGGAGAAAAGATACATTTTTTTAAAAAAAAGTCTAAATCTAGCCATATAAACCAAAAGTTCGGTAAGTGAATGTAAATTGTTTAACATGTCTGTACAATCAGTAGCAGTGGCTTTCTGCAACTCGCTGTTCTAGGTTTAGAAGCCTGAGAGTATGTTAAGGACTCAGTCTGTGGGGACAGCACAGATTGTGATCCTAAAGTGTGGTGTGTGCTTCTTTTACCACAAGTGCTTATGGCAAATGGCTGCTTCTCACAGATGAACTCTGCTATGAAATGATAAAAACTGAAGGTGCTGTGTATAGTTTCTAATATGTATAGATTTATGTTTCCAGAGTATGCTGCCTAGAGAATTCTGGGAGTTGTGGTGCAAAAATACAAATCTGTTTCCCTTTAATATTTTCTGTGTCTCAACTAGAACAAAACTATTTTGCACTAGTGAACTTACCTGCAATGTATCTAGATCACACATTTATTGGCTGGGAATTCTTTCCTTCCTTTTGTGTGTCATGTATAGAGCTTGGAAAAGTTACTTGCTTAAGACTACAAGTCTCTGAACCTCCTCGCCAGCAGTGCTTAAGGTTTGTTCAAGTTATATTCCATAACAAATAACACAAAGTACTGATTCTGTGTATGTGCACATGTATATGTAAAACAAGGTTTTTGCTTGTGCTGAGGCCCTCCACATACATGTCCTGTAAGCTCCTTGCTTCCAGTGTTTAGTTTGAGTAAAGCAACTGTGGAACAGGGGAGGGCTGGCATGCCTCATTCCTCACATTTTGATTTAGCATCTTTCCGAATGTCTGGATTCACTTAAGAGTTGTTTGTGTTCCGGGACTCTGCATCTGTATCTGCATATCAGCACATCCCCTATAATGCTTCCATTATTTTTCCAGAGATGGAAGGATTGTGAGATTTAGGCAATTGCAATTTACTGGGTCACATACCTTACATGTGTTTGGGACGTGTGTAAACACATGTGCTGTCTACCATGTGTACAAAATGTTTATCTTGTGATTGTGTGGCCTACCCCACAGGACCTACTGACATTCGTGAAAGAGTTTGTTACAAACTCTAGCCACCTATTTGGGGACGTTTAATTATTTTTTTCGAGAGCGTCTTCAGGATAAGTGGGTTAAGATATGAAAGCTGTCTTTTAAATGTATCTTATTCATGTGTATGCTTAAAAGCATTGATTAGTAAGACTTACATATTGCATGTATTTTGTGGCACATTCTTTTTCTAAGCAGAAATTACAGATATTCATGAAGCTATTGTTTTTAATGTTTTCTAATTATTTTAAATTAACAGTTTTTAAATATTATTGTGTAATATTGTGAAAGAAGCTCAGGTAAATGGACTTTCTTTTTATTTATATTTACTATTATTGATGTGTGTTTGAATTTATTATTAGGACAAAATTGGAAAGGTTCTTTCCTGAAAATACACCTTTCCTATTTCTGTCCAAGGTCAGGAAATATCAGTGAAGAAGTGCCATATGTATTCTATTGTTTTGTTTAATATATTATAAATATATATCTATATATAGTTGACCATATAAAACATTACATCAAATCATTGTTGCCTAGTCAGTTTTATTAATACAGTAAAACCTCGCATAAAGAACGCCTCACTTAGAGACTAACTCGTTTAAAGAGCAGAAATTTATCTGAATGGTCACCCTCACTTAACAACTAAAACAAACCAAAAACTCGCTTAACAACTAAATCGGGGTTCGCAAACCCCACCTGCTAGAAGTCACAGTTGGTCACTTACAATGGCAGTGGTGGCGCTTTTTCCAAGTGTTTTGCTTAAAGAGCAACTCGCTTAAAGAGCAATCCTGTGGAATGCATTATGCTTTTTAAGTGAGGTACCACTGTAGTAATGTAGTCATGTTAATGGGCATTTTGACCATGTGGGGTTCTAGAGAAGATATTGTACTTCTGGAACTTGTAGGGTGCTATAAATCTAGTCAACAGAAACTTAATCAGGAATTTAACCTTGGTCATAAGTGATACTATTTTAAAAAGTGAACCTGAATCAGAGCATTTATAACTAACATCACTTAAGATGTGGTTTTGGTTGTGCAATGATGCAACAGATACCAGAATATTGTAACAAAAAGCCACTTTGAGGTTGGTGGGCCATTCTTCTGTTCAAGTATAGAATGTATAGAGAAGAGGGAAAACCAGGGGAAAGATTGTAAATATAGAGCAGGGTTGGCCAACCTTTTTGTGCCGCAAGCCTGACCATGCTCCCCCCCCCAGTCAGCTGAGCGGGTCAGACCATGCCTCCAGAAGTGGAAGCGGGTGCATTTACGGCTGCCATAAATTCACCCACTTCCTACCATAAATTCACCCACTTCCGCGTTTAGGATAGTTGCTGGCGTGTTTGTGCATGGGTGGGCACACATCCACTTCCGGGTGTAGGGAAGAAGGCGATTGGCCTAATGAAATGGCATTGTGGGCCAGATCCAGCCCATGGACCATAGGTTGAAAAACCCTCATATAAAGCATTGAACCAAACAATATTCCACAGGATAGTGCTTTTTTTTAAAGTCGAACATCTCTTTGCCTTTTGCACTGAAAGGCAAGACCAGTGATTACACATGGATGGATTACATTTTAAGAGAGAGATCTAATTTAAATGTACACAAGAGCTGCAGGTAAGGCCAGGCACTCAAACATCCCTGCTTCTGTCTGTCAAGTTTGTCTTCTCAGATTATTTTGGGAAATGCCTGAATGTTCAGTGTTGTAGTATAATCTCTTCTTCAACATCACATGTCTCCATGTTCCCATGTTTTGTTCTTCATCATTAAGGATCAGTAATTCCTGTTGGAAGCTGCAATTTAAGATGTTTAAACAAGCATTTTTCTTTGCTGATACAGTATTGACATTCAGTTGGCTGGTTCCCTGTTGCTTTTAAAAATTCATTTAAACTCATTATTGATTTTGATTTAGAGGGCGACACATAACTGAAGAGAAAATAATGTTATACAAGGATTTGTTTTCTTTTGCTCACCTAACTTATGAGCAACCTCCATGCGATCGTTGCATCCGGTTGAGACTGCATTGTAATAAAACAATGTTCCAACTGTGCTTACATCATAGTGACACTTCCAGGTCAAATTTGTTATTGTTTTGCTAAGAATAGCAGAAACTGCTTAGCCAGGTTTCCTGGATAGTCTGTATGCTCCTGTATTACAATCTGTCACTGTCCTAAAAACATACGTGGTAATAATCCTTTTGGATTTAGCAAATCTAAATCATCTTGTAAAATGTCTTTCAGAAAGATATGTACCTTTTTAAACAGTTTGTGGTTTACTTTATTAACCCAAGAGTCCCTGTGTTTATCTTTTAATGACAGAGATGGCAAGGAAAAAGAATATCAGAGAGTATTATAATGTTAGTTTTTGTGGCGTGCGGTGGCTCAAGTGGTTAAGATGCTGAACTTGCTGACTGGAAGATCAGAGTTCAATTCCTAGGTACTGCATTACGGAGTGAGCTCCCATCTCTGTCTCAGCTCCTGCCAACCAAGCAGTTTGAAGCAAGAAATTGCAAGTAGATAAATAGGTACCGCTTTGGTGGGAAGGTAAACAGGGTTCTGTTCACTCCGGTGTTGAGATATGGCTTCCACATGTCCACAGAAACTTCTGCAGATGCAGACAGCGCTGGCTCTTTTGCTATAAACCGAGATGAGCACTGAACCCTAGAGATGGCTATGACTGGCTTTTGAGCAAGGGTGACCTTTACCTTCGTGGATCATGTCCACTTCATCAGACAGAAGAGTGAGTTTTCATGGTATCAATTGGTACATATCAGGTACAGAGGCACAGAATGGTTGGCTGGCATAACAGATAGGTGTGCAAATCAGTGTGACTATTTACAATGAGTAATAACATGGAGTCAATGTGGCTATTTACAACATTAATAACAGAAGATCCCTGATTGGAGTTAGTTTGATAGGTACAAATCGATGCCATGAAGTCTCACTCTTATGTCTGATGACGTGGACATGACCCATGAAAGCTAACATTAAAATACAGGCATTCGTCTTTAAGGTGCCACAACATGTTTTGTCTTTTTTTTTTTTTTTGTTTCTTCTCTGATATGCTTGCACAGACTCATGGCTACCACTTCAAAACTTTCTACTATGAAAGAAAAATAAGTCTCTGACTAGTAGTCTCAGTACCTGAGAGAAACTATATGTTACATACCTAGTGTCTTTTAGAAAAATTTACAGGATGCCAAATCTTACCGGTAGTTGCCTCTCTCAGAAACGCAACTTGCTTGTTGAAGGAGGAGACATTACATTGCTGTGAAGATGAATGAAGTGTAGACCAAGGGAAAAGATCAAGGGGGATTTGGCATTATCTGAACATGTTGTGTAAACTAATAGACAATATAGTCAGTGGAAGGCATTTTTCAATGTGAAAACTCCTTTACGTATGGGAATCTCATAACTTGGCCAGTCTTGGAATGGTCATACGATTAACCACAACAGCAGTCAGCTGTGATGGAGGGTTGTCCCTGGTGCTTCATCCTGCCAGATTTCTGTTCTTTCTCTTTGCCCTCAATATGTTCCCTTTGCAAACTTAGCCATGTTAAGAATGATCTGGTTGGAATCAGTGAAACAAGATAGTCATGACTCAAAGTGTGACTACATGGTCAAATACTATTGGGACTTGCTCCACTTTTAAAACAGTTTACTTGAAGTAATTTTTTTAGTGACCACTTTTTTCCTTGTCTGAATCACACAAAGGTGCTTTCTGGGTTGAAAGGATTTTTGCTGGAGGTATTCTGCTCAGGGCACACCTGAATGAGGCTCATTTCATGTCGCCAAGATCTTTTCCCACCAAAGTGGTCCCTATTTATCTACTTGCAATTTTCTTGCTTTTGAACTGCTAGGTTGGCAGAAGCTGGGACACAGATGGGTGCTCATTCTGTCATGCAGTACTTGGGTCTCGAATTGGTGACTTGCCGACCTTCCAGCTAACAAGGCGAGCTTCTTACCGCTGAGCCACCACAGTTCCTAGTGACCACATAACAGAAAGACTCATTCAAATTGGTCCAGCCTCATTTGCTCCCGGAATATTTTTTCCCCTTTGCTTACTGGAAGAAACTTCTCTTTTTCAAGTCAGAGCAATTCAAATGAGGGGTCCTCCCCCCCCCCGTGATTGGTTGTATTATCTTGTAAAGATGAGGGCCATGTCTTTGGGTGGTGTTTCAATGATGTAGGCAGTTGGAGTGTGATGTTCAAGCCTCAGGAGACATGTGATGTGGGAAGGCCATTTTATTGTGAAACAAAATCTTATTGCTGTACGAAGATGGTCTGGTCTCTACCAATGGTTTTCTAGTTCTCTGTGAAGTTACTTTTTCATTTATACTATATCTGTTGATGGGATTTTTATGCTGTTAACTGTCCAGAGTAGGAATTTCCTCCCACATAGGGAGTATAAAAATGTAATAAATAAATAAGTTTGCCAAATACATCATGATTCACAAGTCAGAATGATTCCATATGAGATCGGCACTTCCCATCTGTTACTCCTTTTCCTTACTTTCAAGATGAGGTAATCCTTCCATGTGTTACTTGAAAAGAAAAGAGTAATGGAAGAGGAAGGTAGTGATCCCAGTTATGTATAAGAGGAAGGACGAAAAGAAGAGGGGGCTGGAATGTAGCTTTCATGGCAGCCAGCTTGAATGGTGAAGCCCCAAATCAACCGACAGCCCCTGTGTGAGTATTAGTTGTGATTTCAAACGAAATCCGGGCTGTAAATCAAATAATTCCGATTCACGTTCCCAATATAATCACACTCTTAAATCAAATCCCATTTATTTCAGTGAAGCTGCTATAAGCCTGGCTGATCCTGAAACCAACTGATTATATACACAGGGTGGCCCGTAAGTCCCTGCCCACCCATATGTATTTTTTCCTAGAGAAATATGGCTGACTTTAGCCCATGTACACTTGAAGAGTGTATTGTGACAAGTATGTGGATACATAAGCGCAAGAATACTGGTGACACCCTGGATTCAATAAGTGGCACATTTAGAGAAAGATTTAGTAGGGACTTAGAGGTCACTTTGTATATTGTATTTTTGTTAACATGGGCCCAATGGCAAAATAAGCGGAGGAGGAACCACTTCCCAATGGTCATGGAGGCAGAAGAGGCCATGCCAGATGGACTGACTTTGAAGGTGCACCTTGTCCATATCCTCAAGGCTGTGGCAGTCCATTGCAGTCCTGGTGTTAAATCCTGCATGTCTCATTTCATACGTGCCCCAGGAGATGGCTCTGTGATCATAGTGTGTGGGTCACTTCATGGTAAGCTGCCATGTACCTTAAGCAAATTCACACCAGTGGCATTTCCCCTGTAATCCAGGAAAATGTATACTTGGTTGGAAGTATCAGCTGCTGCCACCAATGGCAATTTTTGTTAAGAAGGTAGGTTTTAATTCTTATGTGTTTTCCTAAATTAAGGGTTTTTAAAAATATATCCGTCCAAAATCTTGCTAAATTCTGTCCTATACTGCCTTTCATCCTTTCAGAATGAGCTGCAGTATTCAATAGAAAAACTTCAGCAACCACAAGGTTATTATACTATTAAGTGGTGTTTGGTTCCTAAAAGATCTGCTGAGACAATGGTTGAGATGGAATTCTTGACATACCAATGCCTATTTTCTACCAAACATACTTTTATGCAAGAGAAGTTTTTATAGTCAAGTCATCATTCCAAATAATTTACTTAAGATGTTACATTATTAATCAATTGTATGTTAGTAGTCCAGTAGATCTCATTATAGTACAGTTTAGATTATTTACAGTAATGGCACAGCTTTGTAGTTTCCTGGTAACAAGGAACTTAATTTACAATCCTCATTTATTATACCATTGGTAAATCTATTTTGAGCTGGCATTGCCTGGCTTGCTTATGTACTTAATCACTAAATCTCTGCTCTTCCAGCAAAGCGTTGAGAACTGTATTTAAAGAATGCATGACAAATATGCAACTACACAATACCACATAGCCAAATTATTTATATCTACTACAAGATATAAAGTTTTAACAGGTTTGAGCAAATTAAAACAAATAGTTTTCATCTGGTGCTGAAGGCAAATAAATGTAGGATTTTGTCGTGTCCCCCTCCCCCAAATAGATTTTAAGTGGATCACAAAACAAATATTTTCCAAATAATAGCAATATATCAGAACAGTTGAAAACTTGTATCAAAATTTAAAAGAATCTTAGAAACCTTAAGAGGCAATAGCTTTAACCCTATATCGGCTGGTTTTTGTGTCAGACATTTGAAGCAATGCAATGCTGGGGCATGACTGTTGAGAAATTGGGAAAAAAACATCCATATATTTTCTCCCATGTGAGCCCACAGCTGTGCAGTACAATGTGGAGATGGCAGGGGACAGTTTAATGTGTTGTCATGTCTATTCTCACTGATGGCAACATCTCCAAGAGGGGCTTTGAGGTGTGAGATATATTAATGGAGTGGTTTATCACTTCCAGGGAAGTTCTGAATGAAGATTTGAACCCAGTTCTCCTGGATCCTAATCTAATACTCTATCTACCACACCACAAGGGAACCTGTATACTTTTGTTAATCTCTTTGTTGTTGCAGCTTAAAAACTATGTCCTCATTTTCTTCATAGAAGTGTTTGCTGATGCCCTCGATTTCATTGGGACATGATGCTATATTGTAAGGTTGCTGTTCTTTCATCCTCATTTATTACATCTATCTCACATCTTTCAAGTACAGTACCTGGCTATCTTTTTCTCATTTTCTCCTCACAGAAACCCTGTGAGGATGGCAGGCTGAGATGAATTTGTCTGGTACTACTCTGTGGGTTTCATGGTTTTAATGGGAACTAGGACTTGGATCACTTAAGCCTCAGAGACATCACCTTGACAACAAAAGTCTGCACAGTTAAAGCAACGGTCTACCCAGTAGTAATCTATGGCTGTGAGAGTTGGACCATAAGGAAGACTGAGCACAAAAGAATAGATGCCTTTGAACTGTGGTGCTGGAGAAGACTTTTGAGAGCCCCCTGGACTGCAGGGAGATCAAATCAATCAATCCTAAAGGAAATCAACCCTGACTCAGGGTTGGAAAGACAGATACTGAAGCTGAAGCTCTAATATTTTAGCCACCGAATGAGAAGCGAAGACTCTACTGGAGAAGGATTCTTATGCTGGGAAAGATCGAAGCCAAAAGGAGGAGGGGGAGAAAGAAGAAGAGATGGCTAGATGGCATCATTGATGCGGTCAGTGTAGATCTGGGCAGACTATGGAGGAAGGCATCCGTTGGTCCATGTGATCACAAAGGGTCGGACTCGATTGTGCAACTGAACAACAACATCCTAGGATACATTTCGTGAAACACACTCTGTTGCACTTGAAAGTGTTAGTTCTGCTTTGATATTTGTTTGTAAAATAAACTCTACTTTGTAATCTTGAATTTACCCCTTCTTTGATAGCTATTTAGTGAGTACTGTATCTGGAAAAGTCTCACAGTTATGCTGCCGCCCCCCTTTTCTCTGATTGTTTGTCTTTACACCCTGACAAAAAGTTCCCAACCCACTGGTTTATGTTATTTTTCTGAGGAAGAAAACGGGTCAGAGTGACAAATGCAGGGTTTTTTATGGCAGGAATAATAATTACTATAATAATCTTAGAACTGCAAAGCGGAAGAATCCTCTTAAAGAAGGGAATAAAATAAAACAGGATGAAATTAAAATAAGCAACCAATAAGATAGGCACATGACTAATAGTGAAACAATGCCAGTAATGGAAATTAATTGCAAAAGGAAAGAAAGACGGCGGAAATGGAGAAAAACAACATTTTTATCCTAAGGTCAGAGGGGAAATTATATTGTCTGCAGAGATCTGGACATAAACAGAGAAGGAGATATGTTTTCAGTATCTCACAATCAAGGCCAGTAAGAGAGCAGCTGGTTTGTGGAAGCTGGGGCAAACCAGACCTTGGGAAAGTTACTTTACTAACATACAGTACAGTACTTCATAAAGGCAATGGTCTCACAATCCCCAAGGTTCGGGGTTGCCATATTATCTTGTTAGCTGGGTTGAATTCTGGGCATATTTATCTGCTTTCTCCTGGGGTCCATTTCTGACCAAGCGTTGTCTGCCCTTCCCTATGATATTGGGAATGTAAATGTTTGTAGCAGCTGCACAGCAAAGTGGAGACAGGTTTTAGGTTCTTTATATCGGAAGCAAGTCTCCCCGGTCCTACCCCCTTTTAGCCCAGCTAATAAATAGACTCAGAGAAAATGCTTTAAAAAAAAGAAAAATAGTATTTATTTACAAAAATGTGGTCAAAAGAGTCTTGATTGGAGGGCATCAGGCAGGAGTGTGCTGAGCACCGTGGGATGGCGGTGGACAGGAAGTGAGGGGGGTGCCTGTTGGGGGGGTAGAAATCCCATACATTCCTGTTACTTCAGCCTGCCTCTGAGGTGCACCGGGATGAGTCCCTGTATCTCTGTGGGCCAGCACACCATGACTGAAGGCAAGAAGTTAAAATGTGATAGTTTTATAATGAAAGTGAGACTGGGAAGATGAAAAATGCTTGCAAAAATATCTTCTACTTCCAAAGGCAAAACAACTAGTGACCAGAACAAAAGAAGGTCACAAGACATGCAAATAGATGACCCCTAGGATGGGAAGACAGGAACTTTTATAATTGGCTACATAGGGACAAATAATACATACACTTTCTTTAGGTCAAACAAGTCTGTCCTGTCTCATTGGTTAATGTAAATTAGTACAGTATTTGCATTCAGTGATGGGGTTGTCTCAAAATACTCAACGTGGACCAAGTCTCACAGTGTGGCTCCGAAACCCCAGGGACCTGTCAACCCCATAAGCATTTAGGGATTCAAGACCAGTACTCTTGTTTGGGTCATGGTGGATGTTGGAGTGGTTGATGGGTTGCCCCTATGCCAGGGTTGATTAACTTCAAGAAATCCAAGGGCTGCATTGCCTAGCACAGGACCTAACAGAATTGCCCCTGCTCATAGACCCCAGGAGCCCCAAACATACTTTACTTTCAAAAAGACTGTGTTAAAAAATAAACTGGAAACCCACCCCTCCTTGACACTCCTGTGGTCAAAACAAGTGAGGGATCAACAGGAGGAACAACAACAGTATTGTTTTAAGGGGGTTCTGACTTGGAAGCCATATTTAGGTCCTTGGGACTGTATGCAGCCCAAGGCCTGCACTTTGCCCATCCCTACTGTAAAACATCTCAAGAAGGTGTTCTCCTTGTCAATATGCCTGCATGGAAGTGCAGCAGAATGGCTTCCCTGTAGTTCCTTTCTGTGTCATGCAAAATGAGCAAAGCGGCTTATAGGCAGGGTTTTTGTTTAGCTCTGCTGCCTTCCCATCTGCCCTCTTCAGCAAGCACCAGATTTGAGGAAACAGCACACACCCCTGATGGGAATGGGGTTGCTATTTTTAGGCTTCCTGTATTCAATCTAAGCTCTGGCAGTTTCTTCATCGCCCTGTAGCTGTCTTGCTAATAATCAGCGATTTCAGAATGGATAGGAGTCAATGGGTGGAAGTGGTACCCCAACAAAATTAATATTTCCCAACGTTGATTTTAGCCATTTGGGGAGTCATTTCTGATGCCAAAGTTCAGTAGTAAAGCATATGCTATTCCTGGAGGAGGTGCTGAATTCAATCCCTGATGCTTCCATGTAAAGGTAGGAAATGGTGGAAACTTCTCATGGAGGCAGTTCTGGGCTCAATGGACTAGGGGCCCAGCTGCATCTAAGGCTGCTTTCCAAAAACCTGAAAAGTTTTTTAGACAACCTGGGGAGGTGTTGTACACTAAGGGCTTATCAACCCTTTCCTAGTGTGCAAAGGTAAATCCAACCCTTCTTTATTGGGATTCAATTAGATACGCCAGAGGGATCCAGCTCACAATTATCTATGTCATGCTATTGCCATAAAATAAATGGAATGTGACCATGACAAAAATGGTCCTGAACATGAGGTAAATAATCATCGGACTTGCCCTTTCTCAGAGAGAAAGGGAGTCTAGAAACCTCCACACTGATATACAGTACAGTCAAACCTCGCATAAAGAGCGCCTCGCTTAAAGAGTAACTCGCTTAAAGAGCAGAATTTTCTCTGAATGTTCGCTTCACTTAACAAATAAAACCAACCCAAAACTCGCTTAACAAATAAATCGGGGTTCTCAACCCCCCCCCCCATTGGTCATTTACAATGGTGTTTCGCTTAAAGAGCAAGCTCACTTAAAAGAGCAATCCTGTGGAACGCATTATGCTCTTTAAGCGAGGTACCACTGTACTCACATTTCATTGGCAGGGAGTTTTGAGGTAAATGAGATCATAAGATCCTTGTCTGTTTTCTGAAATGGCACAGATAGGGTTGCCATATGTCCTGGAAAATCAGGATTCAACGTCAGAAAAATTGTCCCAGCCAACTCAATAAAAATCATGCTAAAGTCCAGGATTTTAAAAACTTACTGATTGTGTATTATAACACACTATTAAAATAAATTCAAATTCTCACCATCAAACAAGTGATTTCCTGCCACATTGGAATTGGAGAATACCTGGAGACAAATCTTAACATCCTTGCCTCACACCACTGCCTGATAAGTGGGACCAGTGTATTTCCTGGAACTGAGGACATTAAGAGTTGACCACGACATGACTTCTCAGAAGTACAACAGATCATTTTACAGTAAGAATTAACTGTTGTAAATAAATTCATTTATGTATTGATATATTTAATGTGAAAGTGTTTTATAGCTGTCATTATATTATGTTTATTTTTTAAAAGGATATTTTGTAGATAACCTGCTCATTTTTGTCAAATATACTTCTGTCCCGGTTTTGTAGGAGAGAATTATGGCAACCCTAGGCAGAGACATACAAGGCTAGTTCCTTTGCTTTCCATGACCTGCCAGACTAAACTGCCCACATAAACACACATTTTCCATCTCTTATTTTCAAAAGCTTCCCCTCCCCCCGTTTGTGCTTGGAACCTTTCAATAAATAAACAATTTACTTCCTTTCTTTTCCCTGCAGTATCAAGTGGTGGTTCAAGAGGCAAGGAAATACATTTTTAAATTAAGTTTCCTCTTTCAAAGATGGAAAACAAAGATTTTGGTACAGGCTTTAGGGGCATGACTCACATAAGATGCACTGACCTCAGATAAGGTTCAAGATGACTCAACACTTAATGTTTTTACAATACATGTTCCTGAAATTAATTCCATTGTCATTTCCAGAAATTATACCAGTCTAATCTCTTCTCACATCACCTCACCTTCCTCTGGTTAGCAGCATGATGAGACAAAGGTTTGAATTATATTCTTCCTATTTGTTAAATCTTTGACTTATTGGACAGAAAGTAGAGGAACAGACTATAGAAATGAAATGTCTTTCCATGCAAGAACCAAAACCCAGGGGAGAGTCTGTGTGCCCAGGCAAACAATGAAAAGAAAATGCTGTTTTCCTATAAAGGGTGCAGTGGTTGCACATATTTGAAAGAAGAAAAAAGAAAAAATATGCACAAATCTCTTTCTATGATATATGCCATACACAACTACATGTAGGAGAAATGCAAAGCTGTTCCCTTTCCATTAGACAAGCTACATATTAACTTCCGTAATATCCTTACCCATTTGGAGTCTGCTAATTATATTAAATATAATGTTCTATTTGTTGTGATCATTTGTTTTGAGTTTTGCTGTATTATTATAGGCTGGATGCCACATCTGTAGGAGAGCAAAATCATAGAAATATATTCATGGGTTCTGAACATACTCTAACACAGTGGTTCCCAACATGGGGCCCATGCTTCACATGGGACTTCAATTCCCAGGAGCCTAAGTGAGTACATTGGCTGATCAGTGCTTTGGGGAATTGACTTAGGCTCCTGGGAATGAAGTTCAAAAATCAAAGGTTGTTACATGCTCTAACATGAAACCCATTTTATACAGCCTTCTAATCGGAGGCAGCTGCTGCTGTGATGTGACCAACAAGAATGACTAGACAGGTGCTTTCAACTGCACCTACTTTTCCCCACCACTTATTGTTATGACCCGGGCTATAAGAGACTCATTATCCCATGGTCTTCAGTTCCATTCTTTAACTGTCTGGCTCCTAGATTAGGAAGAAGTCATTTTTTGCCACAGAGAGCAAAAGAGAGCATTAGTGTGGGAGGGGAGCCCTGCTGCTTACACCTTCAGTCACTTCCTGCATTTACATCACCTCTTTTTGCTTTTCCCTGTTCAGCTGTGTTGCTTATATGCATAAAGAAAAATTAAGACATATTGGCTAGAATCCTATTAGGGGATTTATACCAACATTAAGTGCAATTGCTACTAATTACAGAGTTGCCACTCATATTCCTCACTATGTAACTGGCACACAACCAGAATGTGGGTGACAAGCTGTTAATTAGTAGCAATTTGCTGCCATGATTTATATGAGTATTCTTCACCAAATATAAATCTTAAACAGGAATATGTCTGTTAAACCATTATAGTCTATTGACTCCTCAGTCTGTCTAGCCGATCATTGTGACAGAAGACCTGAAAACAAATCCAGCCATGATGAGTTATATCCTTTGACCAATCCAGATTATTACTCCCAGCTAGAGAAGATCCACTGAATAACATTTTCATTAAAATACAGTAAAACCTCGGATAACGCTAAAACTTGGTTCCACAAGTCTTGGTGTTATCCGATTTTTAGTATTATCTGATCCATGTGAAAATCCTATGGGATGCATTGGATAACGTTAAAGCTCCATAGAGATACATTGTAGCCGCACAGGCTTTAGCGGTTGTTATCCGATCCATCCCATAGGACCTTAACATTATTTGATCCAATTCTCCTCCCCAGATTACTTAATATTATGCGATTTTAGCGTTATCCAATCTAATCGTTATCCAGTGTTTTACTGTATATGACAATCTACTTGATGTAATGCATCTAATTCTAATCTGGATTGACAACTAGATTTAGGCCTTCACCTCTGGCAACTGGCCAAGAGACACATGTCTCGTTTTTCAACACTGTTCCCCGCTATTTAATGAAATTAACATAAAGAAACAACAGTGTCATGTTACATCAACTACATGCTCTAATATGCATCCAGTTAGCCTACTATATGTTGGACAGCAGATATACCGGTAGCTGGGGATTCCAGAATTTGTAATCCAACATATCTGAAGTGTCTCAGGGTAGAGGAGGCTTACAGAAACACTACTCCAGTTAGCTATGTGCTTCCCTCTCCTAGTCTTTTTGTCCAGTTATTGTAACTTGATATCTTAGCACTGTATTCTCTGTCTCACACTAGATGCTATTTGAACACTGAGCCACCAAAAAGCACCAGACTTTCAGATAGCTGATATCTCAAGATGAATGCACTTGTTCAGGATTGGCATATATAGCATAGCTAGAGCTGAATTTATTTATTGGCTTTTTATTTTTACTATCCAAGACCCATACTATATATTTAGCCTTAATAATAGCTATTCCAAAAATATTAGGTGAAGATCAACAAACTGTCAGTGACATCATGCCCAATCATTTCTCATTTTAAAAAAATATCCTCCAAGCCTTTCTCCCCTCCCCCGTTAAAATGCTAACTACTGTGGACAGCAGAATATGAAAATGATAGGTTGTTGTAACTGTATTTAGGCCACAAGTTTTACATTTCAAGCTTCAACAGCTAGGTTCAGGAAAGAATTGTTCTCTCCCAAGTTGGATTCATTAGTGAATATACAAAGGACTCTTCCTTCCTTGATGGGAAAGTATTAAAGCTGATTTATGAATTCATTGTGGCCTTTGATGGCTATGAAAAACAATCCTTTCCTATGTTAGTAATCAAGCTGCCTAGAAGCAATCCAAAAATAATTCACTGCACATAATTATGTTACTTATAGCGTATTGCTTCCGAGTTCTGATTTGGAGCGCTCTTTCTATGGAACTTTTAATATTCTGGGAATATGCAAACAAGAAAAAACAATAGTGAAACTACTGGTGTGTGTGTGTGTGTGTGTGTGTGAAAGAGAGAGAGAGAGAGAGAGAGAGAGAGAGAGAGATTGTGTGTGTAAGCGTAAGTGTAAGTAACTGAAGACCGTAAGGGAGGTGCAGAATCTCCTAGAAGTAGTAATCTAACCTATCTAAAAACTAAAGCTTCTTTCAAAATCACAGCAAGCTAAGAGCAGTCAAAAAGTGTGCCAGAATGTGACTCCAAGTCCCTTCTCCCAACCAGCCAATGTTTCTTGTTCCACAGACCTCTAACTTTCCTGCATTTAAATTGATTACTTTTGTCCTAAAATGTAATTTTGTATTGGTAGATGGTGAGTCATGAGAAAAGTGTACTGCTCCACAGTTCTTTGTTCCAAAATATTAAACTATTTCTTTCTTCTGTAGCACATAATGTGATCATTGCCTCTTGTCAGGGCACACTCTGGGCCTGGAGTTGTTGAAAATATCCAACTGTGAAGCCTGTCCATAATGTTCCATTGTCTTCCAGCTCAGCTAATGCTTTGTTGCCATGGCAATCCTGTAGCTCTCTTTTCTTTTCTTTTTTTGCTCATTCCATTGTGCAAAAGGTTCAGACTGGGAGAAACCCAAAGCTCTTTTCATCAATAGGAAACAGTCAATGATGCTGTTTATGAAACAAACCAACAATTTCCTCAATACCATTCCATAGTCAGGTCATTCCATAGGTCGATAATCCACCCCACAGGCCATATATATACAGTATAGGCAAGTCCAGTCCATATGTCCACCAGCATTCTGTCCAATGTATCCTAAAAAATGTTGAGCATTGTAGTGGAACCCCATCAAGCAGTGAGTGTTAGTTCAATAACCATTGAGGCAGAAATACTAGCCTAAACAAAAGGAAGTTGTTTTATATTGTTTGTTCCTAAGTAACCAGTTGGAAAGTTTCCTATCTTTCTGCCTCAAGGGGTCATCTGACCTATTTGCATGTATTAAGGCTTTGCACTTTCTGGCCTTCTCTCTCTCTCACCCTTGAAAGAGGAAATATGTCTATTCAAAGAGGAACTATGTCATTTTGTGGGGCACTTAGCAGGAATAAAAAGACCTAAATACTTCATCTTCTGTCTGAAACAATCTCACCAAGAATCATGAGCACGTATATGTATTTTTGACTGAATTGTGAGTGAACGATATTTTGTTCTTTCTATAAACCAGGGGTCGGCAACCGTTTAAAGTCAGGGGCCGGTTCATGCTCCCTCAAACAGTTCAGGTGGCTGGGCTGGTGGTACCCCCCCCCACACACACACACACACACTCACATAAACCCTGCTGTAAACACATCCGCAGCCACCATAAACACATCCATTTCCGGTGGCAGCAGTTGGAGCGAGAGCGGGGGCTGGATTATTTGGCAACATGGGCTAGGTTTGGCCTGAGGGCTGTAGGCTGCCGACCCCTGCTCTAAGCATTTAGTATAAGTGTATTCATTGGCTAGGATAAACAGAAAGAAAGCTTGGGAGAACTTGCATTCAAACAAAGATTTGCCTAAAACATGGCCCACTTTACTGTGCTGCTGCTACATACAACTAAACAACAACAAAAGACAATTTAAAACACACAGCTTCATTCACCAATGAAACGTCTTCATTTACCAACTTCTTGTACCTTCAACTACTGAAGCATCAATGAAGCATATTACCTGTTCCTCGGGTTCTCAGATTTTTTCCTCCTATTAAATGTATGTATGTATGTATTTTATCATATTTCTATGCTACCCTCCTCACGAATGACTCATTAGGAATGACTTATTATTATACTACTAGTGGGTTGGATAGCTCAGTGAGTTACGTATCTGACTCTGGAGCCCGAGATTGAGTGTTCATTTCCCCAGTGTGCATGCCAGATAAGCCAGCCTAGGTGGCCTTATGCAACTTGCATTTCCTTGATGAGAATATTCAGAAATACAGTACACAAATACTGATGTGGGAGCAGATTACCTCCTAAAAGGCATGGAGTGAATGGTGTCCCAATCAGTGTGCTCTGGGTCACATGGAGGTCAGTGCATGTACAATCTAATGTGCTAATACTTACTCATTCATGGCCAGCTGCTGCATTCCCCCCCTCCCAAGGTTCCTCTTGTTTTCTTGTCTGTGTATGAGCTAGAATCCTACCAATTTATGTTTGTACAAGGAAAATTATGTAAGTCCTGCTGGAAAATTGCAATTTGGTATGTGCCCAGGAACAAAACCAATACCATGTGAATGAGCAGCATTTCCCCACTAAGAATTATGGGAGTCCCGTTACACAAGCATAAATTCTCAACAGGGTTGTGGCCTTTTATTTCCGATTATAAAGTAAAACACTGGATAACGCTAAAACTTGGTTCCAGAAGTCTTGGTGTTATCCGATTTTTAGTGTTATCCGATCCATGTTAAAATCCTATGGGATGGATCGGATAACGTTAAAGCTCCATAGAGATACACTGTAACCGCACAGGCTTTAGTGGTTGTTATCTGATCCATCCCATAGGACCTTAACGTTATTCGATCCAATTCTCCTCCCCAGATTACTTAACATTATGCAATTTTAGCATTATCCGATCCAATCGTTATCCGGTGTTTTACTGTATGTCATTGATTCTACTTAGCTGATTTCCTGTAGACCTTCCCGGAAAGTGAAGACACCATGGGGCTTTTGAGAAACAGGGTCACCCTAGCAAAAACTTCAGGCTGGGTAGCTCCCTGCATGCCAGAACTGACTCTCAGAAGGATGGGCCCAATTAGCAAAGTCTACGGGTGTTGTGGCTCAAATTGATTTTTCTGCCAGCGCTAAAGCTGTCCAAACAAATGAGGTCAGCAAAGAAGCAGTTTGGAATGTCAAAAGAGAGGGAAGCCCTTTAGGAGACAGTTGAAAGTATGGAAAGTGAGGGCAGAGGACCCATTAAACATTCCTCGTATAGCCTCATGCCTGCCTGCCTCCCTCCAAGTCATCAGTATTTTTAGGCTTTAATAAGGGTGTTGGCAAGAACATCTGCATATTAAGAGGAGAAGGTAGGTCTGTCTGAGGTCTCTGTGGGTTCCTATGCTTCTCCATGTTTCCAGCTGGAAAACAAATTGCATGGCAAACAGGACCAGAGGAAGACACACTGTGATTTATTTATTTTTTAGTTTTTTTTTCAGGGAGCTGTCAGCTGTGAGTTTGTGCACTCATGTATACATTTGTATGACAAGGGCCACTTGTTTTCTCTCTAGCCTCCTCTCCTTGCTCCTGGCTTTTTGACAATGTGGCACAGGAATCATCATTGCCATTTGAAGCAAGCCAGAAAAGACCAGCATGTGGCACATGAATTTTCTTGATATACAAGCCCTGGCATAATGCCTAGATAAAAACTACCCTGCCCCAACTAGGCTGCATCAAAGGTAAAGCAACTGGGCCCTTTCTCCTAGGACAGTGGTGGCAAACGTATGGCACGTGTGACAGAGAGGACACTCAGAGTCCTCTCTGTGGACACATGCACCATCATCCCAGCACAGAGTTCCTCAGAGTTCTAGAAAGCCAGAGGGACGTTGGGCCAGGCTGCTCCCCTCTCCCACTCCATGCGCACCTGAGAACATGCTTCCTTCCTCCCCTGTCTCCATGAAAGTAGAGTTCTTAGTCAACCTCAGTTCAGTCAGAAGAGCAAGTGAACTCTGAGCCTTTGGCTGAATCCACTTTGTCTTCTCTCCGAGAAGGATAATCTGATCCTTTGCATGGATGTCTGATCATTCCCAAACTGTTTTTCAACTTTCAAATGGCATACAACATTCAATTGTCAGAAATAAAGATATTATTCCTGTATCCAATCAAAAGAGTTTTTGGAAGGTATGAAAATTTATGTGACTTGTTATAACCTCCTGGACATTGTATATAGCACAGTCGTGTTTTGTAATAGAATGAGGATATTAAAAATTTGTAGAAATACAAAGAGAATATAGAAATGCTATGTGTTGAACTTTAATGTGAAAAATACTTGCAATAAGTGTTACTTTATTTTTATTCTTTATTTCCTCCCCCCCCCCCCCCGGATATGTTGTATTTGTTGTAATGTACGTTTTTCTTTGAATTGTGTTTTGTTTGAAATTTTAATAAAAATGATATTAAATTTTAAAAAATCAAATAGCATACAACAAGCATGCCCAAACTATAGCCTGTGGGCCGGATATGCTCCCGAAACCATTCCATCAGGTCCATGATGCTCTCACCAAACCAGGAAGTGAATACAGATGCTTCTGCACATGCACAGAAGTGTCCGTACTGAACCAGAAAGTAAATATGGCCACTTTCACACATGCGCAGAAGCAGCCGCACCAAACCAGGAAGTAAATATGGCCACAAATGCACAAACACGTCCTGTTCTGGAGCATGGTCTAGCCTGCTCAGCTGTTCTGTGGGCGTGGTCAGACCCAAAAAGTTTGGGCACCCCTGGCATAGAACATCTCTAGGACAATCCAGCCACTTTTATCAAACATTCCTTATACACATCAGATGTCCATTGAGTGCTCAACTTCTGTCTCCACAGGAGTAGACCATTCTGATAGTCACTCAGGGTTTTGACTACTACACCTCAAGAAAGCAAGGAATATCTGTCTCTTCTTAATGCTTTGCCCAATGAGTGGTAGATCCTATAAAACTCTTGTTACCAAATGGCTTGCATTTTCTTATCTAAGACTATGAGAGGATACTCAATTTGAGCCACATCCACAATCATCCTGAGGAGTGTCTCAATTCCTGACATCTGCAAGTTGGCAACATGGACCCAGCTAGGCATTTTTATCAGACACTACCTTATGGAGAAGAGGTCCCATTTGGATGTGTGTTTTGACCAGGAAGTGATTCCCTCCATCCTACAATGACATCTGCCTCTAGTAAGCTCTTGAGTCATGTGTTCACAGAGACCAAGCAGAAGAAGGTTGCTTACTTGTAACTATTTTTAAGTGGTCGTCTGTGAACTCACACAACTAATCTGCTTTTCCACCCAGATGTCACTATTTTTACAGCAGACCTAAACTGAGAATAACAGGTGGAGAAGGTAGACTACACTCTAACAAGGGTGCCGATTTCCCCCACCAAAACACTCCAGTTCAGCTGACTGACCAGTTAGTGTGAGTTCACACATGACCACTTGAAGAAACATAATTTCAGGTAAGCAACCTGTCCTTTCATTGGACAGGCCTTAGGGAGCTTCACAGAAAGCAGCCTTTAAAATTCTACAAGGATATAATCTTCAGAGGACACAATTCTTACACTGTATGTCCCTCTGGAAACAAACCCCACCAAAAAAACAACAACCCAACAACCTATCCATGCCTTTTTCACAAGCAACAGTGGGGGAGATGTATTCCATTCCTATAGCCATTCCTATCTGCTTTTTCATAAATTCCACCCTGTGTTGCATATGCTCTGTAATTCAATTTACATTTGGAAATAAATATATGAGAAATTAATTGGCAAGGAAGCAGCACCACACTCCATTGCAAGGGCTCAGAGGGAGAATGCTTTAAGCAGACTGATGGAGTCATTGGCATAGCAAGACAGCCAGCGCTCTTTCCATTACCTCAGCGTGTGTGCATCTCTGGAGTCAGGGAGCAGGGCCAAAGATCACTGGGGGAGACTGATACATTTCATTGTAGAAAGGAATAGTTTATCCTTCATTTGTACATCTATTCGTTTGAGTAACAGAACATATAGCAGGATACCATCCCTACCGTACAGTACACTAAGGGCCACATTAGCTGTTATGCTAAGGACCCTGCAGAGTGGAACATTAGTGAGGGGGAATGGGTATTACACTATCACATAAAATCAAGTAGGAGCTGGTCAACATAAAATCTGTTCTCATCTTGTTTCTTGTCTGAGAGCAGTAAAACATCCCTACAATCTGACACCCCCACTCTTCTAGTGCAAGAAAAGAGAGCAAGGTCCCTATCCTTAAATGGAAAAGAAAGCAGATTAGTAATTCTTCAGGACCATCAAAAATATTCTTAGTAGTACAATAAATTTTCTAAAAGACAGATTCTGCCTAAGACAGTGGTTCCCAATGTGGGGTCCATGCCCCACAAAGGGGCTTCAATCCCCAGAAACCTAAGTCAGTATATTGGTTGATCAGTGATTTGGGGAATTGACTTAGGCTTCTGGGAATTAAAGTCCAAAGATTGGGAAACATTGGTCTAAGCCAAGGTAAGCTGGGTGCATGGTTGAATTTGCCTGTTTACCATTGTAGTTGAGTCTTGGCTCAAAAAACCCCACCGTTCATATGCAAAGATACCCAAGATCACAGAATATTATTAACTGTTTGGGGCTTCCCCTCTTCTTCACTGAGCTTCCTTGACTAACTGTAGTGCAAAGTAACAGCAAAAGGTCCAGTATTTCACATGTGAGAGAATCATGCTATGCTACATCAAAATAGGAATGTTCTCTGTCTTCAGTTAAGAGGGGAGTGAGTATTCCCTTTAATTAATTTAATTTGGAATAGGATGGGAGGGAAGAGACTAGTTGACAAGTTGGTGATATTCTAATGAGGTGAGGCTTGCATTGAACAGTGTCAGTAACTTCTGCAAACTCTTCTATCTCTAAGTGAAGGCCAGGACTCCTATGGCAGTGGGAGGGTGAATTTGTTCTGGGGTTAGTATTAACCTTATAGGACCTAAACCCCATTTCCAAAACAGGTTCAGCATCTTGCATAGTTACTACAGGTTCTGAATTCAGAACAGATTTACTCCTACATTGATACTGGAGCCACCAGCCTCTGTTGCTGCCCTCTTAGAAGTGTGTACATAAAGCCTATCGAGGCCTCTGTTTAACAGTTCACCTGGATTTGTCCATATGCATCTAATATGGTACAATAATTTATTGCAAAGTGTTGGCTATATATTGAGAGAAAAATTGCCAGATTGCGGTCAAAAGCTGGAGCAGGAAATGTGAGGCAGGTTTCCCCATCTACAACCTACAATTTCACTCTTGTAAGTTGGGTAGACAGAAAGAGCCTCCTTGAAGATTGTGGTATTTTCGAACCACAATCAAGGGTACTCCAGGCAATAGACACCTTGTGGTAACCAGGGCTGTAGCCAGGATTCTAGATGTGGGTGGGTAAATATTTTTTCAGGATATACAACAATGTTATATCTACCCCACTTACAAGAGTGAAATTGTAGGTTGTCTCTTCATTTTGGCAGTTTCGTGTCTGACCTAGTCCAGGAGAAAGAAGACTGTTTTAAGTCATTGGATGTAGTAGCCATGGGTTTTGACTTCCAGTTTTACATGACTTCTGTGGTTTGTTCCCCCTATTTCTGCATCAGCTGTACCTCCCTTTCTCACTTCAACAAAGGAGTGGATAGTCTTTGCTAGATCAAGTGGATAAAAATGTCAGGAGCGGAGGGACATGTGGGAGCATCTGTAACTGTACTGTGATTATTTTAGGGTAACGATAAATTTAAAAATAAAGAGCAGAATGATTTTCGGACATGTGGCACATAGCAGCCCCAAGAACAGTCATATGCCCTATGACCTGCAAGTACGTATGCCAGAGATCTGCCTCTTTGGAAACAAGAGGGCTTCTTACATACACAGGGGTAATAAATGGCCACTTAATGGAAGTGCTAGAAAACAAGAATGGTCCACTGTATGCATTGTAAAAACAAGCCAGATTTTATCCAGAGAGTCACTGTACAGGCATAAACTAGGAGACATGACCATATTGTTAACTAGTTTCATTTTAAATTTCCTTTTTGTATACAGTACATATTGTCTTGGACTTCTGGTCCAGAACTGTCTCAAAAATTATACATGATTAAATGGAGTGTCTTTGAGAACAGCAACTTTTGTGTAGCATGGTCTTTTTTATTATGCTAATGTCAATGTCTAGTCCTTTTAATTCCTTTTTGTTTTAGATATATTAATTTTAGCTTTGTATTGTATGTTATTATATGCTGGTGGTGCCTCTGGCACAAATAAATAAAGAAAGATGTCAGTGGATGGATATTCTTGGAATTAAAACCAGATTCCCACACTCTTTCTGTAGACAAATAATTAGTTCTATTGCTCTGGAAAGATATTTATTTTGTATTTTGATGTTTGCATCTTTTTACAAAAACTCATCTACAGTAGAAAAGCCACACCCCCTTTCCCTGCTAAAAAAACTTAGATTTTTTTTTATCTAGAAATGAAACATGAATTTTTTCCAATCCCATAGCAAAAGGGGCAGATGTTTTTACACTGCAAACTCTGCATGTTCAGACTTAAATGCAACAGTTGTAAAAAATAATATTGCTGCACTAAAGAACATAATGCTGCTTCAGACTGGAGAGAAGCAAAATAAACATGCTGTAATTGACTCCCGTAGGTGCATGAAATCAAACCTAAAGAGGTGTGAAGGCTATACAGAAATTGTTGCTATGAAACAGCAGTCACTGTTGAAAACTCTCAGTTCAGGAGGGAGCATCATTAATGGGATATTATGACCTTAACAATGAAGTGTGTATGTGGAATTAGTAGTGAGGAAAGTAACTATGCAAAAACCTTGCTGGAGTAAAAACAGACCAGAACTTGGTGCACCACTGGCATTGGGCAACCCACCTGCCAAAGAAGTTCAAACCATTCAAACCCAGAATGCTAGCTAGAGGGAAACCATAGGGTGACACAACAAGGGAGTCCACATGGGCACATGTGGTTTCTTCTGAAGTAGGTATGTTGAAAGACCCCCAACCCCCCCAAAAAAAAAAAATCTGTAAAGGGAATTCCTAGATAGAAAGGACAGAATGGACACCTGTCTTTGTCCCAGCTCCTGCCAACCTACGGTAGCAGTTCAAAAGCAAGAAATGGTAAGTAGATAAATAGGGACCACTTTGGTGGGATGGTAAACAGCGTTCTGTGTACTCTGGTGTCTAGTCATGCCTGCCACATGTCCACGAAAACATCTGCAGAAGCAGACAACTTTACTTTTACTCAGAAGAGTAGCGTGCCTTGGCGGGGCCCCGTATAAAAATTTGCTTGGGGGCCCTTAGGAAGGGTAAAGATTTGTTTTGCTTACGCACATTGGGGGCCCCCGTGGCCCGGGGCCCCCGTATAATTGATACGGCAGATATGGCGGTAGCTACGCCTCTGCTTTTACTTTTACTAAATGGAAAGGCAAGAACAAATTGATTACTTTATTGAATCACTGGGGGGGAATCAAACACTGTACAGTTGTACCTCGCTTAAAGAGCATAATGCGTTCCAAAGGATTGCTCTTTAAGCGAGTTTGCTCTTTAAGCGAAACACCATTGTAAGTTACCAGTTGTGGGGGGGATTGCGAACCCCAATCTATTTGTTAAGCGAGTTTTTGGTTGGTTTTATTTGTTAAGTGAAGCGAACTTTCAGAGAAAATGCTGCTCTTTAAGCGAGTTACTCTTTAAGCGAGGTGCTCTTTATGCGAGGTTTGACTGTATAACTTTTTAAGATGCTTACCTTGTTAGCTTCAAGACCTGGGTACTGCATGACAGAGTGAGTGCCTGTCTCTGTTCCAGCTCTTGGGGATATGAAAGGAGCCTCGCTTGGGTGTTCCCTGAACAGAGTGCCTTCCGCAAAAATCCTTTCAACCCAGAATAATTTCTGACACTAAATTATTATTATTATTTGGGATAAATGTTAGGTGGTGAGAGAAGTAACCGTAGCGTTGGTGCTGAAGCAGGTACATGATGGAGGACAAAGGGATAATTTAGTGAATTAGTGGCTGAAATTCTGTTGCTTTGTGTAAGAAAATTAATAATTTTGCTTGTCCCAACTGGCAACTAAAGAGTTACTGCCGTAATTTTTGTGTGGGGGTGGGGCACATATATACTGGATTGTGGATGTTTGTGCCAGAGACTTGTAGTGGATTCTTTTTATTTGTGGGAAAGAAAGGACAGAAGGTTATGAATTTTTTTATGCTAAGCAACAGAATTTCTGACAACAAGTGAATAAAATACTGTAACTTGAAAAGTGCTAGGCATTTGATGCCCATATACATGCAAGCTAGGATAAAGTTGATCTTTTTTTTGGCAAGGTGATTATGTGGCAGCTGGGCTGTTTCAGACTTTCTTGGAGGAAATTGATTGTTTGGACCCATTTCCATCTGTTTTTAGGCCGGGGTTTGGCAGTGAAATAGCTTTAGTTACACCGACTGATGACTGGTTCTGAAGAGGGAATGGTGTCCATTCCAGTTTTGTGGAATGGACCTGGGAGGCCTGTGTTACAGCGACTCCGTTCTTGTTTGCTGAACTGGTTCCAAAAAGTGGCATTCGGGTCTTCTGCTCAGTCCCTTGACAATTAAGCTGTGGGTTGTCACAGGGCTCCGTGAGAGGCCTGTGGTGCTGGATCTACCCCTTGAAGCTGTAATAAGTTGGATGAGGCTGAATAAATTGAATCCTAATAAGCAGGAGACTCTGTGGTCTGGTGGATTCCAGGTTCTGGAGTTGCATAGGAGACCTGTCCTGGATGGGTTGCAGTCCACCATAGGAACAGGTGTATCATTTGGGAAATATTCTTGGATTCACATCTATAAATGTTACATTGGATACTTTGGAGTCGTTATTCAATGAGGAGTCCACGCATTGGTAGATTTCTCCGTGATGACATTCCACACATGCAAATTGACTTGAGAAATCAAGTCCCCCTGCATGTGTGTGGCTTTTTTGCCATTTGGATATCACGTCACCTGCTTGCTGGATGGACTATGATGTTAGCCCTCTGCTTTCACCTTGTCCAAGGGATCCGACAGAAGACACTTTGGTGAGTTTTAGTCCTGGCCTAACATCATTGAGAAGAGATGGACAATACTGTCTAGTTAGACCACGTCCAGACAAGGCTCTCATCTAGTGGAGGGGTGGGGGGAATATTATTTTTATTTATTAAAATATATTTGGTATGCCATGTTCATTCTTTTTATGTTGTGATCATTCAAATAAGATGTAATGTGCAGATTTTTAAGAGTTAAAAATGCCAACATTGTTTATTAACTGGAAAATCTCACTTGTTTTATTTCTGTTTATTACAGGAGGATCTTGCTGGGACAAGAGAATCAGTCAGCTGGGGTGCAGTTTCTCATTCCTCCATCTCTGGTTTACAAAGATCCCAGATGCTTCTGTGCAATGTACTCTTGCTTCTGTCTTGGGCTACTTCAGTGAATCTTGCCTTGCACCTTTCAGAATTTATTTTCCACGCCGTCTTTAATCATCAAATGATTAAAGAACAAAAGATAGGGTTACCATTAGTGTGTTTGCTAACATGCTTATCATATTATACAAACCAGACTTGATTCTGAGAACAATCTGATTTGTTCATAGGCTTCTGTTTTTCATCAGCAGGAAATGCAATAAAAGGATGTGCCCGTTTTCAATATTGCGAACCACTAACTTGTTTTGAACTTTTAAAATAGGTCCTTTTATGTGTCACAAGCTACAACTTATCATTTTTAAACATCCCTGAGATTCAGTTGGAGTTGCATCTAAAACACAAAGTTTAATTGACTGAGGTACTCCTAACAGGTATGTTGTTCTGATCTTTTAAAAGGTAACTTCCTTGCACCAAACAATAATTATATGCTCTCTTATACATCTTCCAGATGAAGCAGTTGCTTCCCAATAAAAACTTATGTGTTGATCATATCAACTGTTTTCCTGCCATCCAGATGGTACAAGTCTTGTCTTGATAACTACTATGGCAAAGAGTTGGGGGAAAACCTTGATTTTCAATTTATTCTAAAACCACTGAATAGGTGCAGGTAGGTTGTTTTATTTTTATTTATTTGCTTATGCTTTATTGTGGAAGTAGAATTTAGATGGCAAAAGTTTATTGGATTGGAAGCTTTTAATTCTAACATCAAACAATCTTTAAACAAAGAAGGGAAATAACAAAAAATTTAGCAGACAAATCTTTCCTAAACATTTTTAAGGTAGCCATTTAAACGAAAACCAAAAAGAACAAATTAATAAAAACCAAGCAACTACAATTATTTCTGAAATATTTTAACCAATTTCTTAAACAGATGCTGATTAAATAAAGAGAAGTGGGATTTTAAAAATAGATTTGGACAGAAGTTCCAATAAGGTTTGTGCCCATTTGGCACAAAGCATAACACAGGGGGAAGAATAAATGTTCTGTGTGGATTTGCTCTCCAATGAAGAGATCTATGACCGCAGACCATCAAAGTCAATGACCCATCCTGAGCACAATAGGGCATAGTTACATTTGATCCAGGACATTTGACTGAGCCATCAAATTTTTGTCTTGGAAACAGAATCCCAAGTTCTGTTTCTTACATCTCAAGGTTTTGTTGTTCAGTTGCACAGTCGATTCCAACCCTTTGCGACCCCATGGACCACGGTCCACCAGGCACTTCTGTCCTCCACCATCCTCAACTCGCTCAGCTCTGTGCCCATTGTGTCTACAATACCATCTAGCCATCTCATTTTGGGCCACCCCCTTCTTCTTTTGCCCTCCACCCTTCCCAGCATCAAGGCTTTCTCAGTCAAATCCTCTCTTCTCATTTGATGTCCAAAGTACTTTAGCTTCATCTTCACTATTTGACCTTCTAAGGAGCAGTCAGGTTTGATTCATTCTAAGATTGACCTATTTGTTCTCCTCGCTGTCCAGGGTACTCTCAAAACTCTCCTCCAACACCACATCACTAAGGCATCTATTCTTCTGCGCTCAGCTTTCCTTATGGTCCAGCTCTCACAACTCAAGGTAAGGCTGGGGAAAAGCCCTGTCTGAAATGATAAAAACTACTATTTATCAATGTGGAAAATATTACAATTTTCTGCCAAAGGTCAAGCCTGAACTTGAACTAAATGTATGGATCTGATGCACCAAGAGTTATCATCTCCATTTTACAATGAATCATGTATCTACACAGAGCCATTGTATTGCCTGAGAGAATGCAATTTGTTTGTTTGCTACACTGATATGCCCCTTTCTTCATTTGGACTCAAGACAAAATGTACAGCTCACTTCTGCCCTTAATTTGCATAAAATAGGTCAGGCTTAGAAAGTGAGACTGGTCCAAATGATTTCTATGTCTGAGTGGTGATTTGAACCTGTCTTTTGAATCAAAGTTTGAAACCTAGCTACTCCACCACAGTGGCTCTGTATTTGCTGTATGCTGAAGAGGAAGGAAGTTCTTAAAATGTTCCAGTTCAGTTTCCAGTCAGGTTGTGGTATGAAATAAGTTTTGACAGGCCATATGGATAACCTATTCTGAAGGTCAAGCCATTAAGCATGTTATAATGGTTTTTGTTCATAATTCAAAACTTTTTATAGTGATATACTCTTGAGATAAATCCTGGATCAGCTAGGGGATGTTATGAGAGTTGGGGGGGGGGGTCTCAGCTTGGAACAGGCTTGCTCTTAGTCAATTGGCTGTATGGAGAACTCAATTTATGGACTGCAAAAACTCATAGAATTCTATGCCTTAAAGTGTCCATTTTAACACCTTATACAAGTTATCCTGCTATGGTAATAGAGGAGATCATACTGCCAGCAACTCAATACCAATTGTCAGGCTCGGTTAACTAACCTGACAACCCTGAGGACTAACAGCCTTGGGTGCTGAAGTCCACAGGGAAGGGTGATGGTCCCCAAATAGATTTAATCCCACTTGAATCCATCTTGATGAAGGGCAGCAGCTTCATCAACACTGGCCTGGAGCTGATGAGGACTTTGCGTACCAAACAGGCTCAGGCCTAAAAGGGACTCACAAAACTGGATCAGTGGTACAGGGATCATGCTGCGATCCAGAAGGCAGAGGAAAGGCCACTGCATTATATTCTCAGGACAGTCTTGATGATGATCGCCTATATTCGGATTTGGATATGGCTGAAGAAGATACAACAGTTGCACCTTGCAAAATTCTAACACTAAAATGGCAGGAGTTCTTGAAACTCTGATTCTGGTTGTAGGCCCAGGTGTTTTTGCTTCCTGCATCTCTCAAGAATGTAGATTTTTTTAATATGCTGTGGTGTCCCAATCAGAATAGTCAGAGAGGGTGTTTCTAGTTAGGCCAACCAGGTGATCTGAAGAGCCAACATGGGGCCTCTTTAGCTCCACATAACTGTTACTTTAGGCTTGGTTCCTCAGGCTTGGCCATGTATGCTTTGTAGCATAGATTACCATGCCAATGTGTTTCAGATTTCACTAAATCTTGCTGTTTTTAAAAGTAGACCTGTCCTTCATATCTGGTCACCCTACTTGAAGATTTTAATGCAAGCAAAATATTATGAATCTGACTGGTAGCTGAATTAGATAGTGTCCAAGAACTAGTCTTCTAAATCAAGAGCAATAGTAAAACAATAAAAAAATTGAATCTATTTACTATTGTCACCAGATCCAATACTATACGATAGATCAACATTGCCTCCACAATGGCAATTATTCACATTTGCAAGGCACATCTTGCTGCTGAGCTGTTTCATAATTAGATAAACAATTCTAATATGGGTTCCTATAACATATATCATAAACAATATCTACTTAATTGAGTTATTAACAAAAATACATCAATACTTATTTATATATTTGAGATTTTAATCTTGACTTTGTTCCAAGGATAGATGATGTCAAGGCAGCTCATGGTAGTATTGAACAAAATAAGACAACAAAAAGACTATCAAAACAGATGTTGAAATAAAAGGTATGAAAAAAAATTATCTAAAAAGAGCACCCAATCTTTTGACAAGCATTTCCCACAATGCAGTTCTCCATTCATATTATTTTATACTTCTTACTAGACATCCCTAATTGTAATTCCAGTATATTTGGAGTCAGCATACAGTGCTTACTATCATGGATCAACATTTTTAAACGTCTTTCGCTCAGAACAACACAGCTGTTATCAAATACATGTTTAACAAAGGAGGAACATAACAACAAGAAAAAGGGAAGTATTGATTTACAGATGTGAAAAAAGGGAACCAGAAAGAACAAAACCCCAGTGGCTGAAATGATACACTATTCTGAAAAGTACAATCAAACTTTTCTAAAATGGATTCCAAATATCCATGCTTAAAATGCTGGCTTTTGTTTACAAGCAACTTGCTTAGAAACCAAATAAAAGGTCAAGCTCTGTGACATGCTGTTCTCTCATTAGTAATTGGACAATGGCCTATAAAAAAAGTAGCTAGCTAGCGTGGGAAGAGGTGATTTGGACCATGCCCTCTCTGCCTACTATTTTTACCAGAAGGATAAAAAATTCATTCACATAATTCTAAGCTATATGAATGGTTCCTCTTTTTGTTTTATCGTTAGGCTACAATTCTATGTGCAATTAAATAATTATAATTGCACTTCTGATTAAAATGCATAAAAGTTTGGACTGTATGTTAAGCACACCTAGAACATATTGATGGGACTACTCACCACTTTGCAGTACACCTGATGAAATACAGATGAATTTCTCCTTTCTCTTATAAAGTATGGTAACACAGAGTAACTCTGTTCTATAGAACATGTATGTAATTCATTTTCAACCCATAGTTCTCTGAATTTTTGACTGATGGAGAACATTTTTAAACTGAAAAGCACAATTCAAAGACACAGAGTTCTGCTTGATACAAAAATGTAATCTTATTTTTTGAATTTGCTGCTGCCAACCTAATCAGGTGGTCTTTACGCTTAGAACTTGAAATTGTTTTCCAGAGATGCAGCTAAGCCCTCTAGTGTCCATCATATGGATGTACAAATTTCCTCCCCAACAGTGCCCTAAAAAATTGATATTGGCATCCAATACTTTGAAACAGTAATAGCAATTGCACTTATATACTGTGGACGTTGGGGTAAGACACAGGAGCCTGGCATTCAGTGGTCCATAGGGTCGCAAAGAGTCAGACTAGACTGTGCGACTGAACAACAACAACTACTGCCCCACTGCTTATAGCACAGTTCTTAGGTTGGCAGAATCCATACACCAGAACTGGTTTTAAAGTTAAACCTGAAAGATAAAGGTTAAAAAATGAGGCTACATTGGCGAACTTAAAAGCGAAAAGGCAAGACATCCCCCACTCCCAGGATTAAAATAGGCAAAATATTTTAAAGCTCTACAATGTTTTGCTTCCCCTCCTTTCTCTTCCCCCCTTTTAATCTAGTACCATAAAATAAATGCTTATTGACATATATTCCCCAGCAAATGTGCTTTCTCTTCTATGGTATACAAATTACAGATACATTTTTTTTTTGCTTTTTAGATAAGTTTCCTACCTTACCTTACATCAAGGCTCTGGTGAAGCAAAGCTTCTGATGTAAAATTGAATTTTATGTGCAAATTATTGATCTGCCTGTCAAATTTTAATATTCTCTTTTTCATCTGATGATTGCATCTTTTAATTCACCATTGCTTCAGAGATATGAATACTAAGTATCATTGCTTTGATTAGAGTTGAATAGTCAGATCCAAGACTTTCATAAAAATCAATGACCTGGCTTTTGTACAAATTGATTTCAATGCAGTTGTTGGTTGCAATTAAGAAAGAGTACATTAGTTATGCTTTGACTGTACTTCATCAAGTCTGCCAAACCCCTGCCATCAGATGAGGCTTGGGATTCTTGGCTAAACCTATTGATAAATCATCCTGTGACAATCTTTGAAAAAAATTTTTTTAAATGTTCCTACCATCTCAATAGCTCTCATTATTACGATCAGTATGAGGTTCAGATGTAAAGCTGCTGTTTGCAATATCAAGAAAAAGAAGACAACTGCTACTCATACCTGTATCTTTACTGTGTTTTTTCAATAATGACAACAGAAAGGTGATTACCAAATGTTTTATCATGGTTCTTAACAAGCATGCTCAGGAACAACAGGTGTCTCTAGAATATGAATATGCAAAGTATATGCAGAGCTAGGAAAATATACTTTTGGACCATACTGCTGAGGTCTTCTGGGCCTTGTAGTTCAAAAAAGTAACTTTTCTAAAATCTCAGTATATGCTTGCTCCTATGTTACTTGGGAAAATTGGGCTTGTCTAATAATTCCTGCTGGATGATATTTACAATAGAGGTACCTTATGTACTCGAGTATAAGTCAGGTTTTTTAGCCCACGAAATGAAGTCCAAAAATGGAACTCAACTTATACTCATGTCAGTGTAAGCACTCAAAAACATACCCACACAAATGTCTGAATTAATTAAATTTACCATATTTTCATGTATTTTAATTATTGAAACTCACTAGCAGCTGTTGCATTTTCCACCCCCAATTTATACTTGGATCAATCTATTTTCCTAGTTTTAGAGATCCAAATTAGGTTCCTCGATTTATATTTGGGACAACTTATAGTCAAGTATATATGGTATATAATATTGCACAAAGTAATTCTACACTTGTTAGCACATTTTATGCCTATGGAAAATGTATCTTTGCCAAATACATTTAAGTTACTTTTCTCTTATGTCTCTGTCCTAAAGAGTGCCCCCCCCCCGTTTGTACACAGAGATGTAAGAATATAAAGAGATCAAACCAAAGACCTACCCAACCCAGTTTCTATTTTCTACACAGTGACCCACCAGATGCTTATGGGAAACTAACAGGTGGGACATGAACAATATAGCTGTCTCCAAATTAACTTCACCAGTAACTGGTATTCAGAGGCAGGCTGCCTCAAATTCTAGAGACATTAAATATGGACATGTCTAGTAACCAATAGCAGTCTTAATTGTCCTTGAATTCCACAAATACCTCTTTAAAGCCATCAAAATCTGAAATTGAAATATTTCTAGGAAAAAAATTAAAAAGCTTCATAGTACATTCCTGGAAAATGCTACTCCAATTACCTTGGACAAATTTCATTTAAACAATTAATCCAAATCATGCCTAATTTTTTTCCTGTTGATTAGTGATTTCAAATAATTCCCCACATCTCATTCAACAATTCTAAAAAAGCATTACTGGGCCTTCAGAACATTTAGATTAACAAAGGAAAGACATCCTTTCCTCTGCATACTTCCAGTCTCTATCCTCAATAACTTATTTCTATTTGATTATTTGAAGATCCATCACAAGATTTTAAACGGGCAATTTGTATTAATGTCTGCATAAAGTAATTCATATGGATAAAACAGTACAGTACAGTATTTGATATTCAACTTGTGCTAATTTTTTTATTTGTGGTTCTCAATTTGAAAAGATTATTTCAACAAATAATATGACTTGAGAGGGGACGACTATCTCATTTTTTGGTATTGCCTCCCAACTCCATATCTGTATTTGTTAGATCACTCAGATAAGTCAACTATTTGTTAATTCTGAAGTTACTAAAATGAAATAAAAATATAAAGGACAAATTATAATTATGAATTAATTATTATTATTGTGTTGAATGGTACTGTCGTTAGTTGTTTGAACTGTTTGGTTTGGTTAGTTAAGGATGGCAGCATTGCCCATATTTAATTTAAATGTTACAACTCTTTGATAAAAATGATAGTGATCTATGTTAAAAAGTGGTGGCAGAATAACCCTTCCCTTGTTAAGTGGCATTTGAATTTCCATTTTTCCTTCTGCTGTTTTTAAATTAAGAACATCAGACAGCAGAGGGCGCTCTTTGAGAAGAAGAAAACATTCAAGTTTCTAGAAGACAAAATTCATTAATATAATTGGTCAGTTCCACCAATACTATTGGAACAGAGCAGCTTTAAAATACAGTATTCATCATGTAGTGCTCCTAAGAATATAGAAAGTGAACAGAAGCAATAAGTAAGTGTTGAAGATCTATGGCTGGTGATTTCCATATGGACGCTGATGCTTAGGCCTTATAATCATCATGAGAGATCAGCAAACTGGAACCAAGTTATTTCCATGCACTGGAAATAATTACTATATGTTAATTTCTGAGCCAGCAAAGTCAGATTGCTTTTTTTTTTTAAAAAAAAATCTTCTCTACTCTTCCCTATCCACTGAGTCCATTCTCCCCTTCCCATTGAATAATATATTTCTGAGAACTATTGTCAGCACAGCTAATGGGGTACACAGAATGAGCCTCCTCAAAGATTGTGTTATTTTTGATCCAAAGTTGGGCTTACCCTGGGCAACAGCAACCTTGTTGTGCCTTCTAGTCTTTCTCACACTAGGTCAGGCAAAAGGAGCTGCAGAATGCACTTCAATTTGGCAGTTTCACATCTGGCCTAGACACAGAAGCAGCAGGACAGCCAACAGGAAAGGTACAGGTGATTTGGAATGGCACCAGGCTCAAACACTACTTAATCTCCAAATATCTGATTGTTACCTTGGATCGAACTCTCACTGTCAAGACTGTTTGCCTTACTACCAAACAGAAGGTTTTTGCTAGGAACAATAACTGAAGAAAATAGCAGGCATAAGTTGTGGTGCCCAACCACACACATTAAGAACTTCTATGCTAGCTTTACGTTACTCTGCAGGAGAGTATGCTAGTCCAGTGTGGTGCAGATCAAAGCATGCAGGGCAGGTGGGTGTGGCCCTAAATGAAACAGTGAGATTGGTCACAGGATGCCTAAAACCAACCCCAATACAAAAAGTGCATTGCTTAGCTGGCGTCCCTCCATCAAAATTCCACTGGGAAAGTCCTGCTCAAAAAGAATGGGTCAAGGAAATACACCTGCTATTTGATCACCAACCACCAAAGCAGAGCCTGAAATCAAGGCATAGCTTCCTCACAACTTCTACCCCTCTGAACAACCAGCCCCCACAGACCACCTTAGAACTATGGAAGGCAAGCAATGAGCTACCAGATAACTGGGCAGAACCATACGACTCTCTCCCGTCTTGCCAAGAACAACCATGGCCTGTGTGGAAAGCTTTAAATAGACTGCATGCAGGGGTAGGAAGATCGAGGGCTAATCTGAGAAAGTGGGGTCTCCCTGTAGATGACAAGACAGCCTGTATGAATGTTGAGAAGTACAAACTATCTCCCATATGATGCAATGCACACTATGCCCCTTAAGGTGCACTGAGGAGGACCTCATATTGGTAAGAGGAAATGCTGTCAAAATGGCCCAATACTGGACAGATGTCATCTAGCCCTTTTTAATTCTATTTTGTTTTTAGATGTGTTAATTTTAGCTTTTTATGTTGTTATATGCTGGTGGTTCATCTGACACGAATGAACAAAGAATAGGAGCATGGCTGGATCCCAGGTTTCAGCACAGGTAGAAAAAATTAGTTAAGCCTCAAGGATCCATAACTCAAGGTCTTTGCTAGGCTATAACGTCTCTCCCATCCTCTGTGGATTTTATCATGCTAGAGCAATCCCGCATGGCAGGGATCATGGGCTGGAGTAGAAATACTGTATTTCAGTGACTCCTTAAAATTCATTATATGAAAGTGACCAAATAAAAGGAATAAATCAATCAATGGCTCCATGACCATAACATGGTTGTATTCAAACTATGTTTGAATGACTGCATGATGCATAGGATGATTTGAATTCATCCAGCATTTTTTGCTTCCTACCTTACTACCAAGAGCTTTCTATTTGTTCATTCTGGAACAATTCAAACAGAGCCCCCCCCCCCCCCGGTCAATTTGGTGTGTGCCTGTAACTGCTGATCCTCCCCCCCCTCCTTTTAAGCTCCCCCCCTAGTTACTTTTATGGTTGGCTATGTTTGAAATAGGGACTGTAGTGGCTTCATGGTTAAGATGCTGAATTTGGCGATAGAAGTTCAAGAATGCGTGATAGAATGAGTTCTCGCCTCTGTCCCAGCCCCTGCCAACCTAGCAGTCTGAAAGCAAGACACTGCAAGTAGATAAAAAGGTGTTTCTTTAGTGAGAAGGTAACAGTGTTCCATGTGCACCAGTGTCTAGTCATGCCTGCCACATGACCATGGAAACATATGCAGATGCAGACAGTGATGGCTCTTTGGCTATAAACAGAGATTAGCATTGAACCCTAGAGTTGAATATGACATTCTTTTGAGCAAGGGAGACCTTTACCTTACATTTGAAATATACACATACCCTGGGATTGTCATCCACTTTGTCTTGGTTGCTTCTTTTTTGTTCTCTCTTTTTTATGATCTAGTGCCAGATTTGTAAGAAACTTTTTTAAAATGGAGAATTGTTAGAAAACAGAATACATCATAAAACTCCCTGAAATAATGAATTTAAATCTTCAAATCCCTCATCATGCCTAGCCCAATCTCAGCCTGACCTTGGAGCCATTTTCTGAGGGGAAGCCAGAGAAGCTGCTGCCCCACCCAGTTGTGACCCCTCCAACTCAGGTTTAACAGGACATGGGCTAAGGCTGGTCCTATAAAAATAACCTTTAACATCTGGCTAGGAAAAGTACTTTCCACAGTCCCTTATAAAGCCTAAGCAGTGCCTTATTAGTAGGCCAACCTTTCCTTTGCCTTTCTTTTCACTTGCTCTTAGCTTTCCTCCGTCACCAAGCCCTGGTGAAGGGAGATCAAAGAGAAATAAGTAGCTTGGGAGAAGAGAAAAGGAAGCAAGAGAAGGAAAAAAAGAGGAGGAAACTTATTGTCCTCTGATTTTTTAAATTTGTTATGAGTTTAGCACTAGATCACCTCTGCACATACTGATAATTTTTAAAAAAGGAACAAAAAAGTAACCAAGAGACAATGAAAGATGATTCCAATTTCCAGTACAAAGAGCCCCACAAATTACAATACCAGTAGAGGTACAGCAAGAAGCCCAACTTCCAGTACCGTTCGGGGTACAAGAAGTCCAAAATCATGAAATTCATAACCAATCAGGCGGAGGGAGACAGGATGTAGACTCTGATACAGTCCAAATTGCCCAATTCATGGCTGGACTTTATAAGGCACATCAAGAAAAATTGAAAGTACAGGAAGCCCAAAATCCACCAGATGAAAAAGAACATGAATTAGACCGTGAAGCAGCAAAATACATTGAGAAACTGTTTAAAGAACATAAGGAAAAAGTACAGGTGGGGGCTGTAGATAATTCCATTATACCATTGGCTGCAGATCAGAAAGAAAATAAAGCATCAGAACTAAAACAAACAGAAATTATTGCACCTTTGAGGGAAGTTGTTCAAACAACAGTAGAAGGTAAAGTGCAAGAATTAAGGTTAGGAGCTGCTGAACTAGACCCCAATTGGGACCCAAACAATGGAAGAGATTTCGGAGCCTTAGTGGAATACAGAATATTAGTTTTGGACAGTCTAAAAGAAGCAGCAAAAGGGCCTGTTAATTTCAGTATTCCTGCCACAATACTCCAAGAGAAAGGAGAATCCCCAGAAGGTTTTTTGGCCCGGCTTATTGAGTCATATAAAGTCAATGCAGGAGTAGATATGGAAGATGTGGCTAATCGACAAATGTTAAATGAAAGATCCATCATTCAGAGCGCACCAGATATTAAGCAAAAATTCCAGCGCTTGGAAGGAGCTTTAGGAAAGAACACCAGTGAACTGGTGGAACTGGCCAAGAAAGTGTTTCTCAACAGAGATAAGGAGGAAGAAAAAAAGCAGGATATGAAGGACAATAAGAAATTAGAAATTTTGGCCTTAGCTATGGGAAGGACAGGATTGCGACCAGATCAGTGTGTATACTGCAAGCAAGAAGGCCACTGGAAGAGAGGGTGCCCCCAGAGGATAGGCCTGATGGGAGGAAGAGGATTTGAAAGAGGAAGTGGAAGAGGAAATGGAAGAGGATATGGTGGGCCACCATCCAGAGGAAGGGGATACCCCAGGCATTATGGAGACAGAAGCTCAACAGGGGCAGAGGCTGGGTATGAAGAAAGAGGCGGAGTAGGGATAGAGACTGGATTCTCAACTCTACGCCCACAAGCAGCGCCTCCTGTCCCTAGAGATGGACTGTTAGGAATCAGTGAAACCTGGAGACTAATGGGGATCTCAGAAGAAATAGATGACAAATGGAAGCTATTTGATGTACCAGAATTGTGGGCTGAAGGTAACACACACACACACACACCCGGTTTTGCAAAATATGCCACACCTGTAGTTGTACAAGTAAAGCCTGGAGCACAGTCTCTATGTGTTCCCCAGAGATATTATGTTAAGGAAGCAGTTGAAGTGATCCAACAGTTAATTGAAAAATATGAAACACAAGCCATGTGGGTTCAAGTGTTACCCATGGCGCTTTACATTGCAATAAGTATAATCTCTCCCCTTTTGAACTTCTATATGGCCATCCGCCTGCTCTGTTCAACCACACCTTTGAAGGTGGGCCAGATTTGGCCCATAAGGGGGGAATAGAGAGTAAGAAGTTATATGCAAGAAGTTAGCCCTCCCCTAATCACTACAGCAACTCATAACTTTCAGCCAGATGGAAAGGACCGTGTACTGTCGTTTTGTTCTGTGTTCTCCTCTTGCAGTAAAAACCCTAGAAGGGAAATCCATCAGCAGCCGTAAACGACCCAGTGAAATATCAAGTGAACAGACCCAGAAACCCTTGGTCCTGAAGTTCAAGAAGAATGCCTAAATTGCTGTTTCAAGGTACTATTACTGTTATACCGCATAAGCATTACACCTTTTCATTTACTGAACCAATAACAATAACATTGTACACTTTCTACACTATTTAACATCACATAAGAAGAAAAGTTTGCTGGACTAATAAAGTACTGAACTGAACTAATACATTGTACACTTTCTACACTATTTAACATCACATAAGAAGAAAGAAGACTGCATCTTGCTGAGACACAAAACCGGATAGCTGTCTCTCTATGCACAGGTTGAAGAATTGAGGACATCCAAAGATGTATTCAAGTTTTATAATTGTGATTGTAGTGGATGGTCTTGTGTGTGTGACTATACTGGGGGAGGATATAAGGGGTGTCCCCATATTACCAAATTTAAGAAAATAAGAGGATCAAATAGAGTGTTGCTTGAAATCTCCAGAGAACATCCTGCCCTAGTAAGTTATGGTATTGGAATAGATGGAAGAGGGGTTGATCCATCAACCTATATCACCATTAAAATACAGACTTTGTATGAAGGGGAAGTCAAGAGTGTGGGTTGGTCAGTTTATGATGAACATCAACAATTGGAAGGAAAACACTTACCAATTAGCCCTATTGCTAAGAATTTGTTTGTAGATATGGCTGAGAAAATAGCTAAAACTCTCACTGTAAAGAATTGTTTTGTATGTGGAGGTACTAATATGGGTGAATAGTGGCCCTGGTCAGCATTGGAGGCAACCCCCAAAATCTTTAATAATATGTCCCAAGCAGGGAACATTACTAAAAGAACAAAAACAGAGGGTATCATATAGACTCTCACAACTAATCTGGTTGGTCACATCTGTTTCAAACGAAATGGAACAGTACCAGTGGGGAATTTGTTACCACAAGATATGTACTGGATCTGTGGAAATCTAGCATATGAGCAATTGCCATCCAATTGGTCTGGCTCATGTGTCCTGGGATGGATAAAACTGTCCTTTTTGTTACCATTGCAAAATAGGCAGATCTTAGGCGTTCCAGTTTATGAGGCCTTAGGGAGTGACAAAAGGAAAAGGTTGGTGTCATAAGAAAGTATGGCCCCGGCGTTTTCTAATTTCCCGTGCAAGGATGTTGCGGCCTATGAGGAACAAGATACTGCCAACACTTAGTTATGGACAAATGAAAGAATAATTTCCATCTACAATAAAGTCACTTGATCGGAAAAGATAGAAACTGGGGGTATCGCACACCAATTTATATATTAAATCGCATCATCAGGTTGCAAGCGGTGCTAGATATGGCTGGAGTATGTATTAACAAGGCCCTGGAAATCTTGGCACATAGCACTGACCAGCTAAGAACTGCTGTATATCAGAATAGGTTTGCATTTGATTATCTCCTAGCCAGAGAAGGAGGTGTGTGTGGTAAATTTAACCTCAGCAACTGTTGTTTACATATTGATGAAACGGGAAAAGTAGTGTCCCAGTTAACGAAAGAAATCCGTCAGTTAACATATAACCCAGCTCAAATATGGAACAAGGGATTTAATTTTAAAGAGTTCTTTGGAAACTGGTTACCTCAAGTGCCTGGTTTACAAGCTATAATTGCTATTGTATGTATACTTGTGTTAGTATGTTTAATTCTGCCTTGTTTAATTCCTTGTTTTATGTGTATAATACACCAAATCACTGAAGCAACAGCCAAACAAGAAGCTATCTTAGCTATATGGGAATACCGTAGTGTTCCCCAATTTCACTCAGATATGGAAATCTAAGGGTGAAAGTTTAAGATGAGAAAACTTTCAAAGGGGGGAAATGTGCTGGAAAATAGAGAAATATAAAACCAAAGAGACTCCCATCTTTGCCCTCCCAATAACCTACAAAGTGGTGTGATATGATTCAGTTAAAACTTGCCTCCCTGTTCAGGCTGAGGCAATAAACCCTTTCCTCATTAGAATAGAGGGCTTATAATATGTGTACCCAATGGTAGAGGATAGATAAGTGTGAAGTTTTGGCCACTAGCCAATGTTAGTGTGTAGTTTGAATTCCTTTGTCCCTGGAACCAATACCAAGGTGTTAAGATTGTAAGACCACCACATGGTCGAGGTGCCATGCATTTCCTGTTTACTACTGGGTATATAAACCTTTGTCTTTGAATCCTCGTGGTTCTCAGATTCTGAGTAGCGATGCTATCTGTGAACGATTGCGCAATAAAAGACCTTTGAATCTGTATGATCTGGAAATTGCTGTCCTGTCTCATCTCTGATACGACAATTCTACAACACCATGGTATGTGCGTATTTCAAATACATCAAACCTCATAAGGAATTGAGAGGATGAAGGAAACAAGACAAGGAGGGGAGACTGTGAACTGGAATGCCAGTCAAAATGCATCCAGTCCATGCACTAAAGTCCTCAAAATTTCTGCAGCCCCAGTGTGAGCAGGATTATTAATAAAAATGAAAGACAAGCTTTGAATCAAATCGCAACAAAGTCGAATCGTTTTGATTTGGACATTTCAGTAGAGTTGCAGTGTAATTGCACTGTTCATAATGCCTGCTGGCTCCTTCATCTCAGTTCAGCATACTAGAAAGATACTCTAAAGACAACTCTAACACAAGGGCTGCAAAAGAGAAGGAAGCAGCAAAGAAACTGCATCGCTTTAGGCGACAGACCAACTTCCTCATCTGTCATATGATCATTCCCTTAAACAGCCTAAGCCATTTCCATTGCAGCTGGACATTATATAAACATTGACTTTAAGGACTTTTTTTTATGCATTCCACAATCCCAATCTTTTATTCATGTGTTGTGACTTTTAGACTGTAAGCCTAAGGGCAGGAGCTTCCCAGCTTGCGGTATTTCTATGCAACTCTAGAATCCATTTTGGCTAAACACCAAGTGATCAATCAATAACACTCTCTTCTTTCACATATATAAACACGTGAGAAGAGAGAGGGAGTGAAATGCTTTCTTTCCTAAACAGAATGCAGATTCCTCACTGTAGTGTTTTCTGTGTTTCAGTTCAGGTTTTGTTATTGTACTGTCCAATGAAGTGCAATGAAGCAGGAAAAGCCACTTTGGCTGCCATCCCTGTGCACATTCACTTTGAGTTATATCCTAATGAATTCAGGATGATTTATTTTCACATAAGGAATAGTGCAAGAACTGTTTGTCACCTGGGAACTATCCACAGTACCATTATGAATATCAATGATTAATATATATATATATATTTGCACATTAACTGTACTGATTGATTTTTGTCTGTTGGGTTGCAAAACACTACAGAATATGTCTAGGCATCGCAAGAGGGATACACTTCTGCCGTATGTCTTCATGCTGTCTCAGTTTCTTCTGACAACTGAGATCCCTGTCTAGTACTGTTTCTCATTGTACGGCTGCTCGGTATGACAAATTTTCTGCTCAAATAATCCATAATCAGAATGGCAAATATTTCATCAGATGAAGACATACAGATCAGACAGAATTTTTTTGTTAGGAGCCATACATAGACATTTATCATATATCATCATGTATACATGAAGTTAATAAAATTTCACAGACAGCTGTGTCTTACTCTGCCAATGTTAACTAGTCTCTTGCTGTAACCATGATCTCAGATGTCTTTGTCTACATAGCATTTCCAGCATTCTGATCTATTTTTGACAAAATAAAAACCAAATTATTTTTCTCAATCTCTGAGTTTTGGCAAGCATTTAAAATACCCCATTTAAAAGCAAATATTTAGCACTTTAAAGACATAACAGTCTTATTTCAGTGTGAGCTTTCATGAATCAAAATTAACTTCTTCAGGCACAGGAGTATATGTTCTGTATATTTCCAAGTACAGTACTGTATCCCCATATCCATGAAAGTTCATACTGAAATAAAACTGTTAAGTCTTGAAAGTGCTGTAACATTTTGTCATCTATTTTCTTTTGAGACTCATTACCACAATTACTTCTTTGGAAATTACTAAATGTGAAGAAATTGTTTAATCAGTTTACAACACAATCTTAGGGGTACACAGAAAGAGCCTCATCGAAGATTGTGGTGTTTTTGAAACAGAATCGGGTGTACCCTGGTAACAGCAACCTTGTGTTATTGGCTAATCTTTCTCACACCAGGTTAGGTGAAAGGAACTGCAGAATGAACTCACCAAAAGCTACCTTCATTTTGGCAGCTTCACGTCTGGCCTAGACAAGGAAGAAGACAATCTTAGATGTGTTCACCGAACAGTAAACCCCACTGAATTCAGAGAAACTTACTCTCAGGTATTGCAGCCTACATCTATGGAGGGCTAACTGAAATGATAAAACTCCATAGAGCAATTGCTGATTTAAACATGACTGTCTACCAATATAAGACAATGTCTCTTTCCGTTGTATTATATAGGCCAGATAGCCAAATACCATCTGCCCTCTTTTACTGGACTGCAACTCCTCCTAGTCCTGGATTAGCATATTCAATTGTGTAGAATGTTGGGATTTGGAAGGCAATACTTTGGTCACCATTGTTAATCTTTGCATTTTTAAGACAATGGCTGTTTCTAGCATGCATTGATATAAGCATGTAAACACTAGCCATTCTATAGCCTCTTGGAAAGGATCATGGTCAAACCCATAGTTTCTTCAAATCTAACAACTAAGTTTTCTGACCAGATAGACAAAACTCCCATTCAAAGTCTAATAACTGTCAAAACGTAGTTATTTCAGAGAAATTTTGTATGAGGGACAAATTGCTTTAAAATGAGAGGTATGAGAAAATTTCATTGATTGCTTTAACACCTAGCTCGCCTAATATGCTGACCCTTTTTCAGGGTGTATATACATGTCTATAGTTATGGTTGGCTTCTGGGAATTGAAGTCCAAAAACCAAAGGTTGAAAAACACTGTTTTAGACTCTGATGTTGAATTGAACTGTAACACTTTTAACATCATATAAATATCCATTTTCTTTGGTTAAATCTCAATTCTCTCTCTCTCTCTCTGACTCCAGGATATTAGCGACAGTATTTTTGGTATTTTGTTTCTTTTATACGTGTTCTTAGTTTTCATATTTCTAAAACTCACCAACTTTTTCCTTTCTGTTAATCTTTCATCAGCATGAAGGTCAAGCAGAAGAAACCAGACTCAGCAGGCTGTTTCCACCCCAATGACACAATTAATAAAACAAAGCACAACAAATAAACACATTGCAAATGACAACTGCCGACTTTCACAGCTGGTCAAAAATGACATGAGTGAGGAGCACAGAACAAAGGCCATTAAAAAGCTGAACTAGAGTCTCTGCCTTACCCAAGGATGTCAAAATACTAAAAATAACTCACTAATCATCGAAACATAGAAAAGCTTAGTTAAAAATACAACTGCATATAGATGTTTCATGTGACTGATATAACTCTCTTTAGATTTCAGAAGTACATCTCAATGAGGTAGATGGTATTATTCCCAAGTAAGCATGGAAATAAATTGTACTGTATATAGGTTTCAACACATTCAAAAGGTGGTTTAGTAGTGTTCATTGGGATAGGGACATGATTTATTAACACAGAAAATTGCTTTATATTGAATCAAACCATTGGTTTATTTATTTATTTATTTGATCAAACTTTTATGCTGCCCTCCTCACAAGGACTCAGGGCGGCTAACAGACTTTAAAAACACTTAAAACACAGTATAAAAATCAAGATTAAAAATTACAGATTAAAAGAGACAATTTACTTATCTTAACTTAGTTGAACAGCAGACAATGATAGTCATGGCAGCAAACTACAATGAACTGCAAAATACAGTGCTGTGCTAGGTGACAGTCTAGCCATCAACCACCCTGACTTCCCCTGAATACCTCTGGGTCCATATGGCATCCTGGAACTAGATGTCAAGTGGCTTCAACAATGTAGTACTTTTTACTGTATTTTGCTTTCTTCCCCAGTAAATTTATTTATTTATTTATTTATTTGCATTTAATATCCCGCCCCAATCGGGCGAACCCGACTCTGGGCGGCTTACAGCATAGCTCATAATATATATGGTCTTAAAATTCATAAAATTCATAAAAAATTTAAAACATTGAACAGTGAAAACGGATAAAACCCATAATAACAGCTACCAGATGGGGGGGATGGCTGCTCTTAAATTAGCCATCCTGGATGGGAACCTACATTGCTATGTCCCCACACTTGACCCGCCAGCCATGTCTTCAAGCCCTTTCGAAAGGGCAGAAGCTCCGCCTGCAGGCACAGCTCTGTCGGAAGGAGGTTCCAAAGGGCCGGGGCGAACACAGGGAAGGCTCTCTTCCTGGTGCTCGTGAGGCGAGCCTCCCTAGCCGATGGAGTAACAAGAGAGCCCCTCCGATCCGCCCTGGTGGGACGGGCAGACGTTCTTAGGGTGACGCGGTCTCTTAGGTATCCTGGCCCACTACCATGTAGGGCTTTAAAGGTAATGACCAGCACCTTGAATTGCACCCGGAGGCAAACTGGCAACCAGTGCAGCTCCCGGAGCAGTGGTGAGGCCCGAGTATAACGCCCGCACCCCATCACTACCCGGGCTGCCGCATTCTGGACCAGCTGAAGCCTCCGAATGGTCACCAAGGGCAGCCCCATGTAGAGCGGATTACAGTAATCAAGTCTGGAGGTGACCAAAGCATGCGTGACCATGAGCAAGGCGTCCCGGTCTAGGAGTGGGCGTAACTGGCGTATTACACGAAGTTGTGCAAAAGCCCTCCTGGCCACGGCTGCCACCTGTTCTTCGAACAGTAGCCGTGAGTCCAGGAGGACCCCCAGATTACGCACCGGGTCCTTCTGGGGCAAAACTGCCCCATTCAGCACCAAAGTTGGCAACTCCTGTGATAACACAGGACCCCTCACCCATAGCCACTCAGTCTTGCCGGGATTCAGTTGTAGCCCGTTGTCCCCCATCCAGACCCTCACAGCCTCCAGGCACCTGGAGAGGACTTCCACTGCACCGCCTGGGTCCCCACGGGCCAAGATGTACAGTTGGGTATCATCTGCATATTGATGATACCTCACCCTGTGGGAACGGATGATCTCACCCAGCGGCTTCATGTAGATGTTGAATAGGAGAGGAGAGAGCACTGAGCCCTGAGGCACCCCATATTGAAGGGGCCTAGGACTGGACCCTTCCCTCTCCAAGCACACCGACTGGGTCCTACCCCTCAGAAATGAGGAAAACCAGGACAACACAGTGCCCCGGATCCCCAATCCTTGGAGCCGTCCCAGAAGGATACCGTGGTCGACGGTATCGAAGGCCGCTGAGAGATCGAGAAGAGCTAGAACGGACGGGTGGCCTCAGTCCCGCTCTCTCCAGAGATCATCCACCAAAGCGATTAGTGCAGTTTCCGTACCATATCCGGGCCTGAATCCTGACTGAAAAGGGTCCAGATAATCCGCTTCATCCAGGGCATCCTGTAGCTGCCGCGCCACAGCCTTTTCCAAGACCTTTCCCAAAAAGAGTAGGTTGGACACTGGACGGTAGTTAGACAGTACCGTAGGGTCGAGGGATTTTTAACCAGTAAAGCAAAGGCTCTCCCACCAGAATGCCACCTTCCTGCAGTTTGATAATGCTATGGTAGTGGTTGTGAAAAAATTGTCCAGGGGATAATAATAATAATTTAGTGTCAGAAATTATTCTGGATTGAAAGGATTTTTGCTGGAGAAACTCCACTCAGGGCATGTGTGAATGAGGCTCCTTCCATGTCTCCAAGTGGTCCCTATTTATCTACTTGCAATTTCTTGCTTTCAAATTGCTAGGTTGGCAGGAGCTGGGACAGAGATGGGCACTCAATCCACCAAGCAGTACCTGGGTCTCAAATTGCCGACTTGCCAGCCTTCCAGCTAAAAAGGCGAGCTACTTAACCGCTGAAGCCCAGGGGATGGGATTACAACAGGAAGTTGGATAGAATGCAAACGCCTCAAGCCTTTCAGTAAAAGTGAATAAATGTACCATACCTTTCAGGCTGGGAAAGATGGAAGGTACCTAACAGATGGACTGATGATAGAAATCTCTATAGGACAGTTCAGTCTTGTGCTTGTTTATTCACAATATGGTGAAATTAATAGGGTTTATCCCAGTGGTGTTGTGAGACTGTGTGGCGAGTTAAAAAAAAACCCTCACCAATGTCTGTACCATGGATAAAAAAAACATAGTATGATTGTGTGTGTACGTGCGCGCGCTTGCTTCATAAAATATTTTGTTCTTTCAGCACTGATCCTGACAGCAGCGAATCCTGAATCAGAATCCCTACTCAGTACTGAAACACACTGATTTGCTTTTCTCACAATACCTTTCTCTGAGACCTATCAGGTTTCTTAGATGGATCCGGTACTCTACCTGGCAGGGCTGAGTCCAGGTTTGAGAAACCCCTGCACAAAGTGTCACCTAGTAGCAACAGCAACTGATTGGCTCCATGCAAGCCTGAGAGCTGCCCACAATAACCTTAAGTGCCCGGCTTACAGCTATTTCTGGGCATTGTGGGAAACTAAGAAGGCAAAACACAGTCTCCAGTCCGTTCAGAGGATCAGGACAGGTATTAAGTGTTGGTGGCTCCCACTAAAGCCTGGACAGGTGCCCTGGTGCTCAGAACTGCAAATTTCCCCAAGGAAAGAATTTTTAAAAATCCTATGTAGAAACTTCCCCTAATTAGACAAATGCCTTTCTTTCTTTCTGTCAACTATCAACACACTTATTAATGATAATATTGTTGAATGAACATTCTTATTTATTTATTTTATTATTATATTTATATGCCGCTCTCATCACTGAAGTGACTCAGAGCGGCTAGCAATGTTAAAATTGCAAATATAAATACAGTTGTACTTTGCTTAAAGAGTATAATGCGTTCCACAGAATTGCTCTTTATGTCAGTTTGCTCTTTAAGCGAAACACCATTGTAAGTGACCAATTGTGGGGGAGATTGCGAATCCCAATTTATTTGTTAAGCGAGTTTTTGGTTGGTTTTATTTGTTAAGCGAAGCGACCATTCAGAGAAAATTCTGCTCTTTAAGCGAGTTGCTCTTTAAGCGAGTTGTTCTTTAAGCAAGGTTTGACTGTACATCATAGTACAGTAAAACCTCATATAACACTAAAACCTGGTTCCACAAGTCTTGGTGTTATATGATTTTTAGTGTTATCTGATCCTCTATGGGATCCATAGAGATACATTGTAACCACACAGGCTTTAGCGGTTGTTATCTGAAGCATCCCATAGGATCTTAATGTTATCTGATGCAATTCTTCCCCCCAGATTCCTTAATGTTATGCGATTTTCGTGTTATTCGATACTAATGTTATATGAGGTATTACTGTATAAATAATACGATCAGGAAAACACAGTACAAAAATTCAAACAGTAAATTCAATACACAAATTCAAACAGCAAAACCCAACAAACAAACCCACAATGTCCCCGACGAAGCTCAGGCTCAACATCGACGGAGCCCAGGGCTTGACGTCTGACATAGAAACCCTTTCCAGCATTTCCTAGGAGTACTGTACTCATAAGTGGTTTACCACTTCCTTCTTCTGCAAATGCTGTGAGACTGTGTAGCTTGCCCAAGGCTTTCTCTGAAGAGGCACAATGGGAAACTTCTTCAATATGTTTGTTGCTGCCATATCTTGGCAGGCAATTCAAGGAGGGAAAGTGAACTCCCAACATGTCTCCACAACCTGATACCTAACACATTGAATTATCCAGCCAGTTACTGATACCCATATATGACATCATAGTATTATATATCATGCTATCAGTACCTGGCTAGATCCATGTATTTTTTTTAATCTATATACACACACACACCTAGGTGTGACTAGCAAGCAGAAATATTTAAGCAAAATGTTCCAGCTTCCACCTTCTTCAGTTGCTCTGGTTTCCCAGATGGCAATTGTAAAACTTAAAGGAGAGGATATTCCAAAAGAGATGAATAATGTTATGTCTCATCTTGTGGGTTAAGGCACCAGGTCTTAAGATAGCTACTCTACAAATCCAGAAATCTATTTTCTTTTTTAATGTGCTTGGATTTGGTGGTATCTCTACCGCAACCACAACAGGCCATGATGTTTAAAGTGTTTGAACACTGGTTGACCCAATTTCTTTGCAAAGTAAATAAACTTCTTGTTTCTGACATGGTTGTTTTGCTTTGATGCTGCAGATGACATCCTGGTGGTCTGTGCTCATTGCAGGGCCTACATGTGAAATATTTATTAATATGGTAAGTCCTCCATGTTTACTGGTGGTAGAGAAAGTGATTGTTTCCCTAAGTAACACACAGACTATACAGTATACGGAATCACAAGGATGTGATCCAGAATTGCTGACGGGGTGGGGTAAGCACAACTCTTACCAGTTAGAGCAGAAACATTTGGTCGAGTCTGGTTATTTTAACAACTCATGAACTTAGACAACACCTATATATCCTGTCCTTTTGGTTCCACAAGTGACATCTGGGAAATAACATTTTTTTTAACCAGAGCAACTTAAGGTGGAAACTGAAATGTTTTACTTAAATATTTCTGTTAGTCATTCTTATTACTGTCTGGTCAGGTTATCCTGCTATAATAGATAATACTGCCAGTGACTCAATTCTGAACGTCAAGTGGCGGTTAACTAACCTGACAACCCAGAGGACTAAGGGCCATGGGTGGCAAAGAACACAGGGAAGGGGGATGGTCCCCGAGAGGATTAAATCTCACTTGAATCCATCTTGATGAAGGGCAGCAGCTTCCTCAATATTGGCCAGGGGCTGGTGAGGACTTTGCGTGCCAAAAAGGACCAGAAAGTAACTCATGGAATTGCATCAGTGGTACGGGTGTCACACTGAGATGTGGAAGGCAGATGGAAGGCCACTGTATTATATTTCTCCCAGGAGAATCTTCATGGCTGATCACCATGACAGCCAATATTCAGAATCAGATATGGCATTTGAAGAATACATTTAGAAAGACCTTGAAGTTTTGCTTAATTTTCATTCTTTATACATATCACTATACATATAATCTCAACATTATATGGAGCACATTCTGCACCTTGTTTCACATAACAGCATCTTTGGCAGTTTTGAGTAGCTACTGTGCCTTTACATGTACGCCACCCATGAGCTTCATTTTGCAGACAAACCCAGACAGCCAGGAAATTGCAAAACACTTCTTGATACCCCTTCACAAATGTTGGATTTTGAAGGATAGCCAGTCTATTTTATGCCATTGATCTCCCACCTTCCACCCAAGGAACTTGAGGCAGCACAAAAGCCTGCTTCTCCCCCACTTCATCTTCACAACATTGTGAGGTAATTCTAAACTGAAACTCCAAAATATCTAGTGCTCCAGTGGCGCAGTGGTTAAACTGCTGTACTGCAGCCAAAGCCTTGTGACTTCGATCCTGACAGGGATCAAGACTGACTCAACCTTCCATCCTTCAGAAGTCGGTAAAATGAAAGTCCATGGGAGGGGGGGAGCTAATTGACTTATGAACCGCAGAGTACAAGTACTATGGGACAAAGTAAGTAAAGGTCGCCCTTGCTAAAAAGCCAGTCATATCTGACTCTAGGGTTTAGTGCTCATTTCTGTCTCTAGCAGTGATTCTCAACCTGCCGCCCATGACTGGATGTGGCCCACGGAACCATTTCATGTGGCCACCACTGCCTCCACCACACCAGGCGGAGGAGGAGGGGCAAAATGGCCATCCGGCCCCCAAAGCTGGCTGAGGGAACATGACCTGGCCGCTGGCTTTAAAAGGTTGAGAACTCCTGCGGCTTGGGCGGAGAGGCTTGTCATTTATTGTAACACTTAGCAATTACTGGTACAGTAAAACCTCATATAACACTAAAACCTGGTTCCACAAGTCTTGGTGTTATATGATTTTTAGTGTTATCCGATGCATGTTAAAATCCTATGGGATCCATAGAGATACATTGTAACCACACAGGCTTTAGCGGTTGTTATCTGAAGCATCCCATAGTAGGATCTTAATGTTATCTGATGCAATTCTTCCCCCCAGATTCCTTAATGTTATGCGATTTTAGTGTTATTCGATACTAATGTTATATGAGGTATTACGTACTTTGCTTTGTTAGTTTCTTTTTGCAGACTTGAAAGAGAGATGGATACTTTTGATTATTGATGTTATTATTGATGTTGACGTTTATTGAATCTTTTTACTGTAATGTGATACTTTTTTACTGTAATGTGATACTTTTTGCTGTGATGTGATATTGTGATATTTTGATGATTTGTGGTCTGATACTGATTGATATTTATATGTTGTTTTATGAACTTGTATATGTTGTGAACTTTGTAACTTTGTATATGTTGTGAACCGCCCTGAGTCAGTCCCACTGAGTAGGGTGGTATAGAAATTGAAATAATAATAATAATAATTATAGTCAAAGAACCAGTGCTATCTGTTTGCAGATGTTTCCATTGATATGTGGCAGGGAACACTGTTTACCTTCCCACTGAAGTAGTCCCTATTTATCTATTTGCAATCTCTTGCTTTCAAACTGCTTGGCAGGAGCTGTGACAGCGACGGGACCTCACTCCGTCGTGTGCAGTACTGGGGAATCGAACTCCCGACCTTCCCAGTCGTCGAGTCCAGCGTCTTAACCATTTGAGCCAATATAGGAGCAATTGCTAGTGTCTTTCACGTGGAAATGCCCACTCTCTAGTGTGCCTCGGAGGCAAACAAAAGTGGCCCTTTCTTCTTAGCCCCCTCCCCCCACCATGTAGCCAGTCGCATTTTATTAAGGCGCCACCAGAGAGAGAGAGAGAGAGAGAGATAGAGACTCCTCGGAGTCGAGCGGGCGCCGACCGCATAACAGGAGGAGCACGAGGCTCCCGAAGCCAAATGAGGGCGCCTGTCCGGCATGCGCAGCAAAAATCCAGGTCACAGACAGCCCAAGTGCGTGCGGCTCGGCACGAGACCAGGCGCCCTCGCGCGCGCGCGCGCGCGCGCCACCTCCGCCTCCTTTCCTTCCCTCCCTCCCTCCCTCCCGCGGCCCTTCCACGTGCACCTGTTCTCCGGCAGAGGCAGGCAGAAGAGGGAATCTCAGCAGCGCGCGCTCGGAATAAGAAAAGAGGCGCGCGGCGAGGACTGCCTCCGGGCGGGGGGGGGGGAGAGAGAGAGACGGTTGGGCGCGTGGCGCACTCCGCCCCCTCCCTTCTCTCTCTCTCTCTCTGGCTGGCGCCGGATCCAGCTGCACCTGAACCCGCGCGGGAGGCGAGATGGGTGTGTGTGGGGGTGGGTGGGAGGAGCGTTCCCGACAGTCACGTGGGGCCTGATGCGTGTCCCCATTGGCCGAGGCGTTGGCCATTGGCGGCGCTTTGCGTTGGAGCGAGTGAGTGAAGGCGCTACTTCTGCTTCTCGCCACAAGGAAGCCGAAGTCGAGGCTGGACGGAGGCTCTGGTCCGGCGAGCAGGTTTCCGGCCGCCTCGTCTCGTCCCTCCCCCTTTCGTCTCCTTTGCATGGCTTGGCCGCCAGAGTGAGGAGAGTCCTTCTTCCCCTCCACCTCCTTGGAACCCGTGCAAGCTTGAGGTGCGTAAAGAGACGCGGGTTGGAGGATCTTGACGTGCTTCCCGCTGGGCTTGTCCCCGGATGCCTTGGCGGGGAGATCTTGTGTCTCTGGAGCAGGTGCAACCTCGGCCGGGCATCGGAAGCGCCGCTTTCCGAGGGGCCGCGTAGGTTTCCTTGGTTCTCTTCCGCAGCTGCTCTCCTGACAACACCCTTGCAAGGTAGGACGGCGTGGGTGTGACGTTTGGAAGGAAAGGAGGAGGCGGCGGAGAAGAAATGGGACGGCTCCAGTGATGGAATGTAACAGGTTCTCACCAGTTCTCCAGAACCAGTAGTAACTTTTCCCAGTGTCCCAGAGAACCTGTAGCAGCTTTTGGGGGGAACCACCTTCGGGGCTTACCTTTTCACTGGTGCATGCATGGCAAGCACTTGGTGTGCATGCACGCCTAGTGCTTGGCACATATGCACGGCCTCCTTGCTGTCCTCCCAAACGGGGAGGAGGAAGAGAAGCTGCTAGCCTGAAGCTACCTATAGCCTGAAGCTCCCTATTTTTATTATTTTGTATTTTTTCTTTGGCCCTGCCCATGACATGACATCATGATGTTAGCTCCACCCACACTGTGATGACATCACGGTGGGGTAGTAAATTTTTTGACATCCCACCACTGGACGGCTCCGAAGCCGCAGAGAGCAGTTCTGTGGATGGCTGGTCAGGAGCAAATTTATCGTGAGACTAGACATTATAGTCTCAAGTGGCTAAGACGCTGGCCAGAAGGCAGGCGGTCAGCTGTTCGATAACCGAGTACTGCAGGACAGAATGAGCTTCCGTCCTCTGTCCCAACTCCTGCCAACCTAGCAGTTCGAAAGCAAGAAATTGCAAGTACTGTAGATAAATAGGTACCTCTTTGGTAGGAAAGGTAAACAGCGTTCTGTGCGCTCCAGTGTCTACTCATGCCTACAACATGACCACAGAAACATCTGCAGAAGCAGACAGCGCTGGCTCTTCAGCTTTGAAACAGAGATGAGTACTGAACCCTAGAGTCAGATACCACTGGCTTTGGAGCAAGGGAGACCTTTATCTTTACCTTAGATATGTGTATTGAGTGTCAGCAGGTCAAGACCAGAGTGCTGTGTGACAGAGTGAGCTCCTGCCTCGGTCCCAGCTCCTGCCAATCTAACGTTCGAAAGCAAGAATTTGCAAGTAGATAAATAGGTACTACAGTGGAAAAGGTAACAGCATTCTGTGCACTCTCATGTCTAGTCATGTCTGGCATATGACCAGGGAAATGTCTACAGATGCAGACAGCACTGGTTCTTTGGCTATAAACAGAGATGAGTACTGAACTGTAGAGTCAGGGATGTAAAGCTACAGGTGTGGGCCTTGAAGTGTAAGTGAGGCCAGTTAAGCATTTCTGAAATTTAACAGGGAGAAGTGCAAAGTTTTACACCTAGGCTGAACAAAAACTCAGATGCACAGTTGCAAGATTGATGATACTTGGTTCAGTAGTATTACAAGCAAGAAGGACCTTGGAATTATTGTAGATCACAGGCTAAATATGAGCCAACAGTGTGATGTGGCTGCAGAAAAGACCAGTGTTGTTTTGGGCTGCATTAACAGAAGTATAGTCTCCAAAACCCATGAGGTATGAGTCACCCTTTATTCAGCCCTAGTTACACCACATCTAGAGTACTGTGTCCAATTCTAGCCACCACACTTTTAAAAAGATGCAAACAAACTAGAGCAGGTATGGAGAAGGTTAACAAGGATGATCAGAGGACTGGAAACCAACCAGATGAGGAAAGACTGAAGGAACTAGCATGTTTTTCTTAAGAAAAGGAGACTGACTGAGTCAGTCTTACCTCTCACCTCTTGCCAAGTGAGCTGTGTTTCCAGATGGAGCTGCTGCCCTTTAGGAAGGGGGTCAATACCTGGCTGGCAGAGCAAGTGTGGGGTATGGCCAGGCAGTTGCCCCAGTCTGTTGGCTCATTTGATCCCCCTCTCTCTGTGTGTCTTGTTTTAGCTTTAATTTTTTAAATCTTTAAATCTTGATTTTATATTATGTTTTTATTGTGTTTTAGGTGTTGAGAGTTGTGTTAGCCGTCCTGGGTCTTTCTGAAGAGGGCGGCATAAAAGTTTGCTTAAATAAATAAATAAATAAATAAATAAAATAGCACTTTTCAAATACCTGAAAGATAATTATAAAGAGGAAGGGCAAGATCTGTTCTTGATAATCCTAGAGTGCAGGACTTGTAAGAACAAACTCAAACTAAAGGAAGCCAGATACAGTGGAACCCAACTGCCTCCAAAGGTGGCAAGTGCTCCCAACACTGGAAGCATTCAAGTGAATGGAAGAACCATCTGTCAGATCTACTTTGATTCGAATTCCTGCATTGAGCAGGGGTTTGGACTCAATGGCCTAAAAGGTCCCTTCCTACTCAGTGATTTTGTGAAACCATGAGCCGTAAATTAATTCAATTTGAATTTGGGATGGCTCCTTTTGAAGTCTGGCCTTTTTCTTTTTGCAAAACGTACCATTGGCATTTGGCAGCCTGTTGGTGTGGAGTTCATGTTTCTTTTTTCTATTAGAGAAGAGGTTTGTGATGTTGCTATATTGGTAGGGTTCACTACCCTACAGCCTGACAAGTAGGAACCTAAAATGAGAAAAGCCAGAAGATTTAAGAGCATCTCTACGCTTACTTTACTTTATCTGGTTGAAACAGCCTGACAAGTAGGAACCTAAAATGAGAAAAGCCAGAAGATTTAAGAGCATCTCTACGCTTACTTTATCTGGTTGAAGACCAGAGTTTCCAGATTAAGATAAAGAAGTGGAACTTTAGTTTTCTAGTAGTAGTAGCAATAGAAATTACTTCTCATGCTGCACGGTGCCTGTTTCCACCAGTGCAGCATATCAGGCAACAATGCTCCTAGTTTCTTCAGCAGTAAAGATTTACCGGACCAGGGTTTTCAAATAAGTAAGACAAAATTTGTTATTGTAATACTGTACTGTTTTCTTGAAATGTTCATCGTCTCTAATGTAAAAGAAAACAAACACCAGATGTAGTAAAATTAGGCTAAATAATTTCTTCTAGAAAATTGTATGAATCACTTGGATTTACATTCCTCTTGCTGAAATCTGATATACTTTCCACGTTGTCCCCTTCCCATTAATTATGTGGTGGGGAAAAATAATTATTTGCCCCATTTTTGGAAGGCAAACCCACACAGATAAGACATCACATCTTAAAGCAAAGCCATAGTTACAGTTCTAGGAATAAAGAAATGACAAATGCGTGACCTGATGAAGCATCTGGAGACATGTTGAAAGATGATGTCCTTTGTCATACAGTGTGTCCTCTGTGACAGATGCCCTGGTTTCTGTACCTCCTCCTCCTCCTCCCAGCATCACCACTTTGGCTGTCAAAAGAGATATGAGGTTCTTGTTCTTTCACGTCTAGCAGCCTCAAATACTTTTATCTGGTGTTATAATACACTAGTACCCCGAATAACGTTATGACTTGGTTCCACAAGTCCCGTCGTTATCCGGTTTTTAACGTTGTGCGATACATTGAACACACAATGTTAAAAAAAGCCCTGTTTCCCTGGAGGCTGCAGGAAGCGAGAACGTCGGGATTTGAATCCTGACATTTTGGCTTGCTGCTGCCTCCAGGGAGGTGGGGGAACTTTGGAAACAGCTTGGAGCGAGTTTCCCCACCTCCCTGGACCCGGTGGGGGGGGGGGTCAGAGACCCCAAAATTGGTAAAAAAAAACATCCGTTTTTTTTTACCAATTTTGGGGTTTCTGACCCCCCCGCCGGGTCCAGGGAGGTGGGCAGACCTGATCCAAGGTGTTTCTAGGCTTCCCCGACGTCCTGAGCCAGTGCAGCAAGCCAGAATGTCAGAGTTCGAATCCCGACATTCTGGCTTGCTGCACTGGCTCAGGACGTCGGGGAAGCCCAGAAACACCTTGGATCGGGTCCCCACACCTCCCTGGACCCAGCGAGGGGGTCAGACACCCCAAAATTGGTTAAAAAAACGGACTTTTTTTTTTACCAATTTTGGGGTCTCTGACCCCCCCGCCGGGTCCAGGGAGGTGTGGGGACCCGCTCCAAGCTGTTTCCAAAGTTCTCCCACCTCCCTGGAGGCTGCAGCAAGGCAAAATGTCAGGATTCGAATCCCGACGTTCTCGCTTCCTGCAGCATAAAAGAGGGTGGGGGAAGTTCAAAATTAGCGCGCATCAGCTCTAGGGAGGTCGGGAGACCCGATGCGCGCTAATTTTGAACTTCCCCCACCCTCTTTTATGCTGCAGCAAGCAAGCCAGAATGTAGGGATTCGAATCCTGACATTTTGCCTTGCTGCAGCCTCCAGGGAGGTGGGAGAACTTTGGAAACAGCTTGGAGCGGGTCCCCACACCTCCCTGGACCCGGCGGGGGTGTGTGTGTGTCAGAGACCCCAAAATTGGTAAAAAAAACATCCGTTTTTTTTACCAATTTTGGGGTGTCTGACCCCCCCGCTGGGTCCAGGGAGGTGTGGGGACCCGCTCCAAGCTGTTTCTGGGCTTCCCTGACGTCCTGAGCCAGTGCAGCAAGCCAGAATGTCGGGATTCGAACTCTGACATTCTGGCTTGCTACACTGGCTCAGGACGTCGGGGAAGCTCAGAAAAAGCTTGGATCGTGTCTGCCCACCTCCTTGGACCCGGCGGGGGGGGGGGTCAGAAACCCCAAAATTGGTAAAAAAAATGGACTTTTTTTTTTTACCAATTTTGGGGTTTCTGACCCCCCCGCTGGGTCCAGGGAGGTGTGGGGACCCGATCCAAGGTGTTTCTGGGCTTCCCCGACGTCCTGAGCCAGTGCAGCAAGCCAGAATGTCGGGATTCGAACTCTGACATTCTGGCTTGCTGCACTGGCTCAGGACGTCGGGGAAGCCCAGAAACACCTCCAGAGAGATCAGAGGACCCGATCTACAGCTGCAGGGTGGCTGGGGAAGCTGATGGGGACTCCCTGTCGGCTTCCCTAGCCACCCGCCCATGCCTCCGCAGCTGTGGGGTAGCTGGGTAAGCCGATGGGGGAGCCCCCCATCAGCTTTCCAGCCTCCCCACCCCTGCCTCCGTAGCTGCAGGGTGGCTGGGAAGCTGAACGGAGAACCCTGTTCAGCTTTCCAGCTACCCTGCTGCTAAGAACGACTGTATCGGATAACGTTAAAAACCACGTTATTCGATACAAGATTTTTCCGAAAATCTTGTAACGTTATGCGGTTTTAACGCTATATGATACTCGCGTTATACGGGGTATTACTGTAGTGTCATTGATGTTATCGCTCCACTTTCTTCCGGGTCTGCTTCTTGGTCTTTGTCCTTCTCTTTCCACATAAACCTTGTATGGTATGGAAACCACTTTATTTGTTGGCTCTGTGTGTAGTTTAAATTTTCTTCTATCACATTCTTTCCCCTATAAATTTCATTCTTGATTTTATCCCTTCTAGTCACTTCAGCAGCCTTCCTCAAACATCTAATTTCTGTGGTGACCAAATTTCGTTTAGGTTTTATTGTAAGGGTTCATGTTTGGCACTGCTAACGTAAGATGGGAATGAATAGGTTTTGTATGAGATGTTTCTTTCTGCTGGTAGGCATTGCCTTGTGCTGTAAGAGTGGAGTTAACTGTCACAATATTTGGTTTGCTTTACTGCACCATATGTTAATCTTTTCATTCATTCTGCCATCTTCAGTAAATGTTTTTCCTAGGTACAGTATTTGAACTCTGCCACTTGTTTTATATTTGTTCTCTCTATTATGATATTTAAAAGAACAGTCATACCTCGCAGAACGAATTTAATGCATTCTGAGAGGTTGCTCGCTATGCGAAAAATCCGCTATGTGAGTCTGACTTGCATAACGAATTTTTCGCTATGCGAGTTGGACTTTTCCCTATGGAAAAACTCACATAACGAGCGTTTCTAGAAATGCTCGTTATGCGAGTTTTTCCATAGGGAAAAGTCCAACTTGCATAGCGAAAAATTCGTTATGCGAGTCAGACCGCTTAGAGGAAAACTTGCTCGTTATGCGAGTTTTTTTGCTAAGCGAAACGCTCGTTATGCGAGGTTTGACTGTATGCTGTTTCCTTCCTATTGCCGTTACCTCAGTCTTCTCTGTACTATGCCTAACCAAATTTATTTGGTTGCAGTGCAGTGGAGGACCTTCACTATTGAGGCATCTGTCATGTGGAATAATTTCTCCATTAAAATCAGACAGCTTCCTAATGTAGGATGTTTTCCATTGCCCATTGAACACTTCATTGTTTGCCCAGGCTTTTTATCATTAATTAGTCTGTGACTCCATAGTTAAATACTGTGAGATTTGTTCTGTTTATAAAACAAGTGAGTTTGAAGTATTCTTTTCTTGATCACATGGCAAAAAAAGCTGCTTCTAGTCAATCCAGCTGTTTTTATTCCCAAAATCTCCGGGGGGGCCCTCGCCATTGAGGAGCTTCTACTTTGCCAAGCTGCCACCTTTTCTCCCGTGTGGTTAGTTGTAATATGTTTTTGTAAAGCTAGGGTGTTTGTTGTAGGTGGTGTTCTGATGATGTAGACCAGGGCTAGACAACTTATGGCTCATGGGCCGGATCTGGCCCATGGTGCCAAATCATCTGGCCCACGTTCTTGCTCCAGCCATGGACTCATTTAAAGCTGTTGTAAACACGTTTATGACAGCCACAGATGCGTTTACGGCAGCTGTAAATGGTGGGGACACACCAGTCTGGCCCCCACAACTGTCTGAGGGAGTGTGACCCAGCCCCCAACTTAAAAAGGTTGGCAGCCCCTAATGTAGACAGCTGGGGTGGGATGTTCTGGACCAGGGAACATGCCCCCCTATGTTCTTTCCTTTCCCTTGATCGTCCTCTAAATTAAAAAACAAAACCATACATATGAGATAAGTTTGTGATTGCCCTATTTCTGCAGAAGTTTTTTATTCTGTCCCCACCCCCACCCCCTTTTCTGCCACCATAGGCTTGCCTCGGGGATATCTTTAAATGTTAAGAATAGCAGCTGCTGCTGAGAATGCAAAGAATAACTACGGTAGTTTGCTGCTGATACTGGGAAAAAGTTTAATGCAAAGTGTTTGGTTTTCTCTGTTGTTCAGTACTGAGTGCAGCAGGAAAACAGGAGAAATGTTTGGTTTTCTCTGTTGTTCAGTACTGAGTGCAGCAAGAAAACAGGAGAAGTGCACAGCAGTAGAAATGCAAGATGGTAAGAAAGGAAAATAGATTCTCCGGTCTTTTTTATTAAGCATTGCTCTACTAATTCACAGTGTCTTCATCTTTGTGTTCGTATGCTTTAGCACCAGCAACAGTGTTAATGTTATTTTCATGATGCCCATAGCGCTGCAAATGTTTCTGGTCCAATAACATATGCAGAACAAGCACTGTATAGTGAACTGCTTTCCTAAATTAAAGATGTGGTGGTCTTTAACAGCTCAAATTTCTCAGATTTATTTTTTCAGATCCTGTAAAGGTAAAGGTTTCCCTTGTTTGAAAGCCAGTCATATCTGACTCTAGGGTTCATTGCTCATCTATGTTTTAAAGCCAAAGAGCCAGCACTGTCTGCTTCTGCAGACATTTCTGTAGTCACCTGGCAGGCATGACTAGACACGGAACGCTGTTTACCTTCCCACCGAAGTGGTCCTTATTTATCTACTTGCAATTTCTTGCTTTCGAACTGCTAGGTTGGCAGGAGCTGGGACAGAGACAGGAGCTCATTCCGTCCTGCAGAGACCATAGCAAGCTGTAAAAGTAAAAATGCAATTTTGTTCTTTTCCAATTTTTTTGGGGGGAAAGGGGCTTGTTTTTGTGCTAGCTGTATCAGAGAGGTAATTGTGTCAGTAAAACCATAAAAAGAATCAGGATCTCCCAAGTTGTCCAGTGTAGGTTTTCAACAATCAGTGTAGGACCTGGTGTTATTGTAGAAATATAGTGTTGGAAGGTAACTAGTATTCAATAATGTCATATGACTTAACCAGCTATATGAAAATTGGCTAGCCCTAATCTGTGGGGACACTAGCTAATCTCTGAAGATTAGACAGGGTTTGGAGGATTTAGGTTGTGCCTGCAGTGGTAAACATCCTTGTCGTATTTTCTTCTCTTTCAAATTGCAATACTACTTGCATATACTGTACCTTGTTTCCTTCCTCTATGCTTAGTGCGCTGTTTCATGCTGATATAGGTTTACAATGTTTCCATAGAGTTTCTTGGGCAGTTGTGTTGTATAAGGGATGCTTTTAATTTGCTAGTTGCCTAGATTGATAGTGTTGAACAGTGGAGGCCTAACACAATTATGGACAACATTTTCAGCCTTTGAACCCGTGGGCAGGAACTGTCATGGCGTTGTATATTATGTAGAAGCATGTTGAGAATTTTATAAGCTGTTAATGACAGTGATGGCGGAGAGGTGGAGCAATTTGTTGTCAGAGGTCTGAACTGATCTGTTGCAGAGAACCTTTGAACTTAGACCTAAGAAGCTTGGGTATTGTATCCTGTCAAATCAGTTCTAGTGTATGGTGACCAGCCAGGATTACTTACGTTCTTTTGACATGTAACACATGTTTTTATTATATCAGAAATGACTACAGTGGTACCTCGATTAAAGAGCATAATGCATTCCACGGGATTGCTCTTTAAGCGAGTTTGCTCTTTAAGCGAAACACCATTGTAAGTGAACAGTTGTGACTTCTGGAGTGGGGGAGGACTGTGAACCCTGATTTAGTTGGCAAGTTAAGTTGACTACTCTTGTTGTTCAGTCGCACAGTTGATTCCGACCCTTTGCGACCCCATGGACCACTGTCCGCCAGGCACTTCTGTCCTCCACCATCCTCCTCAACTTGCTCAGTTCTATGCCCATTGTCTCTACAATACCATCTAGCCATCTAATTTTTGGCCGCCCCCTTCTTCTTTTGCCCTCTACCTTTCCAACCATCAAGGCTTTCTCAAGTGAATCCTCTCTTCTCATTTGTTGTCCAAAGTACTTTAGCTTCATTTTTACTATCTGACCTTCTAAGGAGCAGTCAGGGTTGATTTCTTCTAAGATTGACCTATTTGTTCTCCTCACTATCCAGGGAACTCTCAAAACTCTCCTCCAACATCACATCTCAAAGGCATCTATTCTTCTGCGCTCAGCTTTCCTAATGGTCTAGCTCTCACAACCATACATTGCCACCAGGAATACCATTGCTTTGACTACACGAATTTTTGTTTGCAATGTGATGTCTCTACTTTTCACTATGTTCCCCAGATATTGCTTGCCTCCCAAGAATCAGTCACCTTTTTATTTCATGGCTGCAATCACCATCTGCAGTGAGCTTTGACCCTAGGAAAGTAAAATCTGTCACTGCTTCTACTTCTTCCCCATCTATTTTTCAGACTGATAGGGCCATTATCTTGGTTTTCTTTATATTGAGTCTCAAGACAGCTTTGGCACTTTCTTCTTTCAACCTAATCAGGAGCTTCTTTAGGTCTTCCTCACTTTCTGCCATTAGGGTGGTATCATCTGTATATCTCAAATTGTTGATGTTTCTCCCAGCAATTTTGATACCAAATTGTGATTCCTCCATCCCTGCATTGCGCATTAGGTGCTCTGTCTATAAGCTGACCATTCTACATCATATGATTATTTCCATATCACTGATTTTAATGGTCTTACTAATTTTCTCTCTCTGCTGAGAAAAATTGCTTCATACAGAATAAAAATAAATTTCATGTTAGAAATTACTCTGGGTTGAAAGGATTTTTGCTGGAGAAACTCAACTCAGGGGGCGCCCAAATGAGGCTCCTTTCATGTCCCCAAGGTCCACTGTGGAGCACTTGGGTATCAAACTCCAACATTCTAGTCTCCAAGCTCAGTGCCTTAACCACTAAGCCATTGCAGTGCTGACATACAAAATAATCAAAGCTCTTTATGAAGTATAGTGCACTTGTTTTCGCTAACAGTACTCTTTTGGATTTGGTATATGAGTTCAGTCGAAAATGTTGATTTGAAATACTTTTCTTGTGCACTAAATTGATTTGGATTGACTTAATATGCTTGCTTAGCTTGTGTTTAGTAAACAAAACTATACAAAGCAGATTTGGAACAGATTTAGTCATACAGAGCAAATCCACTGAAATCAACGGGATTTATTAATGGGATTAACATAATGGGATATTCAGGGAGTCTACTGCAATTATTGTTAATTTTGTAATCAACCCAAATTTTCCTAATGCAATTTTATAACAGCACCCCTTCCATCAGCAATTAGTATGGAATATTTGATTGAGTGAGGACTGTATGTCACTGTAGAAATATAGTGCGGAAAATAAAAGTGTACTTGATATGATTTAAAGTTAGTATTCAGAATTAATTTGGGGAGAAAATGTGTAAATATTTTAAAACACGGATAACTCAATAGCATACACTTTCTTGCATTGTTTACGTCTAAGTGGAAAGCGAAGGTATGAAATTAACATGCTAATTTTTGCAGGCCCCAAATTGGTCTGTGTTTCTGTACAGACATGTTCTTGGAAAAACTATGTGAAAAGACACTGGTATTCCTCGGGAAATACTGACTGATATTCCTCGGGAAAATAAAAGAATGTTACAAATTTTTTTGCTATATTCCTTTCCTGTGTCACATGAGATGCCAAGATCAGATAGACATTCACACTACAAGTATTTTGCCATTTGCACAGTTTTTAGCGTGAGATCATGCTTAGCATGTTTTGAATGCAGTTGTTAGATTTTGCACTATTTGTGGATAACAGGAAGATCTGATAGGGGAAATCAAGGGGGAAAACATTTCGTATATTTTTTATTTTAAAAAATTGGGGTGGTGGTGTTTCTTCCAGTTTTTTCTATGCACCTGCATTTCTACAGTACCCAGGATGGTTTATAGATTCAAAGAGATTTGGGTATGAATCCTTGCTTGACCATGGAAACTTGTGAGGTGTGGGGACAGAACTGGAAAAATCACTTCTTAAATATCACTGTAAAAGTCCTGTTAGGGTTGGTAAGTCATTTCTGATTTGGCAGCACATAACAAGCATACCTACTGGTCAGCCATTCATTATTATTCACCAGGAGCTAGACAACCAGATGTTTCAGACATAAGCAAGGAGCAAAAAATTGATACAGTGATGGTGAACCTTTTAGAGACCAAATGCTCAAGGAGAAGGAGGCGAAGCAAGGGCAGGCACAGCGAGTGGCCATGCACCCATGCTGCTTGAGGCATGGCGATGTCACACGGGTGCGTACGCATGTCCTCCACAGGTGCCCAAGCCCCCTGTAGGTGCACCCTCTGCAGGTGTGCATGACACACACATCCGGTGGGTCTGCCGCTGCCGCCTTGGCTCCTAGGAGGGGGGGTCTGGTCACCCCACCTTGCTGCCTCTGCCTCCCAGATAGGATTTCAGCCTCCCCTCTTGCCTCCCCATTGGTAGAAGGAGATGGATGGGTGAGTAAGCAGCACTGCTATTGGCGCTGGTGGCATGGTCTCTGTGTGCTACAGGTTCGCCTACGTTGTCCTATACATATACAAATATAAATATGTGCTAGTATTGTTTATATGTCACTTTTCAATACTTAATGTATTACATTCATTACAAACCATGCTACACAAATCTGAATTGGATAGAATCAACAATAATATAAATGATGCTGATGCCTTTTTGAAATAAAGAATTGTTGGTTGATGGTTGATGAAAGTATGTCGTATTTACAGCACAGTACCTCCTGCCAACTTAGCAGTTCAAAAGCAACCATATTTAAAAGCAACCCATATTTAATGGGTAACATAGAAAAGGAAGGTCAAGGTTAATCATAGAAAGTGAATAGCTGATCTATAATATTGATTTTCTTACATTATTCAGAGCAGGGCTGGGGAATTTGTAGACCTCTAAATGTTTTTACATCACAGTTCCCTTAGTCTTTAGCTATTGGTCATGCTGTCAAATATGACAAACAATAGTTTCTGCCCTTCTAATTTAGAAATTATTTTGGAAACTACCTGTTTAGTTCTAGAAATATATACCGTAAAACACCAGATAACGATTGGATAGGATAACGCTAAAATCGCATAATGTTAAGTAATCTGGGGAGGAGAATTGGATTGAATAACGTTAAGGTCCTAACATGCATCAGATAACACTACAAATCGGATAACACCAAGACTTGTGGGACCAAGTTTTAGCGTTATCCGAGGTATTACTGTATTGCATTCCCCTTTTCTAGTTAACTCTTGACCACAGTCAGATTCAAATGAGGTTTAACATCGTTATGAGAAAAGAGTTTCAGAGAGGCTTCAGGCTTGTGTATTCAATACCTCAGATCTCTGGCACAGCTTCAGGGAGATCAGGTGTGTTTCCTTTCTAGCTTAGCTTAGCTTAGTGTGTTACCTAATTTTGGACAAACTTTGGTTACACTTAACTGTGGTTATTGAAGCAAGTGGTTTTTATAAATGGTGGTTTGAATCTGACTTGCTTCAACAGTCCATAACTTAGATCAGGGATAGCCAAACCTTTTTTCACTGTGAGCCTGGCCACACCCTCGGAACAGCTGAGTGGGCTTGATCACACCCCTGAAAGTGGGTACGTTGACACATATGCATCCCCAATCCCTTGTTGAAGTGGGAGTGATGTTTGCACATGCACAGATGTGTCCCCAAACCACTTCTGGGTGCAGCATGGGTGTGCATGTGCATTGGCAGGTGCATGTCCATTGGCATGTGCATCCTCATCCACTTCTGGGAGCAGTGCAGGTGGTGCGGCCCAGATGAATTGGTGTCGGGGGTTGGATTCGGCCCACGAGCTGTAGTTTGGGCACCCCTGACTTAGATGAATAAAAGTTTGTATTTTGAAGACACAGCAAGCAAAAGCTTCAAAATGCCATCTTGTGGCTGCATTGGCTACAGTAATTACCGGATACAGTAAGTAGCACATGAATCTCATTTTTGTAACACCAAACCAGTTTGGCACAAGGTTTTCTCAACCTTTTAAAGCTGTGGGCCAGACCACATCCCCTCAGACAGCTGAGTGGGCTGGTCTGGTGGTTCTTCCTGCTGTAAATGCTGCCATAAAATGCAGCCACAGCTGTTGTAAACACGTCCACTTCTGGTGGCGCCACCGCCATGGGCCACATGAAATGTTGCTGCAGGCCACAGGTTGAGAACCTCTGTTTTAGCACCTTGCTGATGCCTTTTTGAAATAAAGAATTGTTGGTTGATGAAAGTATGTTGTATTTACAGCACAGTACCTCCTGCCAACTTAGCAGTTCAAAAGCAAGAAGTTGCAAGTACATAAATAAGTGGGAAAGGTAACAGTATTCCATGTGTTCCAGAATCTAGTCATGCCTGCCACATGACCACAGACGCAGGCTCTTTGGCTGTAAGTGTTTGAAAACAAGAAATCTCAAGTAAATAAATAGGTATCACTTCTGTGGGAAAGGTAACAGTGTTCCGTATGCTCTGATGTCTAGTCATGCCTACCACATGACCACAGAAATGTCTGCAGATGGTGACAGCTCTGGCTCTTCGGCTGTAAACTGAGATGAGCATAGTGTCCTGGAGTCGGATACAACTGGCTTTCGAACAAAGGAGACCTTTATTTTACCTTTACATGCAGGTCTATGGCCAATTTGGCAATATAAGCCTCCTTTTCTAGATGACTGGACCATGCTTTTAGTGGTTGAAGCAAGCAAGCAAAATGTTTTAACTTTAGATTCAGCTTTCAGGCTTTTTGCAGGTAGAAGAAAATGTAATTGCCACATTTTTGTAACATGCTGCTTGTCTGTTCTTGTCTTTTCCCCCATGTCAATTAATGTCAGCTTTTACTTGTACAGTATAGACTTAGAACAGGGGTCCTCAACCTTTTTAAGCTGGAGGCCGGGTCAAGCTCCCACAGACTCTTTGGGGGGCTGGATTGTTGTTGTTTTTAAAATATCACACACACACACACACACACACACACACACACACACACACACACACACACACACACACACACACACACACACACACACACACACACACACACACACACACACACACACACACACAAAATTCCAGACCTGCTGAAATCTCTCCGGACTATTCAGAAGACAATACAGTACTTCCCAGGAGAACCAAGAAACACACATTTCAGATTTTGTAATGGCCCCTCTTAAAGGCCAGTAGTATGATAGTATGGAGAATAAGACAGAGGGGGCTGATGGGGAAATCCTTATTTAAAAAATACTCTCCCCTCCCCCCCCCCACACACAGAGGTAAATAAAAGGAGCATAACTGCTTGCCTGAGTTTGCCTTGCCTTGAAATTGGTTTTTAGTACACTGCTATGGGAAATCTTCCTTTGTGCCCCTAGTGGCCATTTCTGGTAAAGATGGGCACACACACACACACACACCCGAAATAGGCTGCTCATAACTGCAGAAAACGTGACAAATCACTTGGAGGACCAAATGGAATGGCGTTGGGGGCTGGGTTTGACCTGACTTAGATTTTTGAAGTTTCTAGTCAATAGGATCTGTGTTATTTAGAATTTACTACCGTATTTGCTGGTGTATAAGATGACTTTTTCACCCTGAAAAACATGTCTCCAATGGGGGGGGGGTCGTCTTATACACTGGGTGCACTTCAGTTGGGATAGACATAGCTGCCCATAGTGGCCTCCTGATGCTCGCCCACCTCATTCTACATACCATCCAGATGAAGAAAGAAGCTCTACATTACAATTGTGTCTCCCTTTCAAACTGGTGGGGAAAAAGAAAGGGTTTCATTTACTGGTACCTTCTGCCCTTATCTCTCTGCTCTGCCCAAAATGGAGGAAAAAGCCATGCTTCTTCTTTGCAGGAGAAGCAAGAGGCTAGGCTAGAACAACACTTCCTGCCTCAGTGCAATTGACCTGCCCACCCACTTTACCTGCAGCGCCACCACTGGTGGGTGGTGCAAGTACAGTTCTAAAAAATCAATAAAATAATTAATATTACTGTATTTTAATTACTGAAACTCACTAGCAGTTGCTACATTTCCCACTCTTGACTTATACTCAGGTCAATCTATTTTCCTGGATTTCAAGGACAAAATTAGGTATCTTGGGTTATATTCGGGTCAGCTTATATTCATGTATATATGGTAGATAAATAAGTACCACTTTGCACTTGCACTGTTTTATATTTACTGTACATGTTTGATAACATACAGCCTTGTGACAGTTTTTCTGCATGTCATAAGCATTTGAATATAAATTGACATGTTGAAATCAAATCTGATGTTCTTTTACATTTTATTTGGTGTGTGGAAGGTGTGCGGAAGAGGGGATAGTCTTATACAGCGAGTATATAACAAACTCTATATTTTGAGTGGAAATGTTGGGGGGTCGTCTTATACACCCAGTCGTCTTGTACACAGGCATATACGGTACTATTTGTAGTAGTTAACATATAGTGTTCTGCTTGATTTGTTTCAATTTTAAATTGTGACTACAGTAGTTGTTTTGTTGTATGATATGATTGTAAAACTCCACTGAAGTGATTTCTTATGGAGTACAGTAATACCTCATATAACATTAGTATCGAATAACACGAAAATCGCATAACATCAAGGAATCTGGGGGGAAGAATTGCATCAGATAACATTAAGATCCTATGGGATGCTTCAGATAACAACCGTGAAAGCCTGTGTGGTTACAATGTATCTCTATGGATCCCATAGAGGATCAGATAACACGAAAAATCATATAACACGAAGACTTGTGGAACCAGGTTTTAGTGTTATATGAGGTTTTACTGTATATGGAAATAGTTGTTCAGTAGCTTTACTCTGGGGTTCAAATAAATGACAGTAATTATGTATGGCATGTTTAATGAATGGCCATTGGGTTAAATTATAGTGTAAGCAGTGGCATGAGCTTTTCTATATTGATATCTCATGCTAGGAGGAAATTGAAATTGTATTCTCTGCATATTTACTTGGAAATTTACTGGGGTGTAATTTCAAAGATAATAATTTGCTACTTTATCCTAGTAAGCAGGTTTAGGATTATAATGCCATTCTTTCATCTCAGATAGCTAACAGTGAGCATTATGACATGAGCTGTTACAAAGAGATAAAATGCCTTCAAGGTAGCATGTAGGTAGGAATATTTGTAAATGAAAACTATGATATCTACAATATTACAATCATGCTTTGTTTAGAAAAAGTTATTGACTTAGTGATTAGTGTCACTGCAGTTATTGCAGAAAAAATAATCAACCTGATAGCAACAATATGGTCATACAGATACTAAAGGGGAAACTATATTATTCTGTTCAATAAAACAAAACAAAAGGATTGAGTTAGAAGAGGAAAGAGGGTACTGTATTGCAATTCTGTCAAGATGCAGAAACTTAGAGATATGAATTTTAGCAGAAGGAACTGCAGATTAATGGAAAATAGGTGGCAGAGAAGGTGAAAAGAATTTGTAAAGCTGTAGTTTTCAAGTCTTTTGCATTTATTTAATTTCAGAAATTGAAGAAAAGCTTTTCTTTCTAAATGCCATTGTCATATGACCACATTTTGACTCAAAAGAAGGTTCTTTTAATATGGAAACCAAGAGGCTAGATGGAACAAAATGCCATGTGACTGCTCTTCTCCCAGGAGCTAGTTCCCTCGTTGTCCAGAACTACTTCTCAGCAGTCATTTCAGTTGGTCAGTAGGAAAGGTAAAGGTCACCCTTCCATGAAATTCTGCCCTATCTGACTCTAGGGTTTGGTGCTCATCTCTGTTTATAGTCAAAGAGCCAGAGTTTCCATGGACATGTGGCAGGCATGTCTCAACACCGGAGTGCACAGGACGCTGTTTACCTTCCTACCAACGTGGTACCTATTTATCTACTTGCAATTTCTTGCTTTCGAACTGCTAGGTTGGCAGGAGCTGAGACAGAGATGGAAAGTTGCGCCATCATGCAGGACTCAGGTCTCGAACCGCCAACTTTCTGGTCGTCAGTTTCAGCGTCTTAACCACTAAGCCAATGCAGTCCCTTCAGTAGGAAACCAGTTGTGTAATTCTTGGTGACTTTTAAGAGTTGCTTCTTTCCCCCATTTCTAATCTTTTGTTTCTTGTTTATTTCTCAGATTGCGAATCTATTGGCAGAGACAGTATCGTTCTTAAGCTTCAAACAGTGTGCAAATTTGTTTTTGGAAATTTTATAAACAAACAGTTAAAAACAATGATTTCTTTTGAAAAAGTTACAAGCTAAGTCAATAAAAGGTGGAAGAAGAAGAATAGTTTTAATCATTCATATTTAAGAAAATAGAAACCCTGAATGATATATTTTAACCATCACTAGTAAAACTGTTAAATTTTATACAGTATCTTTATTTTTGAAGTCATAATTACATTGATAAGTCTAGCTTTGATAGTTACACTCTGTCTGAATTCCTTACTGTGTGTATGGATCATCAAGCTTGTTTCTCATGCTACTGTTTCTCCCATGTACAGTAAAACCTCAGATAACACTAAAACTTAGTTCCACAAGTCTTAGTGTTATCCAATTTTTAATGTTATCCGATGCATGCATTGGATAACGTTAAAATCCTATGGGATGCATTGGATAACGTTAAAACTCCATAGAGATACATTGTAACCGGCACAGGCTTTAGCAAACGTTATCTGATGCATCCCATAGGATTTAACGTTATGCCATGCAATTTTTTTTCCAGATTGCTTAATGTTATGGGATTTTAGCGTTATCTGATGCAAATGTTATCCGAGGTATTACTGTATTTAGTCATATCTGAAGTTAGGTCATCTTCCTTCCTAAATTATTAGTGATTGGGGAGAAGAATTTATTATATGTTACTGTACATTAAAATTGTTTAGTCATTGCTCACTCTAGGACAGGAGTTCTCAACCTTTTGAAGCCGGGGACCGGGTCACACACTCTCAGACAGCTTTGGGGGCCAGACAGCCATTTTGCCCTTCCTCCACCACATGGCACTTCCTGGTATGGTGGAGGCAGTGGGGGCCCATGTGAAATGGTGCCGTGGGTCACAGGTTGAGAATCCCTGCTCTAGGAGTTGCAAAACAGTCCTTCTTGTTTATTATGTTACTAAACTGTTCTTCTGAATATCTCTTAACCAGCCATATGAAAATTGGCTAGCCCTAATCCGTGGGGACACTAGTTAATCTCTGAAGATTAGACAGGGACTTGAGGATTTAGTTTGTGCCTGCACTGGTAAACATCCTTGTCGTATTTTCTTCTCTTTCAAATTGCAATACTACTTGCATATACTGTACCTTGTTTCCTTCCTCTATATTAGGTGCACTGTTTCATGCTGATAAAGGTTTACAATGTTTCCATAGAGTTTCTTGGGCAGTTGCGTTGTATAGGGATGCTTTTAATTTGCTAGTTGCCTAGATTGATAGTTTTGAACAGTAGAGGCCTAACCCAATAATGGACAACATTTTCAGCTTTCGAACTTGTCGGCAGGAACTGTCATGATTATAGGGATTGTATAGTATGTAGAAGCATGTTGAGAATTTTATAAACTGTTAATGACAGTGATGGTGGAGAGGTACTGTAGAGCAATTTGTTGTCAGAGGTCTGAACTGATCAGTTGCAGAGAACTTTTGAACTTAGACCTAAGAAGCTTGGGTATTGTATCCTGTCAAATCAGTTCTAGTGTATGGTGACCAGCCAGGATTACTTACATTCTTTTGACATGTAACACATGTTATTACCTCAGAAGTGACTATTTATAGCCCTATTATTGTAACTAATTATTTTTTTAGTTCCGTGCTGGGGGCTGAAACAGATTGGCAAATCAAGTTGACCATTCTACATAATATGATTATTTCCATATCACTGATTTTAACGGTCTTACTAATTTTCTCTTTCTCTGCTGAGAAAAATTGCCTTTGTGCAAAATAATCAAAGCTCTTTATGAAGTATAGTGCCCTTGTTTTCTATAGCAGTACTCTTGGGTTTGCCAATTAGCTGTTCTTTCCTTTTGACAAGAGTTGGAAATGTTGGTCTGAGATGCTTTTCATTTTGTGGTTGTAAAGAAGCTCTGGAAACTGAAATTCCTCTGAAACCAGTAGGTTCAATTTATTGAAGTTTATGTAGGGACAGATGAGTTGCTTTGACTGAAAAGGAGGAAAACTTAAGTACAAGCATCATTGCAGTAGTCTTGATTTGATAGTGCATAGTAAAAATTCTCTCCCCTTATATTTTTGCACAATAGTAGGACTTGTCACTGTTTCCATCTTTGAGTTCCTTTTTGTTTACTTTCTGCCTCCTGTTTGTAACCACTTGCATGAATGATTAAGAGTGGGATGAAGAGTGATCTGATATGTTAGGTCTAAAAAATAAAAGAATTTTTAACCATATATTTTATTGAGATCCAGAAATTCTTTGTTTAATCTCTCGTATTTTGGTTTGCTTTAAAACTCTTGGTTAGAATAAGTCTTTGAACATTAGATCAAAAGAAACAAGATTTGAAAGAAACTAAAAACATCTTCTTGAATCCACTTGTATATGCCCTTCTTATTGCTGTATGGAGCATAATGTTTTACTTGTTTGTTCACAATCCAGATGACCTGTATGTGAGGTTCTGGGCTCAAGAATGAAAACAAAAGAAAAAGTTCCACCACAGTTTTCTACACTTGGACATGGCGTTCTCTGGCATGTTCCCTCAAAGGAGGTGATATGAACTGTTCTATCAACTGTGATACAGAGGCAATGGACATTTCTCTTCTTTCAATAGACATTCTATTCTACTTTGAGTGCTCATTTCTTTTTCTAGTCACTTGCAGTTCCATACATATCCTAGCATACTGGCCACTCTGACATATCATGGTAATTAAGGAAAAGCAATTACACTTCTGTACTGCCCCATAGTGCTTAGTGCACTCTCTGGGAGGTTCAAAAGTTAATTAACATTTTGCCTCAAACATGCTGGGTACTTGTTTTACTGACCTCAGAAGGATGGAAGTCTGAGTCAACCTTGATCCCTTGACAGAACTGAACTCACAACCGTTTGGTTGCAGTACAGCCAGTGGTGGGATTCAGCAGGTACACACCAGTTTGCCAGAACCGGTGGCAGATATTCTAGCACTCTAAAATAGAATAAAGGAAAAAGTGTCAATTCCATCTCTGTGTATAATGGTTGTTTTTAAGGTTAATCTAAATCATAATTTCAGAAAATGAAAACTGTGTTGCTCATAATTAGAATATGAGTATAACTCAACTCCTGAACTTGTGTACTTGCATCCAATGGTTTAATAATTTCAGAATCTTTGAAATTAAAAAGTGGTGTTTGGATATGCACACATGCATGCTTCTGAAGTCTAGTTATGGGTAATAAGAAAAGAATAAACAAAGGATAGTGTGGAATATACTGGTTATTTGTTGTCATGTTCTGTAATATTGAGAGAAGTGGGCGGGACTGCTGTTCTGCGCTACTTTTACACAACCCAACAGCGTCTGTGGTCATTGGCTGGCTTGTGGATTTTAGTAGTTGTAGTGCAAAAGAAACTTTTTTATGTGCTGTACTGAAGTAAGTTGCTCTGAAAACCAGGTTTCAACGTTCACCTATACTATTTTCTGTTCATAGGACTCTACTTTGTTCTACAATTAATATCATTTTTCTCAGGGTATTTAATGAAAATTGTGCCAACATTAATCCATTTTTACTGTTAGGTTTTATCATATTTTCATGCCTGTTTGCTGCTAAGCCTCCAGAGTGGCTAGAAACATTTTCTGCATGCTTTCCCAATTGCCTGCATGTAAAATATTCACAAAGGAACCAGATTTCATGCTTAATCTAACAAATACTCAGAATGACAAAACCAGAAATTATGTGTTCCACAGTGCTTATTCTCCGCAAAGAAACAAATTGTTACTTCTTCATATTTCTGACTTTTGAAAATATTTCATTGAAGGAACCTGAAAAGACTGCTTTCAAAAATGTAATTTCAAATATGTGTATGCTATAGAAAATGCAGATTAAGCTGCTTTACTTTTTAAAAAAATTCAGTAATATTAAATGCACATGCCAAGCATTAATTCTTATTTTGGTAATTTCAGAGGGAAAATTAAAGGGCTGAATAATTAAGTACAGCCAAATGGTGAGCCTAAGAATTCAAAAGGAGTGCATCTTAATCAAGACAAGTCAAACCCCTTTCTGGTTGACTAGGAACATTTCTGTCCTATCTGAATTAAGCTGCATTATCTTCACTTCCATCCAATCTGTATCAACACCAAATGTTGAGTAGGCTCCTTGGCTTCAGATGAAAAAGAAAGATAACATTGGGTGTTTTCATTGTAATATTGTGAAATCCCAAACCTTATATGACCTCCTCTAATAGTAGTTGCAGGTGCTAATTTTTGTTTTACTACATTTATATTCTGCCTTTTCTCTTCCCACCTGCTTTACTCGCAGACCAATCCTGGAAGGCAAGGTTAGATTGAGAGAAAGATTTAGTCCAAAGGCATGTAGTGAGTTTCATGATCCAATGGAGGCTTAAATCTACATTTCTCAAGCAATAGTATTCCTGGTGACAATGTATGATTGTGAGAGCTGGACCATTAGGAAAGCTGAGCGCAGAAGAAGATGCCTTTGAGATGTGATGTTGGAGGAGAGTTTTGAGAGTCTCCTGGACAGCAAGGAGAACAAATAGGTCAATCTTAGAAGAAATCAACCCTGACTGCTCCTTAGAAGGTCAAATTGTAAAGATGAAGCTAAAGTACTTTGGACATCAAATGTGAAAAGAGGATTCACTTGAGAAAGCCTTGATGCTGGGAAGGGTGGAGGGCAAAAGAAAAAGGGGGTGGCCAAAAATGAGAAGACTAGATGGTATTGTAGAGACAATGGGCACAGAACTGAGCGAGTTGAGGAGGATGGTAGAGGACAGAAGTGCCTGGCGGACAGTGGTCTATGGGGTCGCAAAGGGTTGGAATCAACTGTGCGACTGAACAGTAACAACAAAAATCTAGTTTTTGAGGTATTGCCTCAGCTTGGCTGTCTGGTGCAAAAATAGCATGGGAAAGATGAGTTCAACAGCTGAGAAACACTATTTGGCAATAGTCAAGGCATCAAACAGGAGTCCTCAAGTACTATTGTCTGAAATCTGTCTCCCCCCCCCCCCTAACAACAACTGGAAATTACTCTAAGCCATCCCAACTGTGTAATCGGGGAGAATGGTATCAAAAGCCAGAAAGAATATATATGAGAGAAAGACTGGCAAAATCAAATCATGTTTCTGTGTGTGGTTGCCCATAATGGTGTTCAAGACTCAGTTACTGTACATGGTGGCCCTAGTTTTATTCAGCAGTCTACAGCACAGATATGTTGTTTTTAAAAATTGTGACACAACATGAGCTTATCTCCTGTCTCCATCTCCAAATCAGGACACCACCTGATTTACCTGGCAGATTGTTTCATGCAAATTGATTGTTCCACATTGTGTTCTGTTTGCCATTGCCCATTTTTGCTGATTGTTTTGTAGTTCTGCACAAGTATAACTCTTAGCCTGGCACAGATATGTATGATAGATTATATAACTATTTAGAAGCCAAGGGATTGAGTTATCTCGTTCCTCAAGCTCCCCAAAGTCAGAGTCTGACAGTGCCACACCATGTGTTGGTGGCAGTTGGGGCATTGCTTGGCCAGTTCTCTGCTAGTTTGTTCCAGTTGGTGAACCCCTTGGACTACTGCCCAGTGTCAGTTTGGCGCCACACCATCTCTGTTGGTACTGATCACTTCAAAGGGGAATGCTGCAGACATGAAGAGGCTAAGCCAGGATACTTAAGAGACCACATCACCCCAAGAACATCTGTCTGTCCCAAAGTTGCATCTCCAGACAGAGTTGCTGTCCTTTAGAAAGGGTGTGAAGACCTGGCTGGCGGGGCAGCTATGGGGTATGGGCCAGTCGGTCATCCAGGCCTGCTGTCTCATTTGACTCTAACCCCCGTTGTGTTTTTAGTTGTATCTTTTAGTCTTCTCTTTTAATCTTTTTATTTTAAATTTTAACTTTTTACTACTTTTTGTGATTATTATGTTTTGATTGTTGTCAGCCGCCCTGAGTCATTCGTGAGGGCAGCATAGAAATATAAAATAAATAAACAAACAAACGAGCAACAAGCACTGAAGCTTCATCAAACTCAACCACACCCTCCACCATTTATTCAGTGTAATGTGTGATCAGATGTTTCATGCCAGGATTGGCTTATTGAGTCACCAGACACATCCATCAACGGAGAAAATGACTTTCAGGAAAAAATGTATGCTCAGACATGAGGAGCTGCTGCTGCCTGGGAATTGTAGTCCAATAATTCCCATACACCCAAAAAGTGTCCTGTCCCCCCCCCCCCGCGATGCTACTGGCCCAGTGCCACTCGCTCTGTTCCTGTTCTCCCTAGTATGATGGTTTGTAAGGGTACTCATATCTGCACCAGTTCACCCACCCAGGGATCTCTTCTTTAAAGCTCTAATCCAACGGCAGGTGCAAGTCCTCCTAACCTGTCTGTTGGAGGCCTGTCATTTCCCCCTCTCCTGTTCCTTTTTTCTCTCTCCTTCCCGCTTCTCTTTTACCAATCCCAGCTGTCCTGTCCCTCCTTGAACCTCCTTTAATCCTTTCCTCTGCCTTGACAGCCATTAATCTTATTCCTCTTCCTGTGTTCTCTCTACCATCATGAAACCCCCATCTGAATCCTCATGACCCCAGTCTCAAAGTCTGGACCCTTGTCTGCCGGGGGCCAAGGACTGCTTCCCCTTCTGGGGTGACCTCCATACACAGAAACGTGGAATAACATATTGTTTTGGGGCTAAATGAAACCGTGATAACTAGTATGCATAACCTCCCTTAACCTTCAGCACAAGGTCTTTTGTTTCAAAACCAGTTGACTTTAAGATGACATTTACTAATGTATGTTTATCTAGCAGGATGACCTGCAGTAAAAGGTTTCAAATGACAAGAGGCAGAACTACCTGTTTTTATAAAGTCCTTTGCATATGCGTGTTTGGGAGACAGGAATGCATCAAGTAGGAAACTCCCTTTTGATTGTTTGCATGTTACATCAGTGTACTGGAGTGGCAGTTCTCTTAATGTGCAGCTCAGCTACAGTGTTCTGTTGGAAGCCTTCAATGTTCAGCTGCTCATCACTACAGCCCACACAGCCACATCTCCAAAGAGAGTCAAAAATGCACAAAGTTCTGGTCAACCATATCCACATGTGTTGATAGCAGATAAAATGGAAAGCATCTCGTTTGTTATGTCATGTAATGCTGGCATATACTGTAATGGAATATTTTTCTTATGGAGGCTCAGTTGCTATGCATTTTTAAAATTTGTTTCAGTCTTTTAAATTATTACATTTATATGTTTGTATTGTGAGTTTTGTTTTTATGGACATTGGCTTGCAAGCAGCATCACACTGATGAAGTCCTGTCACTATAACGGATCTCAACCCACCCACCCCCTCACACTCTTATCAGGCGTATACTATTTATTGTACCAGTCAACTGAGTCAGTTTGGAGGTGCAGGAGGATTGCAGAATGAGGTGGATTGCCTGCCTTCTGATGATACTGACATAAGCAGTGCCATCAATGGAAGTAAAAATACTGGCCACTGTTTCAATGAGACTTCAAATCTGTATGCTGCTCTGAATGTCTTCTGTATGAGAAGCAGCTGACAACATGGTTACTTGGTTGAGCCATGCTTCACACACCTAGTTTGATGTGGCAGACTGAAGCATCATCTCATACAAGATTTTTGCAGCCTCTCACCATCAAGAGTTCCTACTGCTACCGTAATAGGGTCTGATGGCGCACTGTGTCAGTATAGGCCCCACTGATCTCCAGCAGCTACTGTAAATACAGAACTCTTAGCTCAGTCTAGCTGCCCCTTTATATCTTACAAGAAAATTATGCTTAATTTTTCTATATGATCTATCATTTTTCTTTTTAAAACGTTTAAATACTTAAATCAGGGCAGATTTAAGACTAGATTTAAATTGTGTTTTTCTACATAAAGGCTCAAAAGGTTTCATTTCATTTTTACTGCTCATCCCTCATTTACCTTCTTGTGCAGATTTATTTCACTCACAATTTACTATTCATTGTTTTTTAAAATTAATATTTTGTTTGTTTTGTTATCCAGTTTATTTTTGTTGTTGTTTCTTATTGTACCAATTTTTAAACTGTTGTTAGCCACCCAGAAAGGAAGAATATCCCAGATGGGCTGGGTATAAATACAGATCATCATCATCATTTTTTAAAACAACCATAGTACTTAATAGGTTGGTTCATGTGCAAACAATGAGATTGAGGTCATTTTTACAATTTTGCTTATTTTAAAACATTTTTGCTGTGAAGAAGAGACATGTGACCTTTGCAGACACAAATTCATTTTTAAGAACTGTGAAACCAAGCATCCATAATATCTTCTAGATAGAAAAACTGCCTAATAACCTTTGGACTATTGTGTGTTTCACATAGAAAAGTCTTTTTCTACTATAAAATTTATTTTTATTTTTTTAAAAAAATCAATTGAATTTTTAAAAATGATTTAAATAAAAAAATTGAAATTGATTTAAAAATCTGAAATTTGAAATAAAAAACATTGGTTTTTATTGACTCTGCTGCTCCTAGATTTAACTCTGATTGTATTCTTGCATATCTTCCCCTGATTCCAAGCCTTCTTGCTCAAATTATACATTGAAAACTGTGGTTGCCTAGATTTTTTGTTTTGTTAAGATTTTATTCAACATCCCATTACAATTTCATTTGTAAAATATAATAAATCATTGACATTGTGATCCGTGGAGGGTGGTCTATATTCCAGTGCAGTTGTTTTCAACATCCGTTCTTTTCTCCCAGAACTAAGAACAAATTAATTCTGAGTTGTACCTGGACACACAAAATGGATAGTTTTACAACTTCATGCTGAAATGGGAGGGGCATCGTTTACAAATCTAAGCAGAAGTCTACAAGTTTTCTTTATACCGTATATGCCGGCATACAGGGCGACTTTTTCACCCCCAAAAAAATGCCTCCAAGTGGGGGGTTGTCTTGTCTATCGGGTGCATGTCATTTGGGTTCCCAAATACTTACCGGGGCTTGGGCAGCAGCTCCGGGGAGACCGTTGAATCCTTCCCCGGCACCTTCTTGGAAGATCCCGCCCTAAGCTCCCCTTCGCCCAATCAGGGGAAAGGACAGGTCTTCCTGCGCGGTTCCTGTCCTTTCCCCTATCGCGGTTCTTGTGCAGCGGCGGAGCAACCGCCCACACGGCTGGGGCTGCTTCTCGTGCCCGCGGCAACCATCCGCACGACCACATTGAAACTCGCCCGCATTCAAACTCACTCGCATTCAAACTCACTCGCATTCAAACTCGCCCGCATTAAACTCACGCCCGCGGCAACCTGATTGGCTCCTCCGTCTCTTCGGGAAGATCCCGCCCCAAGCTCCCCTTCACCCAATCAGGGGAAAGGACAGGTCTTCCTGCGCGAAAATATATCGTAATATTTTCTGAGCAAAGCATATCAGAGACTAAACAAAACAACATCAAAAAACTTGTGGCACCTTAAAGACTACGGTAACTCTTGTATTTGCTCTTTTGCATGTGTGGAAGGTGTGCGGAAGAGGGGGTGGTCTTATATAACGAGTATATAACAAACTCTATATTTTGAGTGGAAATGTTGGGGGGTCGTCTTATCTACCCAGTCGCCTTGTGCACCGGCATATACGGTAATCCAAATAGTCTTCATGGTGTCCAGTTGAGCTTGTAATTCAGTGAATGCTGATTCTGCAAGTAGGCAGAGAGGAATTACAGCATTCATCAACACTCAGAAAGACAAATGTGGACTTAGAACCATTACATAAGAGCCCATCTAATTACATCTGTGTTGGTTAAACAAATATAAATTCTGACAGCCTAAACCTCTCCTGAATAAGGTAAGGAAAAAAATGTGAAAGCAGTAATGGGAAGCATAAAAATGTCCTAGTCCTCTTGATGAAAACTTGAAAAAAATATCTTTTCAGTGTGAATTTTGAAAGTTACCTTAATTGCCTATAGAACACTGAAACAATTAAAGCATCCCTGGGGGTTCACTGCAGCATCTACTATGCACACGATGGGGCTGTGTTGATTGCATGGGATCGGATCAACAACAACTTTCATGCACTGTGTTGCTATTTTCTTGCTTAACAAAGATGTCTGGTTTATACCCCGTCCTCCACTTACCACTGTTAAAGGATGTGGGCAGTTTCAGATCATGAACAAGTTAGAGGTCACTGGTGTCTGCCCAAGACACAAGTTTTGCACCATTCTCATTGGTTTGGTTATATACCCAAGCCTTGCTGAAAATTAAAATTTCCAATAACAAAGGACAGCTAAAAGGAAGCCAGTCTGACCACCTGTGGGAAAGAGTTCCACAGTGTGGAGGAGCAACAGGAAATTATCTCCCGTGCCCTCATCAAATACCCCTGTAAATGTAGTGGGGCTGAGAGGAAGGTCTTCCTTGATGGTCTTAAAACCTGGATGGTTCATATAGGGCAATGTAGTCTTTTTATATCTTGGACCAAATCATCTAAGACTTTATAGAATCAAAACCAGCAGTTTGACTTGTGGCAGGAAATGGACTTCTCCCATGTCTAGGCCGTATGTGAAACTGCCAAAATGTACCTTTTGGTGAGTTCATTCTGCAAGCCAGCCAAGCTGTTGTAACAAGGAGAATTATGGCTCAGTTATCAATTTGGCTGTAGCATTTTTGGACCTGCTCAAATTCAGAACACTTTCTAAGGCAGTCCTAAGTAGAAGATGTTATGGAATCTAAACAGAATGGAAGTAAGACATGTGTTACTATGGCCAGCTCAGACATTTTATGGAATGAGCACAGTTGGTGCACTAGTTTCAACTGTACAAATGCTGTTTTGGCCACTGCTGAGACCTGGGCATCCAGGCTCAGAGATGAATCCAGGAGAAGACTGGATATGTTGGAACTAGATACTATGCATGGGAACTAGATATGATACTATGTCTTTGAATTCTTGACTAGAAAATTGGTTCTATTGCTCTGTTCAATTATAGAGGGTTATGACTTCAGGGTTCTGTTTTGAGTCAAGTTTTAATATAATCTAGATAAGAATCCCACTTCTTCCTGTCCATTTGCTCAGCTTTCTCTTGCTGCAATGTAGTCAGAGTTGTCTTCCTGCTCCTGCATCCAGCTTACATATCTGGGAGGATCCCAGTCATTATAAGAAATCTTCCAGTGGTGTCTTATCGTGTACTCACACAAATTAATAAGTTCCACATTTCTTATACAGTATATGTTTACAATAATCCATCTGTTGCATCACTTGGAAAATATGTGGTATATGTAGCAGGGATACTCACTGTAGACTTTTGAACTATAAAATGTGCAAAGAGCCTTAAAAGATTAAAGAAAAGTGAGGTGGTGGTGGTGAAATATACAGTATTGCCTTTGCTTAATGAAACCATCCAATTATGGATTTAAGAATTTTTTAACTCCATAGACTGCTTGCATGTTTACTAAAGGTAAAAACTTCACTACCTGTTTTTTTTTTCAAATGCTGTAGTCTCTTGTTTTTGAATAGTCTACTTATATCATGGTTGTTTAGGATTAGAAATTCAAGAGCTGGGGTAGGCAACCTACAGCCTGTGTGATGGATCTGGCCCACAGTGCCAAATAATCCACCCCCCCACCCTTGCTCTAGCCGCCACCGCTGGAATCAGCCAGAGACTCATTGACGGATGTAAATGAGTCCACAGCTGTTGCAAACTCGTTTAAAACAGCCATAAATGAGACCGTGGCTGTCACAAACACATTTACGACAGCCATAAATGATGGGGGGAACCACCATTCTAGCCCCCCCCAGCCCTCAAGTGAAAAAGGTTGGCATTGGCAACCCGTTCTAGAGCTTTGCTTAGCTTTTAAAATATATTTGTGAAACCGTTCAGGTTTTCTAATGTACATAGAAGCTGACTATTAAATATAGCCCCTTGGTCCTAAGACACCAACTGGAATATATGTAATTGATGTCTTAAATCATCACTCAGTGCCTGTGGTTGATAGTGAAAACATCTGTGCTAATGTTATAAATACCTCTACTATACAGATCTGAATTTGCTGAACAGTTGGATTACTTTGAGAAACCTGCCATATAAAATTTTCTTATTATTATTGCCATTATAGGATTGGGGGCTTATAATGTGTGAAATTACTTTCCTTTTTCTTAAACAGCCTGTAAACATTCATGTTACTTTTTATATCTAATAAACAGGAAATATGGTAGACTAATCTTTTAGCATTAGTTGATTTTGTTGTCCACACCCATATTTTGTCCCTACTGCCGGAGGAATGAAAAGCGTTGAGTATATATATTTAGAAGTACAGTACGGAAACATGGCATATCTAAGGCTGGTGGTTACCGCTTCATCTCTTTCTCTCTGCCTTGATTAGCTTTGGATTTTGGCATGCCCTGATTTTTTCAGCTTTAATTGCTCATGAAGATAAACAATGTATGGGAAAGTAAAGAAATGTTGGTAGTGAAGATATGTTGGGAGTAAAGCTCACTGCAGATGGTGATTGCAGCCATGAAATAAAAAGGCGACTGATTCTTGGGAGGCAAGCGATGAGAAACCTGGGGAACATAGTGAAAAGTAGAGACATCACATTGAAAACAAAAATTCGCATAGTCAAAGCAATGGTATTCCCTGTGGCAATGTATGGTTGTGAGAGCTGGACTATTAGGAAAGCTGAACGCAGAAGAATAGACGCCTTTGAGATGTGGTGTTGGAGGAGAGTTTTGAGAGTCCCATGGACAGCGAGGAGAACAAATAGGTCAATCTTAGAAGAAATCATCCCTGACTGCTCATTAGAAGGTCAAATAATAAAGATGAAGCTAAAGTACTTTGGATATCAAATGAGAAGAGAGGATTCACTTGAGAAAGCTTTGATGCTTGGAAGGGTCGAGGGCAAAAGAGGAAGGGGAAGGCCCAGGATGAGATGGCTAGATAGTGTTGTGGAGACGGTGGGCGCAGAGCTGAGCGAGTTGAGGGGGATGGTGGAGGACAGGAATGCCTGGCGGACGGTGGTCCATGGGGTCGCAGAGGGTCGGAATCGACTGTGCGACTGAACAACAAAAAAGATCCACAGTAGTGTTCAAAAACTACTTTTTATAGTTACTGTATATTGAAATTGCCATTGATGTATGTTTAATACTTCCATAAAAAATGAGATAGGATTGCTAACTCAAGCTGATTTTATAGTCTGGATTTTTACACCTGATGTGGGTGCCACATAGAATAACAGTCATGCAGTAAGCAAAATCTGGTGGTACTTACATGGATGGGTGCTGGAGTGAGCGTAATTAATAGCAATTACACTTATATATCTCCAAATAGTGCGTATTGGGCTGTCTGGGCAGTTCACAATTAGCATTTTGCCCTCAACATTATGGGTACTCATTTTGCTAACTTTGAAAGGATGGAAGTCTATGTGTCTCTGTTGTGGCATGGTTGTGTGGATTCATTTGGTATCCTAATTAGGATAGCAACTGCATTGATCCTTGCCCTAGCTTTTAAGGAGTACAGACAGCCCTTTTTTCTCCTCTCGAATGAACAGGATATCCCTTTTTTGGAAAAAAGAAGAACCATGACGCAGTGGCCCAGCCTAGGTACTTCTGCAAAACAAGCAGAGGCCATTGCTTTGTGCAAAATGTCCAAGGCTACTCAGCCACCAGTCTGCAAGGTGCTGATGTAAACACTTTCCCATCTTGATAGGAGAAGCTGCTGGAGGAAGGCAAAATCGATGCAGCCAGAAACTGGAAACTTTGCAGGCTGGGCTAGTAGTGTCTTCTCTAGCAGTCATTAAGTGGAGTGGAATTGCATCAACCACAGCGTGCGTTTAAATGGAAGGCGAAAAGGGGGAAGGGGGTGTTTCGTGGGATCAGCAACCTTAATAGGCGGCAGATGCCGTTAACTGGAGTGCCAGGGAGATGATGGCAGACGCGCTGGGCACAGATCAATACAGTAAAACCTCGGATAACACTAAAACCTGGTTCCACAAGTCTTGGTGTTATCTGGTTTTTAGTGTTATCCGATGCATGTTAAAATCCTATGGGATCCATAGAGATACATTGTAACCACACAGGCTTTAGCGGTTGTTATCTGATGCATCCCATAGGATCTTAATGTTATCCGATGCAATTCTTCCCCCCAGATTGCTTAATGTTATGCGATTTTAGTGTTATTCGATACTAATGTTATCTGAGGTATTACCAGTCAAACCTCATATAACACTAAAACCTGGTTCCACAAGTCTTGATGTTATATGATTTTTAGTGTTATCCGATGCATGTTAAAATCCTATGGGATCCATAGAGATACATTGTAACCACACAGGTTTTAGCGGTTGTTATCTGAAGCATCCCATAGGATCTTAATGTTATCCGATGCAATTCTTCCCCCCAGATTGCTTAATGTTATGCGATTTTAGTGTTATTCGATACTAATGTTATCTGAGGTATTACAGTCAAACCTCATATAACACTAAAACCTGGTTCCACAAGTCTTGATGTTATATGATTTTTAGTGTTATCCAGTGCATGTTAAAATCCTATGGGATCCATAGAGATACATTGTAACCACACAGGCTTTAGCGGTTGTTATCTGATGCATCCCATAGGATCTTAATGTTATCCGATGCAATTCTTCCCCCCCAGATTGCTTAATGTTATGCGATTTTAGTGTTATTCGATACTAATGTTATCTGAGGTATTACAGTACATGCAACGCGGTGTGTGTGTGTGTGTGGAGGAAAAGAAAGTTGCAATATGCTGCGTGTGGCAGAAGTGGGGCAGGAAAAAGGGGGTTATTATTTCTCCCCCTTGCCTCCCTTTTATCTTGGTCGCAGCAAGGCCAGCCAAAATTGTCTGAGTGAGCCTCTCCCCTTCGGGTGGGGGGGGGGTCCCCGATATTTCCCCCTTCTTCGACCCCACTACTAGGCCTGCTGTGTGCTTGCAAACCTCGCTTGGAAAAGAGAAGGAGGGGAATCGATCCAGAGGAAGGACGCAGCTTCCTCAAGGAAGGAAGGAAGGAAGCCGAGCAGCACCGGTGGGTGGGTGGGTGTGGATCGGGCCCTGGACGGATCTATCCATTCATTCATCCACTGACCCGTGTGTGTGTGTGTGTGTGTGTGTGTGTGTACTGTACTGACCCGTGTGTGTGTGTGTGTATTACCCGAGAGAGCCGCCTGCCTGCTGCTGCCTGAAGGTCGGCCATGCCACGCCATTCCAGGCCGGCCACCGGCGCGCAATTCTGGCTTGCCGGCTGGTGCGAATGCGCAGCCGACAACAAGGCTGGCTTGGCAGGGCGGGGAGGAAAGGGGCGGAGGGAGGGAGGCGGCGGCGGGGCTCGGCACGTTGTTTTCCTCCATTGGGGCTTCGCAGTGAGCATGCTTCCCCGCGACCGGCTTATTCCAGCCTGCCAGCGCCGGGTGCCGTCGCGGCCGGGGGCTCGCCTTTGTTCGCCCGCGCAGCAGGGACCCGCCGAGGGGCTTCGTCGGCGCCTGGCAGACAATGGTGGCAGGAAGAGCGGCGACGGAGAAGCCCCCAAACCCCTCCGGCCGGGCATCATCGGTGGAGGAGGAGCGGGATTATTAGAGCCCGGAGGCGGCGGCTTTGCCGAAGGGGGGTCGGTGCCAAGGCTGCCCCCCTACATTTTCTGAAGAAGGGGGGAAAAAAGGGACTTCGGTCGTCTTTTCCTCTTTCCAGGCAGTAAGTCCAATCGGTGGCAGGGAAAAAAAGGAGCTGGCAGGTTCAGGGCGATTTTGTAATTGTGATCATTTTTGTGGAATTAAAGGGAGCGAAAGGGTTTCCGGTGCAAAGTTCTGTAGTGGAGGGGATGGGAAGGCTGCCTTTCTCCCCTATCTATTTAATAGACATTTTTGCCTTATTAGAGGTTCAACTAATGATGACATATGTTAGAACCATGGTAATTTAAACTGAAGAGGTATTTTGGTGGTGGTGGGGGGGGAGATAAGTGAATATGTTTTGGATTGATGGGTAATGAAACAGGAGTAAAATGTGCCTCCTCTTCTCAGCATAAAATCCTACTTTCGCAGACATAGGTTCCAGTAGGTGCAGTAGATAATAGCCAGTCTTTCTGCCTGCTCTGATGTCCATGCAGAGATCAATATGATGACAGTTCTGGTCTGTGTCCTCTCCATTTGCTGGCTTTTGTAAGCTGTCTTGCAGTCTCTCATCACTGCAAGATAGGAAAGCAAGTTTATAAAAAAAAAAAGCAACTAGGATCTTATATTAAAATGCAGAGTGAGAAAGCTGATTTTGGAATATATTCCTGGATAGATTTGCTTTTCTGCAGCCCTTCAGTGTGAGCTGAGTTTATGGGTGCTATTTTAGTAGAGCATCAGTAAATACAGTATAGAGAAGGACTCCTCATACCATTTTGGATTGCATATGGCCAGTTCATGCTGTCTTTATTGGAAAGCACTCGATTTGCAGAGTTATTCTGGAGGAAGGCTTGGTAATTGATTATATAATGCTGCAACCATAAAATGCCCTAACCAGAAATCGATTTACCTTAAATACAATTACAAACTGAATTAATTATATTTTTGCTGAATAAATATATCTAATTCTCCTTTTTTTGGTAACTTTCCTCACAATTATTGTGTTTCTTAGTAATTTTATATCCAGTTGTTTCAATTGCAAGATGATGATTTCTATCTAAATTATTGCTACAGGTATACTGTGTTGTAGTGCACAAGGTTGAACAGAGGTGGAGACTATTGCATTTTTCTTAACTCCACACATTTAGCAGTTTATGATTCTTCAAGTGTTCAGAGTTACTGATAAATGTTTATGCAACAGAATTACTTTCTTTATTTTACTCCATTTTTCATTGGGATAGGTGAAACATTTATGACAGTTATAAATCAACAGTAAGTACTCCAATGCAATGCTGTTTATATACTGTACATATAGAGAAGTTAGTCCAGTTGAACATAATTCCGGCTGAACAATAATACGGAGAATTCTGATGAGTTGCATTTAAAATTAATGGGCCTCAGGTGTTTCCGTGACTCAAGGTTAGAACCTAACTGGTTTCCATGTTATGTTAAAAAAATCTTGTGCCTTCAATAGCCTGCAGACAAATAGAAAATTTTAGGTATCATTTCTTCTTACGTTACCTTTGTACCTGTCGTTTTTCTGCATATCTATTAAAGGTACAAAATCCAGTGAGAAAAATTTCAACAAGCTTTTTTTTCCAATAAAGTATTGCTTTAGTATTTCTTTCTGTCACAATACCCTCAGCCATGAAAATTTTCTGTATATCAGAATGCCATTAAGTGTGCAAAACCCTAACAGGAGAATAGTTGACAGTCTCCCCCCCCCCCCCACCAAGTGTTGCGTTATTTTTCCAAGGATTTTGTTAACCGAATATAATGAGGTCTCAGCCCATCCCCAGAACAGGTTTAACCTGTGGTGCATGTTGGTTCTTGCTAAAGTTGTGAACTGCTTAACACTTTTGAAAATGAGTCAGTTTTCCTCCTGGAATCCTTTGAAATATTATAATTTTGGAAGAAAGCAGACATTTGACTGTAATTCAAGAGTCTGTGATATGTGTTGAGGGTGTTGTGTCAATGTAGATGCTTTACTTGAGTTTGCAGTTCACCTAAAAACCCTCTTTTCATATCCTTTGATCACGTGGCTATCTAGTCTGTTTGAGAATGGATTTCTAAATGTTTATCTCTAGCTGCTGTGTCCTTAGACATTTGGTCGACAAAATGTAAGGCCAGTGTCTATATTCCACATGTTGCCAGCATTGGAGCATTATTGGTGATGTTGGTTATGCTGTTACTGACTGTTTCTACCCTGCTTTTCTGCTGCTAGCGCTCAGGGTGGCTCATAGTCATTATACAACAATACAAAAAAGTAAACACATGTGCGAACATAAAATCATTAACATTGAATAAAACTAACCATGATGATAAAAATGGTTAAAATGTATGAAATATGCAATATTAATTAAGCCATTTTTAAGCTATGTGGCTCAACACTCTACTTAAATACAGTACGGCAAGAGTGGAAGCCCATGGCAACTTGGAGAGTATATTCTGTTGTTTGGGTGCTGGGCAGGAGAAAGCTCTGCCCTAGGTGCCAGTCGGGCATGCCACCACAGCAGTTGGCATTCTTGAGACTTTAAAATCCAGACATGTTTCTAAGAAAACAGGTGACCCCTTAGATCAGGGGTGCCAAAACTATGGCCTGCAGTCCATATCAGGCCCCTGATTCTGTCAGCAACTCCTGGACATGTGCCAACGTTGCCTGGCATTAAACTCCCTTCGCCTCAGTCCTCCCCTTGTCCCCTCCTGGGTCTCCCAGACACAGGCAGCTCCAATTTGGGACTACTGAGACTCCGAGCCGTTTTCCATGGAGTTCTGGTCCTTTTTGCTGCAACCTGGAAGATCCACTCTAAAAGTGATCTCCTGGTTTAAGATGGCTTTACTCTGTCCCCCTCCCTTCAATAATCATACAAGTTATCAAAGGAATTGTGGTTTATTTTTCATAAGGGATGTTAAAGATACATTGTAAACCCAATACAGATAACTATACAATAGATACAACACTATTCAAAAAGATTCAGGAAAATCAACACCTTGGTTTCCCCCAAGAATATAAATTAATTTAATTGACTAACTTATTCTGATAGCTTAGAAGAGAGCAGGATTTCTTTCCTCTTATTCCTCTCTGGCTTTTTATCCTCAGATTCCCCCCAGAATCTCTTCAGATTCTCCTCAGAAAGTTCCCCAGAATCTCTTCAGATTCTCCTCAGAAAGTTCCCCAGAATCTCTTCAGATTCTCCTCAGAAAGTTTCCCTCTCTGAATTCTCTTCAGAAAATATTTTCTCCCTCACGTTTTCCTCAGAAAAAACTCTCTTTCCTTTTTATACATCACTCCCCCTTTCTGGTTTATCTAATTTGCATAAGCCAATCAGAGAGCATTCTGATGCATCCTTGTCCTCTGCCAGCAACAGCGTATTAGAGTCCAGTACCTTCCCTCCCTGTTATATACATATAGAAAGATAACAAAGCCCAACTAACATGGACTTTTAAGTACATTTGGTGTAACTTGTGAGACCATGGTAAGTATCTACCATGACAGATGCCAATTCATCCGGCCCTCAATGCTCCTGGAAGTGGATGGGGGATGCCCCCACCAATGTGCATGTGTGTCCAAAGCCACTTCCGGGAGTGGCGAAACCACTTCTGGGAGTGGTGGGGATGCATTTGCACATGCACGGAGATGTCCAGAACCACTTCTGGGAGTGGTTTCTGACATGCATGTGCAAATGTGCCCACTTCCGGGGGTGTGGTCAGGCCTGCTCAGCTGTTCCAAGGGTGTGGTCAAGCCCCTGGTGCAAAAAGTTTGGCCACCCCTGTCTTAGATATTGGAACCTCAAGTAGGGTAGGGCTTTGAAGGTTAAAGCCAGCAGCTTTATTTAGTACCCATACTTGGTATTAGTCACATGACCTCAATACTGTGCACCCATTCGTTGCCTTGCTTTCACATCTTACACTAATGGAAGACTATGGACCTTTTGGATGCTAGTAATTTATTTGAAGTACAGTACACTAGTACCCCGGATAACGTTGAGACTTGGTTCCACAAGTCTCGTCGTTATCCGGTTTTTAACGTTGTGCGATGCATTGATCACACAACGTTAAAAAAAGCCCTGTTTCCCTGGAGGCTGCAGCAAGCCAGAATGTCGGGATTTGAACCCTGACGTTTTGGCTTGCTGCACTGGCTGAGGACGTCGGGGAAGCCCAGAAACAGCTTGGATCGGGTCTCCCCACCTCCCTGGACCCGGCAGGGGGGGTCAGAGACCCCAAAATTGGTTTTAAAAAAACGGCCTATTTTTACCAATTTTGGGGTCTCTGACCCCCCTGCCGGGTCCAGGGAGGTGAGGAGACCCGATCCAAGCTGTTTCTGGGCTTCCCCGACGTCCTCAGCCAGTGCAGCAAGCCAAAACGTCAGGATTCGAACCCTGATGTTTTGGCTTGCTGCACTGGCTGAGGACGTCAGGGAAGCCCAGAAACAGCTTGGATCGTGTCCCCTCCCTGCTCCAGAGAGATAAGAGGACCCGATCTACAGCTGCAGGGTGGCTGGGGAAGCTGACGGGGACTCCCTGTCGGCTTCCCTAGCCACCTGCCCTTGCCTCCGCAGCTGTGGGGTGGCTGGGGAAGCCGACGGGTGTCACGGGGAGGCCTTAACTAATACCACCTTTTTCTTACTCTCAACTAGAAAGATTGGAACCGCTAAAATGCCACCAATACTACACCTAACTATTCAACAAACGATAGTTGGGTTATCAATTGCTGTAGGAAGTACAGTACTAGGGAACGTAATAAGATTATCCAGTTCCTGGTAAAGGAGATGTGCTAAGTCAACCAAGCCTGTCTCAGTTCCTGGTCAGGGCTGAAGTTCATTTGAAATGAGTCTGAATTAACAGTGCTGTCCATAAGTGTTTGGAGTTGAAGAGTTAACGACTCAGCTACTGCAAATAATTTACATGAGCCATAAAGTTTGAGGGATTGGTATGTAGCTATGTAGCTACGGTTGACCCTTGAACAGTGTTAGGACAAGTGTAGTGATCCATCCCCTGGATGCCCGGCACACTGCATCTGGCTGCTTTTGAGGTTACTGCTGTTGGTTCCTCTTGCTGGTGATATGCCTCCTGCCACTGCTATGGTTGCATTGCAGGAGTGCGCTGCTGGCAACCACAGCACTGGCACCCATGCAAGCAGGGGCTATCTTTATATATTTTTCTTGAAACTGCAGGGCAATAGTAGTTGTTAAGGAACTTCAGAAAAAATACATGTAAAAGTGGATCAGCATAGTTAAAACCTGCATTATTTGAGGGCCCACATGACTTCTGGGTTAAAGGTGGGTTCTTTTAGATAGGAGGGGACAGACCTTTTATGTAAGGAATAATTAGTTTCCTCTATTAGATATAGCTCTTGTCTCACCTTGGCAGATCATTCAGGAAGGACAAGGTTCAAGTTAGCAGGTAGAATTTTGCACCTTTCTAAATACCTTATCCACATCCTTGAGAATTACAGTATAAGCTGAAAAGAATGCTGCCAGATACACATCTGGTTGCCAAAGTGATGTCAATTTGCCCAGGTCTAATATTAAAGAACTAGTTTCAGGTGAGTCATAGGAAGACTGTCCAAAGAATCTGCCTTCCTTTGTAACAGGGATGGGGAATTTGAACATATGTTTCTGACAACAACTTCCAGAATTCCTTATTGTTCCGGAAGTTGGAATTGTAGTTCAAAAGATCTAGAAGGGATGAAGATTGTCTGTCCTTGCTTTATAAATTCTGACTGTCCAGTAATGTCTTTTTTTAACAATTCTTCTTTCCATAAGATCCTCTGGAATCCTCTTTCAAACCTAAGTGATTGTAAGAATTATAGGCTGGGCATTACCAAGTGCATATTCTACTGTATCTATGATCCTTTGTGTTATTAGGCCACAATATACCAGTCAGTGTTTTTGCAGTGGTGGGGCAGTTGAAAACATGCTTTTTCTCCAAATAAATAAAAGAACTATAGAACTTTGAATAGGAATCCTATGATAAAAAAACCCTGACATTCTAGAAAGTGAAGATAAAGCTACTCTGAAAGCACTAAGAAGAAGTAAGTTAACAGGGTTGAATGGAATACTGATACAGTAGAACTGTTTTAAGTCACAGAGACGGACTCTGTCAAAATCCTAAGAAGAATATGCCAACTGGTATGGAAACAAAACAATGGTCCACAAATTGGCAATGTTCAGTATGCTAACTGACAAAAGAGATGCCAAAGAATGCAGTAGCTATAGGACCAATCACTTTTCAGTTTTTTGGCTAAGACAGTGGTTCCCAGAGTTTGGAACACGCACGCACACACACACACACACACAGGGATACAGTACTTCAATTCCCGGAAACCTAAGTCAGTACATTGACTGATCAGTACTTTGGGGAATTGACTTAGGCTTCAGGAAATTGAGGTCCAAAAACCAAAGATTGGGAATCACTGGGCTAAGATCAAGTGTAGTATAGCACCATTGCTTTAATTTCCCATGGTAGCAAACCAATGCTCAAGGTGTTGCAACACTTTATTTTACCTTATATGGAGCAAGAAGTTCATGATTCCAAAAAGGAAGAGGCACTTGAGATCATACTTCAAATATCAGTTAGCTACTTGAGCATACCAGAAAATTTCAGATGGCCAGAACATGTATGGAAACCCAAACTAGATTAACTAGAAGTGAAAATTGATGGAAAAAACCAATAATTTGTTTTAAGATATGCAGATGACACCATCCAGGCAGAAAGCAGCAATGACTTGAAATAACTTTTAGTGATAATGGAAGAAGAAAGTGCCAAAGCAGGGCTGCAAGTGAACATTAATTAATAATAACTGAATGCTGTAAAATCAGTTCTGACTTGACCCTTATCACGATTTTCTAGGTAGAGAATACTCAGAAGTGGTTTACCATTACCTTCTTCTGGGTGTGACCTGCGACTGTAGTTTGCTCATGGCTACACAGGCTGGCTTTTGTCCTAGAAGGCCCAGTGTGAAATTAAACTCTCAACCACTGGCTCCACAGCCAGATACTGAAAACCACTGAGCTATTAAGATGACACAAACTATGCATTTGGAAGAACTGCATAACCTTAATGTTGACAAAGAAAAAATTGAAACATTGAACGATTTTGTATTATTTAGTTTAACCACCAGTCTAATTGGAGACTATAGTCGAGAAATCAGAAGACAACTGAGACTTGGAAGGGCAGCAGTGAAGGAATTAGAATGGATCATCAAGAGTAGAGATGTCAGTGGAGACCAAGAGCAGCATTCTCCACACTCTTGTATTTCTGATCATTATGTACAGGTGTGAAAGCTGGAAAATAAAGTTGACAGGAAAAATTTGATTTGTTTGAAATAATGATGCTGATGTATGTACTGTTTTGTGGTTATGCTGGACTGCCAGAAAGAAGCACAAGTGAGTCCTATACCAATCAAGTCTGAAGTATTCCTGGAAGCAAAGATAATGAAGCTGAGGCTGTCCTACTTTGGGGACATCACGAGAAGACAAGATTCTCTGGAAAAGACAGTAACGCTGGGAAAGGTTGAAGGCAACAGCAAAAGAGGAAACCCAAATAAGAGATGAATTGACTCTGCAAAAGAAACTCCAGGCTCGAGTTTGCAAGAGGTGAGCAGGGCTGTTGAGGACAGGACACATTGAAGATTGCTCATCCATAGGAGAGTTGCAAGTCAGAGACAACCTGTCGGCATGGAGCAACAATAACAAACTGATAGAGAGAGCCTATAAAGTGTTTTCATACAGCTACCACATTCCAATACGCATAGTCATTGTATAAGTCCTTATAGGCTAGTTCTGATGTTGGCATATTATGTGTAGTGGTTGTTCAGTTTTAATTAATGCTTGTCACCCCTAAGGTGCTAAGGTCATTTATTATTATAGTTTTTATATTTAAGCCTAGCTATTTAATAAGATTTCTTGGAGCTAACATTAGTTGTGGTAGTCCTAAATGAGACCTATTGAAACTACAATATATAGCTCTTACTTCATTCCCATTTAAAAAGCAGTTGATATAAATGAAGAACAGGGTTTTGTTTTGCTGGACTTCTGAAAGTAACTAAAGAGTGAGTGAATATAAGATGGCGAACAGTAGATTTCTGGCAAGATAGCTCTTGAACTGCGTTCTAGTGTTTCACCTATCTATTTTTGTTCAGTTTGTCCTATATTTCCAGGGTTTTTACAGAACCTGCAGTGAACTATTGTTTCATTGGATTCTCTGGGGATCAATTACACAGCATTTATTTATCTTCAGTTCATCAGCAATTGTGTGCTGCATGATTAGCTCTGTCCCCTAAGACAAGCTTTGAGCTCACAGATAACAAAGTGGCATTTTTGTATATACAGTACCTAGTAATTTTCTGTTTATATATATTTGAAGCACTAGATTGGTTGATAGTTTGCTTGAAAAATAAAATAAAATAATTTTCAGTGGTTAAGAAGCTCGCCTTGTTACCTGGAAGGCTGAGAAGTTGGCATTTCAAGACCTGGGCACTCCATGGTGGATTAAGCGCCCATCTCTGTCCCATCTCTTGGTGACATGAAGGAAGGCTCATTTGGGCGTTCCCTTTCAACCCAGAATAATTTCTGACATGAAATAATAACAACAACAACTACTACAATGTTGTTGTTGTATGCAAATCTATCATTTGATTCACAGTTCAGGACTCAAATAAAATTAACAGTTTAAACCTTAACCGAGGGCCTAAGAACTGTTGTTGTTGTTGTTTTGCACCTTTGGTTAACTGTAGTGAACTGTGTTCTGACAGTGACTTCACATATTACTGAAGAAGGACAGTTATTGCAAACAGCATTTGTTTGGCAGTACTGCTTGTAACATTTCTAATAGAACAATTGTTTTCAAATTTGTTTATTTATTTAGATTTATATTGCCGCCCACTCACCGTGGTGACTCAGGGTGGCTTACAATCAATACAACAACAGTACAGTAAACAATAATAGTAACAGTAAAATAGAACCTCACAAAACAATACTATAATACTAAACAAAACACAGACTATCTCTCCTCCAGCTGTTGGTGAGGCGCCGGAGGTGGCGGCAAAGTCCTCAATACCATGGTTTCTTGATTTTTCTGATTTACTGTTGGAAATAATATCATTACTGTTTCTGTTGTTTCTATTTATATACCACCCCAATAGTGCTATGCGCTTTCTGGAATAGTAGCCGTGTTAGTCTGTGGTTCAGGCATCTCAGAAAACAAAACTAAATAAAATAAATAAAATAAAAAACAGTAGCACTTTAAAGACTAACTGCTATATTTTCACTGTTAGCTTTCATGGATCAAGTCCACTTCATCAGACAAGGAATGAAACTTTCAGGCATGTTCTTATATACCAAATTCAGGAGGTCGATGGGAGAAGGGTTGGTGTCAAGCAGGATGACAGGCAAGCAAGCACAAGAATGCAGTTTCACCCAGCCATTAGCAACAATAAACAGTTCACAAATTATTAATTATGCAAACTACAGCTAGTCCCTAGCAAGTTGGATACTGGAGTGCAGCATCTTAACTACTATGCTACAGGGGCTAAAAGTAAACCTGGTAGTGTGGGCAGAATGCAGGACATACTACAGTGGTACCTCACTTTTATTTATTTATTTATTTATTTTTAGGTTTGTATCCCGCTCTCCTCTGTTTCAACTGACTCAGAGCGACTCACATAGTCCCCTAATATCACTATTAAAGTGCAAACAAAAATACAGTAGCATACAATATAACAAAACAGTAAAGTACAATAAATATCATATACAGTAGTAGGTCAGTATACATTACACATCAATACACATTACAGTACTATCAAAATACCATGGCCTGTAGTGCAGCAAAGCAATAAGGTTTAATAAATATCATACAGTAGAACAACACACATCATAGTAGAAAACATTATAACGCAAAAACGTCCACCTGCGGCTATAGTCCAATCACAAGGTTCCACTGGGCAAGAGAAGGAGTCCCGTTGGGAGGGGGGCAGGTCTCATTGCCACCAGCCCCTACCACAGCTGTGTCTCCTTTCCCCGGGCCAGACCGGGTGAGAGAAGGAGTTCATTAAGGTGGGATGGCCGGGCGGGCGCGAGGCATGACATCGTCATTTAAAGAGCATAATGCATTCCACTGGACTGCTCTTTAAGCGAGTTTGCTCTTTATGCGACACTCCATTGTAAGTGACAAGTTCTGATGGGGGGGGATTGCAACCCCCGATTTAGTTGTTAAGTGAGTTTTTGGTTGGTCAGAGAAAATTCTGCTCTTTAAGTGTGTTAGTCCCTAACCAAGGCACTCTTTATGCGAGGTTTTACTGTACTTGGTTTCTGCTCCACCACGTGTAAATCCTGACATGAATAGGGATGGGTCATTTGCATTTGAATGGTTTGGATGAACAAGTGTGTTTGGTTTATGAAGCGCTTAGCAGCAAACTGCAATTTTTAAGGTAAGAAATGCCAGAGTTCACAAGCTCTCTGGGTAGCTCAATGAATTGGAGGAACCAGGGATTGGGAATCTGATTCCGTACTGTGCCATATGAGAGAAAAACTCTGTGTAGCCTTGGGCAGAAACCCAGAGAATCTTAAGAAGGTAGGGAACAATAAACTACTTTTGAGTAATTTATACATAGGAAAATTTTGGCAGGAGAATACGTTGAAATGACTTAACCAAATGTAGTTGTTGTTACTGTTGCATAAAAGTTGGGAAGCATTTTTATTTTTTAAACTAAATTGCTTGACCTTCGTGACTTTCTGCATGTTGTAATGCAGGGGTTATCTACCTTTTCAAGTTGGGGGCCGGCTCACGCTACCTCAAACAGTTGAGGGGGCCAGACTTACTGGTTGTTTGTGGCTGCCATAAATGAGTCCACAGCTGTTGTAAATATGACTCATTTACAGCTGTCACAGATGTGGCTGGAGTGAGGGCAAGGGGCAGATTTTTTGGCACTGCGGGCCGTAGGTTGAGAACCCCTGCTGTAGTGTATGGTGTGTATACATGTAGGCATACAAACAGGCATATAAATATGTGAATGAATAGGAGTTTGTAAGTTTACTTTAACACACCCCCCCCAACACAATGTTCTGATGTTCTGTTGGATTTAGGCTACATGACTGCCTGCAGGCAAGAAAGAGAAAATAATGTAGAGCTCTGTTTTCAAGATCTTCCTATTGAGGGAAATAATGTTAGTATTTTAGAATACCTCAGTTCTGTAGCACCTTCCTGGTTTAGAAATGTTGATTTGTCAATAACTTTAGAATCCCAATTATCTAAATTTCAATTACTGTACTTGTTTTCTTAAATGTTTTTTGTGAATCGTGTAACATTATAAACAACAACAAAATTACCATTCATCTGTGTGTGTAATTTGGGTATGTGAGCATATACATAGTGATTTTCCTTTGTCACAAGTATAGGTTATCTGATGTACTGTCAAGGAGATTATACTCCTGAGAGATTTCAGTTTGAAATGCAGTTTGTAAATACTGTGTACAATGTATTGTATTTCTTTTCTCTCTTGCCCAAACCATCCTATGAAGGAATTACTGGAACTAGTAAACAATAGCCAGGGTTTTTATTGTTCACTTTTCATTATCTCTCTCCCCATATCAAGTTTTGTAACACATGAAGCAAGGCTAAGGGGAAAGTACAACATTGGAACAGTTATGCAAGTTTTAATCAATGTAACAGAGGTATTTTTTTACTATTTCTTTAGTGGTAGCCATGTTAGGCTGTGCAGGCATTTCTTGTCTGCTATAACTCTTTTGTGTCAGTCTAGGATCCTGTCTATCCTATTATTTATGTCTGTCTTGCTTGTTAAAATTTGTTGTCAGTTTTCTTTCATACTCTTAAAACTATATATAAGGGTGATTGTAGGTGACAATAGAAGTTGCAAACCAAGGAAAGTTACTGCTGTGGTCTTTTGTATGTCGTTCCAAACCGAGTAGAGGTGAAAATGAGTTGAGGAACAAGGTCATTCTTTGAGCCTGGGCAATAAATCTCAGAGAAGCCTTGTTCATGGCTATTTTGCTGATCCGGTCCCTAGAAGTAGCCTTGACAGGGTCCTTTGTTTTCAATAGTACAGTATATCACTCGGACAGACTTGCCTTTGCTTACACAGCAAGGAGATGAATGGCTTGTGATTATGGAGAGGTGGTGATATCCCCCCCCCAAAAAAAATGTTGCAGTCCTAAATTGACTAGGGATTATAAGCACCAGCAAACATTATGGAGCTTTTTTTTTTAAAGCAAGCATGCATTGGATTGAACTGTAGGTCAGGAGAAGAAACAACCGCTTGGGGATTTGCCGAGGATCTGAACTTCAGCAGCTGAGACATTAACAAAAATCCCCTGTAACTGCTGAGCCTCTTTACAAAATGTTCCTCTGCTGCTTGCTCTGATCCACACAATAGTAGCTAGCGGTGAGAGATATGCTATCTGCTTGCTCATTGAGTTTGTCTGGCTAGCAGAGAAGAGATGGTGGAGAGGAGGAGAAGGAGGTGAGGATGTTGGTAGTGCAAAGGTAGACTTAGCAAGGGAAGAGTATATGTTTAAGGTTTGATTTGATTGATTTGATTTATTCGATTTGTATGCCTCCCACTCAGCATACGCTGGCTCAGGGTGTATGCTCGTTCTGTCCCTCTTCCTGTAGACCAGTTTTTCCCAACCTTTGGTTTTTGGACCTCAGTTCCCTGAAGCATAAGTAAGTTCCCCAAAGCACTGATCAGCCAATGTACTGACTTGGGCTTCTGGGAATTGAAGTCCCCCCTGTGGGCCCTGGGCCCCATGTTGGGAACCACTGCTGCAGACCTTCAAATGGCACTATAGTAAGGTAAAGGTAACCCTTGCTCGAAAGCTAGTCATACCCGACTCTAGGGGTTCAGTGCTCATCTCTGTTTCATAGCCAAAGAGCCAGCACTGTCTGCTTCTGCAGACATTTCCAATGGTCATGTGGCAGGCATGACTAGACACTGGAGCACATGGAACGCTGTTTACCTTCCCACTGAAGTGGTCCCTATTTATCTACTTGCAATTTCTTGCTTTCAAACTGCAAGGTTGGCAGGAGCTGGGACAAAGACGGGAGCTCATTCCGTCCTGCAGTATTTGGGTATCGAACTGCTGACCTTTCGCCTTCCAGTCAGCGTGTTATCCACTTGAGCCACTGCAGTCCCTATGTAGGCACAATAGAGTGGGGAAAAGTACCCTTCATGTGACTCTGGCCTTTTGTAGCCTGGTGAGAATCTCAGATATGCAAGTTTATAATCACGTGTATGATATTAAGTTCAAACTTAATAATCCTGACGGTGCTTGGATGGAATAACAACACTTCCCTTTTTAAGAAAAATAATAGGGTGATGGTTGGAATAGGAAACAGGTTTTTACTGCACTGAGCAAACTCTTCAAAATTGGTTTATGCTCTTATAGCATTTAAAAACATAGCTGAGTTTTTAGAACAAAATTGTCTTCATTTTGATCCCTTTTTTAAAAAATCCATTTTGATTTGGGCAAGAGCAAGCAAACAGTAGGGAGGCTTTGCCACATCAATAATGTATTAAACCATTACATTTGTTTCTTGACTATTATGGGATATAAGCTGCAGATGGATAGAGTGGGGTGGAGAAAAGGTGACTTGTGCTTTCTGATATTTCTGCTGGTTCATTATGAGCCAGTCTGAGGTTCTGATTTAAAGAGATGATTGTTTTGGAACATGTTTTCTTCTTCTTAATATTTGTGATGGACTTAAATCTTCCTTTATGGGTGGCTTGCTCTTTGTGGAAAGAACAGTATTTTAAACTGCTGAGATTTTTTGCCTAAGGTTTAGAAAGGCATTTCTATGACACCTTCTCCTCCTCATGAGTGCTTCTGTTTGTGTTGAGTTTTAGCTGCCAACGCTCCACAAGGAAGAAGTTGCACATGAACCAATATAAAAACTTAAGTAAGGATCCGAAATTGTAGACAGCACTCTTGCTGTTGGAATTTTTTTGAGTGCAATGTAATTTTCATGACTTAGTCCTGTCTGTTGACAGTTTCTGCTTCTGCCTCATGGAGCATTATGTTGATTAAATGATTCCTACAAAACACTAGCAATGTTATGAGACCATTTCCCTTTTTGTGTAGCTATAGAGTAGTCTAAATTTGGAAAGCTTCTAAGAAATCGCCTATCAGTTGTTCTTAAGTGTTGGTTAAGATAGAAATTTCCTGGTTTAATAAGTCTTCATTTATAAAGCTGTGAATAAACTCCTGTACATACTCTCTCCTCATAGTTTGGTGCATTGATCTTGGTCTTTTAAACTACAGTCCTTTATTACATCTAAATGAGTGTTGCAATTTAATGTCAGTTTTCTAATCAGCATCTGAAACTGTGGTTTATTAAAATTCTGACGTTACATCCAGGACAACTCATAAGTTATTAAATTTGTTGTGGCTGGGTATACTGATGTTTTCTACTTGCTGACATATAAAATGTAGAGAGAGAAGGAGGATCTCCACATACTAGGAGGTAAAGGTTGCCCTTGCTCAAAAGCCAGTCGTGTCCATCTCTAGGGGGTGGTGCTCATCTCCATTTATAGCCAGAGAGCCAGCACTGTCTGTATCTGCAGATGTTTCCATGGACATGTGGCAGGCATGACTAGATACCGGAGTGCGCAGAATGCTGTTTACTTTCCCACCAAAGTGGTACTTATTTATCTACTTGCAATTTCTTGTTTTTGAACTTCTAGGTTGGCAGGATCTGGGACAGAAATGGGAGCTCACTCCATCATGCAGCACTCAAGTCTCAAATTGCTGACCTTCCAGTCGTCAAGTTCAGTGTCTTAACCATTACACCACCACAGTCCCTAAATACTAGGAGACATTGGCTTACATTCAGTGTTCATGTAGAGTCAAAAAATAATTGAGGCTTGTTAGTCACAAGTAGCAAAAGATCTGTTGCTTTCAGTGGGTGTACTCTAGGGGTGCTAACATTGAACCTGATCCATTCAATTGGATCAAATTGAATGTTTAAAAATATATGGCTTAAATCCAATTAATGTGTAATGTAACACAAAGTAATAACTTACATTTATTTACCTTATTTACTTTATTTATTTTTAACTCAGTGCAAAATAAACTTTTCATGCTTACTTATTCTTTCAGGGTTAATCTACAATAGAAATGCTCTAGAGGTGAATAACTGTTTCTGAAACTTGCTTTTCCTCTAAATGTATCTTTGGCATTTTGGTGATTTTAATATAATAGAACCCTGAATTTTAGGATTCCTAATCTTTGTGTGGAGTGAAATGTGTGTGCTGGCTAGGATCTCCCCCGCCCCTGTTGTCAGCTGCTGGTTAAGGGGAAAAAGCACTATTTTTCAGTGGTTATGTACCATGGCAGTTAAAGCTATTAGCCCACTCTGGATGCACCTAATGCAAGGCATGCAAGCACAACCTTTCCAGATAGTTAATCATTCCTTGGCTCTTTGCCACAGTAGCACTAAGCATGTTCCTGCTGCTGAATCAGGTGTCCTACTTTGAGGATAACCCAAATGGAATAATATTTTTCCACTTCCAAATGCTTCATCTGAAAAAACGTGTAATTTGCTACTGGCAAATATTTTCTAAAAATAAGTTGAATAAATATAAAACAAACGGTTGTAAAATAGTAATCTTAATGATTCTGGAGCGTGTTTTTGTGTGACTGTGCACTTCAGCAACATAATCAATAGATACAAAAATGAATGAATTAAATCAGCTGTGCCCAAACTATGACCTGTGGGCCGGATCCAGCCCACAGCGTCTAATAATCAGTATACACCGCTCCTGGAAGCGGAAGTTAAATGTGTCTGTGCGTGCGCAAAACACTGCTGTAAAGCACTTGCGGCAGTTGTACGACAGTTGCGGGTGCATTTACGGCAGTGTTTTGTGCATACTCGTCTGTATTTTACTTCTGTTTCCGGTGGGAGGAACCATGTGACCAGCACACTCTACCACATGACCGGCCCATGGCCCGAAAAGTTTGGGCACCGCTGAATTACATTATAGCATGGTGTATAGTATATCTTGTTTGGAAATTTTGAAATGAATTCATACCCATATCCTAATTTGTTTGAGTTAGCAAGGTGAATGTTTAGTCCCTGGTTGAAAAGAAAATACAGTAAAACACCGGATAACGCTAAGACTTGATTCCACAAGTCTTGGTGTTATCCGATTTTTAGTGTTATCCGATCCATGTTAAAATCCTATGGGATGGATCGGATAACGTTAAAGCTCCATAGAGATACATTGTAACCGCACAGGCTTTAGCGGTTGTTATCCGATCCATCCCGTAGGACATTAACGTTATTTGATCCAATTCTCCTCCCCAGATTACTTAACGTTATGCGATTTTAGTGTTATCCGATCCAATCGTTACCTAGTGTTTTACTGTAGTGTAAATAAGCTTTGGTTACCACAGAGTCAAGATATACAGGGGTCTGTAAATTTTTAGTAGCTATTAATTTATTTTAATGGCTTGCAAGCTTTTGGCTTTCTCACTTTCTACTTTACTGAAGGAAGGGTTGGCTCTTTATCTCCCTTGTCCAGAGGGTAGGTTACAGGTAATCATCAATGAGGCATGTGTTTGCATATTTTTGTATGCATGTATTTATAGCAGTCTCTTCTAAACACATGACACAGATGTTGCATTCACCCATTAGCCAAAGCCAGGCAAGATACCAAAAACTGTGCCTTACTGTCCTGTTAAGTCCTTTACAAAGAAGTTACTTCTGTATTAGGGTGTGTTGAAGGATTTCCCTAGTAAATACCAGAACTATATTTCTGTTTAGGAGTTCCCTCCTTATATATTTCTGTTTAGGACTTCCCTTACAGAACTATATTTCTGTTTAGGACTTCCCTCCTGAACATACTGATATAGTTGTCAGTGGGAACTGTGACAAGAGCCACTGGTGTGTCTGTTCAGATGACTGGGAGCGTATCTGGTTTCCATTTGAAAGCCTGTCTTCCATGACCACTCATATTTCATGCTTAATAGGCATTTGGTTTCCTGAATGAAAACCTATCATTCTAGCTGGTACACAGTGCTTTGGTGATCCAGGTCATCCAGTGAGTTGGTAATACAGGGTGCGGCAGCATAACTTCCTGTTTTCAAACCTTAATAAAACCCATTGTATGAATCAGAAAATTTTTATTTGTTTTTTATAATGTAGGCGCATACCTAAAGTTTTGTTTTACACAGTTTTGAAGATCAAATCAGGTAGGTGATGTCCCCCATTCTCCATACACTGAGTAAACCGATTTTTGGTGTTTGCCATGACTCTTTCCAGCATAGTAGGCTATATGCTGGGTTGCGATCACTGAACAACCGCTCGAAAAGTAGGCCTCAATGGCAAACGCACGCTCCACACCATTCCAATGCATGATGGTGACTGAACTGTGTCGGGACAAAACTTTATAGTCCCGCCTCTCAAACGAGACCACAAGCGCTCCGCTACGACATCAACCGACTGAATTGCGCGCATTTTAAAAAAGGAAGTTATGCTGCCGCACCCTGTATGTACTATGTAGCTGAAGGACAAAATTTGCTCTGTTTTCCACATGGTTAAAGGCATTAGGTGGTAAGCTCTTAAATGGCTACTACTTGGTTTATAACATGGGATCCAGATACCTAGCCAAGTAGGTGAATTGAGGTGGGAAATTCAATTAGGAGGAAGAACACGGGGAATTGGTAGTGGTTGATAACTGCATAGGCAGTACAGAAACTGGATGTTTCCAAATGATATATAAAGTATTATGTATCATTATATAGGGATCCCTGATTTTAAGATCTATTTCCTGGATAGTGGCAGTATATCCAAAAGACATCCTGTCTGAGCTCTGCTTGATAGAGGAATTGCTGTTCAGAGGTCAGGTGTTGGTTACTGTATTTGTTGGCATATAAGACCAACTCCCCCCCCCCCCTTAAAATACACTGGGAAAATGGAGTGTGTCTTGCACTGTATATAGTGAGCTATTTTGGTAATAATAGGGTGCGTCTTGTACTCCGGCAAATATGGTAGTTTGTTACATAGTGGTCATATTCCTGTATATCACCATGTAACATAAAATTGTGCACATGCACATTTGCTGGTACTTATGACCAGGCAACAAGTATGTAATTAGCACTTCCATGTTGGCCCCTATTACAGCTATCACTTCCATAATATTGAGTTCTTCAAGTGCACCTATTCAATAGGATTTCAACCTGGATAACATAGACCAGTAGTTCTCAGTCTTGTGATTCAGATGTTCTTAGACTCAGCTCTCAGAATTCTTGGTCAGCACAGCCAATGGTGAAGACAGCTGGTAGTTTTAGTTCAAGAACATTTGGGGAACAAGGTTGGGAACCATTGATGTAGAGAAAGTAATTTTAGTCAGAACCAGTAAGATTTTTTACAAAACGTTATGTCTACACTTTTCAGCTCATGACATCCTCTGAAGAGATGTACAGTTGATTACTATAAACCCTTTGCATTTAATTAGATCAAAAATTATTGATTTTGGATTAAACTTCCTGAATGTGGTTGACTGTTGTACGAAACTAGGAATACAGTTTATATCTATCATTGCATATTTAGATGTCTTGTTTCATTGTGCAATTCTAAAAGCTTTGGTTAAGTCTTTCTTAATTTCCAAGAAAAACATGAAGATGTACACGTCATTTTTCAGAGCAACCCATAGCAGTTGATTTGCTGGGTTTTTTTAAAGGAGACTAGTTGCCTACTTGTCCATGCATTTTTGTAAGTAAACCCAGTCCAATTCATTATTCAGTTCTTATAAGGGCCAGCTTAAAAATTGTGTCTTCAGATAAAAAAAATGTCTTGCTGGGCTTCCAGAAAATAACCTTGTGATCTGGCCTTCCTAGAAATGTTTGTAAAGCAGCTGCAAAATACAGTATGTTGATCGTACAAACCTCATCCTTTTGCAGCTTCTTGTCACAAACAATACTGCTCATATGGTGAGCAGGCCCTCTGTGGGATCCCTATCATAGATGACCTGTTGATCTTCCTATGGGTTTTGTGAAAGGGGAAGGAGACATCAGCCTAGCTTGTATATAGATTCATTTTCTTAAGCAGTGAGTGGAGGTGACAGAAGTAACAGTTCAAGTCCTTATCTACCATTTCTTGGAATTACAAACAAACATATCCTGTAGAAGCCTGTTTCTGTCGCTGGGAAGATAGTATACATAAATGCATGATTTCAAGACAGTAGTGATCTGATTGAAATTCTAAAACACAGTCTTAATCTCCCAGAATTGTCTGCTACAGATTTAAACAGAATTAATTGACCCATAATAGCTTGCATTCCTAAAATTAGTTAACTCATATTCTTCAGCAATTTTTACGGATATGTTCCAAGAGGATCAAGAGTTCAATTGTGTTCTGTTCCTACATTCCAGTCACATGTGTGTTATTTTTGTTTTTAAAATTCCTATTGTGAAATTAAGCAGATGCCTTAAATATTCTAAATCTTATTCAATAATTTAATCCCTGGAATTAACTTGTTCATTTTCTTTAACAATGGATCAGAGCACACAACAAAACATAATATGGTGTAACTGAGGCTTGGCAGTTTTCAAATTTGTCTTGGAATGCAGTACTAGGGAATTTTTGATCCTGTAGATGATTTGGACTATAATTCCATAATCTGTTGCCATTGGCTATGCAGACTTGGGGTATCCGAGAGTTGAGAGCCAAAGCATGTGGTAAACCAAAGATTGTTCATCATTTGTGTTGCTTTTTGGTGGAAGGTTCAACAAATATTTCACTTAGTTTGACAAAGAAAGGAGGTTATAGGGAATTGTTTAAGTGTATAAAGTGAAATTTGTGTTTTCAATATTCTGTTGGTAGCTTTTGAGTCTCTGCTAATAATGGAAAGAAGCAAACTAATTATACAAAAGGACCTGTTAGATTCTGTAGCTGACAGAACCAGATTTATTGAAGATGATTCTCACATGCTTCTCTTCAGCTGCATTGTGATATGAATGTATCTCAATGGCAAAAGCTGCCATGTTGCCCAGTGACTTCAGAAATGCAGTTTCCCCAATAATCTCTTAAACTAAAATGGAATTTTGGCATGAACAGGGAGATAGAGTGTCATGTTTGTGGCATTCTTAATGACATAGCATATGCTTCCTGTCATAGATTTATGGGAAAAGTGGTTCTTTGAGTCCAGAACTTGTTTCCTTCTGAAACTACAGTGTCATTAGCAGATATTAAGTGATAATTGAAAACTTAGATATACTAGTACCATGGGTAACAATGAGACTTGGTTCCACAAGTCTCATCGTTAATCCGTTTTTTAACGTTGTGCGATGCATTGATCGCACAACGTTTTAAAAAAAGCTCACAAGAGGGCGCTCCGCCTGCCTCTTTGGAAAGGGCAGTGGGGATTTCATGTTTGGAATCCCTACTGCCCTTTCCAAAGAGGCAGGGAGATCACAGTGTGTGATTGGTGCTTGAGTTGGGGGGTTGAACCGGGGGGCACACCTGTTCAATTCCCCAACCCAAGTGCCGATCATGCGCTGCGATTGCAGTGCCCGGGCAAGTCTGGGGACTTCAGAAACAGTGCAGATCAGGTTTCCTGACATCCCCAGCGGTGGCAGAGAGCCTGAAATTGGTGAAAAATTGGAGTTTTTTCACCCAATTTGGGCTTTCCGGTGCCCCTGCTGCCTCTGGGCAGGTTGGGGGACCTGATCCGCGCTGTTCCCGATGTCCCTAAATCTACCTGGCAGGTGCTGCAGGTTCGAACCCCGGCATTTTACCTTGCAACACCCACCGGGTAGGTCTAGGGACATTGGTAACCATGTTCCCTTCACAAGCAAAGGGCTATCTGACCCTGGGATAGCCCTTTGCTTGTGAAGGGAGCCCTTGCGCCCGCAGCTGCAGGGTGACTGGGAAGCCATTCAGCTTCCCAGCCACCCCGCCACTATGAACAATTACCTTGGATGACACTAACAAATAGTTATCCAATGCAAAAAATTTTTTAAAATGCATCATTATCCGATTTTAGCATTATCCGATGTAATCGTTAGCCAAGGTATTACTGTATATATGTTGTTTGCCAAAATTGTATCCATATGTTTTGTTTTAGGGGAAATATTGCATTGTCAGGAAAAAAATTACAACACGAGAAAAATACTTTCTTGTGGCCTTGTATACAGAAGCAGACAATGAAATGGTTAAAAACACCCGAATTATACTATTTCAGGTGGTAGAGTGAATTAACACCCCGTATTTAATTTGATCACCTCAGTTTTATGTACAGTTGTACCTCGCTTAAAGAGCATAATGTGTTCCACAGGATTGCTCTTTAAGCGAGTTTGCTCTTTAAGCGAAACACCATTGTAAATGACCAATTGTGTGGGGGGGAGGATTGCAACCCCTGATTTATTTGTTAAACGAGTTTTTGGTTGGTTTTATTTGTTAAGCGAAGCAAACATTCAGAAAAAAAACTGCTCTTTAAGCAAATTACTCTTTAAGCGAGGCACTCTTTATGCGAGGTTTGACTGTATTTAGTAGATTGTTCCATGCAGTGGGAGAAAGGAGATGAAAAAGATTGGGTAATCATCTGTCCCAAGGATGTGCAGCACATATATTACAGCTGTCAACGGCCAGGTTTCTTATATAAGAGTGTCATGATATATTTATGTTGGTATTTTATTCCTCAGCTTCAAAACATTATTTTAGTACCCAATGTACTGAAATAGAAGACGCCAGTATTTTGGGCGCAGGTGATGAATGCTTCTAAATTTTGCTGTAAATACACAAGAGGTTAGGTTGAGTCATTACTCTATTCTTGTTCATAGTATTGTAAGGCAGCTATACGGCTTTGAAAGATACGTAACATCTTGTCAGTCTCTGATGTCAGACAGTATTTTTTTTCTCATATAATTATTTTCATGGCTTCTAGGTGGATATTCATTGGTTGCTTTCCCCCTTTCCCCTTTCTCGAAAATCGATTGATTTTTTGTGGGCTGTCCTTCTGCCTTTGACATCCTTAAAGCTGTTTTTTGCCCTTATGGTCTTACTGCTTCACCCTTTGGTCTCTGTGTCTTAGAGCAGGAGCACCCAAACTACAGCCCGTGGGCCAGATCTGGCCCCTGACACAATTTCATCTGTCCTGTGCCATCCTCGTTGTCCTCAGAAGCGGAAGTAAAATGCACCTATACATGTTTTGCTTCTGCTTCTGGGAGTGATGAGGGGAGCGTGGGATGGATGAATTGGCATCACGGGCTGGATCTGGCCCATGGGCTGTAGTTTAAGCAGAGAAAATGGCAGCTTGAAATCTATCTCATCCTGTTGCAAAACAGATTGCAAGGCATGTTTTACTTCTGCTTCTGGTGGGAGGAATCATGTGACCACCCACATTAATAGGGCAACAATACTGTGATAGAACACCACACCACAAAATACCAATAATGTGGCAATACAATCAAGCAATAATATAACAGTACAATCCAACAATACCGTGTAGAGATATCATCCAACAATAGAACCCCCCCCCTTTAAAATGAGAACTCCAGCTATGTTAGGGAACAAAGCGTTTATTTGCTCGTTGGATGTTTCTCATTTCATACTTTAGAGTAAAATTAGATGGCATTTAATGCTAATTTAGAACATTGTATAATTAATTCAGAAAGGGGAATTGTTTTCTGGATGTGGGAGGTGAAGCCTTGTGTAGCTCTGTGTGTTCAGTCTATCATCTTATCAGATATAAAGGGTTCCTGTTTAGCTCATCTGAACTGTGTATTTCCTGAAGGTTAACCATGTACAGGGCAGTATGAATTTTGCAATTACAAGATAAAACTTGCCATTTAAGGGTACACTTCATCCATGAACTTTATATTTAGTTAGCTTCTAATTCTCTATATCGAGCTGCAGTGTAATATGTATTCCTGAGCTAGATCCCCCCCCCCCGCCCCACCCTCGGAAGATAACAGCTTGGAAGCTTTGACGATATGAGAAAGCCATATTGAACTTATTTTCTCCTTGTAAATGTTCTTTGTTACAGACTTTTAGATCACATACATTATCAAGAGAAAGCAGGGACGTCAGCAGATTGTTGTGGAACCATCAAATGAATTAAGCAACAAATGACTACATGCTGAGGGCAGATGGAATTATATTTATGTGTGTCAGTTATGATTTGTCAGATGTCCACACACTGTGAGATGTGCTAGTCCCTATACTTATTGGCAGTGGTCCAAATGCTATGAGTTGCACGGTTGCTGTTTTGGCATGAATGTTGTTGTTCAGAAAAGTAGTGGCAACACTATCCTTCCATGTTAGCTAGTGAACTCACTGAAATATTTATTTAATCAGTCAGTCAGTTAATTAATCAGTCTGTCAGCTGCCTTTCTTGCAGTTTATTTGTTTGATTTATAATCCTGCCCAAATTGGTGCAAGCACCCCATAAGAGAACTCAAAAGTCAAGTCAAGTAAAATTCCTGCAATACTTACAGAATTTCGTATAGATATTGTTTCCTACATATGAGATATGCCTGTGCTGGCCAATCACAGCTTCATAAACTAGCTTAAATTTTCCTTTTAACTTTTTAAAACCCATTTTTAAATGATGATGCTGTCCAAGGTGCTGAGGTCATTGATGGCACAGTTGAATATCAAGTGCAGGTGTTCGTAACCTATGGACCATGGGCCGGATCTGGCCCATTGCACCATCCCATCTGGTCTGTGCCCTTTCTACCGACACTGTTGCCACCGTCCTTTTCCCCACCAACTGGCTTGGCGTGTCCTTAACACAGCTCCATAGCAGGGCAGATGTAAGAAGGCTTACAACATCCACCCTGCTACGGATTAGTGTTAGGAACATGCCAAGCAGAGGGGAAAGAACTGCAGGGCCGGCAGTGGAAGCAGCAGCTACCCGTAGCTGCTGACGTCTTTCCCAGGTGCCGCTCTGGCTGAGTGCAGGCAAAGACAGGCAGGACCCCTCCTACATCCACAGCAGGCTGGTAAACAGTGAAGCAGTGGCGTGGAGGAGTGTTTACAGTGGCAGTGGTGGTGTGTGTGTATGGGAGTGTTGGTGGCAGTGGTGTGGGGGGAAGTGTTGGTGGACTGGACTGGTTGTGTGTAGGGCAGTGTTGGCAGCGGCGGTGAGATGGGGACACCAGTCTGGCCTGCAGACAGTCTGAGGGGCCATCATCCTCCCCCAGGCTTAAAAAGGTTGAGATCCCCTGATCAAGTGTATCCTTTCCTTAAAAGGGAGGGGTTGTATTTCTGTGCTACATACGGTATATGGAAAACATCTTGTGCAGAGCAGTTTTTTTTTTTTTGGACAATAATTTTGTTGCATCTAATTGTAGAACTCCTATTACACAGATCTGCATGTGCAACGAGAATAATATCAGTATAAGTGGCAAGCCATTATTGACTACAGATAATTAACTTCTGATTAGCGACAGTTTTGGGATGTACATGTTTTGTGCAAAATGTGACATAGTTGCCTGCAGGTCAAAATCCTCAAAGGAAGCCTTTAACCCAGTCTTTCCCAATCTTTGGGTTTTTGGACTTCAGTTCCCAGAAGCCTAATCAGTTTTCCAAAGCACTGATCAGCCAATGTACTGACTTAGGGTTCTGGGTATTGAAATCCACCAGTGTTCTGCAGAACTTAGTTTGGGAAACGCTCATTGTTACTGCTAATGACATCACTGTTTCACATGCCTAGCTGTACAACAGGATATCAGCCTGTAGGTCTTTCTTTTAAACACTCTAGTTGTAAACAGTTTAGCTTAATAATGTTATGTTTCACAAAAGAAAGGAAGATTAGCTTTGGCTATATATCTAGAGACCTCCATGCCCACTAACCTATAATTAATACCAATAGTAGTGGCTCAAGTCACTAAGACGCTGACTGGGAGGCGGAAGGTCAGCATTCCGTCTGCAGGACGGAATGAGCTCTTGTCTTTGTCCCAGCTCCTGCCAACCTAGCAGTTCGAAAGCAAGAAATTGCAAGTAGATAAATAGGGACCACTTCGGTGGGAAGGTAACAGCGTTCCATGCGCTCCGGTGTCTAGTCATGCCTGCCACATGACCATGGAAACGTCTGCAGAAGCAGACAACGCTGGCTTTTCGGCTTAGAAACAGAGATGAGCACTGACCCCTAGAGTCGGATACAACTGGCTTTCGAGAAAGGGAAACCTTTACCTTTACTAGCAGAAAAAAGTTTCACAAATAAAATACACCATGTTGAGAACCCAACAAATGCACAGTGATACCTTGCTGAACGAGCAAAATATGTTCCATGCAGTTGCTCATTCAGCGAAAAACATTTCCCATAGGGAAATGTGTTTCGTTTTCCATGCACATTGGCGGGGCATTTTGGAACGAGAATGGGGACTCCCCCGCCTTGTTCCCAAATGCCCCACTGCTGGGATCCCTGGTGGTGCGCGTTGGCAGGGCGTTTGGCAATGAGATGGGGGACTCCCCTGTCCTTGTTTCAAAATGCCCAACCAACACACGCTGTGGGGATCCCAGCAGTGGGGCATTTTGGAACGAGGACAGGGAACTCTCCCACCTAGTTTCCAAACTCCCAGCCATTGGGATCCCCCACGATGCGTGTCAGCAGGGCGTTTTGGAATGAAGAAGGAGAATGTGCGCCATGGGGGATGCCAGTGGTAGGTCATTTGGGAACGAGGTCGGGGAGTCCCCAGTCTTGTTGACATGCCCCACTGACGTGCATTGTGCATCGGCGGGGTGTTTGGGAATGAGGACGGGGAGTCCTTGGCCTCCTTGTCTAATACCCCACTGACGTGAAGCTTCTCGTTAAGCAAGTTTTTGCTCGTTCAATGAAGCAGACCTTTTGGGGAAAGGCCTGCTCGTTAAGCGAGTTACTCGCTTAACGAGATGCTCGTTATGCGAAGTATTACTGTACTTTAAGAGAATCTGGTGTATATTGCTCTTAAATAGTCTTCTATGGCAAGCTCCTCACCTTGGTCTGCCTTATGTTGTTGGGAAGGCAGGAAACTTGTTCAAAGAAGCTGATAAAGAAAAGTTGGGGGAGTTGGATATCTGTAGCCACAGGAACAAGCAGTTAAGAAGCAATATGATACCCATCTCCAAATGTTTTAAGGGCTCTTCTGCAGACACTGGAGTAAAATGTATTCTGTTTTGTGTTTAAAAAATATATTCAGCTGAACATTGCAAAGGACTGTGTGCAGTGTTGGGATTCAATTTTTTTTACCACCTACTCTGTGGAGGTGGCCAGGTGACTAGGTGGGCATTTTAAAGCAAATATATATATATATATATATTCCAGTTTAATGTTTTAAGGAGGACTTTGTATGCCAAAAAGGCTCAGGACCAGAAAATGACTCACGGAGATGGTTGGGTCCTCCAGGGTTGCACCTCCCTATGGTAGGCAGCGAGGGATAGAGCAGCAGCAGAGGAAGCTGACATGGCTCAGACAGACACACATTCCCCCTCTCTGGACTTGGGTGGGAAAGGGAAAAAACATTTCTAAGCAAAGGTAGAATGCCCACCTATTTGAGGTTTTGCTAAAGTCAATTTCCTCCATTGGCAGGGGTCTAGCTGTAGTACATAACCTTTGAGAACCCTTCTGAATTTAAAATTGAAGGGTTTTGTCTGTGGTTATACCAAACAATGCTTTGTTCCATTAGCTGTGTCTTGTGAATAAAAAGCAGATTATCTGTTTAGATGCAAAATATATTTGAAATTAACATTTGATATTAATCTGAATTAGATATTATCCATGAAAGGAATATTTCTGATAATTTTGGTCTCTGTGCCAACATCTTTCTTGATTCAGGGTAGAGGTGAAAATTGGTCGCCAAATAGCTTTTGTTGTAACTTATAATGACTGTTGGAAAAAAGAGAACACATTCTTGCAGTATTCTGGGGAAAATATTCCTTCTTGAAACACAGTGTTCTTACTTGAAAACCTAGTCCTCCTCTTAGACATTTTTTCTCTCAGGAAAAAAATAATCAGTAAAATGTAACAACCTTTTTTCATATTGTGTTTAATGTTTTGATACAGATGGATTTTGTACCGAGCAGATACACGATATGTGTTAAATGTTTGCTAGAGGCAAAGAGAAAATAAGGAACATCTTTGTGTTTGGTTTTTGTTGTTGTTGTTGCTGTTTTGTCTTGAGGTATGCAATAGTTCAGGAGTTTTCAACCTTTTTAAGCTGGGGCCCGGGTCACACTCCCTCAGATAGCTTTGGGGGCCAGATAGCTATTTTTCCTCCACCGTATGGCACTTCCTGGTGTGGTGGAGACGGTGGGAGATCACATGAAATGGCGCATAGGCTGCATCCAGTCCACAGGTTGAGAATCCTTGCAGTAGATGTAAAAGCAGAAATCTGTTTCCATTGAATTGCCATATACCCAAGTTGCCATTTAACATAGCACTACACTGTGCTGGGAAGTATTCCTGTGGGGGATACGACATTTATTTCTGACAGAATTGGCTACCTAGAGTGGGATACTTCTGAAATGTTGTGTTTTTAAAGACCAGCCATTTGAGCTAGTCATTATTTGAGGGAATTGTGTTGTTATTGCTCAGGAAAGTTATTGTTTTATTTATGATGTTGCATTTATGTTATTAAGGGCTGGCATAGATTGAAATGATAAATTGGAATAGGCAAGTAACAGTAACTATTGGAAATTCAGCAGTAAATTTCCAATAGTTAAGGAGTCACCAGTTGTGTTCATCATTGTCTGCCAAATCACTTGAATGACATATGATAAGAAATACAGCCAGTAATGTATTAACTAGTTGCTTTATTTTTTCATATTTACATGGACATACAGTACATTAATAGCGGGATTCTATCCAATGGTAAAATACATACTTGTTCATCATTACAAATTGTATTATAATCATTGGTAATCCAAAGGCCTACAAATGTCATTTAAAAATTCAATTTTTAATTTTTTTTTTACCCAAATTAGACACTGAGGAGAACAAATAGGTCAATCTTAGAAGAAATCAACCCTGACTGCTCCTTAGAAGGTCAAATAGTAAAGATGAAGATGAAGTACTTTGGACATCAAATGAAAAGAGAGGATTCGCTTGAGAAAGCCTTGATGCTGGGAAGGGTGGAGGGCAAAAGAAGAAGGGGGTGGCCAAAAATGAGATGGCTAGATGGTCCATGGGGTCGCAGAGGGTCCGAATCGACTGTGCAACTGAACAAAAAAAAAGAAGACCCTTTTAATTTGCAAACAGTAGTCAATGGTTTCCCAATTTGTTTTTTTCTGGCCTAAAACTAAGTTGATAAAGTAACTTTTCCAGTCATTGGATCTCAAATTCGTGTGTTTAGTTTCTCACAGCTTTGTGTCCTGCTTCATTTCATTTTTTCCCAACCCATATGATGGTTATTAATGGTTTTATCTTTCAAATCCAAAAGTAAACCCTGGTCTTCAGTTCTTCCACTCTTGTCTTCTCCCCACTTTGCTACTTTCCATTTCTACACTGCACTCTGGAGCCCACCATCACCTTGCAGAGAGACAGTATAATTAGATAATGCATGTTTCTAAAATTGACTCATTGTATATTGGAAATACTATACAGTACTGTACCACTAAACTCAGTATAAAGTGGCACAAAATACAAACCTTGGTTTTGAAAGGGACAAGGGTGCAGAAATCCTGAGGGAAGGGGCAAGCAGCACAAAGCATGATAAGAGAACTTTTGTTTGGATCAGGGGGGAATTTACAACAACATCAATGCATAACCTGACATCTGGGATGCAACAAATGCTACAGCAGGAACATCCCTATTTTTTAAAAAAGGTTAAAACATTAGGATTTCAATTCTAAATCAAATAGGATATGCCTGAAGGATTTGAAGCCTGGTGCTTTATGCTTTGCTGTTCTCCAGGTTCAAGTTTTTTCAGTCTTCAGTACAAATTATGCTCAAGCATACCTTTTGACAGAAACATTTTTATCTTTCTTTACCTGGCCAATTTAATTACCAGCTTCGAATTCCTAACTAAGTGAAGACATGCTTACATGCTCTCTCGTCTGTTTGCAGTAATAGCACTTTTCATTATCTGCTTTGCTAGTCTTGCCGAGACTTGTTGGTGAGCAATACAATTGAGAATCCAGTCCTAGAGAAATCTCAGTATTTAATCTGTGGGCTTTGAACACTGATCTTATCTCCACCTCATCTAGTGAGCCATATTTTAATGTGTGTCTCAACTATTGTTTACACGGGACTGTTGAATTTCAAATGTAATGTATAAAATCTTCAGAAATGGGTAAAGCTGCACTTTTGGTTATGAATCTTTGATTACTTCATCCATTTCAGCAGAACTTTTCATATTTTATGGGAATCCTCCTTCTGAGAAGAGCATGAAATTGCATTTATTCTACTATTATACCCTAAACAATATTTAGTATAAATTTTTCACCTCCTTTCTTTTTAAGTAGGAAACAAAGGAGAGTTGTATTGAAAGCTTTAAAAATAAAATAAGCCTGCAGTTTTACTGTTCATATTGGCAGTGCAGTTTTGGGAACTGTGTTATGCGAAAGCAAAGTTGTAGTGCAAACCAAATATGTTTTAATGGTTGTCGAGTTATATTGAAGATCATGTCTTTGTAAAAATTTATAAATATGCTTTTTCAAGGCCAAGAAAACAATATCCTTGACAGATCCCAAAGAGTTCAAATCCAAGGCAGTCTTGTGCTGATTACAAAATACATAACTTCTAAAATGAATATAAATCAGTGCGTCCTTCACTGTCCTCCAGATACATGAGAGGACAACTGTCATGTCCAGTCAGCATAGGCAATGATCATCATGTGCTCTTTGTTTTCTGGCGACGCCAAACCCCAGAATTCTCCATTCTGAGAGTTCCACTTGTCAGATCCACATCTAAATTATGGTCGTGCACAAACCTAGTAGTTCAAAAGCAAGAAATTGCAAGTAGATAAATAGGTACCACTTCGGCAGGAATGGTAACAGCATTCCATGCACTCTGGTGTCTAGTCATGCCTGCCACATGACAATGGAAGCATCTGTAGACACAGGCAGTGCTGGCTCTTTAATTGTAAACAGGTGAGCTCCATATCCTAGGGCTGGAGAAGACTGGTTTTCAAGCAAGGGAGACCTTTCCCTTTATTGAAAGCCTCTGCGCTCTAAGACTTCATGACCTGGAATAGGCTGAGCAATAGACAAACTGCCTGTTAGGAAAAAAAAAAAGAGTTGCCCGAGAACTCCCAGAATGAGGAATTCTGCTTCTTGGAGTCCAAGGGGTGTATGTGAGGGAAGAGGCACATTCCTAATGATTGTGCTGCCTGGTGACAAAGCAGTTGTAGGCCACATCTGGAGAACTCTGGGTTGGGACAAGGTGTTTGTGGTATCTTTCCTAAAGTGTACTTTTGCTTCCACAATTTGTTTCTCCTCTAAGTCATTACCAGCTGGTTTTAATAATGGCTTCAAATAGAGGAATAGAAGTTCTGTTTTTAAAGATACCTCTGGAACTGGTATCTGACACCAATTAGAACCAGCCAAATGAACAAAAACCAGTTAGATCAATGCTGGAGATGTAAGACAGAAAAAGGAACTTGTTTACACATCTGATGGGGGTGTTGGTATGCAAAACTTTTGGGAATTAATAGAAAAGAAATTGAAAAACATAATGAATATTACAATGGTTGCAATATTTTTGTGTTTTCTTTTTCATGGATTTTTAGCAAAATAGCACTCAGTGCACTCTCCAGTTGAATCACATACATTTTGGGTACTCATTTTACCCTGCCCTGGAAGGATAGAAGGCTGAGTCAAACTTGATCCCCATCAGGATCAAACTCACAACCTTTTGGCTGCAGCAGTTTATTATCATTGTGATTGACTGCAACTCATATCCAAGAATGCAATTTTTTTCTGAAGCAGAAAAAATGTAATTGGAGTGAATTTGTTTAAGGTGGATCCCAGCTTGCCATGAAGTGACCCATACACTATGACAGTGGTCAGCAAACTTGGCTCTCCAGCTGTTCTTGGACTTCAGTTCCCAGAAGCCTTGATCAGCAGGAGTGCTGACTTGGTCTTCTGGGAATTGAAGTCCAAGAACACCTGGAGAGCCAAGTTTGCAGACCCCTGCACTATGATCACGGAACCATCCCCTGTGGCACACACAAAATGAGATGTGCAAGATTCAACACCGGGACTGCAATGGACTGCTGCAACCTTGAAGATATTGACAAAGTGCACCTTTGCAGCCAGTCCATCTAGCATGGCCTCTTCCACCTCCATGACTGTTGGGAATCAGAGTTCCTCCACGAGGGGGACCCTCACCCCACCTAAAGGGGCTCATCCTCCTATAGCCATTTGCCCCTTTAGAGAGTCAAGCTAGTTAACCGCTGCCTAACACTTGGTGTTGAGTTGCTGGCTATACAGTCTACTCCATTACCATAGTTGGATGTCCGGCCAAATATATAGCAGTTTATTATATGTTTATTATATTTATTATATGAACACTTATTTTTAAAACATATCCATTTCCTACTATTCATTATTTGTATTACGACAGTAAAGATGATAGTGCACAAAAAACACAAAATGGAGCCCTGGTGGTATAGTCAGTAGAGGGCATTTTTAAAAATTCACTACCACACTGTGGACGTGGTTTACTCCATGGGCATGGCTTACTCTGTGGGCATGGCCGTTTTGAAACAAAAAATGCAGTACCTCAGCGCCAGGCAGGTCCATTACCGGTTCACCTGATCCGGTTGCTGCTCATCACTGGGTACAGTGGTTATATGTAATATATAAATAATAAATAACTACGGTACCACCCGGGCTCCATTTTTGTGTTTTTAACAAATAATAAATGCAGAAAACTGCCAAAATGAGAACAAACTGAAAACTGTGGCATGCACTATAATCTTTAGCGTCATAATACAAATAATTAATAGTCGGAAATGAATATGTTTTAAAAATAAGTGTTCAAAGCTGGAGCTCTTACAAGGATAAATTTAATCAGGAGGAAGGAAAATTAGGAAACAGATAGGTCATACTTGAATTTTTCAGTCATACGATAAGATCACAATGTTAATTGCCATACAGAGTTCACTGAAAAATACAGCATGATTCCTCTTTGAGTAATATTTATTGGAGTTAAAAGGCGAAAGATTTATACGATCTGAAGAGAAAACAGAGTTAAACATCATCTTTGAAGATGATGTTGCTAGGGACAACTTAGAAAGTGAAGAATATAAAGAACTAAAAGGAGAATTCTTTTTGGGAGATCGACCACTAAAACAACGGATTAACAGTTTTCCATTAAAGACAGTATATAACTTGTGAAAAAGGTTAAAGAAAAGAATAGCACTGAAAAGATTTGTTTATTTATTTATTTGCTCAGGTACAGTAACAATCATAAAATACAACCTCACAAAACAACCAAAGCAGGATACAGACTAACTCCCCTCCAGCCATTGGTGGGGGCCTGGAGGAGGGGGGCGAGGTTTTCAGCCACCTGCCGGACCATGGCATCTTCTCCCTCAAGCCATTGGTGGGGCCCCAGAAGAAGGGACAAGGTTGTCAGCCGTGTTCCAGGCCATGGTGTCTTCTCCCTCAGGCCTTTGGTGTGGGTCCAGAGGAGGGGGTGAGGTCCTTAGCTGCCTCACAAAACAACCAAAGCAGAACACAGACTAACTCCCCTCTGGCCGTTGTTGTGGGCCCAGAGGAGGGGGCGATCTCCAATTTTAAAACTTTTGGATTTAAAAGATTGCCCAATGAAATCTTCAAGAGAAGTAAGGTATACCCTATCGCAGAACAAAGTATTATTAGTAAAGGAATGGATAGAGAAATGTAGGAATCGAAAAGAAAGATATGAAATCTATAACAAGTTAGGGCTAAACTGGTTCCAAGTAATTCAAATGGATAAGAGGGATAAAAGAATTAAAGAAAATGAAACAGAATTAAGATCACCAACATTGTTTGAATAGATAATTTATGAGTTTAGAAGAGGAGTGAAAACAATTCAGGGAACAGTAAGTAAAATATACCAGGAATTGAATTTTGAAAAGAACCCCCCCCCTCAATAATTACTAAGACAAGTGTGGGAAAATGACTTAGGAATTTATAGCAAAGAAAATATGTGGAATAGTAAATGTACTCTGAATTACAAAGACTTTGTCTATTAAAGAAAAGGAGCATAATCCAGATCCTCTGGAACCGGTATCTGACACCGATTAGAACCCGCCAAATGAACAAAAACCAGTTAGATCAATGCTAGAGATGTAAGACAGAAAAAGGAACTTGTTTACACATCTGGTGGGGGTGCTGGTATGCAAAAACTTTTGGAAATTAATAGAAAAGAAATTGGAAAACATAATGAATATTACAATTAAATCAAACCCAAAAATTGTGTTATTGTGAGAGATAGATGAACTTAAATTGGACAAAAACAATAAGGAATTATTACTTACCTTGTTATTAGTTGCTAGACAGTTGATAGCCAAAGAGTGGAAGAAAGAATTTGTGATAAGTAAAATTAGGTGGTACAGAGAAGTTTGGTAACTAGCTTTATATGAAAAATTAACAATGGAAGTGAATGCAAAAAAAAAAAAAAGCATTCAGTAATACGAAAAAGATGATTTTGGGAAATTTGGAATCTATATATTACACATGCTTTGGCAAATGAGGATGGAGTTAAGCCAGACCCAGAAACATTCAAATTTTGGGAATGTTAGTTTTCCTCTGAAGATAAAATTTACAAATTCCAATGTACAGCATGGGTGCTCATTCAAGTTAGTAGTACAGTAAAACCTCACATAAAGAGTTCCTCGCTTACAGACTTAACTCGCTTAAAGAGCAGAATTTTCTCTGAATGGTTGCCTCATTTAACAACTAAAACCAACCAAAAACTCGCTTAACAACTAAATCAGGGTTTGCAATTCCCTTGCCGGAAGTCACAATTGGTCATTTACAATGATGTTTCGCTTAAAGAGCAAACTCGCTTAAAGAGCAATCCTGTGGAACACATTATGCTCTTTAAGCAAGATACCACTGTACAATGTTTTGTATTTGTATTGTTCGTTACATGGTTTATAGTGTTATGACAGTTTGTTTTAAGTTCGTGACTTGATTTTTTCTAGGTTTGTAAGTTGTAAATCTGAGTATACTGTATGATAGTTGTGTTTAATAAAAATGTATAATAAAAATGAAGATGTTGCTAGGCATTAGTAAAAGCAGAGTAGGTTCTATATACTGATTTCCATATTTCTCAAGCAGTTTTAGAGTTTATTGATCACAGGGCAAGGAGTCAGCAGATGCTCACACTTATCCCACTGCGAGTCATGGAGTTTAAAAGTGCTCTGCTCAGATTGTGCCCCTCTAAATATGTGTGGCCAGGTTATCTTGCTGTGGTGATGGAGTAGACCAGGGGTGCCCAAACTATGTCCTGGGGACCAAATCCGGCCCCCGATGCCAAGTTATCCAGTCCCCGATGCCCTCATCACTCCCAGAAGTGGAAGCTGTGTCTGAATGTCAAATAAAAATGGAACTGTCTAACCCAGGAATTGTCAGCCTGTGGGCCGGATATGGCCCACATCACCATTTCCTTCCCCTCCACCACGCCAGGAAGTGCCATGTTGTGGAGGAAGGGCAAAATGGCCGTCTGGTCACTGAAGCTGTCTGAGGGAGCATGACCTGACCCCCGGCTTAAAATGGTTAAGAACTCCTGTCCTAACTTTAAACTCAGTTCCTGCAATGTCATAGTAATTAAACTAGGCCAAAAACATTATTTGAGAATGTCTGCATGTTAAAATAGTAGCTGCTTTGTTTTCTGCTCCTCCTCAGAAGCAACAGAAGATACACTTGCAGTAATACAAGTGCAAAACTAACAGGGTGGTGACAGGTGGTTGGGTAAGAGCGATTGTGAACTCTTCTTTGCGGGAGGGGGTTGTTACCCAATTCTGGGTGATTGGATTCACTCTCTGGCAGAGGTACTAGAAAGACCCAAGAACTTACAATGAGGCAGGTTTTTCAGTCAAAACAAAATATGGTTTATTGGGAGCAAAAGCAAAGGGAAGCCTATTCAGGCATATAGTCTGGCCAGACCTATAATTCTAAATAGCTAACCTTCCCGCAACCGTTCTGAGGAAAAGACCCCCTCGTGATCCCTGCTCACAAAATTTGGTGAACAGAAGATGGCCCCCACCCACCTGGAAGGGGTATTTAACTATTCTATCTAAACTAACTCTGCATGCAAGGGGAGGGGGCTGAAACCGGGAAGGAGGAAAGGCAATTAACATATTTTAATTACATGTAAACATAAAACAAAGGCAGCTCTGAGGTCAGAGACTTTAGTTACACAAAAGCGGCAGATTAAATCAAAAGCGGAGAGGCTGGTTCAGCAGAGGCAACATTGTTGCAAACTAGGGTCATAAAAATTCTTTTGTTCTTCTGGAAGGCAGGACCGGCCAGTCCATCTTCAGCTTAATGTGGTGTGAAGCTGCTTGGATGGACAGGAACAGATTAAATGCCTGTTACTTAAGTAAAGAGAAAAGTTTTAAGTTAAGTGGTCCCCAGGGTGAATTCCAGTTAACCTTTGTACCTTGCCAGGTGTGTGTGACTTGTCACGTCCTCTCTTCCCCCTCCCCCTTCCTGATCAACTTTGGGGTTGTATGGTTGTTCCCCACAGAATGTTGATTTCCCTCTTTAAGCTATGATTGTGCTCGGGTCAGTGTTCTAAAAATGTTGAATTGAACTTTGATCAAACCAGAGATATGAGTCATTCAGCTTCCTTTGTGAAGGAATAAAAAAAGGAATTTCTGCTTATCAGAACACCGGGCAAACCAGTTTTAAGAACAATGGAGGCAATCAGGGACATGTTTACATTCCTTGCCAGAGTCTATTGACTATCGGGTAATCCCCCTTTCCTTCTGGAGAGCATTCCAATCGTATGATTTAACTTTTGGCTTCTACCTTATTTTCCATGTGTGTGTGAGTGTTGTGATTTAATAAACGTTTTGATTAATTATAATGCTTTATTCAAAATTTCAGGTATCAGGGTCTTCCCAGCAGCACTGAAACATGCCTTGGTGTGCCCCCTCCTGAAAAAGTCATGACTTGACCCTACACTACTCTCCAACTATAGGCCTGTATCCAACCTTCCCTTTTTGGGGAAGGGTTTGGAGAAGGCAGTGGCACAACAGTTACAGGAGGTCCTTGATGAAGTGGATTATCTGGACCCTTTTCAGTTAGGATTCAGGCCCGGATATGGTACCAAGACTGCATTGGTCACGGTGTTGGATGATCTCTGGCGAGAGCAGGACGGAGATCATCCCTCTCTCCTTGCTCTTCGTGACTTCTCAACGGCCTTCGATACTGTTGACCACAGTTTCCTTCTGGAACAGTTCTGAGGATTAGGCAATACAAATTAGAAAATAAATAAATAAACCCAAAGAATTAGTTCAACAAAAACTGCTGTTCTGTTAGCTTTCATGGTATGTTAAAGAGTTGCTTGTAGGGACATTTTTCAGTGAAAAGCATGTACTAAAGGAAAATGTTGCTGGGGAAGTAAACATGTTGTTTCAGAAATAATTGCCCACTTCATTATATACCGGTACTTGAGCCACAGGATGTAGATGTTGCCTTTGTGCCCTTTAAGCATTAAAGAGGCATAACAATGATGGTAATAATCCAGAAGGGGGAGCATCATGGTACCAGTTGAAAACTATTTGTTTTAAGCCCTTCTTCTTCCGTGTCTAGGCAAGACATGAAACTATCAAAATGAAGGTGAGTTCATTCTTCAGTTCATTTTGTGAGAAAGATTAGCTGGCAACACAAGGTTGCCATTTTCAGGTTATGCCTGATTGTGGTTCAAAAATACCACAAGCTTCAAGAAAGTTCTTTCAGTTGTAAGCCCTGCAGACAAGTCAGTAGGACATAAAACTAGATTTAGTGACATGTGGATTAAAAAAAACTCTAGAGTAAAATCGGTTTCCCCCCCCCACTGTTTTCTTTAGATTTTTGAAGAAGATGCAGGCAATAATTTATTGTTTATTTTGTTAATGAAAGCTCTGTTAAAAAGATAATTTAATCATGTGGATTTTCCCCACCACTCTCCCAAAATAATATGTCTTGTTTTTTTAAAAAAAGTCTTTAAGATAGAGCTTGCAATGAACAGTATTCTAACAGCCTTTGTTATAATATTAAAGATGCCCCACAAATTAAATTCTTCTTGTAGTGTGATCGATTCCATTTTAAAATATCATTTTACTGAGTTCAATAGATCAATTCACCAGTGTGCCTTGTAAGAGCAGAACAAGCCTGTGTGATCTTGGACAAGATGCAGAGTCCCACCCAGGGGACCCCAGTAGACCACTACTAAGAATTCTAAATGTATAAAATCCTGAGAAAGGTTGCCATATGTTGGAATCAACCTGGCATTACACTGGTATAATTATTAAGTCTTTGCAACCTTTGTACATTTCGTATTCAAGTAATTGAAAGGGCAGAAGTATTAAAGCCTTATAAATCATACTCTTTATTGGGAATGCTATAAAGTGCTATTAGGAATCTATAACTCAACTTGAAAGCAGATTTTGTGTGTGTGAAAGAGAGAATGCTGTCTAGAACACTGAATCTATACCCTTGATGATAGAAGAGCCTACTGTGGATTGCTCCATGGAACAAATAACATTGTACTGTATAATAATTTGTCATTTTATGTTCTTGGTTTATCTTTTCTACTGTCAGAAAATACTTATAGCAGAAGTGTCACCCCAACCTGACAAGCAGAGATCCAGAGAGCTGCTGTGCATTGAGACATATGCTTTCATTTCAGTCATCTCTCGGTTATCCCTAAATGCCTTCATTTATTTCTTCTGTCCTCTGTTAAAACCACATTCATCTACTGAATTGTACCCTGAGACAGAGATGGATAAATAGGTTGCTGCAGAATCTTTTGAGCTTATAAATGATTTGGGATTCTTATTTTCTGTCAGTTTAGAAAACTTGTCCACAGGTTATTCAGTTTGTATTTTTGGCACAGTGGTTAAACTGCTGTACTGCAGCCAAAACTCTGCTCATAATTTGAGTTTGATCCTGATAGGCCCAAGGTTGACTCAGCCTTCCAGCCTTCTGAGGTTGGTGAAATCAGTACAGTATCCAGCATGTTGGAGGCAAAATGCTAGTTACTTTGTGAACTGCGCAGATAGTGTACAAGTGCTTTGGGATGGGATATAGGTGTAACTGATATTATTACGAGAAATCTTGAGGGGTGAGATCAATATAGATAGACTACGTCAGTGTTCTTTTTACCATGTTTCCCACTCAGACCTAGGGAAATTTCTGGTATTCAGTGATTCAGTACAAAATATGAGAAAACCTCTAGCCCTATGGTTCTCAACCGTTGTTGTTTTTTTTGCTATTCCCCATCTAAGCTTCTCTAAAATCCTGATACTACCCCAACCCAACATATAATTCTAATTATTCAAAAAGTGAACTCCTGTTCACGTGGAAGAAGCCTAAAAGGCCATTATCTTGTTAATAACTCATTCTTCAACCCCCCCCCCAAAAAAAAACCCAAATTGCCTCCCTGTGGGGCATGTGCCCCACATTGGGAACCAAGGATCTAGATCTTCAGGCAGCAGAAAATGATATGACTAGATGGTATTGCTGATGCAATGGGTGTAAAGCTGGGTGGGTTGAGGAAGATGGTGGAGGACACAAAGGGTTGGACTCGACGCGACTGAACAACAAAATCAATCATTAATGTGTGATTATTCATGTTGTCTTCCTGCTATGCTCTGGCAGACCATTAGCTGCACTATAACACTTTATTGTTCCTTTAAAGCAGGGGTGCCCAAGCTATGGCCCGGGGGCTGGATACAGCCCCTAGTGCCAATTCATCCGGCCCACAAAGCCCTCATCATTCCTGGAAGAGGAAGTAAAACGTACCGTACAGGCACATTTTTACTTCCGCTTCCAGGAGCAACGAGGGCTTCGTGGGCTGGATGAATTGGCATCAGGGGCCACATCCGGCTCCTGGGCCTTAGTGACCAGCTCCCTGAACCACGCGATCAGCCCACAGCCTGAAGTCTTTGGGCACCCCTGCTTTAAAACTTCAAGACTAAGCATTTCCAATCAGGAACAAAAACTCGTTGTGAATGGAAAGGATCTTGGGGGAATGAAAGGAGCCTCATTTGGACATCACCTGAGTGGAGTTTCTCCAGCAAAAATCCTTTCAACCCAGAATAATTTCTGACACTAAATTATTGTTATTATTACAGTCAAACCTCGCATAAAGAGCATCTCGCTTAAAGAGTAACTTGCTTAAAGAGCAGAATTTTCTCTGAAAGGCCGCTTCGCTTAACAAAACCAACCAAAAACTCGCTTAACAAATAAATCGGGGTTTGCAATCCCCCCCACAATTGGTCATTTACAATGGTGTTTCGCTTAAAGAGCAAACTCGCTTAAAGAGCAATCCTGTGGAACGCATTATGCTCTTTAAGCGAGGTACAACTGTATTCTACTTTGAGCTGCTGTTTTACTAATCTAAGGTTGGTGAAAATTGTGAAAACTTTGCATGTTATAGACTAGTATTTTAGATTTTTGATTTGCATTTCTATTTGACTACTTTATTTAATTCCACTACACCCTAGGACATGCAAAATATAATACGATGTCAAATACACACAATTTTGGCCTGTCAGGCATACCCAGTAACTTACTGAATTCTTATCATATAAGCAGATCTCTCTATATAGACTTTATCTCATTTTCTGCAAGATATATCACAGCAAGTTTAAGCTCATTGTGAGAGACTGCTGATCTTGTACTTAAATACAGATAGCTCAGGTTCACCCAAAAGAAAGGGAGGTGTAAAAATCTAAAATTTCTTGGCAGCTACTAAGAGTTGCCCTATCAGCATAGGTTTTGAACAAGATTTTAAAGTTGTATCAAATCTTCACACATACTGTACTTTGAGGTTAGTAGAGCTTACTTTCTGTTACAGAAAACCTGTTTCTTTAGTGCTACATCCAAACTTTTGGCTCCCTATGGTTGTATTTTGCATAGAATTGGCCTTGTTACGTGAGCAAAAATTAACTGGAACAAGGCAGGTAACCAAGGAAATGGTATGTTACCTCTTAATATTAACTTACTACCTGTATCACAGTGCTGTGGTAAACCTTGCTCACCTAATGATGTGACCTTTGGTTACAGTGAGTAGCAGCTTATCCCCCTCACTGGAGATAGGCTCATGTTTTACAGAAAACCAAAAATGACAGTTTTGTGAAGGGAAAAAGGAACCGAAGATGAATAGAAACAAAAATTACATCAAATGCTTATTTACTTGGAATGATCACTAGACTAGAATTCCAAGAAATTAAACTGATTATGTCAGAGAGGCATAAGTTGAAAGGCCAGCATTCTGAAAAGGAAAAAAGTTTGATGATGATGATGATGATGATGATAATAATAATAATAATAATAATAATAATAATAATAATAATAATAATAATAATAATAATAATAAAGTTGGTAACTAGCCCCAGTGGTCTAAGGTAATTCTTGTGTGTTGGGTAAACCTAATACCTCTGGTAACGAACCACCTTGTACATCTGTTGAAAAATTCAGATTGTTGAAATGTCCCTAATTCTTCTCACCTCTTAAATTATAGATTTCTAATGGTTGGGATTTATCACATCTAGTTTTGTACACTCTTTATATCAAACATGTCCTTTGTTGAACTTAAGCGAATTTATATAATTGTTTCCTTCTGCCGATTTTAAAAATCATCACTATCCCTGTAACATAAATTAACATGAGAGGTAGTAACTGGCAAAATGTTAATGGCTAACATTAAGATTTGAGCCATAGGTCTTCTCAATTTTGGATGGCTGGATCACTCAAGATCAAAAGCCTTGGCTGTGAATCAAAGTTTGATTCCCTACTGAGCTATTTGGTCTTGGGTCAGCTACACAGTCCCACAGTGTCACCAAAAGAAGGGAAAGGTAAACTCCTTCTGAGGATTCTAGATCTACAGAATTCTAAAGAAGGTCTTCATAAGCTAGATTTACTTGTTGGCAAATAATTAGGTTGGATAACTAATTGAGAGACAGCTAGATGGGGATTTGTCCCATGGTTTGGGCTGCTCTGTGGAAAAGCTGGTTCACTCCTTTTCCTAATGGCCACTTAATGCACATGCCATTGTGGACCAGCCTGTAGCCATGCATCAAGCCCCTATCTGTGTGTCCTCCAGATGAATTTGATTGTTGTATTCCACCTGGAGCTGTAGTGCTGCACGACTGGAAGATGCTAAATTGGAGGAGATTGCTTCAGTTGACGTCATTCCGTTCTCTTGATTTGATGAGGCAGATAGTTTGTCTTAAAAGACTTCCTGTTAGATTACTAGAATAAGACAAATACTCCTGTGTTTATGAGCATTTCACCTGAACTTTACATCTCAAGTGAAACCAGAGCCTCATGTCATGTTGCAATGAAACAAAGCTGAGGGTTTTTTTGAGCATATTTAATCCACTGTGTTATATAATGGTTGTGTGAGCCAATCTGGAAAGTTTTCACAGTTCTAGAGGGTGTAGGAAAGGGCAGGTCAGAAGCAAACAGCATTTTTCATGTGAGGAGGGGGATAATCATATATTTCTACATTTTACAGAGTTAGGATTATGACTTTTATTTGTTAGTACAGGTCTGGACGATTCAAATTGAAGTCAACATCACACAATTTGTGTGTTTTAGTGGCTTTAAAAAGTCTTTATATTATGTTTTGAAGGTAGCTTCTTACTCAGTCCTAGTTATACCTATGGATATATTTTCCAGTGATACTCCAATCCCCCCCTTCCTTGTGAAAGGTGCAGGTGCAATCATTCATTTTATAACTGTAACTCGCATATGTTTCCCCATTGCTTATTCTATCATCTTTCCACAAAAAATAAAAATAATTTATTAAATGCTAGGATATTCATAAAGGTAAGGCTCCGTTAGTTTAGGGTAGAGGAAGTGTTAAATACAATAGTGCAGTATTAAGTCTCTATCTGTGCCCCAGCCATGGGGCATACCATTTGCATGACCCCACAGTAAGGGCTGAACATAATGTTTCTGTACTTTGGAGCCCATGTGAGTTTCAAATCAGTGATTAATTAAAAAGAAGCTATGGTGCCTTTTGAACCCACTTTTCTGTAATTGTTCTTGGCACAAGTCTAGAAAAACTTCGTAGCTCTCGTTGTCAGACTATAACCTGACTAGCTGTGCTGTCTGGTTTTTTCTCACTTTGCATCTCAGAGAGATGCAAAATATTAGCTGTATCAACATACCTTTCTTTTGGAAAATGGACATAAGAGCTTGCTTAATGTTCTCCGATGACCCGTCCTTCCATCTTCAGGAAACTATCTTATCCTGTATTAATACTGTACCTATAATTCCTTATCAAGAGATGCCAGAATTGATATTTATGCATCCAACGAACAATCCTTGTGGAGATGTATCCAATGATTTGTTAAAATTGGTAATCCACTATACTGATTGTTCAGAAAAAAATTTATGAGCACAAATTGGGTGTGATCTAATATTTCTTATCATGGCACCTACATAGCTCCCCCCTCCCCTTTTCCCTTTAGCGAAGTACAGTATCTGGGATTTGATTTTGTTTAACGTGGTTAGTTCAGAAGTGTTTTGATAAGTGTATGACACTGCATACAGTTTGGTTCATTTTGCTGTTCTGCCTTGTTCCTTTAGCAGTGGGGATGGGTGGTTTTGGTTAAACTTCTTTTCATTCTCTTGACTACAGACAAGTTCAAAATGTTAATAAAAGTAATGAGAAGGTTTTTAAAAATATTTCATTGAAAGTCAAAATTATTAATCTGGAAATAATGAGTTTTATTTAAATAATCCCCTTAAGAGAGGCTGAGTCATTGGTTTTAAGTTGTTGACTCCGGTGATATTTTCAGCTGTGATCTAATTCTTTCCTGAAAGGTTTCTTTGAATCCTGTGCTGTAGTTTTAACACCTGTTCAAATAAAAAGTTAATTCTTTGGTGACCTTTTCTTTTTAATTCTGATTTGAAGGAGAATTTGAGTATAGGTTTACTTGGGGAAGGTTTATTTTGGATAGGTTTACTTGAGAAAGGAACTTGCACTTTTTGTAAGTGGGTAAGAATTGTATGTAGCCATTTATATTCTGCCATTTTCCAAAAATGTCTTAATGGTTATAGCCTTTGTACAAAAGAGAGGGGAATTCTGTTTCTCATTAAAGGCAAAGCCACTAGTCAAATTAGCAATTAGTCTTTAAGGTGCCATAGTGTTTTTTACTTACTCTACTTTTGTTTTCTTTTGTTTCTTCTCTGATACATCTGCACAAAATAACATGGGCACTGCTCTGATAGTCACATTAAGCTAGAAATGAACATGGGATAATTATTTACACCCCCTGTTAGCATGTATGTGCATATTAGTGCACAAAATGAAATCCGGTAACAACAAAATAAATTATGTTTTATTGCTGGGAAAATAACACTTTCCTGCAACAGATGTGCTGGTTAGGGGAAAGATTGCCAACACACAATGAATAAGAAACAGTTGCCACATATATTGTGCAGTGAAATGATCATCTGTAATAGCTTTGAATGGAAGGCTTTTTTATATGCAGAACCATTTCTCTGTTTTGATAAGAAACACAGCAGCTGGTCATCTTGGATTAATTAATAGCTATGAATTTAGACAGTCTTCATTTCTTGGGAGTTGCACAAACAGAGGTTTTCCTAAGATCTAATTACAGAAAATAAATGGGCAATGCTATTTATATGCTAGCATCTATACTCAATAGTTTAACTTAGGCTAGCAATATTATTTCTTCGTAAGATGCTAATGTCTGTGGATGTGTTAATTGCTATTGGTTCTTGTTCTGATCTTGCTATTTTGTCTGCCTGTAATTTCTTTTGATCTTCCAAAGCCTCATTTAAGAGATGTATTCTTTTATTTCTTTTCTCTTCCCCAATCATGGCAGCAGATATCGCTGAAATCGTGTTGGTTCATTATCTAAAGCTTTTAAATAGCCTTGATGTCAACCTCTTTTACAAATGATTCATTGATTCTTTAATAATACTACTTGCTCTATTTGATATACAGAGATAAGTCCCTATTCCCACAGAGTTATATGTAGCCAGGTCTGGGGTTTCCTCATTTTTATCTTCTCCTGAAGTATTTGAAAGACTAAGAGATCCAAAAAGCTATTTCACTTTTGAAAGGGGATGGAGGAGGAATGATATCCTAGTCTAAAGGTATTTTTGATATTTTTCATTCATTAGAAGTCTTTGATGGAGGTCAGCAGATTCATCAATACTGGCATGGACTCCTGGAACTGAATCAGTGGTACGGGTATACAGAAGGCAGATGAAAGGGCACTGCATTATAGTCTCAGGACAGTCTTCATGGCTGATTGCCATGAGGATCACCAATATTCAGATTTGGATATGGCAGAGGAAGAAGAATTAGAAGTCTCTAAGCTTACATGTGGTTTTCTGAAATTGTACAGGTTTCTTCCCTGGAGGCACCTTTATGATGTACACTATTGTATATTATTTCCATGTAAAGTGCTATACCTCTCCACCCCAAAGAAACCAGAGCAGGATTAAAGCAAAGAAAATAGCCTCTTCACTGTCAATATTCTTCTATGACAAAAAGCAGTGCACCTGTCCTCCTGAAATTTTGCAGGTTTCTTACCTAATGTTTTTTCTGTGTCATGTTCATAGTACTGTAATTATCCACAAAGGTTTTAGGGGGATAAATATATCACCTTTTGGAAAACTGTAAATCAGGAGTTCTCAGCTTTTATAAGCTGGGGGCTGAGTCACGCTCCCTCAGACAGCTTTGGGGGCCCAACGGCCATTTTGGCCCTTCATCCACCACATGGCACTTCCTGGTGTGGTGGAGGCGTTGGGGAGCCACATGAAATGGTGACACAAGCTGTAGGTTGAGAATCCCTGCTATAAAGTATGATAATCTTTCTTGTTTCTGTTGATCAGAAACCTGACAGTTTCATCTATTTGGCAAACATCACCAATCCTGTCAAAGAATAACAGCATTTCTTTTTATTATTTGAATAGTCATAGCACAAAATGTCTCAATTGATTTGCCTAAAATTTGCGAGCATCCTCTTTATACTGACAAATTTCACTCAAGTCAAATAAACAAACCAAAAGGCAGACACTGAACTTGACGACAGGAAAGTCAGCAGTTCGAGACCAGAGTGCTGCATGACAAAGTGAGCTCCTATCTCTGTCCCAGCTCCTGCCAACCTAGCAGTTCAAAAGCAAGAAATTGAAAGTCAAGACAAGAAAAAACAGAAAAAAATATAACAAGGAAAAGTTAAAAAATTATTTATTTTAGCAGTGATTTTATAAATCTAGGCTAATATATTATATTTTGTTCCGGTCTACATAAGTACTTTCATTTTTGCTTGTTTTACCTAATTTTCTATAAAACATGATAACACCACTTAACCTAGGGGTTCCCAACCTTTTTAAACCGGGGGCCAGGTCACGCTCTCAGTCAGCTTCGAGGGCAGGACAACCATTTGGACCTGCCTTCATGATGGGGTGGCCATTTTGTCCCAACAGCTTCAAAGGGATGGCCATTTTGTTTCTCTAATGCCCTTTGAGTGGTGGGGGCCACATGAAATTGTGTCATGGGCCATATCTAGCCCACAGGCCTTTGGTTGGGAACCCCTGGCTTAACCAGAAAGAATAACCAAACCTCTAGGTTTAGAACATAAGTAAAAAACCACCCTGTGCTACCTCCATCCCTTGGGGACTTACTATTCCAGTTATTTATTAATAATTTCATTTTCAATCGTAATTTGCTTTCCTAAAACTTGTTGCTTCATGTACAGGTTTGTACCTCTTATTCTCTTTCAATACATATTCGATGAAGGGCTTCCAAATGTCACAGAACCAATTGTTTTTTAATTATGGTAACCCTTTCCTGCAATTTAACTTCCAAGTAAGCTTATCATTCAGTGCGATGTCCCAAACCTTTTCTTCTATTTTGAGGTTGGGGTTGCCTTTCTAATTTTTAGCTGTCATTAATCCTGCTAGCGATAGAAAGGTTGTCAATAATTCCTTTTTATCTTGATTCACATTTAACTTATCCAGTTCCTTTACAATTACTACTTTTGGGTTTAGTTTTAACCTTGTTCCCATGATCTTGCTGTCCTCCTCCAGTCTTGGCCAAAAATTCAATATATATTTACAATTCTGCCACATATATACATATACATTCCCAAACTGTTTTGACACCTCCAATATTCCCTAGATTTTGCTTGAACAATTTAATTGTACTGGAGTAAAATACCATTTCAGTAATATTTTAAAGTTACGTTCTTTAACTCTAACTGACATATTTCTCATAATACTTGCATCGCACTTCTTATTCCGAGAGTTTTCTCATATTTTTATATTCACAACAGACTGCACCTTGTAAGACTGGTAAAAACAGGCAGGTATAAGAGTGGGATATACAGGGCTAGTTTGAGAATATATACCCTATTTGCTGGTGTAAAGGTAAACGTCATTCTTGCTCAACAGCCAGTTGTATCTGACTCTAGGGTTCAGTGCTCATCTCTGTTGATAGCCTAAGGGTCTGTTCTGTCTGCATCTGCAGGCATTTCTGTGGACATGTGACAGACATGCCTAGATACCGAAGTGAATGGAACACTGTTTACCTTCCCACCAAAGTGGCACCTATTTATCTACTTGCAATTTCTTGCTTTTGATCTGCTAGGTTGGCAGGAGCTGGGACAGAGGCAGGAGCTCATTCTGTCACTGCTGACGTTCTGCCTCCCAGTTAGCGTCTTAACCACTTGAGCCACTGCAGTCCCTTGCTGGCATATAAGACCCACTCCCGCCCCCTTAAAATACACTGCAAAAAGTGGAGTACATCTTGTACTGTATATAGTGGGCTATTTTGGTAATAAGAGGATGCGTATTATACTCCGATGTGTCTTATACACTGGCAAATATGGTATACAAACTGTCATGAAGGATGTGTGTATGCGTGGATGTATGTGTATGAAGGGCATTCATTGACATGATCGAAGACTGGTCAATATGCCTAGTTGCATAGCTTGTACAGTACATGACTTTGGATGTTACAGAAAATATCTCCCACAAGAGAAGCCAAGCCTTCACATTTTCATATCTCCCAGGAAGACAAAATGAGGTGTAGATATCTGTAGTCTTCACCTTCAGTTACTCTTTATCCCAACTGTTCTTCCTCTTGAATAAGCCTACAGTTGGCCTTCCTGGGTGGGAGAGGACAGATTTGTGTGCACAGCTCATATAAAACTCCACCTATTTCCTCCATGGAGAGGAAATCTGTGTTACTTGGATAGAGAACTTGTTTTTGCTGTTCAAACTCCAGAAGAAGAAGCAATATTTTCCAGAATATCACAGGAGACATGCCTTTTAAAAAAAATCTCTATCAGGTATACAAGTTACAGCTGTTTCAATTTAAGTATGACAAATTCACCCATGGAAAACTCTAACCCTTGACTTAGTCTTTATCCTGAGTAGTTTTGTCCCCTACTCAGGCACATAAGTGTCTTTTTGGATGTGAAAAAGAAATTTTTACAATTATTATGTTCAAGTTGGCAGATCTAGACTTCTTACTTGAGAAATATCAGCTGATGAACTACAGATTGCAGATGAAATTGTTGAGTGTTTCTTTGCTCAAAGAACTGAATGTCAGTGTGTTCAGTCTTGATTATTGTAAATACAACTGGAACACCGCAGTGAGTTTGGCATGCAGTATTTCTTGAGTGGCATACATGAAAACACTCCAAGGTTTTGTTTTGACATACAGTACATAAAATACCATTAGTGCTACCAAAGAATTAGTTTCTAATTCTGCGCCATATATTTGCTCCTATTTTTTAAATGGCTATACAGCCATGTTAATATTTACTTCTCCACATAGTTTACAGCAATGGTATTTATTTCTTGATACTACACTGTAAACAGTGTAGTATCCCCTGAGAAACCAACCCGTTCCTCAAGCAGACTTGTATGCATGATGTATATCTTCCTGTCTAGCAGTTTGAAAGCAAGAAATTGCAAATAAATAAATAGGTACCACTTCGGTGGGAAGGCAAACAGCGTTCCGTGCACTCTAGTGCACCTTTACTTTTAACTAATAGGATTCATGAACGTTTGGATTTCCAAACTGAGATTTGCATATGGATGAGCTGGATCAGATGTTCTCTGCATTTACCCTAGACCAGTGTGGGCAAACCAGTGGTATGCATGCCAGAAGTGGCACACAGAAGCCTTTCTCCTGGCATGCACACCATCTAGGGGAAGCCCTACCCTACACAACCTGGCCAGCACTTCTTCCCCACCACTCCTCTCTCTCTCTCTGCCAAAGGAGAGGGGAGGTTGAACTCCCAACTGGGAGTCTGTGGCTGAGAGAGTACCGACGGGTGTGTGTAGGAAAGTCTATGGGGGGGGGGGAGGTTAGAAAGTCCTGATGAGAGGGTGGGAAGGCTTGATGGGGTGGGAAGGCCCAACAGGAGGGTGAGAAGGTCCAACGGGTTGGGAAGGATGTGGAGGCCTTTTCCAGAACCTGGGAGGCATTTCCAGCGGCTGCGTGGGGCTTTTTTTGAGCCCGGGAGGCTTTCCTGGTGCAGTCGCACAGCGCTTGTTGGGTGACAGTGGTGGCAGAACCTGGCACCAGGGGGAGGGGTTGTCCGGGGGGTGGCTTGCCAAGACAGCGGTGTGAAGTTGGGGGGTGCGCATATGCACACATGTGTGCAGCTTGAAGCATGCCGTTGACATCACCAGCACGTGTGATGCCAGCCATCCATCTCCCCCCGACCTCCTTGGGCCCTGGGTCTCTAAAAGGTTCACCATCACTGCCCTAGACAACCTTTGGTATTTTATGAATTGTTCTAACTGCTCTGTGGTGGTGAGTACACAGAAATGGCCTCCTCAAAGATTGTGGTATTTTTTACCCACAATCCGCCATACCCTGGTAATGGCAACCTTGTGTTGACAGCTATCTTTCTCACACTAGGTCAGGCGAAAGGAACTGCAGAATGAACGCACAAAAAGGTGCATTCATTTTGGCATTCACGTCTGGCCTAGACACAGAAGAAGAAATTATTATTATTATTATTATTATTATTATTATTATTATTATTATTATTATTATTATTATTATTATTATTATTATTATTATTATTATTAGTCAGAAGTTATTCTGGGTTGAAAGGATTTTTGCTGGAAGAACTCTGCTTACGCTCCTTTCATGTCCCCAGGATCTTTTCCCACTGAAGTGGTCCCTATTTATCTACTTGCAATTTCTTGTTTTTGATCTGCTAGGTCTGCAGGAGCTGGGACAGGTACAATAGCTCATTCTATCATGCAGTACTTGGGTCTTGAACTGCCGACCTTCCAGTTAACAAGGCGAGCTTCTTAACCAGAGAGCCACCTCAGTCCCTAGAAGAATCTTTGGGGACAATGTACATCCCTGCTCTTCCTTTATATAATGAAATGGACTATTGTCCATGAAAGCTTATTTCATTGTAGATTTTTAAAAAGTCTCTAAAATGCCACAAAAGTCTGTTGGTTTTAAATAGTAGATGCTGATTTTTAAAAAAAAGACTATTAACATTCCATTTGTATTAAATAAAATGGCAAATACTAATTGCTTGCTAGCAAATGGAGCAAATAAACATTTTGTTTTTTACATGTAGTTGAAAACAGTAAAATTGACTTTTTATAATGCAGCACCAATCGGCAATGTGTAAAAAGTTTGCCTGACTCACTGGGGTATCCAGCTAGCTGAAGTTAAGATTAGAGAACTGAAGTACTGACTTTTTGCTGGTATGCATGTTCTTTCTTCAGTTTCTTCTTTACTTTAATTCAAAGTTTTTGAAACTCTATGTTTTGTTCAAAAGCAAAATTTTATGAAAGTTATGTAGACTCGAGCATTAATTTAATTTTGGCTCTTGTACAAATACTTTTTATGACTTTTTCACCAGAGGGATGAAGGTAATTCATCATATCCATCACCTCTGCCAAGAATCACAGGAGGAGTTATGAAAGGAAAAAAATGCTTTCCTACTTTCACAAGTTATTAACACACTACAGAATTTAATATACCAGACCAAGCTGGCTTGGTAAGCACTTAGAGCTGTCAGTTATAGAACACTCTGGTTTCTGTTTCCCAAGGGTACCCTTTTTAAATCTAACACCCTCTAAAAGCTGCAATATACAAAATGGACCAAGATGGACATTGGTTCAGTGAAATCAAGGGACCTATGTAAGAAAGAGCTGCATAGAAAACTAATTTACGGCTTGTCATAATGTTGCTTTTTAAAGTGCACTTCCCTAAGCATTGCTGGCTATAGATGTACACTCTTTTGGTTTGGCACAATTATTGGGAATGTATCTTTACCTGTTTGTGTGTGTGTTTTTAAAGAGAAAATAATGTCTGTTGTGTTCATATTGGGACTGTGGTGGCATAATGTTTAAGATGTTGTTGAACTTGATTACTGGAAGATCAGCAGGTCAGCAATTTGAGTCCCAAGTGCTGTGTGATGGAGTGAGCTCCCGTCTCTGACCCAGCTCCTGCCAACTTAGCAGTTCAAAAGCAAAAAATCACAAGTAGACAAACAGGTACCACTTCAGCAGGAAAGGTAACAGTGTTCCATGTCTAGTCATGCCTGCCACTTGATCACGGAAATGTCTGCAGGTGCAGACAATATTGGCTTTTTGGCTATAAACGGAAATGAGCACCAAACCCTAGAGTTGGATTTGACTGGCTTTTGAGCAAGGGTCACCTTTACCATAGTGTTCATGTAAAGTGTAACAGAGTTCCGGATCTCCAGAAATTCTGAATTTTTACAATTCAGAATTCTAAGGGCTGTAATTCCAGATTCTGAGTCCAGATTCTGAATGCTGATGCTAGAGCACATCCCGACTCTTTACTTCGTAAACTGGAAGATGATGTAAGTCAGAAGTAACTTTTAGTGTGGGATCAGGGGAGACATAGTTTGTCACCATCTTGTAAATTACATTGCTGAGGGACATCAGTGTAATGAAATGGAAGTGCTTCTGTACACAAAATTCATACCCTTCTGAGCTCTGCTTGTCAGCCTATTGATGGAGGAGGGTCCTCCAGTGCTTACTAGTTATGTGACAGCTAAAAACTAAACTGTTTTGTTATATATCAATTTGATAGTGATATGTTTAGCACAAAACTGGGGTGTCTGTTTCCGTTGTGCATTTGCTTTGACCTTAGGCCACTTTTGAGAATAGAATGTAAGGGTTTGTTGATGTTTGGTCTTATATGTTTGTCAATAAAGTTTTTCTTCATTCTTGATGGAGTGTCTACCTCTCAGAAATCAGGCTTGCTTCACCCGCTCCTCTCTTACAACTTAACTCCTAGTACCGACTCCCAGGTTTGCTAGGAAGTCCATCCAAGGGCTTTCTTACTGGCGGCTTTGGCTAACTGGAATGCTCTACCTGGGGAGCTGTGTTTAATTGACTCTTTAGGGAACTTTAAGAAGCAATTGAAAACTTTTCTTTTCGAGGAGGCGTTTGACAGCTTGTTGAAGCTTAAATAGGAGACCCTCCCATTCTTGGCCACCCAGGCTAATGGTCCTTGGTGCTGATTGGACTGGGTGGGTGGTTTTCTGTGGTTTAATGGTGTTTGTTCTGCTCTTTTTTTGTGTGTGAGCCCCCCATTGTGGGAGTGTATCCCAGATGGGCACGGTATAAGTCAAATAAATACTAATAATAAATCTGGGTGAAGCCTAGAGCAAAATAATGACAAGTTGTTCAGCATATTGTGATCTTGCCCTACATTCAGAGGAGCTACGTAGAGCTTTCTAAAAGATTCACTACTCTAAAAATGTTATTGTATGCTGTTTTGTAAAAACCTTGTTGAAGGAAATAGGAAGACAGGCCAACTGCATTTGAGATTGATGTGTCTGTGGATTGTGGTCACATATTTCAATGTTGAGTTTAAAAAATTAAGTGGCAACAAGGCATCTTTTCATAACTGTGAATCACATGGTCCTGCCTACCTAATGTAGGTAGAATCATGTGCATGTCAAGAACCTGTAGCGCTCAGAATTTTTTTTATTTTAGTTTTTATCCATTAAAATTAAGTTAGAAATTTACAAGTACAGTAGTTGGCAATATTTTGGTAAAACCTCCAAAACTGGAAACGATCTGTATAAGTCCTAATTTTTCTTTTGTCACTTATTATTATTATTATTATTATTATTATTATTATTATTATTATTATTATTATTATTATTATTATTATTATTATTTCAAATTTATATTGCTGCCCACTCGCGTGGCGACTCAGGGCGGCTTACAAAAAATACATTACAGTTGTACCTCGCTTAAAGAGCATAATGCGTTCCACAGGATTACTCTTTAAGCGAGTTTGCTCTTTAAGCGAAACACCATTGTCAGTGACCAGTTGGGGGGGGGGGTTTGCGAACCCCGATTTATTTGTTAAGCGAGTTTTTGGTTGGTTTTGTTAAGCGAAGCAAACATTCAGAGAAAATTCTGCTCTTTAAGCAAGTTATTACTCTTTAAGCAAGTTGCTGTACATTACAATACAATAGCTTGGTGTGTGCTCAGGGGGAGGGGCAGCAATGTCCTAATATTCTTCATGGTTGAAATTTTTGAAGTGGTAGCAATGTTAGTCTGTGCAAGCATATCAGAGAGTAAACAAAACAACAATAAAGACAAAAACACTGTGAAACCTTTTTTTATTTTTATTTTTATTATATAATTTTTATTGAATTTTAAAATAAACATATACTTTCAACTTTACAAAAATATTTTCATGCTTTTTCTCATTTGTTGAAAACATAAAACGTAACATAACCAACTTAACCTAAAAAAAATCATCTACAGTACAACGTTCTTGACACAGAGACTTAGCTTAATACAAAGTAAGTAGAAAATTTATATGCCCCCATGAAAAACATTGTGAAACCTTAAAGATCTGTATTTTAATGTTAGCTTCCACAGATCAAGTCCACCACTTGACTGGCAAAGTGGACTTGCTCCGCAAAGGCGAACATTAAAACACAGGAGTTAGTCTTTAAAGTGCCACAATGTTTTTTGTCTTTTTGTTGTTGTTTTGTTTACTGTCTAATACTCTTCAGTATGTTTCTTTGCTCACAAAGTACCAATATTTGGGGGCCCAACAATAAAGAAACATTTATGTGTATTTCAGGCTGGAGTAATCAAAATAAGATGCAGAAAGGTGTTGCACATTTCAATATAAAATGTTCAATATAAAACATTTCAATATAAAATCACCATTTCTGGAAGCTTTCAGGAGTGAACTTACCCACTATCAGTTTGATTTCTCTTTGATGTGCGCATATTTATGCAGATATACAGTACAGCATAATAGCAAGGCATTTAGAGAGCATTCTAGCAAATTCCTTTTTATACAGATGGAGTTGAGGGCCAAACTGGATAAGTTATTATGTATGTGAATGTATTTAAGCTGATGTCTTTTTTTTTAACCTGGAATAATTTTAAGGGACTGTCCTAAAAATTGCTTTTTTTTTCTTTCTGGCTGCTAGAAGAAACCTTTTGTAGTCTTAATCCATGTTTACTCAGAAGTTCTGGTAAATCCCACGGAGGTCAGTGGAATTACAGTCATAAAGCCAATAATGGTTAGGCAACTGGGCATGAAATCTCCTGCACCCTATCCTGGATGCCATGGTTTACTTCTCTCTCTTCTGAATCTGGTTTTTACCAGCCCAGGAAGTGATGATTAAACAGTACTCTTCCACGTAGTAGTTAATCATGTTGATACTAAGTCAGCAAGTATGTGATTTGGAGAATGTTAGCTTATGGTTATTATCCTTCCAAATCTAGAAGGCAGGTTTTTCACTTTGGTTGTATTTGCAAGATAAATATGTGTACATTATGACTGATAGCTACAAATATATATAGACTCCACGATACCATAATCAGCAAAGCCAGACCTCCACAGTGTCAAATTCTTACATAGTAGCTACCATGGCAGTCCAATTTTTTGTAGCTAAGGAGAGACAAAATACAGTTGTACCTCGCATAAAAAGCATAATGTGTTCCACAGGATTGCTCTTTAAGCGAGTTTGCTCTTTAAGTGAAACACCATTGTAAGTGATCAATTGTGACCGGGGGGGGGGGGGGGGAGGAGATTGCGAACTCCGATTTAGTTGTTAAGCGAGTTTTTGGTTGGTTTTATTTGTTAAGCAAACATTCAGAGAAAATTCTGGTCTTTAAGGGAGTTACTCTTTAAGCGAGGCACTCTTAATGCGAGGTTTGACTGTATTGAACAAGACTGGACCAGTTTGGTGCATAGCAGTTTCTGTTAAGCAACAAGGAAGAAAACATACTGATCGTGGGGTTAATTACTGGTACAGTATACTGTATATAGAATGTATTGGCTATGTGCTTAGTCCTTTCTGAGCAGGCTAGGCAGTAGAATTGGTGAAATAGAATCCTTGTAATGTTTTAAATGTTGTTTGTGAACAAAAAATTAACTTCAAAAATTTCAGTTTCTATCAAAAAGATATTGGAAGAACAACGTACAGTCAAACCTCACATAAAGAGTGCCTCATTTAAAGAGTAATTCTCTTAAAGAGCAGGATTTTCTCTGAATGTTCACTTCGCTTAACTAAAACTTAACAACTAAATTGGGGTTCGCAATCTCCTCTCCACCAGAAGTCACAATTGGTTGCTTACAATGGTGTTTCGCTTAAAGAGCAAACTTACTTAAAGAGCAATCCCATGGAATGCATTATGCTCTTTAAGCAAGGTACAACTGTATTAATTTGACATCAGTAGTAGCATCCTCACCCTAGTATTTTTATCATATATATCAGTGGTGCCCAAACTACAGCCCATGGGCTGCATCTGACTGGCAGTGCCCACGCCGCTCCTGGAAGCAGAAGTAAAATGTGTGTTCGCATAACGCGCCTGTGCATGCACATGACACTGCTGTAGATGACCTGCAGCTGTCATAAATGTGTTTACAGCAGCATTATGCGCATGTGTGGGCATGTTACACTCCTAAATACACATTTAGCTAAAACAGGAGCCATACTTTTCCATTTCAATTGAGCACTGTCTCTTTGGGGCTTTGGAAAGACCAGCTGAGCCTCATTGGTGCTTCCTTTTTATTTGCAAGCAATATTTTGAAAATGGATGTGCTTTGAGGACTAGCCTGGCCTAAGGGAGTGTTTATAGCGAGACGATGGTTTGTCTATCTCATACTAGTGCTGCTGCCAAATATTTGGCTGTGCCAAGCAGCCACTTTTTGACAGTTAGTGCTCTTATATCTAACACTTATGCCAACATTTTTGAGTATTTGCTGACTCAAGGCAGGTTGAGGAAGCAATCTGATGTTTGCTTGTGGGAATAGGTCGCATTAAGCTCTGTGGATGCAAAGAGTTTAGGATTGTTTTCTATAAGGTCAGTGCAGCACATTTTTTGAATTCATGAGAATGATTCAAAGTACAGTAATACCTCGGATAACGTTTACCTCGGATAACGCTAAAATTGCATAACGTTAAGTAATCTGGGGTGGAGAATTGGATCGAATAACGTTAAGGTGCTATGGGATGGATCGGATAACAACCACTAAAGCCTGTGTGGTTACAATGTATCTCTATGGAGCTTTAACGTTATCCGATCCATCCCATAGGATTTTAACATGCATCGGATAACACTAAAAATCAGATAACACCAAGACTTGTGGAACCAAGCCTTAGCGTTATCCGAGGTATTACTGTAATGTATTTTCAGTCCATTTGATTTTCATCATAAAGGCAGCATTCTCTATTATTTTCTCTCCTTTATTTTGCTTTTTCTTATTTCAAACAATTGCTGTCGTTACGACAATTTTATTATTTATTATTGTAATAATTCTGTTTGTTTCTTTGTTTGATGTTTAAGTCCCAGAACTTTTATGTTATCTTTGAGTTGCCATTTAAAATGCATTATTGAATAATGATGTGGGCTGAAATCCTGTTAGAAATTCAGCTATAAAGCAAATTGGTGGTCTTTTTATCAGTCCCCTTACTTTGAAAAATGAAAGTACAGTAATACCTCGCATAACGCTAAGACTTGGTTCCACAAGTCTTGGTGTTATCCGATTTTTAGTGTTATCCGATGCATGTTAAAATCCTATGGGATGTATCGGATAACGTTAAAACTCCATAGAGATACATTGTAACCACACAGGCTTTAGCAGTTGTTATCCGATCCATCCCATAGGACCTTAACGTTATTCAATCCAATTCTCCTCCCCAGATTACTTAACGTTATGCGATTTTAGCGTTATCCGAGGTAAACGTTAACCGAGGTATTACTGTCTTGAGCATGCATTGAATTTGAAAGAACAATGAAGTACCTTTTTGCTGCTAAAGTTTACATGTAAGAGCATAAATCTTAATGTTGTATACCAACAAGAACTGACAGTTATTTTTCTTTCGTTACAGGAATGTTTACCCTTGCAGAAGTTGCATCTCTTAATGACATTCAGCCAACGTACCGTATTTTGAAACCATGGTGGGATGTCTTTATGGATTATCTAGCGGTTGTTATGCTGATGGTCGCTATTTTTGCTGGAACCATGCAGCTGACCAAAGATCAGGTGGTCTGTTTGCCTGTGTTGCAATCTGCTGTAAATGCAAAAATGCAGCCCACTGCTTCAGGAAGTGCCAAAGTTACAAACATACCAGAATCCGAAACAACAGTTGTTCAAGACAAAGAAACACAGGCGGCGAGGACTGCTTCCTTTGACAGGGCATCTGTTGTTACACCTGACATACCTCTGAGCAGAACTACCTTTCCACCATTGCACTCCACTGTCGCAAATCAGGAAATGAAGAAAGAGCAGAAGGATTCTCTGGGTAGAAAAACCAACTTGGATTATCAGCAATATGTTTTCATTAACCAGATGTGTTATCACTTGGCTCTTCCTTGGTATTCAAAGTACTTTCCTTACTTAGCACTTATACACACTATTATTTTAATGGTCAGCAGCAATTTTTGGTTTAAGTATCCTAAAACATGTTCCAAAATTGAACACTTTGTCTCTATCTTAGGCAAGTGTTTTGAATCTCCTTGGACCACAAAAGCATTGTCTGAAACAGCATGTGAGGATTCAGAAGAGAATAAGCAGAGACTGACTGGGGCCCAGTCTCTGCCAAAACATGTGTCCACCAGTAGTGACGAAGGAAGTCCAAATGCCAGTACCCCCATGATAAACAAGACTGGCTTCAAGTTTTCAGCAGAAAAGCCGGTTGTTGAGGTCCCCAGCATGACCATCTTGGACAAAAAAGATGGAGAGCAAGCTAAAGCTCTCTTTGAAAAAGTACGCAAATTTCGGGCCCACGTAGAGGACAGTGACTTGATTTATAAACTCTATGTTGTTCAGACTGTCATAAAAACTGTGAAATTCATATTTATTCTCTGCTACACTGCAAATTTTGTTAATGAAATTAGTTTTGAGCACAGTTGCATGCCCAAAGTGGAACATTTAACTGGTTATCAGGAGTTTGAATGCACACACAATATGGCTTATATGCTGAAAAAGTTGCTCATTAGTTACATCTCTCTCATTTGTGTCTATGGTTTTGTCTGTCTGTATACACTCTTCTGGTTATTCCGGTTACCCCTGAAAGAATACTCATTTGAAAAGGTTAGAGAAGAGAGTAGCTTCAGTGATATTCCAGATGTTAAAAATGATTTTGCATTTCTCTTGCACATGGTCGACCAGTACGATCAGCTATATTCCAAGCGGTTTGGTGTCTTTTTGTCAGAGGTGAGTGAAAATAAATTGAGGGAAATTAGCTTGAACCATGAATGGACTTTTGAAAAGCTGCGGCAACATGTTTCTCGCAACACCCAAGATAAGCAAGAACTGCATCTGTTCATGTTGTCCGGGGTCCCAGATGCAGTATTTGATCTGACGGACTTGGATGTGTTGAAACTTGAGCTGGTCCCTGAAGCAAAAATCCCAGCGAAAATCTCCCAGATGACCAATCTACAAGAGCTCCATTTATACCATTGCCCTGCAAAGGTGGAACAAACAGCCTTCAGCTTCCTCCGTGACCACCTGAGGTGCCTGCATGTGAAGTTCACTGATGTGGCCGAAATCCCAGCCTGGGTGTACTTGCTTAAAAATCTTAGGGAGCTGTACCTGATAGGCAACCTAAACTCTGAGAATAATAAAATGATAGGACTTGAATCTCTCAGAGAATTAAGGCACCTTAAAATTCTTTATGTAAAAAGCAATTTGACCAAAATTCCCTCAAACATCACAGATGTGGCACCGCATTTAACCAAGCTTGTCATTCATAACGACGGCACCAAGCTCTTTGTATTGAATAGCCTTAAGAAAATGATGAATGTAGCAGAGCTAGAGTTGCAGAACTGTGAACTGGAGCGAATTCCCCATGCCATTTTCAGTCTCACAAATTTGCAGGAGCTGGATTTAAAGTCAAATAGCATACGCACAATTGAAGAAGTCATTAGCTTCCAGCATTTAAAAAGACTGACTTGCTTGAAGTTGTGGCACAATAAAATAGTTAACATTCCTCCTTCCATTACCCATGTGAAAAACTTGGAGTCCCTTTACCTCTCCAATAATAAACTCGAGTCCTTACCAGCTGCAGTGTTCAGTTTACAGAAACTTAGATACTTAGATGTAAGCTACAACTCTATTGCAGTGATTCCTGTGGAAATTGGCTTGCTTCAAAACCTGCAGCACTTGCATATCACAGGAAATAAAGTGGATATTTTACCAAAACAGCTGTTTAAGTGTACCAAGTTGAGGACTTTGAGTTTGGGACAAAATTGTATCACTTCGATTCCAGAAAAAATTGGTCAGCTGTTGCAGCTCACTCACCTGGAGCTGAAAGGGAACTGTTTAGATCGCCTGCCAGCTACACTGGAGCACTGTCGGCTTCTCAGGAAAAGTGGACTCATTGTGGAAGATCACCTCTTTGACACGTTGCCTTCAGAAGTCAAAGAAGTGCTAAACCAAGATACAAACATTCCCTTTGCTAACGGGATTTAAGGCAAAGTTGAACTCCAAATGGCTGGCTAACATTGACTATATTAAAATACACATTGCTATATATAACATCCTGTGCTAAGAATTTGGAACTCTTTCTGTGGAGGAAAAAAATGGATTTCTTAAGGGTGGTAGAAGCTTGTTTGGTCTTTGTAGTATTTTAAAACATTGTTTCCAAACGTTTGGGAGGTGAAAGAGAAAGTGGGGGTGAAAATCCTTCAAGAGTCTTGATTCTTTATTTCTTTTAAGATGTTTGTAACTTGGATGCTGCCGCTTTTGAATGTTTACAAATTGCTCGCCTGCTTAATGTACCTGATTAAACTGGTGACCTTTTTTCTTACTATAAATAACTTTTAATGCTTCCATTCATTTTCAAGTTCTGCTAAAGGCAATAACCTTTGAATAACCTCCACTGATTCCATTGGGGCTTAATTTTGAATGGACATGTATAGGGTTTATTTATTTACTTAATCAGACTTATATGCCGCCCTTCTCAAAGAGACCCAGGGCGGCTAACAAAGCTTCAAAAGAGACATAAAACACAGTATAAAATGCCTGTCTAAAAATAATATTAAAAGAGGTTAAAACTAGGGAAAGTGAAAATATTAACCACTGCCTGTATTTGTATGCTTATTGCATTTTGAATCTGCCTACCCTTCTCAGTTAAGACCAGGGACTTTGATTTATAGCAGTATTGCTAGGCATGGAAAGAATTAGCTTATTTACTGACCAATGGTCTTTAAAAGTCTTATGTTTTCCATGTTACTTCCTTCACAATCTGTCTGGATTAAATTACTTGGTGCTACTTTGAAGGGCATGCTTTAACTCAGGGATTCTCAACCTGCGGCCTGTGGACTGGATGTGGCCCACAGCACCATTTCATGTGTCGTCGTCCCCCACCTCCACCACACCAGGAAGTGCCATTTGGTGGAGGAAAGGTAAAATGGCCATCCAGTCCCCGGCTTTAAAAGGTTGAGAACTTCTGCTTTAGCTCAACTGATTTTTCCCCTGTTTTGTTATTTAATAGTTCCCTCTCATCCCCCCCCCCCCGCAAAAAAAAATGATGTGGGTCACCAAAAAAAAATATGAAAGAAACGTAAAGCAGACTTGGGATGGGTGGGTTAAAAATTCAGAGATCAAATCCTACACTACTAAATAAAACTCAGTGGTTGAAATATTGAGTGTAATAGATCAGTAGAACTTAGGGGAGAGCCAACTCACTGGCTCAATGGACCTACTCTAGTTGACTTATACTAAGCAACAACATTTCACAGTGCAGATGCAAATCAATAGACAAGGTTGGTAGCTATAATGCCAGTAGAAACTGCTGTTGTTTTCACCTTTAGATACCAGGTTAGGAGAAGAAGATGTAATCATTTTAAAAACTCCTGGTTTATGAATGTGGAATGTTGCTTCTTTGTCTGCAATTCTAGAAAATGGTCCAAGTTTGCCTTCCAAGATTGTGCCCTCATTGTCACCAAAAGAGAAGACACTGAGATTTATATAGCAAAGGCCAGGATAAATGTTGATAAACACTAATTATCTACAGAATCCTCTCTTGTGCTCATAACCAATCACCAAACAGACACTAAGCAAGAGAAAATTCCAGAGTTGTTGTTATATGCCATTAAGTTGCTTCTATCTTATGCTACTCCTAATAGGTTGGTTTTGAGATGTTCAAGCAGTAGTTTCCCATTGTCACGCCATAGTGAGTGTCCTTGGACTTGTGGAGATTTGAAACCAGCTCACCCAAGTCCGAGTCGGTTACTTTGTCTGTTGTACAAAATAGGCTGAAGCATTCAGGTTAAAGGTTCTTTTAGACAGCACATCTAGAGTTAAAGAGCTAAAAGAAAGAAATGGATAGTTGCAAAACCTGGTTTTAAATCAGGCTCAGCATGTGCCTTTCTATGCAAAAGGCTGCCTACTGGACCATTACTGAACCTTTTGGGAGGGAAGTCACCTGAATTACAGGTCCTGATTGAGACATTTACACTGCAGGAAGTATATCCACATGGACATTAGCATTGCATTAGTGTTCCATTATCATTAAATGTTTCATGGAAACACTTAAGGAACACCAAATAATGTCAACTATTCTTCTAGCCTTCTCCCTAATACGGAAATGTATGTATCCTCACCATGTATTTGGTACATTTCAGCCTCAAACACCAGAGCAGTATCAGCAACTGCCAAGTCAAGTTCTTTTGCTATCAGTGATGAGCTGAAGGAGGGGGGTGTTGGAAAGAAAAGAGTAAGATTCTCTGAAAAAGAAAGTCAAGAAACTCAAGTCTGAAATAAAAACTGCTGGTGATTTTGCTATTTGTTGTTTTTAAACTATAAATTCTCCTACCTGACCTACAGACAAATAATGGGGAGAAAAGCCTGAGCAGGAATGCTTCATGGTTTAACATAGGATAGCTTTATCTAGCTTCTGGTTCAAAAAGGAAGCTATCCGGGTGCTAGTTGGGAAGCTTCTTTTTTTTAATAGAAAACTAGGCCATAAAGCTTTCTTATTCATTTGTCCCAGATAAGCCACTTTTAAGTGTCTGTCGGTATCTGTTGAGTGGAATTTCCAGAATTGAGAATTATAGGACTATTCGTCTACCCATCCTTCTCATTCCTTTAAAAATTAACTCATTTTATATATACTGTACAGTGAGATCAAGGGCCATTTCACATAGATCAGTGGTGGCGAACCTATGATATGCGTGCCAGAGGTGGCATTCAAAGCCTTCTCTGTGGGCATCTGTGCGGTCACCCCAGCACAGAGTCTGCCCTGCCCAGCAGCCCAATGGGAGCACTTCCTCCCTCCCTCAGCACAGAGTTTGCCCCGCCCCTCTGCCTAGCAGCCTAATGGGATTGTTTCTTCCCTCTGTTGTCGTGTTGGCACTTTGCGACAAATAAGTGGGTTTTGGGATGCAGTTTGGGCACTCGGTCTCTAAAAGGTTTGCCATCACTGACATAGATGCTTATCTGGAGGAAGCAGCAGCTGAAAGCCAGAGGTTTGCTCACAGCTGGTGAAAGATGGTCCATTCTAAAGTAGAGAACCTCATTTAAGTAACTGATAAGTACCTAGAGAAAAGTGTATGGAAAACAGCCATGGCAATTGTTTTTTTGTTTTTTAATTTTATTTGGATGAGGTGTTGCAAACTGATGAAAATAGGAGTCACATTCTGGGATTTTCCTTGCTTGGTGTCCCATTGTGAATAGTAGTGAGCACAAGAAGGGATATAGGCCATCTTGACTGCTGGTGTTGGCATCATCACTGTTCATCCTGGCCTTTGCTATGCAAAGTTTGACATCCTTGTTGACAATGCAGATATCAATTTTGCCAGACAACATCAGGCAATTTCTTGGCATTTTGAACTGTGCACATAGAAGTAATATCCAACATTTATAAACTCAGACAGTTTTTTTGAAGGAGAGAATTGCCTGGCTTTTGATAACATGTTGCACAACATATAATATGCTCAGACTTACAATAGAAGAAAGCACTGGGTAGTTTAGGTTAATATATAATGTATTTCTGGAAATAAGCCCCACTGAATCGAGTAAGGCTTCTTTCTGAGTAGGTTCACACAAGTTTGCAGTGCATGTGTTTTTACAGTTATGTATTACAAGAATTCTGAGAAGCCCTCTGGATATTCTCTGCAGATGATCCTGCCTGGAAGGAAATCCAACCAAGTTCAGGAACTTATTTCTGTGGAAAGGCTATAGTCCCAATATACTGTTGCTTGAACATATTTGTCTCAAAGAGAGTTACTTTTGAGTTTGAAATTGCAGAACAGTGGGTTAAGTTATCTCATGGTAATTGGGCCAGTTAAACTGAATAGGAGTGACTTTAAAATACACCAACACTGGCTTGCTCTGTCTAAATACCTAAAAACGCCAAAAAAAAAAAAAAAGAATTGGAGAAAGTTGCTTTGAATTCCAGTGGCCACAAAATGTTCCAGAGAAGCTCTGTGTATTTCTGTGTTCTATTTTGTCTCACAGTAGCTTCTTTCTTTCTGTCCTGGTCTCCCTCCCTCCCATATCTTCTTTCCCTCCATGGCCCCATCTTTTCTTTTCATGGTGATTGTTTTAATCTCTTCTTTCCTGTCATACCAACTCTTTTCTGTATTTTCTGTATTATTCAGAGGGACTTACTCCTGCAATAAGACTAAAGTCCCAAACTACCACAAAAGATGTGTTTTTTTAAACCAAAATTTGAACTTTAAAAGTACTCTTCAAATTTGGCACAGAGCAATCCCTACAATCATTCTGCCAAAGATAGTCTTTACTAACAAAATCATTCAATTGTTATAACTTCATGTTTGGATTTCTCTCTCCTACAGTATTAGTAATGGTTTATGGAATGCTGTTTTGACTACTCATCTAGGATCAGAAGTGCAGCCATGTGTACTTCTTAATAACAGTTCACTAAGTTTTATAAAACAATAATGACACCCTCCTCTTTCAAGTCTCTTTTACAATAATGCTGTTCCTTACAAATCGGAAACTGTCGGGCCAATGCAGTATCCTCCCACACAACCTTTGCTCCTTATATTAGCCAGATACAGTAATACCTTGGATAACGCTAAGACTTGGTTCCACAAGTCTTGGTGTTATCCGATTTTTAGTGTTATCCGATCCATTTTAAAATCCTATGGGATGGATCGGATAACGTTAAAACTCCATAGAGATACATTGCAACCGCACAGGCTTTAGCGGTTGTTATCCGATCCATCTCATAGGACCTTAACGTTATTTGATCCAATTCTCCTCCCCAGATTACTTAATGTTATGCGATTTTAGCGTTATCCAAGGTAAACGTTATCTGAGGTATTACTGTACTGTACAGAGAAACTAAGAACACTACTCCTAGATTAAACTTTTTATTGCTCTACTTTGGACATCAAATGAGAAGAGAGGATTCATTAGAGAAAGCCTTGATGCTGGGAAAGGTGGAGGGCAAAAGAAAAGGGGGCGCCCAAAAATTAGATGGCTAGATGGTAGAGACAATGGGCACAGAACTGAGCAAATTGAGGAGGATGGAGGAGGACAGAAGTGCTTGGCGGATAGTAGTCCATGGGGTCGCAAAGGGTCGGAATCAACTGTGCGACTGAACAACAAACCTCACAGAACATTATGGAGCATTTGGATGTCTTTCTAGTATTTTCTCCATTTTGTTTCTTATCACAAAAATATGTTAAGGAAGCAAGACAGGATAGGTGTGCAATGGTTTTTCTTTGGTATTACTGGAATGCTGCATTCAGTCCGGAAGCTTCATGGGATAACTTCGCAGCGTCATCCTGCTTCTCCGCGTGTACCAACAGTTGCTTAGAGTAAATCGGCACAATACCCTCAGCAGCATGACTTCTTCCACACATGTGTTTAGAGGTCTACACATCCACAGTCATTGCATATAACTACCATAGTCACTGATCAACACATGGAAGAGAGGCCAAAAAGCACGGTGGGAGACCCGTACAGTTTTAATTGGAGAATACCCATATGGCAGAAAATATAGGATCTTTTGGGGGTACAAATTCACATGCAGTTGAGGCAACAATACCTAGTTTAGGATTTAAAAACAGCAATAATAGAGTCTTTTAAGTGCAGATATATGAGAGAGAGAACTGAACAGCAGCCGTGGGAGCCACAGCAGTATATTCATGGGATTGCCACACAGTAGCTTGCTCACTGCATAGGCCTGAACAGATGGAAAACAAGGGTTCAGAGTTCTGGCAAGGGCAGGGCTCACACAGTGGAAGCCACTGATAAGCAGCTGCCACCGTTCCCTTAGGCTTTCTTGTATTTTCTGATCTGAACTGCAATCCTCTCAGCTCAGAACAGTTCATAGTTGGAGTCGGTGGAGAGCAAAACAATATTCTGTGAATGATCCTTGTTATTAAATTTTTTTTGTAGCTTTGTTATACAAGGCAACTAAAGTCCATTATTCCCCCCCCCTCCGAATTTTCACCAAGTAAAGATCAAAAATGCCCTAAGTGATTTGTTGAAATAGAGCAAGACGGCTGCCTCTCTTTGCTGCTGTGGCTATGGGAGCTGTCATGCTCAGCACTTAAACTTTACAATTTGACTGCCACCCTCTTATAATTTGTGCTGTACATTCAGCCCTACCAGAAACACCATTTATGTACAGTATCTGGCCAACTGCATCCATAACGGTATGTAGACTACAACTAAATCTATATCCTCAACAAAAGCTCTGTAATATTCCAAGTGACATCACAGGTTTAGACCTTCCATGCTTGGGTTTTGACTATCAGGTAACAGGTGATTTATTTCTTCATGGGAGACTGCTGGGGGGAAAATACAACAAAGTGAGACTCTTAACAAGTAACATCTTGAAGGTTGACCTATGAGGCAAAGATGGGATTCTGTACTTGAAGAAATCCAAGCAAGTGGAGCTTGTCTATTTTTTTAAGTTAACTTGGCTGTTGAAACTCCAAGCAAACTTTGGGGCTTTGGGGAATTGAAATACAAAAACATCTGGAGAGACAAGCTTGCTGATCTCTGATCCAGAAGAAAAGTAGCTTTGTTAGAAGAATGTTGGTGGAGAGCTACTTTACTGATTACAGGTAAATGTATCTTTGGGGAATATGTTCTGAGACCTGTCGCAGATACCTGAAACCACAGGTGGTAGTGAACCCTATATTTTACATTGCAGGCAGTGGTATCTAATGGTTTGGTAATGCTCCATAGAAATATATATATAATGTGCTTTGGGATTTTTATTGGATATTTTTAGCCGTATGAATATTTGAAACTGGTTACTGAACCTACGGACCAGAGGTGTGTGTGACCTGTATATGGGTTATACCAGCATTGCATGCATCCTTGTTTCACTTACCTTTCCTCTGGCTGCATTCTAGGTGCTCCTGGAGTTGGAGCTAGTGTCCAAATCTGGTTGAAAGCCAGTTCCAGAGGTAGGACTAAAGTAAGGCCCTTTTTGGGAAGGAAGGTAAAAGTACAGAGCAGATGAAAGAGCTGGCAATCGATTATTTCCCCCCAAAAGGAATCATTATGGAGTTCTTGCAACAAAGAAGTGTACAATTACCTTCATGTAGCGCCAGAAAGTGAATAACACTGGGCTGAAACATATTGCATAATGCCACCCTGTTCCTTTTTCCTTTCTGAATCATAGACAGCAGGCGAACAGATAATTTTGAATTGTTCTGCCGGCACACACTGTGTTGCTCTTTTCTTTGGAAAGGTATTGTTCAAAGCAGATTAATCTATAGCAGTGATCTACAAAATCGCAGCTGGACATATGCCTCATTTCTAAGGTCTACTTCCCATGTGCTTACACTTGTCAAAGTTAATAGGAAAGCATCTGGCTGTACACAACAGGGCAATCACTGGGGAACAGTGATTTTGGTGCCTCACAATTTTCACCTATTTCTGGCTATATTTGGGTCACTGATTCAAAAAATGCTTTCAGTTATGCCCCATCAGCTCTAGTTTTTTAGATATGGCTTATTCACATTAGGCCAATCGAACCATACTGGTTGTATATATAACTAGAGGCGTAGCAAGGGTGTAAGCCACCCAAGGCGGAGTGAAATTTTGCCGCCACCCCAAAAAATTTTCCGCCCACCCAAACTTTTTTTGCCCACCCAAATATTTTCCCAGCCCCAAAAGAATTTTCCACCACCCCATCAACCTCCGGGAGCCTTCGATGCGCGCCTGGAGGCAAAAAAAAATTTTTTTTTTGTTTGAAAAAAAATTGGGGAAATTTTTTTTGGGGGGTGTGAGGTGCCCAAACCTTATCTTGGTCTCCCAGTTTTACTTTAAAATAGGCCAAATAAGCTCTTTTTATAAAGTCAGTTATGGGTTTTCTTTGCTGAATGAATATGTATTCACCACAGATGAAACAAAAACTATCAGGATTATTTATACATGTTCTTCTTGATAAAGCCATATTAGTGCCTGTAAAAAAAAGAAATAAATGTCAAAATCATATGTAAGATAAGGAGAAAAAAACTAGAATGCAAGTCTCCCTGGATGAGTCCATGGAGCAGCTGCTGAGTTGGACTAGTAGTTTTGGGATGCACAGCATCCAATCGCAACAGTAAGGGAAAGCACAGAGAATGACAAAAAAGGTCAGATTAGTTAAATTACACTTGCAACAACAACAGGAATAGAGCTTGAACAACATCAATAAATATTATTAAAACAATTTACGAATGGTGAGGCAAATACAAGTGTAGTCATAAGAGCAATGTATAATGACATCATCGATATCTCATGAACTAGAGCTGCTAGAACAAAATGGATGGCATTTTCAGAATCAGCTGCCCCAAAATGCCCAAAATCAGTTGAAAAATTTTAGGCATCAAGAAAAAAAATTTTTTTGTTCCCTAATGATAGAACTCTCCCCTATAATCTTGATACAGTATTTTTATTGTGTTTTGTGTGGGGAAGAACCGGTGGTCCCAAGTCTAGGTCCCCAAAGGCGTCAGGAGTGTATGGTTTTTAAAATAGGGTAAGGGAGTGAAAAGAAGGGAAGTGCTCTTTTTAAAGCCCCTGGTTATTGGGTTTTCCCCCTTACATTAAATCTTGGTATTTCTTTTGGGGGACTGCGGTGGCTTAGTGGTTAAGACACTGAACTTGACAACTGGAAGGTCAGCAATTCAAGACCCAAGTGCTGCATGACAGTGAGCTCCCATCTCTGTCCCAGCTCCTGCCAACCTAGTATGTAGTTCAAAAGCAAGAAATTACAAGTAGATAAATAGGGACCACTTCAGTGGGAAAGGCAACAGCGTTTTGCCTGCCACATGAGCATGGAAATGTCTGCACAAGTCTCTTTGGGTATAAACAGAAATGAGCACGGAACCCTAGAGTTGAGTGGCTTTCAAGCAAGGGAGATCTTTACCTTACTTCTTTTGTTTAGACCAGGAGTTCTCAATCTTTTAAAGCCCAGGTCACCCTCTCTCAGACAGCTTTGGGGGCCAGATGGCCTTGCCCTTTCTCCACTACATGGCAATTCCTGGTGTGGTGGAGGCTGTGGGAGGGGGGGGGGGTACATGAAATGGTGCTGTGGGCCATATCTGGCCCACAGGCCACAGATTGACAATCCCTGGGTTAGACAGTTCACTTTTTATTTGGCATCCATAAACTGCTTTTAATATAGTTGTGTTTTAAGACGATTTGTACTAAACTATGTTTTTTAATATTTTAATTTTTGGTGTTTTTATTTCTACTTTTGTTCTTTAATGCCCTTCACCTTTTTCTGAGTGCTGTTAAGGCACCTGAGGTTGTAAAGAAGTGTTTCCTAACCTTTCATTTTTGGACTTCATTCCCAGAAGCCTAAATCATTCCATTGGCTGATCAGTGCTTTGGGGAATTTTACTTAGGCTTCCTGGAATTGAAGTCCAATAACCAAAGGTTATGAAACACTGTTCTAACGCCATTTTTGGCCCATGGTTAAGTTTCATAACCTTTCTTCAAGCAATCAGTTCAGATTTCTGGGAACACCAACCACTCTTTCTATTAGCTCTCTACTGGTTTGGTCGGCGAGGTGGAGTGGGATGAAAGAGAAGCTTTTCTGACCATTGACTTCGGTTGCATCTGAACTTGCTGTGCCTTCACTCACTCCATGCATGTTGCCCACAAAAACTTGCCCCTGAGGGAATGTGGCCCTTGATACATATTTTCTAACAAAATGTTTTCCCTCATGCTTTGTGAATGCACAAATACAGATCAATGTTATGACTGATAGTTGCTGGCTGTTCTATGTTTATTTGACAGCTATATATCTGTAGATTTGACAGTTCTTTGGAAAGAGAATAAGAGAATAAGTATTTATACATAAGAGAATAAGAGAATAAGTATTTATACATCACTCTTGGTACAAATGTAGTACAAAGGGAGGCTTTGTATTTTCAGATTTGCACCGCTCTGGCTTTTTATTTCTCTTCTGATATTGGGACGTTCTAGCGGTGCTTATTCTAAAAGGACAACGAAACGCTAAGCCATTCTGTGGGGAGCAGTTCATATCAGCTGTGAAAAAGCTCAGTGATAAATGTGTTCCATAAATCAAGCTTGCAGAAACCAAAAGAAAAACTATAACTGCAATCAGTTACCGTTGTTTTTGCTACCGCCGTCGCCATCACTTTTGGAAAAGCACAGAAGACGAGTTTTGCAAAGAGCCCATTTTGTATGGAGGAAAGGATTCTGATATTGTCAGGTTTTTCTGTCTTTAGGTTTAGATGTGAAGCCGGCTTTGGTCTGATGCAAGAAATAAAGTACAGAGTAGTACAATGTGCACTTGTCAATACAGAGGGGAGTTTTCATTTTTTCTCTCTAAAAGTCTACAGCCAGAGTGAAGAACCTGTGTTTTTCTAAATCAGTGATGGCAAGCTTTTTTGAGACTGAGTGCCCAAACTCAACAGGCAGCCATCTGAGCTGCTGGGCAGAGGGGTGGGGTGAACTCTGTGCTGGGGTGATGCCGCACATGTCCACAGAGAGGGCTCCGAGTGACCCCTCTGGCACATGTGCCATGGGTTCACCACCACTGCTCTAGATATTGGACTCCAGCAGCTTGAACATTAAAAATGGATAATGGGAGATGTAGCTTCCCTATTGTTACCCCAGAGTGAAAAGTACTTTGTTCAGCAGGGAGCAAAGGTAACTTGATTTCTCACAATAATAAGATAAATTCTCATTAGCTGTAATAAAAAGAAGAGACTGCATCTTTCCCCTTCCATACATCTGTTTGGGGTCAAACACCAGTTGGATCAGCCAATTACATTGTTATCTGCCATCAAATTGCTTCCATACTATGGCAACCCAATGAATGAATTACCTCCATAATGTCTTTTGAATAGTTCTGCTCAGTGGTGGGCAGCAACAGGTTTCCACCACCCACCACAGGAAGGGGGGTAGCAAAATTGGGTGGCCTCTAGGCAGGGAGGTGGCGAAATTGGGTGGCCTTCGGGTGGGGGGTGGGCGAATTTGGGTGACCATGCCCACCTTCTTGCCCTGCCCCATCAGGTTTTGTTCCTCCAAGTGGTTCAAGGTCTCCCTTGCTCAAAAGCCAGTCATATCCAACTCTCGGGTGCAGTGCTCATCTCCATTTACAGCCAAAGAGCCAGTGCTGCCTGTGTTTGCAGATGCATACATGGCCATATGGCAGGCCCACGACGTAGGCTCTGCCCATGATGTAGGCTCCACCCACAGCATAAGCTCCACCCATGGTGTGGTAGCAAAAATTTTTGCTGCCCACCACTGGATCTCATTTCTTGCAATCACAAGATCATGATTTCCTTTATTGAGTCAATCCTCATAATTGATCTGGTCCTGCTTCCTTCAGCTTTTCCAAGCATTATCTTTTCCATGGAGTTCTTAATTCTGATGACGTACCCCAAATGTGACATTCTCTGTTTCATCATTTTTTGCTTCTATGTTGTTGTTGTTCAGTTGCACAGTCGATTCCGACCCTTTGTGACCCCATGGACCACTGTCCTCCAGGCACTTCTGTCCTCCACATCCTCCTCAACTCACTCATCTCTGTGCCCATTGTGTCTACAATACCATCTAGCCATCTCATTTTTGGCTGCCCCCTTCTTTTGCCCCCCACCCTTCCCAGCATCAAGGCTTTCTCAAGCAAATCCTCTCTTCTCATTTGATGTCCAAAGTACTTTAGCTTCATCTTTACTATTTGACCTTCTAAGGAGCAGTCAGGGTTAATTTCTTCTAAGATTGACCAATTTGTTCTCCTCGCTGTCCAGGGGACTCTCAAAACTCTCCTCCAACACCACATCTCAAAGGCATCTATTCTTCTGCACTCAGCTTTCCTAATGGTCCAGCTCTCACAACCATACATTGCCACCGGGAATACCATTGCTTTGACTATACGAATTTTTGTTTGCAATGTGATATCTCTACTTTTCACTATGTTCCCCAGGTTTCTCATATAGAGAGCTTGATTTGGTCTAGGATTCTTTTGTTTACTTTTCTGGTGGTCCCAGCCAACTTTTGCCTTCCCTTATTTTCCCCTTGTTTTTTGAACTAAAGTGAACTGGAATTGGATGTTTTTGGTCAGAGCACTACAAAGTATTCTACTCTGGAAATGACCAACTCAACAGAAATTGCGTAAATTTTTGTGAGCCACTTTGAGTCAGTGTATGCTGAGTGGGCGGCATACAAATCGAATAAATCAAATCAAATCAAATCAAATGGGATCACTTGAGGATTGCACCAAATGGCAAACGAGACCTCCTAGTGACCTTATTTAGCCCAGTCCAGCCTTTTCCATATCTTAAGATAGCCTAAGAAATCCTAAGATATTGGGGTGGCGGTGGGGATTGTAGTATATTTTATGTGTATAAAATATGCTCGAAAGCCAGTCTTCTCTGACTCTAGCCAAAGAGCCAGTGCTGCCTGTGTTTGCAGATGCTTCCATGGACATGTGGCAGGTATGCCTCAACACCGGAGTGCACAGAATGCTGTTTACCTTCCCATCCAAGTGGTCCCTGTTTATCTACTTGCAATTTATTGCTTTTGAACTGCTAGGTTGGCAGGAGCTGGGACAGAGATGGGAGCTCACTCTGTCATGCAGTACCCGGGAATCGAACTCCGACCTTTCAGTCAGCAAATTCAGTGTCTTAACCACTTGAGTCACCACAGTCCAGTGGATGATTACCCAAGGGAAATACTACTGGAAGATGCCCTGCCAAGCCTTCGGTTTACTGATGACATGTAACCTGGCATTCAAAACACTGTAAAGGATCTTCGGAATGGGAGACAGTGAAGTAACTATTGGCTGTCTCAGATTATAAATAGCTGAAATTAAGTCAAAAACCCCTAATTTGTATATTAAAGTTGTTTGTGTTTACCCTGAGAAAAGCATCTGAAACTTTATCTCTAAGATGGACAAGGGTAGGTAGACCATATTATGTTTAATAATAGAAGTAAAATTCTGAAATAATCGTTCTATAATACTTCTCACAGCAAAATTTATGTTGCCAAATCATTTGTATAATCAATTAAATTGCAGATTTGTAGCATGATATCTCGTCTTTTGCAGTGAAAAGAAAGAATTCTGTGACATTTAGGATTTCTGAAAAATTAGCCATCTTCACTGAGCCATGCTGACAACAGAGTAATCTTTCCAAAACCAGCAAATAAGACATGTTGTTTCACATGAAATCAGCAGTTACAACAACACTCCTATCCATGATGAAAGTACTTTGGTTTCCAGACTTCATGGAAATCCAATACACTTTGTCTTGAGTGGAGAAATACTAATGGCTTCTCTTTCAACAGGGTGAACTGCAGAACAGAACAAGCAAAACAATATTTTATTTTACATTAGACATAGCTAAAACAAAGTAGTTGATTTAAGCATAATTGTGGCCTAGGGCATTGTTTGAGAAGATCTGGTATAAACTTGTAACATTGACCTTTTCCTACACAAGTACCATAGTCCATTTCAATCCAATTCAATCCATATGGTGTCAGAAGTTATAAAATAAAAATTACTTTTTAAATTCTATCATGATTTTTTCCCTACATATCACAAATCATACCATGGTCCCGAATACTCCAGTAACATTCTATACCTCTGCTCAGTGGAGGGGGATCGCCGGGGGGGGGGTAGTAAACCCCCAGGCGACCGGTTTGGTTGCCTCTCTGTCTGCCCTCCAGGTGGCTTTTCTGGGCAGCTCAAAATGGCTGCTCGGAAGTGCGCATGCGTCAAAACACCATTTGACACATGTGCACTGAAAAATAGAAGTGCATGCGTCAAATGGTATTTTGATGCATGCGCACTTCCGAGCAGCCATTTTGGGCTACAAGGAAGGGCACAGCAGCTGGCTCTTTGGAGCAGCGGCAGTGGCCTTTCCTCGGCACACCGCTGGGCCGGGCCAGGCCATGCTGCCGGGCCAGGCTGCGCTGCCGGGCCAGGCCAGGCTGTGCAACCAGGCCGCCGTGCTGCCTTGCCGCTTTGCTGCTGCGCCAATTTGCCACCATGCTGCTTTGCCGCCGTTGCTGTTGCTGCCTGCTGCTCCCCGACCCCAGGGTAAGTGACTAGGGTTTGTGTTTGGGGTGGTGGGTTGAGGTGTGTGTGTGTTTTATGTAGTGTGTTTTTGTGTGTATTTAATGTCTATTTTAATTTGTATTTTTGTTTTTATTTCTATTTAATGTCTGAGTACAGATTTTTCCTGGTTTAGAAAAAATGCCACCGGCATGAATTTGTTTAAGGTGGATCCTGGCTTGCCAAGAAGTGACCCACATACTGTGATCACGGAACTATCTCCTGCAGCAGATATGAAATATGTAGGATTTAACACTGGAACTGCAATGGACTGCCACAGCCTTGAGGATATCATCAAGGTGTGCCTTCATAGCTAGTCTATCTGGCATGGTCTCCATGACTGTTTGGAGTCAGAAAGTGGTTCGTCCCCTGCTTATTTTGCCGTTGGGCCCAATATGATGGTTTCCAGTGGCATTTCCTCCACTGAGGCTATCTTTCAGTGGTAGGCATCAGCAGGTTCGCACTAGTTCAGAAACTAGCAGAAATTCTGGCTGGTCCCGCCTATCCAAGTTTTGAAATAAAGTACTGTACTGTAGTACTAATTCAGGTGCAATGCAGGTCTTTCCCCTGGCCATGCCCACCATACCATGCCCACAGTGTGGTAGTAAGGTGGTTTGTTTGTTTTTTTGAGCCTACCACTGCCATCACCCCATCTAATGGGGCTCATCCACCCGTAGTCGATGGCCCCTTTAGGGAGTCAGGTTATTTACCACTGCGCAACACTCATCATTGAGTCACTGTCTTTACGGTCTACTGAGTCAGTGGTTCCCAACAAGGGGTACACAGCCCACTAGTGGACTTCAATTCCCAGAAGCCTCAGTCAGTACATTGGCTGATCAGTGCTTTGGGGAAATCACTTAGGCTTCTGGGAATTGACGTCCAAAAACCAGCATTTGGGAAACACTGGCTCCATTATCATACCAGAATAGTACTATGTGAACCCTTCACCCAGAAGGATAGTACTGTATATTACAGTACTTCTTTACTTTGTCCAATCTACAATCTCTTTAACTTATAATTTTTCCTTTTTTCAAAAATGATGTGTACTCTTGTCCTGATTTTGTTCCTTTCCTTTTACTAATATAGTACATAATCTAAAAACTCTCCTCATGTCACTAAAATTCAATGTCTTTAAAATTCCATTTTAACTCTTCTAATCATATTTTATAAATACTAATTGTTATACGCTTCATAACTATTTCCTTCTATATTTTCCTTTTGTACAATCATTCTTCAAAATTTGTAAATTCTGTACATTGCCCGTTTTTATTATTCATTATGTTGTCCATTGCTCTAAATGCTTTTAACTTTTCTCTAAATTAGCAGAAGGTATATTTACAGCACATTTTGTTATTTGATTTCTCAAGGTCTTTGAAGTGGTTCTTTCAATTAACTGAGAACAGGATTCCCTAGTCTAACATAAAAATAAGGAATATTTGTTGGCAAACAGCATTATGAAAGTACCCATAACCAGGTTTTGCCCTGGTAGCAGTAAAAAGTTATCCAAATTCTTGTGTTGATCATTTAATGGACTGCAAACTGGATAATGTATGTTTTGTTGTAATAATCTAGTCTCTTTTGATATATCCTTTTCAATCATATTTGCTTTTATAGTGTTCTTACAATTACCCATCTTTCTAAATTACTGGGACATTTCAGACAAACTGTACTGAATATTTGTTCTAGAGAGTAAAAAATATGAAAGAAGGAGCAGGAGGCAGATAAATATGCCAGTCAGAGCAAGTTATAGGAACTACAGATGAATAATCTACTGGCCACCAGTTTCCTTGGCAGCATAACAGTAGAAAAGACGGACCCCAAATGCAGATCTAACAGGTTAGCAGGTACAGCACCACTCTCTTTGTGGTGCAGCAGTCAGAACAAATGCAAGGTTGTTTTATTCCTCTGACCCTAGAAGATTACAGAAGACAACATCCAAATTGTTTCTGCCATCTGATACATCCTTACCTGGGAGGGAACAAGCAACATGCACATAATTCGTTTTTGTATAAGCATTTTGGCCCAAGCTCAAAAGCAAAGTTTGGTCAGCTTTTGGCAGAGACATCTGTGGTTTGGATCCTTTCCTCCACTGACTAAGACAATCCTGTCCTACGCCTTTGTGTTTTTCCATTTCTTCTTGTTTCTCATTGCTTGCTTTTCACTTTTGGGAACCCTGCAGGGAGGAAAGAAAGAGGCTTTGTTTTAAACAGTCTTGAACCAGTGAAAACCTGCTGGCAATGCTTCTCGGCTAAAATCATGCAATCTCCTGAACCTCTTTGTCCAAGACTGTGCACTTTCTGTGCCCTCCATGTTCCTGAAGATCCACTTTCCTGTCGCTTCCCACCTGCAGTTTTCAACTTCTCTCAAATAGCAGCACTGATGATCAAAAGCCTTCATTTGTTCTTTCTATTATGTTTTTCCTACTATGTGGAGACTTTTGCATATCACACACGAGGGGGTTGAATGAATGAATGAATATTTATTAATTGATTAGTCTTTCGACTTTATCAATAATATAAGAGTTTAAAATCTGTCACACGAGGGGGATGAGCGTGGTCCTCTCTTAGTTCACTTCATTTTTAAAAAAATATTTTTATTTATAATTTTCTAACAAAAAAGTAACAATACAAAAAAGTAACAAAAGAATAACAATACATCCATACAACAAATACAAAAAATCACAGCTTGAATTACAAATCCATTTTTTTGGTTACATTCTTATTAAAGAAATACTTTGACTGAAAACATACATCATTTTTGTTCAGCTCTACATATGAGTCACCCATGTGCTATATACATTGTCCAGGAATTGCAGCAATTCATTTTTCCCAAAAGTTAGCTTGTTCTGGTGTAGGTTTGACTCCTTTATTTTTAGCCATTTAGTTCACTTCAAAGCAGAAGGTCAAGACAGCCTATTTCCATTTGTTTTTTAATATGGTGTTTAAGCACTCTCTTGGGTATTTAAAGGGGCTATAGATTTCTGTTTTGAGTTTGCTTTTCTTTTTGTACAGTAACTGTGCAGTCTTGTTGGGGTCAAAAGACAAGTAACTAAATATGGGTTGCAGAAGAATCAGGATACTGTATTTTTGAACTGTGACTCACACTGCCCTTTATCCTGAGTCAGTTTCGCCAGTGGTTCCCTTATCTTCAGCCAACATAGCCTGCGGCTTTGCTGGCTAGGGTTGGCAGGAAATATGTAGTCTAGCATACGTGAAGAAGATGAGATCAAGGAAGACTGTTTAATATTAGGCTGGAGGAGCCACAGGAATGCTAGCAGTTCAGAAGCTAGCAGATCAGAAGCAAGAAATTGCTAGTACTGTAGATAAATAGGGACCACTTTGGTGGGAAAAGATCTTGGGGACATGAAAGGAGCCTCATTCAGGCATTCCTGCTTCTGACATGATTTTTTTTTTAAAAAAAATCTGACTAGGCACAGAAGAAGAAAGTATGAGAAAGAGACTACTACATTACAGCTGAACTCCATAGCATATGTATGAAGAAGTCTCACTCTTGCTTCCAAACTGCTAGGTTGGCAAGAGCTGGGACTACCAGCAAGAACACTACTAACAAATATTTTGGAACAAATATATTAGTGAGGTTCCAAACTATTTAAAATGAGTGCCTAGATCATGGATTCTCAAATTGTGGCCCATGGGTCTGATGCGGCCCACTGCACCATTTTATGTGGGAGCCCCACCAACTACACCAAACCAGGAAGTGCCAGGTGGGGGAGGAAGGGCAAAATGGCCGCCTGGCCTCCCAAACTGTCTGAAGGAGCGTGACTCGGCCCTCAGCTTAAAAAGGTTGAGAACTCCTGGCCTAGATTAAATTTTCTGAAGGCCTTTATGTCTAATGAAATGGATTTGATCCACGAGAGATAACATTAAAATAAAATAAGTCTTTAAGATGCCACAGCATTTTTTTTGTTTTGTTTACACCAGGGGTGCCCAAACTTTTTGGGCTGAAGGCCAGTCACGTGGTCCAGGGGCTGCATCTGGCTCCTGCTGCCAATTCATCTGGCTCATGCTGCCCTCATCAGTCCCGGAAGTGGAACCCTGCTTCCGGGAGCAACGAGGGCACCGTGCACCGTAGTTTGAGCACCCCGGTTAAACTCTCTAAAAGACAGCTAGGTTCCCAGCTTCAGGGTGAACTATTTTTTTTTTTAGTCGCACAGTCGATTCCGACCCTTTGCGACCCCATGGACTACCGTCCGCCAGGCACTTCTGTCCTCCACCATCCTCCTCAACTCGCTCAGCTCTATGCCCATTGTCTCTACAATACCATCTAGTCATCTCATTTTTGGCCACCCCCTTCTTCTTTTGCCCTTGACCTTTCCCAGCATCAAGGCTTTCTCAAGCGAATACTCTCTTCTCATTTGGTGTCCAAAGTACTTTAGCTTCATCTTTACTATTTGACCTTCTAAGGAGCAGTCAGGGTTAATTTCTTCTAAGATTGACCTATTTGTTCTCCTCGCTGTCCTGGGGACTCTCAAAACTCTCCTCCAACACCACATCTCAAAGGCATCTATTCTTCTGCACTCAGCTTTCCTAATGGTCCAGCTCTCACAACCATACATTACCACCAGGAATACCATTGCTTTGATTATATGAATTTTTGTTTGCAATGTGATGTCTCTACTTTTCACTATGCTCCCCAGGTTTCTCATTGCTTGACTCCCAAGAATCAGTCGCCTTTTTATTTCATGGCTGCAATCTCCATCTGCAGTGAGCTTTGATCCTAGGGAAGTAAAATCTGTCACTGCTTCTACTTCTTCCCCATCTATTTTCCAGGGACTGATATAGGGCCTGTTGCCATGATCTTGGTTTTCTTGATATTGAGTCTATAGATCAGAGATTTTCTTTGCCCACTAGGCGGCGCTCGATAAGACGCTGCTTCTTCTTCTCTCTTTTTCTCCCCTTCCCGTTCCTTCCCCAACAACCTCCGTCCACCGCTAGGGGGTGAGGACACAAAATCCGCCTTGAGCCCTCTGAGACAATCTAGCCTTTTAGTCCTTTCCTTCTCTCTATAGTCTTGACGCTCCGCTGGGAATCTACGCATCCAATCAGAGCGCCGGGAAGTGTGCGTGAGGCGGGGGCTAGCTCTGCCGCGCTCCTTTCTCTCCCGGGCAGAGGAAGCGTTGCTGTTGGCGGTTTGTGCGTGTGGCAGCCATATATCCGCCAGGCCCGGTCCTCGTGTTCCCGCCTTTGCCTCCACGAAGTCCTTCCCCTCGCCAGGGCCGTCGCCACCATGGATTACGGAGAGGGTGAGTTTGGCTCCGTAGTAGGAGGGCCTCGAGCCGCCGCCTCCCTTCAGAGCGAAGAAAGGGGAGCCCACCACCAGATGGGCTCCGGCACAAAATGGCGGCGGGCAACGGGCGAAGTGGGGGAGAGGGGCGGGGAGGAAGAAGGCCCTTCGCTGTCAAGGAGACTTTACGCGCCATTTTGGTCGACCTAAAACTCGGCCGTCGCTCTTGGTTTTTTTGGCAGCCTCGTCCCTTGAGGGGACGCAGAGTCAATCCCTTTTTTAAAAAAAATTATAATAATTTCGTGTCAGAAATTATAATAATTTCGTGTCAGAAATTATAATAATTTCGTGTCAGAAATTATAATAATTTCGTGTCAGAAATTATAATAATTTCGTGTCAGAAATTATAATAATTTCGTGTCAGAAATTATAATAATTTCGTGTCAGAAATTATTCTGGGTTGAAAATGTTTTTTTGCAGAAGAAACTCCGCTCAGGGAACGCCCAAAATGAGGCTCCTTTCATGTCCCCAAGAGCTGGGACAAAGACGGGCGCTCAAACCGTCGTGCAGTGCCCGGGTCTCGAACTGCCGACTTGCCAGCCTTCCAGCTAACAAGGCGAGCTTCTTAACCACTGAGCCACCGCAGCCGCTATTATTATGATAAAAACCTATCATTAGATTCACAAGCAAACACTGGTGTACAATTAACAGTCCAGGCTCTAACCAAGGACCTAAAAACTGTTAAGGGAGAGAGAGGGTATGTGTATGAATTATCATACAAATCTACCATTTGTTTCACAGTTCAAAACTAATATAAAATTAATGGTTCAAGCCCTAACCAAGCTAAGAACTGTTAATGAAGATAATGATAATTACCTGAGGCCCCCTCCACTCTACCTCCATCTCCATCTGCTGTCCTTCTAGCAATAACACTTATGCCAGTAGATAGGGGACTTCAGTGGTTAAGAGAGGTCAGCAGTTTGAGCCCCGGGTGCTGCATGATGGAGTGAGCTCCCTTTGCATGTCCCAGCTCCTGTCAACCTAGCAGTTTAAAAGCAAGAAATTGCAAGTAGATAAATAGGTACCATTTAGGTTGGGAGGTAAACAACATTCCGTCCACTCCAGTGTCTAGTCATGCCTACCACATGACCATGCAAATGCCTGCAGATGTTTTTAAATGAAGATGAGCACTAAACTCTAGAGTTGTATATGACTGGTTTTCAAGCAAGGAAAACCCTTATCTCAGCACCCCATAGTTCTTCAAGCACTCTCTGGGTAATTAACATTTTTGCCCCCAGCATGTTGGCTACTTATTTGACTGACCTAAGAATGATGGAAGGCTGAGTCAACCATGATACCCATCAGGATCAAATACGCAACATTTTTGCTGTAGTACAGCAGTTTAACCAGCGTGCCACCAGGGCTTCTGCCTTTGCCTGATGTGTGTCTTTGTTGGGGATTAAGACTCTCTTTTTCCTGTGGGAATGATGTGTGGGTTTGAGAAAAAAGAGAGTGAAGAAGATAAGGCTTTTCTAACGCTGGGGTTAGAGAGGGAGCAATTCTGGCTTTTGGAAGTAGAGTATCTAATTCAGCTTTAGCTGCTTGCCTTTCTCATTTGTGCTTAGGGAGTGGTATTTCAGTGTCTGCTTCCCCATCACCTCCATCCAAAGCATAGAAATGCACCCTTTAAAACACAGGCCTTCCTTAGGCCTAGGGTCAGGTTCGCCTGATTGGGGCGGGATAATAAATTAAATAAATAAATTAGGTGCTGCATTTAACAAATACTTCTAAATAAATACATCGTTCTTCCTTCCCTCCCCCCTTCCAATATTCACTATGCGACTTGCAACAGTCTATTCCTCCTCCCCCCCAGGCAACTTTCACAGATAAAGACCTGAGGCTGAAAATTTTCTCCCTAACTTCATTACAGTCATACGTCGCTTAAAGAGCATAATGAGTTCCACAGGATTGCTCTTTAAGCGAGTTTGCTCTTTAAGCGAAACACCATTGTAAGTGACCAATTGTGGGGGAGATTGCAAACCCCGATTTATTTGTTAAGCGAATTTTTGGTTGGTTTTATTTGTTAAGCGAAGCAAACATTTAGAGAAAATTCTGCTCTTTAAGCGAGGCACTCTTTATGCGAGGTTTGACTGTTAGTTTGTTCTCTGCTCTTTGTTTACAAGCATGGCAGCTTGCTGAGTATTAAACATTAGGAAATTCCACATATGCTTTGAAAATGCCATTATATACTTGTTCAATCTGAATGTAGAAAATAAAGGGTAGTTCTGATTTTGTCTCTTTAACAGTTTTTGCCTTAAAGTAAAGAACATTTGAACGCTTTTGGGGTGGGTGGGTGGAGCTGGGTTATTCCTGCAGATGGGCCTGATATAGCTGTGATTTACTGTGGGAAAGTTATCTGTTTTGACTTAAAGTTAGCATATTTTCCATGTTACGTGGTATAAAAACCTGGAGTAGAGAAATGTGTAGAGCCAATCCTTTAAAATAATAAACATTTCTTTTACTTCTAATTAGTGAGTCAAAATGCTGAAATTCAGTAGGATGGGGAGAATTCTGTTTATGAACAATGCTCTATATACCCTACTAGTTGGATTTTGCATTTTTGTGGGTAGTCACATGTATAATGAAGCAAATGTACTGAATTCAGGAAACAGATTGAAAATGTTTTCCTCAATATTTTCCTCAATTCTACATCCAAAGAAAGACAGACAGTTGTGTTCAGTGTGATATCTTAGGTTAATGTGTTATCTCAAAAGTGTTGGACTGGTTTTATGCCCTCTAGATCTCCTTTGATAAAACTACATTTTATAGAGTATGGTGACTCTTGGGACACCCTGTATTACAAAACTTCTCATTTTTAAACTGAACTTTCTGATATCTACTTAATTGGCAGTCATAAATGTGCTCGGAGGCAGTGTAATTCCATGAAATAATCTATTAAAGGCTGCATTTCCTTTGTATGGATTTTGTTCTACAGATGTTGATTGTCTACTGGCAGTAGGAAGTTCACATAAGCTATTAATATAATACCATGAGTGTGTTGTGTAAATTGCAAAAGAAATAACTGCAGAAACTGCTGTTTCTTATAGGGAACAAAATTGTGATAACTGTATATAATTGATCTTAAAAATAAATAAATTAAGCAACAGCATTACACTTATTTTAGGCTTTGATTCTGATGGCAGTATAAATATGCTTCTTGTCCTCACTTGAGATTAGGGAGAGTGAAAGATGGCTTGAAAATGTGATATACAGTACTTCTAAATTGAAATTGAATACAGTACAGTAGAACCTTGGATAATGCTAAGACTTGGTTCCACAAGTCTTGGTGTTATATGATTTTTAGTGTTATCCGATCCATGTTAAAATCCTATGGGATCCATAGAGATACATTGTAACCACACAGGCTTTAGCGGTTGTTATCTGATGCATCCCATAGGATCTTAATGTTATCCGATGCAATTCTTCCTCCAGATTGCTTAATGTTATGCGATTTTAGTGTTATTCGATACTAATGTTATCTGAGGTATTACTGTACATTGTAACCGCACAGGCTTTAGCGGTTGTCATCCGATCCATCCCATAGGACCTTAACGTTATTCGATCCAATTCTCCACCCCAGATTACTTAACGTTATGCAATTTTAGCGTTATCCGAGGTATTACTTTACTTATATCCCACACCAGTCTTGCAAATGAGAGGAAAGAAGGTGCATGTGAATCACAAATAATTTATTGTAACGTAAAATGTGAGTTATATCAGACTCCCTAATATGGGTACTTATCTCTGATGTCGATCATCACTTCTGGGGCTGATAGGATTTTAAAGACCAAAATTTTCAGAAGGATGTTTTGGAATACAGTAAAAGTTTGGCCTATAAACACGTGTTAGTGACATGCTTGGGGATATTTTTTTACTATGGATCCCAGAATTCTCCATTGTGGGAGCTTCATATGACAGAACCTAAATAGCAGTAACATTTACAATTATATTATGCCTCATAGCACTTTAGCGTACTCTGGGTGATTCACAAGTTAATTAGCATTTTGCCCCCAACACGCTGGTTACTCATTTTACTGACCTGAGAAGGATGGAGTGCCGAGTCAACCTTGATTCTTGGTCAGGATTGAAATCACAGTGTTTTGGTTGGAATTCAGCAATTTAAGTACTGCACCACCAGGACTCACGTGAGAGAAGACTCTAACTCTGAAGACTATGGCCCCTAATAATCAGCCCTCACCACTCCTGGAAGCAGAAGTTAAACGTGTCTGCACATATGCAATAACACTGCTGCAAATGTACTCACGGCTGCCATAAACATGTTTACGACAGCTGTGGGTGCATTTATGGCAGTGTTTTGCATGGACATGTCTAACTTCCACTTCTGGTGGGAGGAACGATGTGATGGGCCTGTGGCCCAAAAAGTTTGGCCACCCCGTCTTAGAATGTGCACTTTGGGAGCTAAAAATATTAACCTATACTATAGCTTTTAAAGAATCTTAGGAATCCATAAAAATGACATCACATTTTAAAATTGGGTGCGATTTACACATGTAAGTTATGTATACAGTTGTACCTCGCTTAAAGAGCATAATGCGTTCCACGGCATTGCTCTTTAATCGAGTTTGCTCTTTAAGCGAAACACCACTGTAAGTAACCAATTGTGGGAGGGATTGCAAACCCTGATTTATTTGTTAAGCGAGTTTTTGGTTGGTTCTATTTGTTAAGCGAAGCGAACATTCAGAGAAAATTCTGCTCTTTTAAGCGAGTTACTCTTTAAGCGAGGCACGCTTTATGCAAGCTTTGACTGTACTGTATAGTGGAACCTCGGTTAACGTAATTAATGTGTTCTCTGGGATGTTTCTTACTGTGAAAATTACTTTAACCGAATTTTCCATAGGAATGAATTGAAAATCAAAATACATTAACCAAAATGCGGTTTTCCATCGGAATGCATTGAAAACCAGTTAATTCATTAAAAAATGGCAGGTAGAGTCTAAGGACACTACCGTCAGGGATTTGGTGCGTGAATTCGATGTGTTGAATTATGCTCATTAGTACATTTATTTATTTTATTTCATTCATTAGTTAAGAGTGATGCTTCAAATGGGGAAAAATAAAGACATGTTTTTGTTGTTCAGTCGCACAGTCGATTCCGACCCTTTGTGACCCCATGGACCACTGTCCACCAGGCACTTCTGTCCTCCACCATCCTCCTCAACTCGTTCAGCTTTGTGCCCATTGTGTCTACAATACCATCTAGCCATCTCATTTTTGGCCACCCCCTTCTTCTTTTGCCCTCCACCCTTCCCAGCATCAAGGCTTTCTCAAGTGAATCCTCTTTTCTCATTTGATATCCAAAGTACTTTAGCTTCATCTTTACTATTTGACCTTCTAAGGAGCAGTCAGGGTTAATTTCTTCTAAGATTGACATTTTCATAAAACTAAGGTTTTCATAAAATGTTCATAAAATCTAAGGTTTTCTGAGCTAAAGTAAAGGTCATCCTTGATCGAAAGCCAGTCATATCAGACTCTAGGTTTCAGTGCTCATCTCTGTTTATAGCCAAAGAGCCAGCACTGTCTGTGTCTGCAGACATTTTTGTGGACATGTGGCAGACATGAAACACTGTTTACCTTCCCACCAAAGTGGTCCCTATTTATCTTCTTGCAATTTCTTGTTTTTGAACTGCTACGTTGTTTTAACCCAAAACCAGAAATCCCAATTTCATTTGTGTTTATTATTTTTTTATATTTTATTTTTCAATACAGATGCTTTTAACCTTTATTTTCTATTCTCCCCGACTCTACCCACTATGCACATATGTCCATAAGAAGCCCACTGAACAAACAACAATTCATCACAGGTGAATAACTCTAAAGGATCTATTTTTAATAAATATTTCAATAGTCAAACTGCAAAGAAAAAGAGTTTTTCCTTAACGATTCCTTGAAAGCAGTTCTTCAATAAGAAGGAAAGCCAAAAAGGAAACTGGTTATGACTTCAAAGGAGAAACTTCCTATAGCGTATCTATTCTCACACCAATGTATCTATTCTGTTGTGGAGAGATTCTTTTTTTGAAGGAAAGAAGGTTAGAAAGAAAGTTTTTTTAAAACCTTCATAGAAAGTGTTTCTGAAGTCTGATCCAAATTGTATCAGTATCAAAAGAAAGGTTATTCTGTCCTCTTTCAAGTGCACTTTAGATCACTTTGATTGGTTGATCGGTTTTTTTGTTGGATCACCGCCAACTCCCCCTGCAGAAATGTCATTTCAATGCGTCACATTTTTCCTCAATATCTTTTTTGTGGATTTCTGCTTTGGCGTCATTTCCCCCCACATGTTATATGTGAACTGTGTCCACCTCGGGAAGTTGTCATATTCACTTTTTAAATTGGTTTTCCTAGCTTTTGGGGGGTTTGTGTGACCTCTTTTTAATGGTTTTTTGTAAAACACTTCATAGATTATGTTTCCAAAGTCCAATTCCAAATCTGAAAGTGTCCCCACAAAGGTTAATCTTTCCTCTTTCAAACATACTTTGGATAATCTTTATTGGTTGGGTAGTATTTTTGCCCCACAACCGACCTCTCCAGCAAAACTGTCACTTTTCCGATGCTACTTCCGAAAGCGATGACTTATTCGCTTTGCATTTTCAGCTGTTGGTTTCTACCAATTCTTAAAGTCACTGAGACAATCTTTCAAATGACATAAACCTTATTTTCGTGGGTGCCTTAGTTTTGGTGTTGCAGCTTCTCAAAAGTACATGATATTTGTTACATTGCAAGAGCTGCCAGACCAGCCATCCAAAACGTAAGATGTTCATAGAATTCACATCAAAAAAAATTCTGTAAACTGAGCCACTATTTTCTATGGATTTCCTTTTCTTATGGGATTTTTATGTTAACCGAGCCATTTGTTAACAGAAGTTCTACTGTAATAGTATATGGCAGTGATGGCAAACTTTGGCACTCCAGGTGTTCTTGAACTTTAATTCCCAGAAGCCCTGATCAGCAGGATTTGGGCTTCTGGTAATTGAAGTCCCAAGAACACCTGCAGTGCCAAGGTTCACCATCACTGATATATGAATACAATGTCCATAATCCTGTTGCTTAACACAGTAAACTATACTAGAGTAGGCCCATTGGATCAAAGGATTTAGTGAGTCAACTCCTAAATTCTATTGGAACAAAAGAATTGCTGTAACTGTGATTTAGTATATAAAGTAAGGCACAGTTAAACTCAGTGGAACCTGTGGAAGAGTTGACTCCCATGATCCAGTGGGCCTAGTCTGGCACAGTTTATTATGTTAAGCAACATGGTTTTGGCTATTGTCTCAATATTGATTTAGAATTTATAATCCTTTTTACATAATTTCTTTCTGTTGTAGCACTTTTTGAACTCAGAATGCATACGCAGTTTTTGAAAACAGGATTTTAACAATTAACAAAATTAAGAATCTTTGTTTTTAAAAAAATAATTTTAATTAATTCATTTCCATACAAACATTAAATACTGTACTATGAACAGTGGAACAGTAGTAAAGGGTCTGGGAGGATCACTGCATGTCTTGTTTCTAGTAGTCTCAAGTTTCATAAACTGCCACTTGAGACTTTCCTCATCCTACACAAAAACATGCCCCAAACACCAGTGTTCCTAGCAGTAATCTGTCTTGGCCAGATTTTTCCTTCTTGTTTCTGATTTCCTCATTGCAACTTTCTAACTTACCTTCTAACCTTTATATGAATGTCTCCTAGCCTCAAGGAAAGCTTTTCATGGACACAAGAAGAGGCATGGGAGCAAGATTTTGGGAATTCTCCATCAGAGTATCATTATGTTCTCACAGCATTGTTGTGTGAGGTTCTTGGCAATGGCTTGACAATTGTACACATTCTCTTTTTAGAACTGAGATGAAATGTATCATTGACCCACTTCTTCCTTGTCTAGACCAGACGTGAAACTGCCAAAATGAACCACTCATTTTAAGAGAACATATTCAAAAATTGATTGGTCTTATTTTAAGAAAATGCAATTCTTTGTTTCCTAGAAATTGACTATGGGCATGGTGCCTACGGTGGGCCAAGAGCTATGGACTCTTATATGAACCAGTCATATGGAATGGAAAGTCATGGAGGAGGCGGCGGTGGAGGTGGCAGGTAAAATATTGAATCAGAGCCTTTAAATGTCAAACAGGATATAATTGCATTTCTATAGTGATCACTGGGGGATTAGTGGTCCTCCAAATGATGTTGAATCACAGCTCTCATCATCCCTACTTCTTGGTCATGCTAGCTGGGCTGATGAGGCCGGAGTTCAGCAACATTTGCAGAACCATGGGTTCTCCACCCAATGTATAGTATGCTGTTGTTCAGTTTTAAGTGTTCCTTGAATGCTGCAGTGAGCAACAGAACAGATAGTAATGCAGTGTTGCCAGTTGTTAAAAAAACCTTAGATTTAGTTTTTTTAAAGTAGTGCAAAATATTTTGCATGTTTAGATTTGTTTTGAAATACTTTAAGCCATTGTTTGTATATGTTTAGTCAGGACAGAAGTTATAACAGGCATAAACTTAATGTGGCTCAAAACACTTCTCGTACTTTGAAAGGAACGCTTAAATTTAAATTGTTTAATTTTCATATTTTTTACAAGAATGTACACTGCTAGACAACTTGTCATGTCCAGATTAATTTTTTGGCAGGTACTAATTACACTAAAATGTGCATTTGGTCTACTCTATAAATTTTCTGTGCAGTGATCCTAATTTATTTCATACTTAGCACTATAATGGCATTTATGGTAAGCTTTTGTATTTTTACTATGCCTGTAGTTTGTGTCTACTAACTTCAGGTCATAAATATTTTTGCAGAATTGGCTTTCTAAGACCTATGCAATTTAAACAAATAACTGGATGAAACATTAAATCTAATTGTTCTTATTTATATTTTCTTTGTATGTCAGTGTAAAACTGCAACTCTGAATCCAAATGTTCTTTTTCAATAATGATTACTAGGAAACCAGGAAACAGTGCTGTTTAAAAATGATTTACATATCTAATAACTGTATGTTAACTTTCCTGAGAATGAGGAATATGCGGTACCTACCATCTAGTAATCTGTATATGATTGGAGTTTGCTGAATACAATTATTACTTGAATATTATCTGCTTTTATAATAGATGGCTATTAGGTAGAGGATATTTTGAATATATAAGTTGTGAGTTTTTTTAAAAATGAAAATGGGTTTTAATTATAGGTAAGGGGGTATAAACAGACATTGTTGGACTAGAACTCTTATCAGCCCTAGCCAGTGTAGTTAAAGAGTTTCAGCTCAACAACTAGAGAGGCAAATCTCTGCTCTGGAATATGCTGCATGTAGTAAAGATGGTGGGGCATAGTTGGAGTTGTTAATCTTTACACTTGGAAGTCTATATCTTGCAAAAATAGGGATCTGAATAAATGTACTGTGACCATTTTAGGACTTAAAAGAAAAAAGTAACAAGTTGTAGTTAATTTCTTCTCATTGTTGGTACAGTGCCTAGGTGAGGGCAAAACCTTTTAGGTGTTACAGAACTACTAGAGGTATTGTTTTTAATAACATAATGATTTTATTAACTTTTCATTTGTGGAGGTGCCAGCATTCATAAGACTAGGTCTGGGCACAAATAATGAGGCTTAAATACATCTGAGTAACTAAAATTTGAAAGTTCAGCCATTCTGAACTTGAATATGATTGTTATGGAAAAGTGGCACAGATAGCTTTCTGTCTGGTCATATAATGGAAATGCCCAGCCCTAATCAAGGCAGACCCCATCAAAATAAAGTATACATTGATTTATAGTTGATAAATGTCAACTGATGACTTGTCTTGTGAAATGTTTAACTTGAGTAAGCTTACTTTGTTTTTCCTCACTGCAACTTTTCCAGGTATGGACCTTATGAGTCTTACGACTCCGGGTCTTCTCTGGGTGGGCGAGATCTGTACAGATCTGGCTATGGTTATAATGAACCCGAACAAAGCCGCTTCGGAGGTAGTTATGGTGGTCGATATGACAGCAACTACCGGAATAGCCTTGACTCTTTCGGAGGTAGAAACCAGGGCGGGTCTAGCTGGGATGCACCTTACTCACGCACAAAGTTGAGGCCTGGGTTTATGGAGGACAGAGGAAGAGAGACATACTCTTCCTACAGCAGTTTTTCTTCACCCCATATGAAGCCTGCACCTGTAGGCTCTCGGGGGAGAGGAACGCCTGCTTATCCTGACAGTGGATTTGGAAGCAGAAACTATGATGCTTTTGGAGGACCATCAACAGGCAGAGGCCGTGGCCGAGGAGTAAGTACAGAATCTTTTCAGATTCTTTTCACAAGTCACTCTTTTAAACCCTTTAAAGACCATAGCATTTGAAATAAAGACACTTTATACTACAGTGTGCTTTTGGCCAAACTGTTAGGGTTGATGAGCTTCCAATCTGGTTTGGTGTTTACCCAGAATATAGCACCCCGACTCTCCATTGACAGGTAAAAGCATGAAGAGATTAGTTGCGAAGGCTTTATTAAATCTCTCCTTTTGTTTGAAAGGTGAAGATTAAGGCAATGGGTTTGGTCTAAAAGGGGTTAAAAGGAATTGCATTTTTCCTTGTTAACACTAGCATATTGGCTAGTGGGAGAGCTCTTGAAACGTTGTAAAGGTTGATTAGAACCTTTCTCAGATTTTAGTAGCTTAAAGGTGCAATGTATATATAGTACTTAATTTGAAAGGATAAAGCAGATTTTGTCCAGGTAGGTAGTTGATCAGTGTAAGAGTACAAAATATATGTGGAAGGTGGGTATAATAAAGGCAGATGAAAAGGAATAATTTAAAAGCATGGCTAAAGGGACACCATCAACTTTAAAACTGATGCTTTCCTAATGAATGCTAACTTTGTGTACTTTATTTAACCATTGTAGTATAATTCCCTACAGCATGTTCTTATATGCTGAATATGCTTCATTGCATTTTCAAAAGCACAGTTGAAAGATTGTTAACTTTTTAAATATTAGTAAGAAATAATAACTCAAATCTTTAGAAACCTCTGTGCTCTTAATGGAATATTTCAGGTTTATGATAACATGAAGATGTCCCATTAACTCACTATTTTGTATCTAGTTTTTGAACAATTAGTTCAGTTACATATGCAGTCTTAAAATTCTTAACTTAATATGTTTTGAGGAGATAGCCTTATAAATATGAGGTACTGGTAGCTTATTTATTACGTAGGGCAAGATAATTCTTATTGAATTGTTATGTCTTGCATAGTCTTTCAAAAATGGTTTCCTTGATATGCCACAGTGAAGGGTACAATTGGCATAATGAGGTTTAGCCCACAGACCATGAATAGGGCTAGAGTTAGAAGAATGTGAGGAGCTGTCTAGTAGTTTGATAGTAAATTACTCTGCAGATTTATTTAGCCCTTGGATGTCAAGTCTTTTTTAAAAAGGTAGGTTTATAAGGTTGAATGAGTTAAAATCCTAGATTTTTTTTCCCAACTGTAAATACTTAGAGGAATAACTTACTTGCCTTATTTAAAATGCATTGCACCTTTAATAGATTCTGGAAATAATTGCTTCTGCAAATGTAATTGCCTAAAAAGTGTCCTTTAATTCATGCATATGCAGTGCATATTGATGAATGGTTCTTTAGTAGGGGTCTATTTGTAGACAAACTGAAATGTAAGATTTGTGCATGGACTTTGTTCTCATAAATATATGTTAATGATTTCTTATATATTTTGGACTGTTTCAGCTAAATGCTAGTCAAATTAGGGAAATGTTTTGCAACATTTTGCATTTAAAATGTTTTGCTTTTAATATGAAAAATTGCTTTTAATATGAAAAAGTTGTTACATGGCAGTAAGTTTATTTCTGCTTATATAATTTCACTCATCCAGTTAGATGAGTCTTTCTGGTATACAATTGCCATTTTAATTTGCAAGTAGGGAAGGAGACTTGAATTTTAACATTCTGCTGCTTCCTTCTCTTCAGTTTGCTCCTCAACTCAGTGCTTTAATATCTATAAGCTGTTTGCAGTACAGTATCAGGAAAAGATTGAACAGTTTTTTCACACTAGCAGTTGACATTTGATGGTCCCTATTACAAATATTTATTTTCTGTTTTAGAAAGACTTGAAGTAAGATCTTATATTGTACAGTATTCGCAGTCCAAGGCAGGCATCTGTTACCTTAGCAGTGGAGAACCATTCAAAATGTTGATTTACTGGATTTTTGGCTAGCAATATAATTTCTGGAAATTCTGAAGTAACAGTCCAAGAATCAGACTATTGTTTTTTCTTGAAAACAAATCAGAATTCCATGAACAGTCATAGTGATCGGTTTAAAAAAAAAATCAAACCAAGTGTAGTGCTTGAACAATAAAAGCTACATAATTTATAACTTGGTTCACATATACAATTGTATTTTCCATACTGTTGAAATTCACTGAGAAATTTTGTTTAAATAGTTGTAGGCTGCTTTGTATAGTAAAACCTTTTGATATCAATGTAGTCTATGTTTATTCAGAAGTAAGACTCACAGTTTAGTTCAGGGGTGCCCAAACTTTTCAGGCTGTGGGCTGGTCACATGGTTCACAGTTGCCCAAACTATGGCCCGGGGGCTGGTTGCGGCCCCTGACAACAATTCATCTGGCCCATGCCACCCTCGTCACTCCCAGAAGTGGATGCAAATTCATCTGGCCTGCGCCACCCTCGTAGCTCCCAGAAGCGGAATTAAAACGCGCCAATACAGGTGTGTTTTACTTCCACTCCTGGGAACAGCGAGGGTGGTGCAGGCCAGATGAATTTGAATTGGGGGCTGCATCTTGCCCCTGGGCCATAGTTTCGGCAACCCCGGTTTAGTGAAACTTACTCAACTTAAAGCTGGCTGGATAGCTTGAAGTTTAGTGAGTTAGGTATCTTGTATTTGGATGGTGCCACAGGTTGGGATTTTGATTCCCACTGTGCAGGAGAAAAGTCAGCCTGTGGCCTTGGGTAAATTGCATAGTCCCAAGATAACAGCGTTCCATGCGCTTTGGTGTCTAGTCATGCCTGCCACATGACCATGGAAATGTCTGCAGAAGCAGACAGCGCTGGCTCTTCAGCTTTGAAAGAGAGATAAGCACTGAACCTTAGACTCGGATACGACTGGCTGTCGAGCAAGGGAAACCTTTACCTTTAAGATCCCTCAAAAGGGAATAAAAAACCATTACTGAGTTTACCTGGAGAACCTTAAAAAGGGTTGTCATAAGTCACAAACAACTTAATGGCACATAATTAACTATGAATCTAGGTAAACATATGTACACAGGCAGAGTCTATGCATAGCTGTGTAAAATTTCAATAAAATTACTTCCAGACAATATGTGGTGTTCTAGCAGAAGGCAGTCTATTTTGCATACATGGAAGTATGGAAAGCCCTGTTGAAAATGATATATACATTTGTGTGGACATGTTCAACTGTTAATGTTGCACAAGTACAGTGGTGCACATATAAGAGGGTTAGATGCAAACCTATTCCTTATGCAACCTGGAAATGTGTTCCTAAATTAAAATTAAAAACTATGAATGTTGTAGTAAATCAAAGGAAGTGTATTACTAAGTGAAAACAGCCATATTATAGTCACAACATTTATAAATATATTAATCTGAAATGAAAATTTATGATATGCAGATAGGATCTTATGCAGACATTATGTTGAACTTGACAGATAAATGTTCACTTTCTAGTTTTGTAGATCATCATGCTCTTGAGTAAAACCTTTTCAAATGGATTTCAGTAATTATGAGGGAAATATATTTTGCAGGAGCATTTATATCAACTCTCCAAAAAGTTTTGTTTAAGCATTTTTTGTTTTTGTTGAAGAATTATATGGAGAATCTGAAAAGAGGGAATAGAATTAAACTTGTAATATTTTCAATCTGGATTAAAGAATTTGCATAAGCAGAAATCTATTTGACATAAACACCTTGTGGTCAAGTAACTGAAAAAAACTAATAAGCTTGCATTTTGATGTATGTTATATTGCTAGTATTGTATCCTTTTACTGAGTTAAAATATTTTTAAATGCATAGTGTAATAGTTTGTAATCAGCCACATCATTTTCTAATATTTGCTCCTCGCCTGTTTACAGTACAAGGGAGACTATGGAGGCATGCATAGACCTGGAATTGTGGTAGACTATCATAACAAACCAAGTTCTGCAGCTGTAGCTGCAAGAGGAATAAAGAGAAAAATGGCACAGCAGTCGTATAATAAACCAGGTGGGACATTTATCAAGAAATCCAAACTGACAAAACCTAATGTGAAGATGAACCAAAACCAACCTAGTAAGTAATTGAATCAATGATGTGAATTACAACACTGTAATATTTTTTAAGGAAACACTTTCATGATACTTTGTAGTTCTTCCTTTTTTTTACATCTCAAATAACCATTCTGAAATCAGATATTCATAGAGATTGAGTTTGTTGGCACGTGTTCGATATTTTATTCTACTTGCCAGTTTTGTGCCTATATACAGTGCTTGTTTTGGTAGAAATAAGGTTATTGTAACCCTTTAATTTTCTTTTATTGTGAAGACTGCTTGCTAAATGAAATAGGACTATGGAAAAATTTGAAAACTTAAATCTAGACTAAATATTTAAATGCTTTTGGAAGTCTTGATACTTATATCAGATGTACAGTATGCAGCTCTTGTTCTGTGTCTAGGGCAGACATGACACTGACAAAATGAAGGCACCAATTGCTAAGTTTGTTCTGCAGTTCCTTCGCCTGACCTACTGTCAGAAAGATTAGCCGGCAATACAAGGTTGCTGCTACCAGGTTATGGCTGATTGCGTTTCAAAAATACCACAATCTTCAAAGAGGCCCTTTCTGTGTATACAGATACCATTGTAAGAAAAAAGTTTTAATTCCTGTTAATGTCTGGAAACCTACACATTATGGATGAATCCAGTTCTTGACTTACTGTGCTGTGGATTTTTCTTAAAAAGCAACAACAATAGCAATTCATTCAGGAAATCATAGTTTTATTGAAGTGGTAGCCTTGTTAGTCTGCACAAGCATAGCGGAGAGTAAACAAAACAAAATGTGGCACCTTAATGACTATTTTTTTTATTTAAATGTGAGTTTTTGTGGATCAAGTTTTCTTCATCAGTCAGTAATTTTGAAAACAGGTCCGTAAAGCGTGTAAGATAGGAAAACACAGCTAAAAACGAGCTGCATGGTTTTTCTGACATTTAATTTTAAAAGTATGGTTAGTCACATGACTCCATATAAATTGGTAGATTTGATAGTACCTGTACAGTAAAACCCTATTTTACGGGAAAAGTCCATTCCGTAACTTTTCCCGTACATTTCCCATAGGGATGCATTGAAAAATTAAACGGACCAGACCAAAAATAAAAAATCAAATAAAAATCAAATAATAACTTGTATTTTAACTTTTTTTAACTTCAAATCTTTTTCACTTTTAATTTTTTAACTCATATTGTAGATAATGTGCTTTTAATTGTTTAAAATTGTAAGCCCAAAAATGGCAGACACAATCTTCTCCCACACCCTGATCATCTCACCAGCTGGTGAGCGGCAGAGGTGGATAAGAGGGAGTGTTATTAGAGTATTTCCCTTTTTTATCCCTCACCTCCGCACCTCGATCAAGGTGTGTGAGTGCAAGATAAAAAAGGGGAAAAAACAGCATAAAGGGAATGGAATGACGAAGCGATCTCCCTACCTTTTCCATGTTGCTTGATGCTTTCTGAGTGGTGTGTCTGTCCGTCGGGGGAGTGGAAGCCACCCCCCCTACTCCTTCTACCAGCACTGGAAGAGTGCGGGGAGCATATTCGCTCCGCTCCGCTCTTCGCCTGAGGACCCTCTGTAGTGCACTGTAGCCGAAAACACGCATTGGATGAAGACCGGAACAAAGCAGTCTGTCCAGTGCGCATTCCTGGCTAAAGCGTGCCGCGGAGGGACCTTGGACGAAGAACGGTACAGAGCAGATATGCCACCTACCAGCACTCTCCCTGTGCTGGTAGAAGCAGTGGGGACTGGAAAATGTGGCAAAACTGCTGCAATCGCCTCTGCCACCACGATAAGTGATGTCTTGCAACTTCCGACGGTGGGGGAGGATGGTGTAGGGTGCAATTTTTAGTCTAAAATGGTGTGGGGCCGCCATTTTAGACTCTCCCAGACTGAAGGACCTCTGGGAAAACCCGTAAGTTGTTTTTTTTTTCCTGTAGGAAATGGGATGTGATTTTCCCAGATTTTCCTTCCAGAAAGCGGGGTTTCTGTAAAAAGAGGCATCTGCAAAATGGGGTTTTACTGTATATCATTGCCAGAATTCAGTTGTACCACATAGTGTAACCTAGAAATCATGCAAACAGTAGGGATGCTCCTGGCAGCTTTTATTGTACTACTATGTTATGTCTAGTTCTGCACTCGCTTGCACATACGGGAATATGACAGATGGCTGAAAAAATGCAAAAACAATGTAGATGTCCTTGTGTACATGGTATGTCACAATAGAATTTTGGCACATGTGTTCAAAATAATATGCAAGATTCTAATTTTAAAAAATGTGTTCACTTTAAAACACCGTGTATAGGCCAGATGTGAAACTGCCAAAATGAAGTCACCTTTTGGTGAGTTCATTCTGCAGTTCCTTTCGCCTGACCTAGTGTGAGAAAAATTAGCTGGCAACACAAAGTTATGTTACCAGGGTATGCTTGATTGTGGTTTAAAAATAACACAATCTTTGATGAGGCTCTTTCTGTGTACCACCAACCTGGGATAATGAAGAATAAGAGATTAAAATCATGAAACAAGAGTAACTAAGCAGACATGTGTACAGTAGTCAAGTAACTGAAAAAAGTATGATGGGTAGCAGTTGGAGGGATTGTGACAAAGCCTTTTCCAACTGATCTCCTATATTCAATCTCAGCTGTTCTCAGTTTTAAAAATGCATGCTTTTGCTTTTCAGGTCATCTCTTCTGTAAGCTGTCTTCACAATAAAATCAGCAAGCACTTTGCTTAAAGTTAGTAAAATTCATGCAACAATAACTTCGAAATCTCAGTGGTAGTTGTAAAAATGGTGACACCTTGCTGTTTCTTGCTGGTTACTTAATATCTAGTACATAAGCACAAAACGGGTAGGTTGGCTTTAACTCTTTAACTTTTGTGAGCATGATCCTGAGCCAACCTGGAAAAAACAACAACAAAAAACCCTGCAGAATGAACTCACCAAATGGTGCCTTCATTTTGACAGTTTCACATCTGACCTAGATGCGGAAGAAGAAGTGGTCTGTGCTAAAATGTTCAGTTATTGTCAAGTACTTAATAATAATAATAATAATAATAATAATAATAATAATAATAATAATAATAATAATAATAATAATAATAATAATAATAATAATAATAATAATAATAATAATAATAATAAACCATTTGCCAAAAGATGCTGTTATCATATGTGGCTTTATTTTGTTCTTGTGAGACTATAAATAATAATTTGAAAAGGAGTTACAGGATTTAACTTCACATTTTCCCCTAACTGTATTCTAAAATTCAAGTATTTATTCAGTTCTTAATTATTTTTAAGGTGTCCAACCAGAGGTGAAAAGTGAAGATGAAGAAAAACGTCGCATTGAGGCAAGAAGAGAGAAGCAAAGGCGCAGGAGGGAGAAAAACAGTGAAAAGTATGGTGATGGCTACAGGTTTGTCATGAATTTATTCTCAGCAATCATTCACTGGCATAGACAGTGGCTCTACTATATCCTTTAAGCTGCATTTTCTTTGCCTTCTCCATAGTGTTTTCTGTCTGAATCCCAGTGCCATGCAGACATTGTACAATGTTTTCATACATTTGGGGGAAAGGACACTGCTCTGTTTCATGAGGCATGGTTAGCTTATATCCTCAACTATCAGAAATGTCCAAAGAATTCGTTGCAAGAACAGAATGCCTGTACATTGTTTTGAAGAATCTTGCAGTTAATTGGCTTTTTGATACTTCAGTGTGTGATATGTTTTGTTCTGTCATATGCAGCTCTTTAAGTCATAAATAATTTCTTCAATTTTGTGAGCTAGCCCAGTGACCAAAACAAATAAGTAAAATTGAATGATTCAGATATTAATAATTTAACTGTGGGTCTTAAAAGCTATGAACACGAAGTTAAGTCTCCTATCCACAGGATGGAGAAATAATCCTATTTTACATTGGTATTGTAAAGATCAGTGAGTTAGATCTGTTGGAACAATCTAACAAGTTAATAGCCTTTTAGGCTTCTTCCATGTGAAAAAACATTCGCTATTTGAATAATAAGAATTATAAGCCACTGGGGTGGCGGCGGCATCATTTTAGAAATGCTTAGGTGGGACATGGCCAAGAAAAGGTTGGGAAACGATGTTTTAGTATAAAGTAACTAAGCATATTGAGTCAAGCTGCTACGTTCATGTTGCATTAAGGTTTCTATGCAGGCTTGCTTCTCTACCCCAAATATTGAAAAATACAGGCCTGTATCTGCAGCAAGAGGCTTACCTAGGCCTAAGTAGTAAAAATATTGTGACATGAGCTTTTCTGGTCTTAAGTCCATGATCACAAAGCTGTATATAAATGCTTTAGCCCCAAAAAATCAAGTGTCACAGTAATGAAAGTTAAGATGCTGCTAGGTTCTTTGCCTCCCCCCCCCCCCCCCCGCTCTCCTGAATTATCTGTGCTTCTGGATTATCTGTTAATTTAGAATCAGGTCTTTAATAATAACATTTCCAGCACAGGCTGGAAGAAGTATAGATAATGTTAATATCTATTACTATTTACCCCTTTACCCCTTTGCTTTATTCTAATACAGTAAAACCTCACATAAAGAGTGCCTCGTTTATAGACTAACTTGCTTAAAGAGCAGAATTTCCTCTGAATGGTTGCCTCCCTTAACAACTAAAACCAACCAAAAACACGCTTAACAACTAAATCGGGGTTTGCAATTCCCCTCCCCCCCAAGTCATAATTGGTCACTTACAACGGTGTTTGGCTTAAAAAACAAACTCGCTTAAAGAGCAATCCCGTAGAACGCATTATGCTCTTTAAGCAAGGTACCTCTGTATTTGCTTTGGGAAATACAGTAATACCTCATATAACATTAGTATCGAATAACACGAAAATCGCATAACATCAAGGAATCTGGGGGGAAGAATTGCATCAGATAACATTAAGATCCTATGGGATGCTTCAGATAACAACCGCGAAAGCCTGTGTGGTTACAATGTATCTCTATGGATCCCATAGAGGATCAGATAACACTAAAAATCATATAACACGAAGACTTGTGGAACCAGGTTTTAGTGTTATATGAGGTTTTACTGTACTTTCATACAGCAAATGATTGTGTATTCAGGAAAAATAAGCAGTTTTAATTGTCTTTATTGACATATTTTAAACTAGGATTACAGACCGTACACCGTATCTCAATGTGCCTTGAAGCATCTTTTTGTTTATTTGTTTGTTTCAACTTGTATTCTGTCCACTTGCAATGCAATTTAGGGAGGCTGACAAAGAATCACAAAATATCACAATTACCATAATACAACAACAAAAGTTACAGAGTATCACATTTTCATAATACAAAAAAGCATTTCAAAGACATTGTATACAAAGCAATACATAAAATATTGCAAAAAACTCAAACCCCAACAGCTATGTCTGCTTCCCTCCAGGCCAGGTGGGTTGAGAGAAGGAGTCTGGTGGAGACGATAACACTGTTCTTGAAGCCGCTGGGCTTTCCAGGACTTTCCAGGACTTTGAACAAATGCCAAAGTATTTCAGAGAAGCACTTCTTATGACTCGCAGATTCATGAAGTTCATTGTAAAGATTTTCAGGGCCAAGTTTTGCAATGCAAGGCAGTACCTTCTTAGTTATAGGGCCATGGAATTCTGTGGGACTTGCTCTCTATATATGCAAAAAATTGCGTTTATTCTGAGATTTTAATCTGATTAGCATACTTGAATTACTGTGACAGAACTATTCCTGTTTTCAGTAGCAAATAGAATTTTAAAAGGAAAACTTTGATGTCAATGAAAGCTTCAGGAAGATGAGGATATAAACAAACAATATATCTATGTAACATAGTTATGTCTCCTACTAGAATGGCATTCACCTGCTCGTTCTGTAAATTTCGAACGTTTGAAGAGAAAGACATTGAAGCTCATCTGGAAAGTACTGTTCATCAGGAAACTTTAGATCATATTCAGAAACAAACAAAGTTTGACAAAGGTGTCATGGAGTTTCTGCATGTAAGTAGCTACCTTTTCTAAACCTTGTTAATTGATTTGTATGTTGATTGTAAAAATACATTAAAGTGGCCTTAATAGAGGACAGCACAGGCTGGAAGAAGTATGGTTAAATGGTAATATCTGCTGAGGACATGCTTATTTTTATATTATGGAGTGCATTTCATATTTGCAAAGAAATGTTTGATTAGGACAGGTGGTCCCCCCAGTGAATTTTATAAAGCCCCACCCCCACTAATAATGTTTGCTTCAACATTCACACAACAGTGTTAGCCTTCCTCTATTTCTTTCTCATGATGTCCTTTCAAAAAAGGATTTCTACACTTGCCTGTTTCACCTGGCTATGTTTAGAGGCTGGGATTCAAATACAGTAATACCTCGAATAACGACTGCATCGGATAACGCTAAAATCGGATACCGATGCAAAATTTCCAAAGAAATTTTGCATCGGATAACGATCTGTTAGCATTACCCAATGCAGTCGTTTTGTAGCAGCAGGGTGGCTGGAAAGCTGAATGGGGTTCTCTGTTCAGCTTCCCAGCCACCCCGCAGCTGCGGAGGCAGGGGTGGGGTGGCTGGAATGCTGACAGGGGGCTCCCTCGTCGGCTTCCCCAGCCACCCCACAGCTGCGGAGGCATGGGCGGGTGGCTAGGGAAGCTGACGGGAAGTCCTCGTCAGCCACCCTGCAGCTGTAGATCAGGTCCTCTGATCTCCCTGGAGCTGGCAGGTCTTTTTTTTTTTAACCCATTTCGGGCTCTCTGATCCCCCTGCCTGCTCCTGCTCCAGGGAGATCAGAGGACCTGATCCAAGCTGTTTCTGGGCTTTCCCCACTTCCCTGGAGGCTGTAAGAAGCCAAAACGTCAGGATTCGAATCCTGACGTTTTGGCTTGTTGCAGCCTCCAGGAGGGTGCAACAAGCCAAAACGTCAGGATTCGAATGGGTAAAAATGGGTTAAAAATGGGTAAAAAAAATCAGTAAGTAGGAATCCGAGGTGAGGACAAGGGACCGGAACGGGGAATAGCAACCAAGTATCTACCCCCCATTCCCTGTGAACGGCCCGTCCCTTGACTCCCGCTGTATCTCCCCATGCCCGTCACCATACCAATTTGGGCCCCAAGGAACCCCTAACCCCTTCCAGACAGAGTGCTTGCCCCCAATCCTGCCTGGCAGGGCCATCTCCTTCCTTCTCTACCACCTCCCCCCACCCCTTTCTCATAGCCCCAGTCTGACTCACTTTTCCATCCTTAGCATTAGGCAGAATTTGTGATGTTGGCCAAATGGGGGAGGGTTGGACCTGGAGCACACTGACAGCTGTAAAAACCCTGGTGTTCCCAAAGATGCATCTTCAGCCGGCCGGCCATAGTCTTGGTAGTGGTGGCAGTGGCAAGCCCTGCCAAGCTCACCCCTGCCAAGGCTCTTGTAGCCAGGCATGAAGGCTCATGTAGCCCGGCCAGGGTCTCAGCCGGTGTCCAGCCTCCCAGCACCTGGGCAGCTTTCTGCTGTGGCAGGGGGGCGGAATCCCGGGCACCAGAGATGGAGCAAAGAGTTCTGGCGCCCACCGTTCTTCTCCTGGCCTCGGCCAGGGTCTCTCCCCTGGACCAGGAGGGTGTGGCCCAGGGTCAGTTGGGCAGTGTTCTCCCTGGAGGAGTCCTCAGCTTTTTCTTCCCTGGACCAGGAGGGTGTGGATCAGGGTCAGCTGGGCAGTGGGAGGAGTCCTCAGCTTTTTCTTCCCAGGACCAGGAGGGTGTGGCCTAGGGTCAGCTGGGCAGTGGTCTTCCTGCTGCCTGGAGGAATCCTCAGCTTTTTCTTCCCTGGACCAGGAGGGTGTGGCCCAGGGTCAGCTGAGCAGTGGGAGGAGTCCTCAGCTTTTTCTTCCCTGGACCAAGAGGGTTTGGCCCAGGGTCAGTTGGGTAATGGTCTTCCTGCTGCCTGGAGGAATCTTCAACTTTTTATTCCCTGGACCAGGAGGGTGTGGCCCAGGGTCAGCTGGGCAGTGGGAGGAGTCCTCAGCTTTTTCTTCCCTGGACCAGGAGGTTTGGCCCAGGGTCAGTTAGGTAGTGGGAGGAATCTTCAGCTTTTTCTTCCTTGGACCAGGTGGGTGTGGCTCAGGGTCAGCTGGGCAGTGGGAGGAGTCCTCAGCTTTTTCTTCCCTGGACCAGGAGGGTGTGGCTCAGGGTCAGCTGGGCAGTGGGAGGAGTCCTCAGCTTTTTCTTCCCTTGACCAGGAGGGTTTGGCCCAGGGTCAGTTGGGTAGTGGTCTTCCTGCTGCCTGCAGGAATCTTCAGCTTTTTCTTCCCTGGACCAGGAGGGTTTGGCCCAGGGTCAGTTCTGTAGTGGTCTTCCTGCTGCCTGGAAGAATCTTCAGCTTTTTCTTCCCTGGACCAGGTGGGTGTGGCCCAGGGTCAGCTGGGCAGTGGGAGGAATCTTCAGCTTTTTTCTTCCCTGGACCAGAAGGGTTTGGCCCAGGGTCAGTTGGGTAGTGGTCTTCCTGCTGCTTGGAGGAATCCTCAGCTTTTCCTTCCATGGACCCAGGAGGGTGTGGCCCAGGGTCATTTGGGTAGTGGTCTTCCTGCTGCCTGGAGGAGTCTTCAGCTTTTTCTTCCCTGCACCAGGTGGGTGTGGCCCAGGGTCAGCTGGGTAGTGGGAGGAGTCCTCAGCTTTTTCTTCCCTGGACCAGGAGGGTTTGGCCCAGGGTCAGTTCTGTAGTGGTCTTCCTGTTGCCTGGAGGAATCTTCAGCTTTTTCTTCCCTGGACCAGGTGGGTGTGGCCCAGGGTCAGCTGGGCAGTGGGAGGAATCTTCAGCTTTTTTCTTCCCTGGACCAGAAGGGTTTGGCCCAGGGTCAGTTGGGTAGTGGTCTTCCTGCTGCTTGGAGGAATCCTCAGCTTTTCCTTCCATGGACCCAGGAGGGTGTGGCCCAGGGTCATTTGGGTAGTGGTCTTCCTGCTGCCTGGAGGAGTCTTCAGCTTTTTCTTCCCTGCACCAGGTGGGTGTGGCCCAGGGTCAGCTGGGCAGTGGGAGGAGTCCTCAGCTTTTTCTTCCCTGGACCAGGAGGTTTGGCCCAGGGTCAGTTGGGTAGTGGTCTTCTTGCTGCTTGGAGGAATCATCAGCTTTTCCTTCCCTGGACCAGGAGGGTGTGGCCCAGGGTCAGCTGGGTAGTGGTCTTCCTGCTGCTTGGAGGAATCTTCAGCTTTTTCTTTCCTGGACCAGGTGGGTGTGGCCCAGGGTCAGTCGGGCAGTGGTCTTCCTTAGTGGAGTTACTCCAGCAGAAATCCTTTCAACCCAGATAGCACCTTTGTGTACTTCTGACACAATATTCTGACACAATATTCTGTTGCAGAATGTTTTTAAGAATATTTATTAGCTGTGAAAGCAGTTTAGATTGGCTGAGGGGAAGTATAATGAGGGTCTGCCATTATAGAAGGAAAATCTACCCTTCTTGGGTATGGTGTTCATATTCAAGCATAGGCAATTTATTATCCTCCAGATATTGTTGGACTGCTACATCAGGCCTATCTGGCATAGTCAGTGGTGGTAAATGGCAGGAGGTGCAATTCAGTAAATACAGGAAAGCTGCAGATTGCCCACTCTCATAAGTAATTTGGATTTTAGACAGATGAGCCTTGTCCCTTCAGAGCAGGGGTGGCCAAACTATAGCTTGTGGGCCAGACACGGTCCATGGTGCCAAATCACCCGTGGGTGCTGCTACTGGAAGTGGAAGTAAAACTCGCCCATGCATGCATATAACGTGCCGGCACATGCATATAATGCTGCCGTAAATGCACCTGTGGTTGTTGTAAATACATTTACAACAGCCGTGGACATGTTTACCGCAGGAGGAATCATGTGACCAATCTGTAATGCAAAACGTTTGGCTGCCCCTGCTTTCGAGTGTGGGAGATGATTAGTGAATATCACCTTTGAATTCCTCTAAATGATGTGAACTTGTATTCTAGGAGTGTATGGTGAATAAATTCAAGAAGACTGCTATGCGCAGGCAGCAGACCACCAGTCAAATGGAAGCTGCTGAGATTGCTGAGAAAGACGTAATGGAAGGCAAGTAACCTGTGAAAATATCTCACTTATGATATATCAGACAAGAAACAAAAACAAAAGTCAGAAACATGACACCTTAAAGACTAACTGCTAAGTTTTAATGTGAGCTTTCATGGACCAAGTCCGCTTCCTCAGACATAAGAATGGGACTACATGGTGTTTGTTTATATATGGCCTCAGGATGAAGAGGCAGTGATTGGTTGGGACAATGGGGAATCACTCAACTAATCATTCTCTCTTTATCTTAAGCCCGTCTTTGTAGTCCCACTCTTACCTCTGAAGAAGTGGGCTTGATACATGAAAGCTCACATTAAAGTATAGCCATTGTGCTCTTTAAGATGCCACAATTGTTTTGTCTTTTTTTCTCCTTCTCCTTTTTGTTGTTGTCTGGTATGTCTTCACAGGCTAACACAACTATCACACTGAAATCTACAACAATGGAAGTCACTTAGGGTACTATACCATTTTTGCCATCCAGGATCAGTGTGGAATTGTGTACTTCAGAGCCCTTTTATGTTTCCAAATCCTGGTTGCCATTTTTAGGAGCAGCCATGGGCCCTCCTTTCTTTTTCACTTTGCTTGAGTTCCATACTCCCAAATGTGGTTTTTAGGTGAAAATGGGTATTTGAATCAGCATGGAACAAACATTTCTGTTCTTCTTAGCTAGCAGTTGTAACTTCTGCCTAGCACTTTCTGGATTTTGTTTGTCAGGCAGAAAGTTGCATAAGGAAGAATTTGGTACAGTTATGTAAGTACAGTAATACCTCATATAACATTAGTATCGAATAACACTAAAATCGCATAACATTAAGGAATCTGGGGGGAAGAATTGCATCAGATAACATTAAGATCCTATGGGATGCTTCAGATAACAACCGCTAAAGCCTGTGTGGTTACAATGTATCTCTATGGATCCCATAGAGGATCAGATAACACTAAAAATCATATAACACCAAGACTTGTGGAACCAGGTTTTAGTGTTATATGAGGTTTTACTTGTATAGACTCTTCTAAATTTTATGGAGTGAAAAGTTTGGCAAATTGGCATATTTTTGCTTTTTAGATAGAAAAACAAACTTGGTGGCTTTTTTATTATAGTCTAGAAACCCATAATTACTTTTTTTCCTTTGACAGGTGTCACACCTGATGACTATATGATGAAAGTCGAGACTGTGCTCTGCTCTGCATGTAGCGTATATGTTCCTGCATTATACAGTTCTGTTCAGCAGCACTTAAAGTCCCTTGAACATTCAAAAGGAAAACAGGTACAAGTTGCCTATTCAATTAATTTAATTTAGAACTTGTGTGACTACAAAAGCTGTAAGGATTTTGTACCCTCTATCCTGGCCAATTGTCTCGTGGGGTGCATTACTGTGTTTGGCAAATCCATGGCAGTTTCTGCTCATCAATTTTGCACATGATACAAAATAGGTAAAAAGGAGAGAAATAAAAGATTAGGACAGATTGGCTGCTGTACAGATTAGATAAAAATATGGGAGAGTGGTTCATAAAACAAATAATTACTTGATCCAACCAGAATTGGACTTGGGTTATTGCATGTGTTTTTGGTTGTGCCACTTTCTACCAACCCTCACTCCCTAATTCTTCTTCCATGTCTAGGCCAGACACGAAACTGCTAAAATGAAGCCACCATTTGGTGAATTTATTTTTGCTGTTCCTTTCACCTGACCCAGTGTGAGAAAGGTTAGCCAGCACAAGGTTGCTGTTACCCAGAGTATGCCCAATTGAATGTTAGAAGGATTCACTATATTCATTTATCTGATTTTACACACTATACACAGTGATACAGCTTCTGACACCATTCCCCAGCCACATGAATGATTTGAGCAGCTTCTTGCATATATCAGTAATTGCTTGGGAAGCTTGATCAACTCATAATCATCTCTGAGGAATCTTCTTGAGCATAACATTAGTGTAATGTCTATATCAGTGATGGCGAACCTTGGCACGCCAGATGTTCTTGAACTTCAATTCCCAGAAGCCCTAATCACAGGAGTGCTGACTTGACCTTCTGGGAATTGAAGTCCAAGAACATTTGGAGTGCCAAGGTTGGTCATCACTGGTCTATATCAACTCTTTCACTGGATCACTAACACTATGATTTGAGTAGATGGGCTGGGATCATCTTCAGCTTCACTTCCATCCCTCTTCATCATGTTTTTGCTTAGCTGGTTCATTTTATTCCAGACAAGACCAGCTACTGTATGTGGAAATAATTACAGAGGAACTTGGAAACTAATTACAGAGTTTCAAATGGATAATATTAAAACAATAAACAATCATCTCCATCTCTGAAACAAATAAAACTAATTATAATTGCATTTCCAATCTCTAATTTGTTTTATTTTGATTTACTTAGCATCAAAAACAAGTACTTTCTGAAGCAATCCATATAAATGTATAGTACAGCTTCAATTTCCAAATATATATTAGCCACCAACCACAATGTCTAAATAGTCGTGCATGCAACTTGCACATCAGGGCAGAAACTCAGATTTCCTCATGAGGGATTGGGAAAACTATAGAAGTTGTGTCTTGTCTTTAAAATTACGCTTGATCTTCGATGAAAAGAGTGTGATTGTGAGGAATTCCTGGTAACAAACCCTGTCCGTTGCCAGTGAGAATACTGACGGATAACAATTGGAACATCTTCCAGTTTTAGGAGGAAAATTACCTTAGTTATTTTGTTAAATAAGATGTTTACAGTGTCATTGAGAACTATTGAAAATCCACAGAAAACCAGTAGTTGACCTCTACCTATTGTAACACATAAAATAAAGATCAAGCTTTTTTATTCTTAAAAAAATTAACTTTTTTATAGATTAACGGGTCAGCTTGTGCTTGCTCAGATGGAAGATGGCTAGAATGTCACCACCATTTTCTGTAGGAAACCAACACTGTTTATAGATTATCAGCAGAATAATTTGTGTTATCTTTTATTATCATCTTCATTTGGAATGGGGCCTCCACATGTTGTTGGGTAGTTCTTGCATAGCATGCTTGTTTTGAAGAGTTTGGGAGTACACATTTATGAAATAAGCATTTCTAAGTGCTAGCTGCTGTTAAGACTTTAGTGGAATGGGTTAAAACATAATGACAAAACTGGTCAAAAATGAAATCAAAATCATGTTCAGCAGTTGATTAAATTGGTGGGGTTTGGTAGAATATTGCAAATTTGAGCATCTATAATCATTCATTTTGAACTGCTAGATTAAGAAGGTAGTAGACCTCAGCGTTCTTACCAGGTTATATACAAATAACCTATTTTGCAAAACTGTTCAATGAAACTTTTTTTAAAGTAGGCACCTAAGCCAAATTTCTTTGTGATTATATGAATTAATTAACTGGTGTATACAGTAGGTATCTTAAATATTAAGAAAGAGTTGAAATTTTGTTTTTCTTTTCAGTAACATCTGTTACTTTGCATTAGGTTTGTAGTTCTTTATATTACAGTGTAATCTCATTTGCAGACTTACAAAGAACAAATTAAAAGAGAGAGTGTACTAACAGCTACGAGCATATTGAATAATCCAATTGTGAAGGCACGGTATGAGCGTTATATCAAGGTAAGGTGATTTTTTGGTTTTGATTTATTTGGTACAAAATAGTCCCAAATTATACATTTTTCTATTATAGAAATTGCCTTCATTATCGTTGTAGAAACATCAAATGAAAGACAATTTAATTATAGGATCATGCCTCTTAATTATTAAAATTTGTATAAATTTGCATTTTAAAAATTTGAAAACATGAAATAGACTAATTCCTGTATGATTCGCAAGTGTGTTTTAACTGATACCATCACAGGAGAAATATTGATCCAGCAGGAATCAGAATTGCAGTTTTAGTAAGCACTTCTGAAAAAATATTTTTAAACTTGCTTGAATGATCATAACCAATCTAAAGTATTTTAATCAAATGATGCATCTCACGTAGAAATAATTTCAAGTATAATACTAGTTAGTAACATTAAGTATATTCAATTAACATGAGCCCTTAACTTGGTCTGAGTTGAGTAGGTAGAAAATAAAGCAGCTGGATCTTAAGCTTTGAAAAACTTCAGCAAACTTATGGCTTGGTTTTGCTGTTCTGAGCTAGCAGAACTAAATGCAATTTGCTGAAATCAGTGCCCCTTATAAAGTCCCTGTAGCCCAGGAGTGGCCAACGTTTTTTCGCTATGGGTCTGACCACGCCCCCTGGAAGTGGAAGTTGGCGTATTTATGGCTGTCATAAATGCACCCACCTCTGTGTTTACAACAGCTGCGGGCGGGTTTACACATGTGCAGGCATGTTTTACGGCTGATGTAAATATGTACACTTCCGGGTGCGGTGGCGGGCCAGATGGAATGGCACCACGGGCCGTAGGTTGGGGAAGCCCTGTTGTAGCCTTTCAGTGTTTGCCTTACAGCTCCACCTAGATGGGCAGAAGGGGCATTGCCTTGAGCTTAATTCCATTCCAGTTTCTCCCCAGCCAGGATGGTCAGCGGTACAGTACTAAAGGCAGTAGAATTTAACTTCTCAGTAAACATACATGGGATTGTGGTATAAATAAATTTTGGGCAATGGCTTCACTCAAGGATTCTGGATAGAGAAGTTGAAAACAGGAAAGGATAGGCACATGTGCTGATTGTTCTGTATTTGTGATTGTTTTGTGATCTGGACAAATATCTTATAACAGCTTCAAACCACTGATGTCGGTTGGTATTGCATTTAATGTTTTGTTCTTAGCTATAAATTCTAGCAAAAATATTGTTTCTGGATTTTTACAAGAGTGGGGTTTTTTTTTAGTTGTAACAGGAACATTTATATGGAATATGACTTATCTCTACTTGTTCTTGTATGTGAAGTGTAGATGCAGGCTATAGGCAACTTGAATTAATTGGTATATAAACATTTGAAAATAAAGACAAAGTGGAAATTGTGTACAGTAAAACCACAGCATACAGGTGCCCTGGGTTATGTTTGCTGTGGGTTACGAGCTCACATTTAATTTTAAAAAATCCCCAGGTTACGACTGATTTTCGGGTTACAATTGTTCCCCACTCCCACAAAAGCAGCAGAGCAATATCCCTACCTTTTCCACGTTGTTTGGGGACCTTATCTGACTTTGGGTAGAGGGGAGTGGCCTTTTTGATTTCTTAAATGGTTGCGTCAGCCATTTTGAACTGCCTAAATTTCTGAGAGATGTCCTGAACTCCAAAATGGCCAATACAACCATTTCAGAAAGCAGAATGGCCACCCCCTCCACCCAAAGTTGGATAAGGTTCCCAAACAGCATGGAAAAGGTAGGAAGATTGCTCCGTTGCTTTTGTGGGAGTGGGGGATGATCATGTCTGGCATTTTTTGTGCTTTTTTGTATTTTTTAAAAATTTTGTTCCGGTCGGGACTTTTTTAAAATTTCCAATGCATTCCTATGGGAAAACATGCTACGGGTTATGTTTGCTTTGGATTACGACAGAGACTGTTGGAACGGACCTCCGTTGTAACCCGAGGTTTTACTGTATCTGGATTTAGATTTATTTCATGTTTCTCTTGTTTTCTATTGCTTTCTCCAGCCAACATGATTTGTTCAAAATTATTGGTTTTTGAAAATAAAATAACAGAAATTGTTTTCCTGTTAGGGCGAGAATCCATTTGAAGTTACAGATCAAAGTGGAGAGCAGCAAGAAGGAGAGGAAAAGGCAACTGAGGCTGCAGAGGAGGAGGAGGAAGAGGAGGAGGAAGAGGCGGAGGCCGAGGTCGAAGGAGAGGCGGAGGCAGAAGCTGAGGAAGCAGAAGGAGGAGCAGAAGGAGGAGAAGGAGAAGAAGAACAAACCGACTTTACGCTTGACCCAGCAGAAGATAGCTAAACACCAGAAATTTTGTTCAAGTAGAGGAAAACACTGTTTTAGTTTTCTGTTAATTCAGCTAAGTGTAAAATTTCTAACTAATAAACATGAGGCGTGTCTTCTCATCCCTTACCTGTGCATGCATTCCATTTAAATAAAATAGTGTTTGTATACTCTTTCACCTTTTCTTAAAATAAAGATAAAACTGCTTTTAGTTTGGCTTTTATAATTTACCCTGCTGTTTGAACTATCATAAAATTGTATATGTTTTAGGTATTGGTTTTCCTCTTTTAATGTTGACAATTGGATGTTAAATGTAGAATGTTTAAATCATTTCAACACAATTGTATTGCAGGTAAATGCAGCATACTTAGTTCAAAAGTAGAATTATGTTGTGAGTGGCTTTCTTTTTGACAGCATCACTCCTAGTAAAGTATCTGTTATGAAGTACTTTGTAGGGTTTGTGTGTGAAATGTATTTGTATCAATAAAGAATTTTAGAAACATTAGTGTCATGTAATTTAAGTGAAGGCCATGTAAAAGTGAGTTGTTGATTTGGTGTAGGATTTACTGGCATAGTTCACTGTGGAAACACCAGAGAGTAAACAAAACAAAAAGACAAAAACATTGTGGCACTTTAACAACTAACTGCTGTATTTTAATGTCTGACAAAGTGGACTTGATCCATGAAGGCTAACATTAAAATACAGCAGTTATTCTTTAAAGTGCCACAATGTTATTGTCATTTTGTTTGTATACTCTCTGATATGCTTGAAACGCAAACTATGGCTATCATTTCAAAAATTTCAACTACACTGGTACATCGGATAACGTTATGACTTGGTTCCACAAGTTATGACATTATCCGCTTTTTTTCGTTGTCCAATGCATTGATCGAACAAGGTTTTTTTTAAAAAAAAAACCTGTTCCCTTTCCAAAGAGGAAAAAGAATGAGGGAGATCAGGTTGGTTTGGGAAGGGAAAGCGCCCTCCCTCCCCAAGCAAACCAGGGTCCAAGTGTGGGATGGCCACTTTGCTTGTGGAGGGAACACACGCTCCCCTTGCAAGCGAAGTTTGATCGCTTCCTGGACAGGCGGCGTTCCCCCCAAAAACCCCAACACCCCCAGCAATTGATTGCTGGGGCTGAGGGGCAGGTTTGGGGACAAACCATGTGGGCGGCGGATGCCTCAGCAACCAATCATTGGGGATGAGGGAAGCTTCGGGGACAAACTGTGCGGGCGCCCGGATGGCTCCCCGAAGCCCCAGCGATCGATCGCTGGGGCTGAGGGAGACTTCAGGGATAAACTGCGCGCCCACACGGTTTGTCCCCAGAGCCCCCTCCCGAGCCCCAGCAATCGATCATTGGGGCTTGGGGGGGTTCTCTGGGGGTTGTGCGGTTTGTCCCCGAAGTCTCCCTCAGCGATCGATCGCTAGGGCTCGGGGTGTTCTCTGGGGACAAACCACGAGTCCTGTCGAATCCCAACGTTTTGACTGACTGCACCAGCCAGGGAACATCAGGATCAGGTCCCCAACCTCCCCGAAGAGCCTGTTTTTTTGCCCATTTCAGGCTCTCCTACACCCCTGCAACCTCTGGGGAGGTTGGGGGACCCAACCCGCAGCTGCGAGGTGGCTGGGGAAGCTGACGGGTGAGGGGGCCCATCACCTTTCCAGCCCGCCCTTGCCCCCGCAGCTACAGAGTGGCTGGGAACCCGAACGGGGAATCCCCGTTCAGCTTCTCAGCCACCCCGGTGCTACGAACGATTGCATCGGATAATGCTAAGAGATTGTTATCTGATGCAATTTCCCCCTCCCCCCCAATTTTACATCGTTATCCGATTTTAGCATTATCCGATGCAATTGTTATCCGAGGTATTACTTATATGTGGAAACATTCATTCTGAAAACCATTTCACTATTTTTAGTACTACATTCCAAAATAAGTTTGGAATGTTTGCAAAGAAATGTGTTAATGCCTTCAAATAGTGTTTAGAACAGGGGTGCCCAAACTTTTCGGGCTATAGGCTGGTCAAGTGCTGGTCACGTGGTTCCTCCCACCAAAAGCAGAAGTAAAATGCACATGGTTGTGTGTGTTTTACTTCTGGGAGTGGCGAGTGCAGTGGAGGCCAGATTAATTGGTGCCATGGACCTGATTCAGCCCACAGGCTGTAGTTTGGGCACCCTGATTTAGAACATCAAGCTATTCATGTGGCCATAATCTTCTCAACTTCTATACTTTGTTCTTTAATTTTGCTTAGATCTTAATCTGGTTTAGATTTCCTATTTAGTTATGACCTTTGCTGATTTAAGTGAATTGCCTTATTTCATCATTTCTCTGTTATTGAAGTAAGGTACTGTTCTGTGGAATTGGAAGAGGAGATACTATCTTCAGGTTTTGTGTATTGTGCTCCTCCTCTACTATAAAGGGTGAATTTATATTGTTCAGAAGCATTTTCTTAAGGCTAAATATGCTACTTAAAATATACAGATAAGAGTAATCAAGGTCATTCTGGGTACTCTGGTTTCAATTTAACTACAAATGGATGAAAGATGACCCTCTTTAATTATATCACTGTCAAGACCTAAGGGGCTGCGGTGGCTCAGTGGTTAAGAAGCTCAACTTGTTAGCTGGAAGGCTGGCAAGTTGTCAGTTCGTGATCTGGGTACTGCATGACAGTTTGAGCACCTGTCTCTGCTCCTGCCAACCTACCAGTTCAAAAGCAAGAAATTTCAGGCAGATAAATAGTTACCACTTCAATGGGAAAATATTTCGGGGATGTGAAAGGAGCATCATTTTGGTGTCCCCTGAGCGGAATTCCTCCAGCAAAAATCCTTTCAATCCAGAATAATTTCTGATGTGAAATTATTATTGTTACCAAGACCTAGTGAAGATATGGATGGACTTTGAGCTTGTTTAGTTTTATTATTTAACTAGAGCTCAAAAGAACCAGGTGCAAAAGATTTTTTTTAAAAAAAAGGTGATTTGAGCATATTCCTAAATCTAGAAATCTGTTTTCAGACTATAACTGAACCCACAATCCTTGCACGGTTGTTGATTGTCCCCATTACTTTATTATTATTATTATTTTGCATTTCAGTGGCCTAATGTAGGTGGTAACATTAATACTGTTATTAATTGGGGGATAGAAATTCTTGCCAGTCTACCATAGATCGCCTACAGATTCAGCACTTGATCTGAATTTCATTTTCTGTCCACTTGCAGAAACCATATTAGAATACAGATAGCATGTATGAACTAGATTTGAGTTACTGAGCAAAGTGCCAGGCTAGAGCAGTGCTGCCCAAACTAGGGGCCGGGTGCAGCACCTGATGCCCTTGTCACTCCTGGAAGCGGAAGTAAAATGCGCCCATGGGTCGGATGAATGGGTGCCGGGGGTTGGACCCAGCCACTGGGCCTTAGTGACTGGCTCCCTGAACCACATGATCAGCCCACCACCCAAAAAGTTTGGGCATCCCTGGGCTAGAGAGTAATGTCCATCTGACTTCTCTCAGTTGTCTTTGTCAACTACTAGCATGTAACCAATTTGTGGTGGTCAGACCTACCTGAGCAGGGAAGACACTGGGAACTGCAGTCTGACTGAGTGTTAGGCTCTATAGAAGGCTCCTCTGAAAGAACGATAACTCAGAAAACACAATGGCAGCTTTCTTTTTCTTTTTACAAAAGTTAACAAAAGGCAAAAGTGGAAGTGCCACAGTATTAGAGGTAAATACCCTGATAGTCCTTCCCTAGTTGGTAAAATCTAGATGTCTGCAGTTCTACGTTTGTGGACCACAACTCCTAGAATTCTGCCTTGAGAATTATTGGAGAAGTGTAGTTTATGTAGTCCATTAAAAGAGGATAGACCCCTACTATTCTTCCCAAACAGAACGTAGTTTGGATTGGAGTTGGATCCATTTTGCTGAGTTGTCACTTTACTGACCCAATTAAAAGCTGTTTTTTAAATAAACACTATTTAAAATACTGATTTGCACTATTGGTGCAGATTTTCATTTATATAGCTTCCCCTTTTCTTCATTTGCTGTGATTCCATATACTGTACAGTAAAACCTCATATAACACTAAAACCTGGTTCCACAAGTCTTGGTGTTATATGATTTTTAGTGTTATCTGATGCATGTTAAAATCCAATGGGATCCATAGAGATACATTGTAACCACACAGGCTTTAGCGGTTGTTATCTGAAGCATCCCATAGGATCTTAATGTTATCTGATGCAATTCTTCCCCCCAGATTCCTTAATGTTATGCGATTTTAGTGTTATTCGATACTAATGTTATATGAAGTATTACTGTATTTGATACATCACTGTTGTTTGAACTTGGAAGCTTTTGATGGCTAGGGCTCAAGTCCTGCCATCCACTAAGAGGTTAACTACTTTCCAGCTTGCAGAGATTCGAGTTGCCTGTTCATGCTGAGGTCATTTCCCCTCTTTATTGACAGATGTCTTCCTGAAAATCCCTTGCATCTTATGTTCAGCTACAGCAATAACAGGGTGGAATTTTCTAATAACTGTTAAATTTATTCTTTAGAGACATTGCAAAAATGTTCCTTTGCTCCAAGCATGACGTTTTCGTCTTGAATAATGCCTGTAGATTTAAAGTTGCTGCACTCCCAGTTGTAAAGCTTTAGTAGCCCTAGGTCAGTGCTGCTGAAATGCTTATGAATGTCCTTTATTCAAGGGGCTTTCTGCAGCAAGTGGGGCATGGCAGGGAGCACCCTGATCTGTAATTCTGGATGACCCCTGAGGATGTATGGAATGACTAATCTTGAACTTTTGTGTTGTTTTAAGTGATGATGCCCTTGAGAAGTATTCAGTCCCCAAGACATAATTCCTGAATGCTTCCTATTTGTACTTAAGAAAATCTTTATACTCGACTGTGGAGTATTACAATGATTTTGAGGCATACTATATTTGCTGGCATATAAAGTGCATCAATATAAGATGCACCCCATTTTTATACACATTTTTAAAATAATTACATTTTTTCATGGATTTCCAAAATTAACTCCAGGAGATGAGGAGAGTGGGATGGGGAGGGTGTGGAAGAGGTCTACTTCCATCCCATCCCTGCTGGTTGCCAGAAGCTGATGGGAGCGGGATAGGGTGGAAAAGATGGATCCTTTAAGGTCCGTTCCCACCCTACCCCTACTGGATGTCAGAAGCCAAGGGGAATAGAATGGGGGAGGGAGAGGAAGAAGGATCTTTTAAGGTCCATTTCTACCCCACTCTTGCTGGCTGCCAGAAGCCAAGGTGACACACACAAACACACACATATACACACATACACATACATTTGGGTGGGAGAGTGGGACTGAAACACTGGCAAATGCGTATTCCTTTTGGGGGTGGGGGGTGGGGTTTCCAGATCTGTGCTTAAAAATGGATGCGGTTAGAGTTTCAGATAGAAATTGATAACATTTGTATATAAGGGTAGATCAAAAAGTCTTTGCCCCTGTTTGTATTACCTGTTGAGATAATAGGCAACCACAGATTTTATTGTGATCATCATGTATAGGTGACCATTAGCTATATATAACACTACTCCCGGTAGAAAAACTGATATACTTGTGTATACTGTACTTGTATACAGTGGTCTAAAAGATTTTTACTGACTCTTTAAAATGACATGAAACGTAATGCATTGAATAATGTTTATAAAAAGTGTTTGTTCAAGATTAAAAGTACAGTATCCTGTTTTCCGAACTGGGAAAGGATCATAGCCAGTCTAAATCAGGTGGAAGTTTGCCTTGGACTTCAGTTCCTCTGAGTTTGATGTTAAAGCTGATGATGTGAGTCATACGGAAACAAGGTAATTGGCCCACTAATTCTTTAAAAGCTGTTCATCTTCAGCTGTATCCTTCATCAACCACAACTTTTAAAAATGGTGATAAACTAGACATATTTGCAGGAGGGTATTTTGATCTTTGTTTCCACTTCTCTTAATTTTCCCCGACTACTGTATCCTGTTCCAGATGAAATATTTGAAATGCATGTACAGTAATACCTTGGATAACGCTAAGACTTGGTTCCACAAGTCTTGTTATCCGATTTTTAGTGTTATCCGATCCATGTTAAAATCCTATGGGATGGATCGGATAATGTGAAAGCTCCATAGAGATACATTGTAACCGCACAGGCTTTAGCGGTTGTTATCCGATCCATCCCGTAGGACCTTAACGTTATTCGATCCAATTCTCCCCAGATTGCTTAACGCTATGCGATTTTAGCGTTATCCGAGGTAAATGTTATCCGAGGTATTACTGTAATATGTGACCACCTTCATGTACAGATAGCCAAAGTGTTGTTGGGGGAAAGGTGATCCAACCCCTCCCCGTTCATAGAATCGTGCTGAGAAAAATTGGATTCAGAATCTAGGGCTCCGCTAATGCCTGTGGCCAGCGAAGGATGCTTTAATAGTACCCTGGAGTTGTTTCTTTCATCTTGTTGCCTCAAAGTTATTCTTTTGCTTTTCTCCATGTGCACAGGATTGTCTTTAATATTCAAGTTAAGCAGCAGCTTTTCCACAGTTGCTTCAGGGACCTCATGTTTGCTTCTCACTGAAGGCCTCTGATTATCTACAGGGATTCTCAACCTGCGGCCCATGGGCTGGATATAGCCTGCGGGGTAATTTCATGTTGCTCCTTACCGCCTCTGCCACACCAGGAAGTGCCATGTGGTGGAGGAAGGGCAAAATGGCTGCCTGGCCCCCAAAGCTGTCTGAGGGAGCGTGACCTGGTCCTCAGCTTTAAAAGGTTGAGAACTCCTGAACTACATTGTGGAAACAGCTTGCTCTCTAAACTTGTCCATACAGCTCGACTGAAAGATCATATTTTAAAGGTGATTGGTTTCAAATAGAGTAGATAGCAGATTCTCATTTTGCATCTTATTCTTAGGTTCCTTCTTTTTTTCTAGGCAGTGCATCTACCCCTTTAGAGTAGATACCAATTTTGTCCTTTAAAAAAATCACAGCTGACTGGATAACTGAGCTATTTAGATACAGATCCCAGAGGTTGGAAATTCAGTTCTCCACGGTGCATCTCAGAATATGCAATGCCTATGTGGCCTTGGGCAAGCTGCATAGTTCCAGGGCATCTCCAGAAGAAGAGAATGGTATGCCACATCTGAAATCTTTCTACCCGTAAAATCCTAAAAAGGGCCACCATAAGCCGGAATTGAATTGATGGAACATTATTAATTATCCAGAAAAAAATTAATTTGTGTGTGTGGCTTATTTTCTTCCCTTTTTGATCCACTTTGCTCTTGTAGGTTGTTAGCATAAACAAAGCACCAGTTAGGCTAATATCATTTTCCAAGTATAATGAAAACTTTTATGTTTGCCCAAGGGAGGTACATAAAGAACGGTTGGCTAATTAAATAATTCTAGATTAGTGTTAGTAGAATTTTACTTCCAGTGGTGCAAACTTATTAGATGTACTTCATTTTGCTCCAGGTTCTTCTATTTCTTTTGGTAAATAACATCCAGAGGCCTAGCTGTGTTAATTACTGTGGGAAGAACAACAAAGCATCTAGTGGTAAATTAAAGGCTAGCCAATTCAGGATGGAATAAGCTGCCAATTTAGGCTGGTATTCTGTATCATCTGATGAAGTGAATGCTGGTTTGTGGGTGTTTGTTTCATACTGAATGTGTTTAGTTTTTTAAATCCCAGAAGGGACTGGTTGGGAAAATGAACGTGATCTCCTTTGTATAGACTTTTGTCAAATGTTTACAATTCTTTAGTTGTTAAGAACAGCTTCCAAGAACTGGATTTAACTCCTACATCATCCTTCTGCATATTCTTCCAGTGTGTACTCACAAACATAGGCGCAGCTTAAAACCATAGTTAACTTTCTGCCAGAACCTGAGTGTATAGACAACACATGTAAGGCAAATAGTGATCATAAACTACCTTCCAGTATCCAGTTTTCGTTCAAAGGCATGAAGTCACAAAAACGTGCTATTCCATGGTTTGTCCATATTGTATGATTTGATTTTTATTATGTTGTAAGTTCTTTTAGTTTTGTTTCATTTCATACCCACTGCCTTTCAAAGACTGCGTATCTAGCTCAGTGCCAAGTCACATGCAACATTTTCCTCAGAGAAAGAGTATGCTAATGTGGGAGAAGAAGTCGTGTGATTAAGTATTGTTAGACAGATCTACCAGTAGTAAGAATCTATCAAATGTATTTTCCACAGATCCATAACCTTTGTGTGTATAGACAATGGAATGTTTGAAACAGGTCCCACAAAATACATTACAGGATAATAAACTTCCACACTGAATGCTTAACAAGTGTACTTGTATTCTCTTCTGTCTTTGGTAGCTCAACAAGTGAAACATCTGCAGTAAAAAATGTGGATCAAGCTTCCCCAACCTGTTGTCCTTAGGATAGTTTGGACAGCTATCACCTCCAGCTGGTCTGGAAGTTGTTGAATTGGGGTAGTAGATTTCATGGCTACATCTTAAAAAGATAATACATGGAGCAGTCATAGATCCAAGTGTACCTAAACTATAGAGCTAGCTAGGTAAAGGTAAAGGTCACCCTTTCTCGAAAGCCAGTCGTATCCGACTCTAGGGTTCAGTGCTCATCTCTGTTTATAGCCGAAGAGCCAGCACTGCGTTTTTGCAGATGTTTCCGTGGACATGTGGCAGGCATGCTTCAACACCTGAGTGCATAGAATGCTGTTTATCTTCCCACCAAAGTGGTCCCTATTTGTCTACTTTTAATTTCTTGCTTTCAAACTGCTAGGTTGGCAGGAGTTGAGACAGAGATGGGAGCTCAGTCCATCATGCAGTACTCAAGAATTGAACTGTGACCTTCCAGTCGTTGAGTTCAGTGTCTTAACCACCTGAACCACCACAGTCATGAGAGCTAGATAGAAAGCCCTTTATTTCACTAGCACATACAGTACTCAGTGTTTCATGGATTTTCCACTTTTACATTTTGGAATGCACAGCCCACACTGGGATGCATTATTTCACCTGGATTGTATAAATACAGTGTATACTGGCTTTCTGTATCTAGCCATAATATGCAGATAGAATCTAAAGTGGGATTGTGAAGAACTTGCCCTGTAAGAGTTAGGTAAAGGCAAAGGTCACCCTTGGTCAAAAGCCAGTCGGGTCTGACTTTAGGGTTTGGTGCTCATTTCCACTTATAGCCAAAGACATTTCTGTGGACATGTGGCAGGCATGCCTAGACACCAGACTGCACGGAATGCTGTTACCTTCCAACCAAAGTACCTATTTGTCCACTTGCAATTTCTTGCTTTCGAATTGCTAGGTTTGCAGCTGGGACAGAGACAGGAGCTCACTTCATCATGCAGTATTCAGGTCTTGAACTTCCAGTCATCAAGTTCAGCATCTTAACCACTAAGCCACTGCAGTTGCCAAGAGTTAACAGACACTTGCACCAGGGATGAGCTCACCTTTGGGTGGGTTGTATCTGGGAGAGCCCCAAATTTCCATTGGCTGGGGTAGGAATGGGTGGCAGGTGTACCCGTTGCCTGTGATTAGCACAGAGGTTGGTTAAGGTTTGGCTTTTTTGTGTGGGGTGCTGGGGTTCCAGAGTGACTCTCTGACCCAAGCCATTGAGGAGCTTCCCATAAGGTTTATCCCATGCCCAGCAGCCCAGTGGGAGTGTTTCTTCCCTCCCCTAGCACAGAGTTCACCCCGCCCCTCTGCTCAACAGCCCAATGGGAGCATTTCCTTCCTCCCTTGTTTGCACTTTGCAATAATAAGTGGGTTTTGGGTTGCAGTTTGGGCATTTGGTCTCTAAAAGGTTTGCCATCACTGGTGTAGACTGTGTCAGAGCCTATCTGGGTAGAGGTAGCTTAGTGAGTAGACCAGGCCAGATCCTTCACTTTGCAATCAAGCATGCTCTTGATTGCTCCCTTCTGAAAAGCTGTAGTCCAGTGATGGCTAACCTTGGCACTCCAGGTGTTCTTGGACTTCAATTACCAGAAGCCCAGGTCAGCACTCTTGCTGATCAGGGTTTCTCGGAACTGAAGTTCAAGAACATCTGAAGTGCCAAGTTTCACCATTACTACTGTAGGAGAATCGTAGGGCACATTTCACACAGTCCTATCTACATTTTAATAATACTAAATTGTTTTATATGTAAAGTTTTACCTCTTACGTATGCAATCATACTATGTATTAATCTTACTGTGTCAATTTTAATTGTTGCGCTCACGTTATATCCTCATCTTGATTATTTTATTTCTCATACTTTGCCATGGTCAACGACTGGTGTAATAAACTAAAATATACATAATAATAGTTATTGTTAGAAATTAGTTTATTATGGCAGCAGGAAAATCAGGAAATAACCATTGGACTTGGAGATGAAAAGGGTCTACGGTAATACCCCGGATAACGTTATGACTTGGTTCCACAAGTCATGTCGTTATCCGGTTTTTAGCGTTGTCCGATGAATGCATCGAACAACGCTAAAAAAAAAGCCCTGACATCAGGGACAAACCGAGCTGGGCTAGCTGCCTTCCGCAGCCCGTGTGGGCTGTGTCCAAAGCCCAGCAGCTTCGGACACAGCCCGGATGGGCTGTTGATGAAGCCTAGCGGCACTCGGGCTAGGTAGCCCAGGCGCCGCTAGCCTTCATCCAGCAATCGCTCCGGCTGAACTAGGGTCAGTGGAAAGGCAGGCACCTGGGTGCCTTTCCCCCAACCTAGTTCAGTAGCAGTGATCCATTGCTGGTGGGTGGGGGTGGATTGGGTAGATGTTCTGCCCAATCCAACCCCCCCGACCATTGCATCAGACAACGCTAAAAGAATTGTTATCTGATGCAAGTTTTTTCCAAAAAGCTTGCATCGTTATCCGATTCTAGCGTTATCTGATGCAATCGTTATCCGGGATATTACTGTATGTGGGAGAAACCATTTTCTTCATTTAAATTGGAGCTTTTTTAAAAAAATAATTTTTTTTCCAAACAATAAAAATACAAAATATATTTATTATTTATTTATTGCATTTTTATATCCCCCATCTGGGATATTTCACACTCTGGGCGGTGCACATACAAGGAACAAAATAAAATAAAACAACTGAATGAGTACATAAGAGAATAAAATACCTGGGGTCTGTGGGCATTCAGGGTCAACTGACCAGCTAATTTATTGTTAAGTATGTAATATTCTTAAAGGCTTCCTTGAATAGTAAAATATCCAGGGATGGGTAGACATATTAATCATAAGGACTAACAATAATAAAACTAACAATAATAACAACTTAAATATAAAAACCTAAAAAACCTGAAAACAAAAACGCATACAACCCCCCGACCATTATATTAATAGGTATGTGCCCCCGCTACCAATCGGACATATGGCTTCAACCTATTATCAGAACACAACATTCACATTATGTGATTGTCCCTAATCTTGATTTAACTAAAACATAGTTAACAAGCGTAGCTTGCCTTGGCGGGGCCCCGTATAAAAATTTGTTTGGGGGCCCTTTATATGCGGGACAGTGGAGCGGTGCTAACGTCATGACATCATGACGTCGTGGGGGGAGCCAACGTCATGACGTCATGACGTCGTGGGTGGGGCCAAAAATTAAAAATAAATAAAATAGAATAGAATTAAAATAAGCAAACAAACACACACACACACCTCAACCCACCCACCCACCCAAACAACCACAACACAAACCCGTAAATAACTTAAATAATTAAAATAAATAAAGAAATAAAATAAAAAATTAATAAAAGTACACCCACCCACCTAACACACACATAAACCACCCACCCACCCGAAACACAAAACCCTCACTTACCCTCCTGGGGCCGATGAGCCCCCATGGCCCGGGGCCGCATGGCAAGGCGTGCTGCCCCCAACTGCAGCCTCCTCCTCCTCTTCCAGAGCCGCTTGCCGCTGCTGCTGTCGCCGCCGCCGTCACCACCGCTGGACCTGGAGGAGGCCGTGGCGCACTCTGCCAGGCGTCCCCAGGCCATGGGGGTTTGGCAGCAGCGGACAACCCGGGCAGGCCTCAACCTGCCCATGGGAGCTGGGTGGCCCCAGGGGAGGTGCCCTCCTCTGAGGGCCACCATCGGAGCCGCTCCGAAAAGCTGTGGCTCCAACTCCGAAATTTTATTTTTTAAAATTGGAGCCAAAAATGGCTCCAATAAAGTGCACATGTGCAGAAACTCAATCTGACGCATGCGCGATGCGTCAGATTGCGTTTCTGCGCATGCGCACTAAATTTTTGCTCCATTTTTTAAAAAAATTTTCCTGCCGGTGAGGACCGTCCTGCAGAATGGGGGCCCCCGTGGCTCAGGGGCCCTGTATAATTGATACGGCTGATACGGCGGTAGCTACGCCTCTGATAGTTAAGAAGCTCCTCAAATCTCTTTAAAGTCATTTTTAATCAATCCCTTCTTTAACTTTAATTCAAAAGTCTATCATTTCTTGCTATATTCCATAGTTCTTTATACCAATCCTCCAACACAAATTCAGACTATAGTTTCCATTTTTTAAAAAAATAAGCAACCTCATTGCTGTTACCATTACAATAATCAGCTCTTTCTTATTTATATCATTTTATTTCAAAAATACATCAATAATACTATTCTGGGACACATCTCTAATTTTAAAGACAATATTAATTAATTTCTTCAAAAACTTTTTTCCCAAGTCCTCTTATCAACCTTACAATCCCATCATAAATGGAAATATGTCCCAATTCCATCCTTGCATCTCCAGCAAGCTTTATATTTAGAGTCATTGTAGCTCAATTGCACCGGAGACATAAACCATCTGCATATTATTTTATAACAATGCTCATTGATTTTAAGTTGGAGCTTTAAAGAGCAAACAATCAGAACCTGGCCAAGGATGAGCAAAGCTTCCTGCTTTTACACCCAACAAAGAAAGTTGCTCTACTACTAAAGGTACGGAACCTGGTGCTGCTGTCCCTCAGATGTTTTAGACCAGGAGTGCCCAAACTTTTTGGGCCATGGGCTGATCATGTAGTTCAGGGAGCTGCTCACTAAGGCCCGGGGCTCAGGTGCGGCCCCTGACACGTTTTCCTTTCACTTCCAGGATCAATGAGGGCTTTGTGGGCCGGATGAATTGGCGTCGGGGGCCACTCCCGGCCCCGGGGCCTTAGTTTGGGCACCACTGTTTAGACTATCAATAAGGCTCAAACAACATGGCCCACGACCAGAGATTGTGGAGATGTATGCCCAAACATCTGGAAGGTACATGATGCAGTTCAACCCTGTTCAAGACCTGGGTACTGCATGACGGATTGAGCGCCTGCCTCTCCCAGCTCCTGCCAACCTAGCAGTTCAAAAGAAATTGTAAGTAAATAAACAGGGACCACTTTGGTGGGGTAAAAAACCTTGGGGACATGAAAGGAGCCTCATTCAGGCATCCCCTGAGCGCAGTTTCTTCAGGAAAAATCCCTTCAACCCAGAATAATTTCTGACACGAAATTTAAAAAACAAGCAAAAAAAACCAAAACCCTGTTCCAATGAAACACGAATTTTGCCTGTTTTTGTATTTCTTAGACTGATTGGCAGAGGGCAGCAAAGTCTCATTAAAAAAGAATTTCCCTCAGTTTTGTCAAGAAACAGGCTTTATTCTGAATTTAGCCGCTGCTGTATTACATTGACAGATGACAGGTCTTCATTATTTACTGGCTTAAAATTTTAACTAAAGCAAAGCTTTGGTCAAGATATTGCTTGAAATCCCCACCCACACCCACCCCAATTCTAAATGTTAGTTAGATACAATAAAGTCGTATCCTGTAGCTAGTTAGGTATCCACCTTCTAATCTACAGTGTTGGGGAAGGTATATTAGCATTTTGCAAAATGAAGAAAAATTATATCAGTAAGATATGATTATGAAGGGATGCTTGACTGATGCAGAATGGAAACCGAGAGGGGAACAAGTGCTGCTTATCAAGGGAACTGCACTGGGTTTTATGGAGCTTTATAGACTAGCCTGTATTGTGGAAGAAATCTCATTGGATTGAACAGATGCTGCGTTATGGCAATACTTGGGCAAACTGGACGCAATTTCACAAAACGATTCTGGACGTATTTCTATCTCCTGCATCCTTCAAAATGAAAGGACAAAGTCTTGCCTCCGGCAGAGGATTGATTTTTGGATATAAACCACGTCTTTCTGTTACTTTTCTGGCAGGGGGAAATTATTCATATTATTCAGCGGCTGGGCTCTCTATTCCCTTGCCTAACCTTATGTGTATTTTTGAAATAAAAGTAGTAAACTTAAAAATAAAATATGATTGCAACACTGGTGTCTGAATGGTAAACATTCCACAAGAGATTTGAACAAATTGTTAATGGAGAAAAAAATGGTTAAGCGGAGACTTAGGTTTTATGATTTCTTCCAAAAGGGAAATATCCTATGCAGTACTGTATCCATTAATAATGAATGCTAGTCATTAAAGCAGGGGGCAGAATTTGCTTCATTAAACGCAATACATGGTACAGTTATTTTGCTAACCAAGTGGTTATAATACTTGCGTTATTTAAGCAGTTGTGGTGCCTTGTGCTATTGCTAAAGTGCCCTGAGATAATGTGAGTTCATTTTTCTTTCCAGGCAGTGGCGGCATTAGGATCCCCTTATTTTTAACTGAATATTGGAATTTAATGCAGGCTAGCATTTTAATGTGTCATTTTATCATCTGGATCTACACAAGCAAGGATCAAGCTTTACGCTGGGAACTGGAATTTGTGGTAGAGATATGCTATTGACTACATTGAAAATAGTGAGGTACACAGAAAGAGCCTCTTCAGAGACTGTGGTATTTTTGAACCACAATCGGGCTTACCCTAGTAATGGCAACCTTGTGTTGCTGACTAACCTTTCTAACGCTAGGTCAGGCGAAGGAATCTGCAGAATGAACCCACCAAAAGGTGATACTGTACTGATATTGGTCATTATTGGAAGAGCACACATGGTTACTGTGCAAGTCTGACAGTTGAAACATGTGTCTCTGAGGAAATCCTGCTATGAGAAGGAAAACAGGTTTACCATAGCGAAGAAGCATTCTCTTTGAGATCTGTTTTTGTCTTTCAGAGGCAAGCCCCTTCATATATACTATAGTATGCTTTAGCAATAACAATTAAGCTTATGTATCTTCCTATAGTGCTTAGTGGTGTCTTTGGGCGGTTCACAAAGTACAGTAAAACACCGGATAACGCTAAAACTTGGTTCCACAAGTCTTGGTGTTATCCAATTTTTAGTGTTATCCGATCCATGCTAAAATCCTATGGGATGGATTGGATAACGTTAAAGCTCCATAGAGATACACTGTAACCGCATAGGCTTTAGCGGTTGTTATCCGATCCATCCCATAGGACCTTAACGTTATTCGATCCAATTCTCCACCCCAGATTACTTAACGTTATGCGATTTTAGCGTTATCCGATCCAATCATTATCTGGTGTTTTACTGTAATTAGTATTTTTGCCACCAACAGGTTGACATACTCATTTCAGTGTTCTCAGAAGGATGGAAGGCTGATTCAACCTTAGTATGTCAGGATTGAACTCAGATCATGAACAGAGTTTTGGCTGCAGTATAGCAGTTTAACTACTGCAACATGGGGGCAGTACGTTCATACCAGTGAGACTTGATGCCTCAGTTTGTTTGTCCTCTTCTTTATTATGAAAAGTAACAATTTTAATACTCTTGCAAGTTCTGTGAGAGGGAAATGAAATGGGTGGCCAAAAGAAAGGAAGCCACAATAGGAGGTTGATCCAGTTGAGGTAAACATGGAGTTTATATCTAGTTAAAAATGGAACAATGACCTCTCATTACTGTGTCCCCTTTGGTCTTCTGAGCAAAGATGCATAGCAGGCTCACTCAGAAGTAAGTCTCTCATTTCCAGTTGGGTTTACTACTAGGAAATAGGCATAGAATTGGAATCTAAAAGCTGACCCTCCACACTGCATCTACCATGCCTTTCCCTAATGATTCCTTTGCTTATTGCTGAACTGCTCAACTGCAGATCCCATTTTTGCATCTAGGTGTGATTTCTGAGACAGGCTTTCTAACGTTAATCATAGTTATTTGTTAGAAATGCACACATATAAACTCACTGATGCATCTTTCCCCCTATCTTGCACATGTGTGTGTATTCCATATTGGCTTCTGTCATCCAATTAATGTGGTTTTAAATGCACTGAATCCCATCTGGTCTTTGATACATGCCACTGGCTTCCATAGCAGTTGATGGGAATCCCTGGTGAGCACAACGGCAATCAGAATGCAGTCCCTACATATTTTCTTAATCTTCCTGAATATTTGTAAATGATTAATTTATTCCCAGGACATTAATGGCTCTTGGGTAAATGCACACAGTATTTTAAGAAGTGATTTTTTTCTCTTACTGAGAACTGAAGTTGCCTTGTGCTTCTTATTTTTTTTCTGATGGAGAAGGGGGTATTTTTCATCTTCCAATCCAGCAGTGAAGAGAAGCTTCCATAACAAACCTGGTTTTTACTCAAGTATGTCTGGTTGTCCTTTCATCTCAATGAATGCTTTTTGTAGTATAATTTCTGGGATCTGAAGAGTAGTCCAATAAATGATCAGATCAGTTGTAAGTATGTCAATGTAGAGAAAAATACAGATTTCTAGGTTATTCAGTTCAAATGTGGCTTTGGGATTATGTAGATTCACTGACCTTTGTAGGGCAGTATTAGCATGTGCTTATTTAGATTTAATTCAATTTATTTTATACTTAATTCATCTTTCACATGTACACATATTTAGAGGTTGAAGCTACCTTTTAAAAAGCAGCTAAGGATGTGAAACTAGATTCTATGGATATTTACTCAAAAATAGCTCCTAAGTTCAATAGGGTTCCAAATTTATTGTAAATGGGATGGTAATACTGGTTCTTGTCTGGAGTGTTGCTTTTAGTGCTCCAGGATATGGGCTTGCTGTATAGTTTTAAGGGGTAGAATTTTGTTTTTGTTCCTATCTAACCTCTCTAGGTTCTGAATGCTTATTTCTATTGAAGTTTCTACTTGCTTGTATGTATGCATTCACTGGCATCTTAGCTTTCTTGCTTTATACCTGATTATGATTGCCTTTCCAGTTGATATTTTTTAAGTGCTTATTAATGTTCTCCTCAACCCCTACTCCCTGCAAATAAACCACCCTTCAGTATACATTCTGGTGTGCTTATCTCATGTGGTCTCATTATTAAGTCCAGTACTTTCTTCTTATTTATGTGCTGTTCTTCTCTACTTTCTGGCCCAAGTGTCTGAGATCTAAAGAAGCTGATTGTGGTTTTGTGCTGCTGTATAATAGAATGGCAACCATGCAGAAAAAGGTGAGAAGCTGCTATGAGAAGGAAAGAGCAGGGAGTAATGTTTGGTCTAGGTTTCTCTTGGACTAGGCAGACAGAACCAATGGTAGCTGTTTAACAAGAAAACGCTTGACCCACAGCTGGCCCTTTAGAAGGGGCATCATTCTGAATGCATTCCAAAAAGCTTAAAAACAGTGTGAAGGCAATGCTTCATGTTCTTATACTGTGCAAGCAATCCTCTGGAACCATCAACAAAACAAAGTTATTAGAGTATCTGACACAGTACTTCTGTGGTAGTGAATCAAAATGGACTGCTACAACTCCTCCCCAGATCTTCCCTGCTTCTACAGGTTGATGCCTTGATCTTTCCCCAGACATTTCAGCCATGTTGGTGGGTTATGCAGGATATAATCCAATAGCCGCAGTTCTTCTCTCATTGAAAGCTGAAACATTTTCCTTGCAAACACACCCCACTCCCTCGTGGCAGAGATTTTGGGTAAACCCCTACATTGTTCAAGGTAATCTCAAAATTGCCCCATGGGATGTTCCACTTTCTTCACCTTCCCCCTTTGACTTGATTTGCTGTAGCAAATTCTTCCAGAGTCTCACTCTAAATTCGTAGGGCTGTGAATGACAGTCTAGAACAGTGATGGCAAACCTTGACACTCCAGTCGTTCTTGGACTTCAATTCCAAGAAGCCCAAGTCTCTGTGAATGCATATGGATGGGTTTACTGTGTGTACGCATGGAGTGCCAAGGTTCACCCCCACTGGTCTAGGAGCTGTCTATCTCACAGGGCAGAAAATTAACCTGTCATGCACATAGTTACTCTGTTGCATTTCACCGCCATCACGCTAAGGCAACAGGGTCTATAAATATAATTGTCGAGTTCTTAAGTATACCAGCTTCACTTTGTTCCTTTTTTCCAGTCTGCCACAGAAATCCTGGAAGAGAATGCTCAAAGCATCCACCTGGAAGGAGAGAGAGCGAGAGCTCTTTTACTTGCCATAGTCACCTATCTACAAATGGGAAGCTTCCTCTTATCTCAATGGTGTATGTCAAAATTCTATTACCTTCACAGACCGAAAGTGACAAACCTCTGAGTTTGTACAGAGCTCTCCTTCTCAGTCATCTTGAAGAGAGCTTGTTGGAGCACATTAGAACCTGTTAAAGATTAATTCTTAAAGCATACTCTAGCATTCTTTCCCAGCAAAAGAAACATCAATTACAGGCTCGCATGTAAACTTTGCCCCATTCTTGAATTCTTGCTGCCCTTTATAAATCTTAGATTTCTTCCCCTTGAGTGTGTTCAAAGGAGAGATTTCATTGCCTCCAGGGGTTGTTAAACTGATTGCAATACCACGTATTTAGAGCAGTTCAGTGGGAATTAAACTGGTTCAGTGCTGTCAGGCCTAGAATATAGCTGTCAAATAGCATTACACGTAAAACACCCTTGATAAGAAATAATGACCAAACGTCAATCTGTTATTCACTGGCGGCACTATAGGCTTGGCTGGCCAATGAAAAATGCAATATTTTGCCCATTATAAGGCAACCATACTTTAAGATGCTGCAACTCTAACTGCATCATTGGTTCTATTCAGCTTTCTTTTTTAGGCATTATATAACCTGATTGAAGGCATTTCCTCCAGGCAGCTGTTGTAAGAAAAACGTATCGGACCTTAAACAGCTGTTCCATAATCCATTTGGCTCTTAAAATAAAATAAAAACTGAGTGGGTTTTTTATTATTATTATTTGTGTTTCCTTTTAAGAAAATTAAAAGGGGGAAGAAGAGAATTGCTCAAAACAAAATGGATTTGAACAAGGTCTTTTTATCACTGTAGAGACTTCAGATTTTTTTTAAAAAATGACACTTTTATGGTACTGTATTTGGCAAAAATAAGGGAGCGGGGAAGAGAAAAATATTGTGGCACTTGAAAGACTAACAGATATATATCAGTGTGAGCTTTTGTGAATTAAAATCCACTTCTTCAAACTTTTTGGAATAGTAGCCGTTTTAGTTTGTGGTTCAGGTATATCAGAAAACAAAACAAAACAAAATAAAAAATAAAATATATTGTTAGCTTTTGTGGATCAAGTCCACTTCATCAGTCTGATGAAGTGGACTTGATCCACAAAAGCTAACAATAAAAATATAGCAGTTAGTCTTTAAAGTGCTACAGTGTTTTTTTATTTTATTTTATTTTGTTTATTTTGTTTTGTTTTGTTTTCTGATATTCTTCAAACTTGTCTTTACAGAAGGGCAATACTTTGCCTCCCATTTCCTTTACTTTTTCCATCATGCTAAAATAGACTAACAGGTCTACTTCTCAGCAGAAAGCAGCAATGATTTGGAACTGCTTCTGAAGAAGGTGTTTTTCTTCTTGAAATGACACATTCAATTCCAGATATTGGCTGTCATCATGACAATCAGCCATGAAGATTGTCCTGGGAACAATAGAATGCAGTGGCCTTCCATTTTCCTTCCACATTGCAGCATGACACCTGTGCCACTGATCCAGTTCCACAAGCCACTTTCTGATACTGAGCCCTTTTGGCTCATCAGGCCCGCTCCTGCCCTCTCCAAGATGGATTCAAGTGGGATTTAATCCACTTGGGGACCATTACCCTTCCCTGTGTACTTCAGTACCCAAGGCCATAAATCCTCAGGGTTGTCAGGTTAGTTAACCGTTGCCTGAAAATCAGTGTTGCGTTAATGGCAGTATGGTCTACTCTATTATCATAGCAGGATAACCTGACCAGACTCTAGGAAGAAGATGAAAGAAAAAAAAATCCATCATCCAGATGAAGAAACCAGAGTGATATAAGAAAGCAGGAAACTCACAGCAAATTAGTAATCCAGCAAGGAACTAGCCTGTGAATGAAGGAGTTGTTATGGGGCCATGCTAGAATTCTAGCCTTACTAATGTGTTCTTAAGTAATTTTAATTTTCCCCTCCTAAACTGTTGTCTTGATGCGTCACAAGTGTGTTTGCTGTTGAATATTGCACGCCATTGTATTTTAACTATTTGTCTTTTTAAAAATGTTGTAAAGTGCCTTAAATCCCTTTGTTGGGAGAAATATGGGGTATAAATATAATGAATTCAGTAATATAATCTGTTAAGACATTTGACAGTGAACTTTCTGAGCAAGAGCATGGAAAGGAAGATGTCAGGGAGAAAAAGCAATGGTCAGGCATTTAAAAAATAATTGTTTCTTGGGAAGCATGAGAAGGAAGAGAGCTCTGGTCCTGCCCTCTACACATCAGCCTTGCCACAAAGAGAAGGAAGAAGGCTTCTGGGACATGTGAAGAAGCAGGGCTCTGGATTGTTCTTTGGATGCAGTGAGAAACAGAAGATGAGATCACACCGGCATACATGCTCACATTTTGGACCACTTGTGGCAAAGACCAGTGTAAGCTATTTCCTGTTGATCTTGTGACATATGGGCAATAGTACCCCAGCCAAACCCTGATCCATGCCCATGTTGGACTTTTCAATCCAGATGCTGACCTACTGGTTTTTAGGGGCAGGCTGGAGCAATTCCCCAACCGACAGGAGAGTCACTTTATGGGAAAACACTTCTGGCAATAGCGGCCTTTCCCGTTGTGATCAGACACACATTTTTCTTGCTTTCCAGTTGCGTAGTGAGAGGAATAAAAGCAGACACTGATCCATGTGGTTTTCATATTATAGGACACACTATCTTACAAATGAAATACAAGGTTCATCAGTTTTGTTTCTCTCAACTGCAGTTTTTTTCTCATGTGGAATGGTGAGAATAGTCCAAACCAGCTGTTAAGAGCTAGCAGACACCTCCAGATGCCTGCACTGTTCGCCATAAGACTTAGTATATTTTGGAACTTGAGAGAGTTATTGGTGGATGACATCAAATGATATCAAAAGCTAGATATTGTAGTTACTTGTGGGCACATGGATTCTTCTCTACGATTCCTCCTCCCCATCACATTTGTAAAATATATCACTTTACAAATAGATGTTCAGCTGAACTCAACGGATGATTCTGAATACTAATCTTGACCAGGTAAGCAACACCAACTCTACATCAGATTAATTACTGTAGTTTAAGATTTAGTTCAACAGCTCTTAATTTCAACTTCCAAAAGCTACACAAACCACTTTTGTACTCTTAGATTATAATGAGGAGTCTTTATTCTTTAATCAGTTCATCCACTCTCTAGCTGTCTAATGTAACATTCCTTTGAAGTCTGGAAAGATCTAACATAATTGAAGAAATGTCGAACTACTTGACTTTCTCTCTTTTTAAAAAAATATAAAGGAATTAAACATTAATCAGACTTGTGCATCTCAATTAAACCAATTATAATTATCACAGAATGAACTACACACTGCAATAGGTAGCTTTAATGTTTGAATACATTATCAACGTTTACCTAATTTCTTTAAAATCGTTTGCTTTTCAAGAAAAAGAGTTGCACCATCCATCATGGCCTGTAAGTGTTGAGACATTCCATACTGTTGATTCAGCAGACATTTCTTTTCTGGATAGCTAAGTGATACTGCCAACCTAGCAGTTTGAAAGTTAGAATTTGCGAGTAGATAAATAGGGACCACTTCGGTGGGAAGGTAACAGTGTTTCGTGTGCTCCGATGTCTAGTCATGCCTGCCACATGACCATGGAAACATCTGCAGAAGCAGACAGCGCTGGCTCCTTGGTTTTGAAACAGATGAGCACTGACCTCTAGAGTCAGATACGACTGGCTTTCGAGCAAGGGAAACCTTTACCTAAGTGATACTGTAAACAAGTTCAGTGTAGTACACAGACTGCCAAAAAAAATATTTCAGCTGCATGACAGTACCCTTGGCTATATCAAGTGCTAGTAATAAATAAATAAATAAATAACTAGAAACACAGAAATAAAAATTTGGTACCATAATGAGTGTTTGAATCCACTAGTTTACTAGAGATACTTGCTAGGAAAATGGGGCCACTTGCATTTATTTAAACATCTGATTGGGAACGACGTCACGGTCGTCACAGCCATGTGAACTGTTTACACATGTGATTGGAAATGGTGTGTCTTGTTATTCTCTGTGATCAGAAGAGGCGTGGTTTATGCCACGTAGCAGGAAATGCCATCCAGAAGCAGAAATAGTATACCCTGGAACTGAAAATCTAGCACCAATCTGAGCTGGTGCTGACCCCACACGTGATCTTCCCTGGGCCAGTGAAGATACATCTGTCTTCCAGTCAGTCCACGTGTCTCCCAGGGTTCTAAAATTTCTTCCCACAAATCTTTACGGGGTTGCATTGCCTCATTTCTAGAGTGGGTAAGAGGGCCATTTCCAGGGTATACCATTTCTGCTTCTGAGTGGCATTTCCTGCCACGTGGCACCAACCACACCCCTTCCAGTCACAGAAAATAACAAGACGCACCAATTCTGGTTATGTGTGTAAACAGTGCACATAGCTGTGATGTCGTTTTTGGTCAAGGGTGGCCCTATTTTGACAGCAAGTAGGTCCAGTAAACTATTGCAGCACATAGACTGATGCATATACAGAAGGCCATATAATTACTAATAATTTGTAACAAGTGTTAATTGATGAACAGCTCCCTCTGGTAACTTAATTAATGTGGTAGGATATCAAGGCAATTTACAACTGGGATTGATCTCAATTAGTCAACAAAAATCTGTGTAGTCTGTTCAAAGTAGATGCAAAAAAATTTAGCCCTGTGAGGCTTTAGGGATTTTTCACTTTACAGCCGCCTCCTTTTATAATGAAGAATGAGAAAGTCACAAATCTGCTTATATCATCTGCTCTGATCTGTCTTCCTCTTTCATTTACCTTTTTAGGTTAAAGAACGATTCCAATTCAAAAGAAAAATAATTTTATACAGGGATGTGCATTTTAAGATAATAACACTAAACCTAAAGACTATGTACAAAAGATGGAGATCTCTCTGTCCTCCCTTGTTTATTTATTATTAATAGTGTATTGTTTTGTTTGAGCTATAATGCATAAAATATACAGTCGCATAAAGAGAAAAAAATTCTTGGTAAATGCTCATATAACCAGACTTGTCTTAATAAAGCTCGCCTCATTGTAGCATTGCTCTCTGCTCTTTTACCATTAGGACTGATTGCACAAAACAAAATCTAAAAGTACTTCAAATTGTCCCAGTGGAATATAATTTACAGAGAGCAAGAGAGCAATCTGTGTTATAAAGCACTGATATATAAAACCAGCTCACGGACTATTTGCAAACAGCTGCTGAAAAACTGATTAACTATTTTGTTTGCAAATAAAGTACAGCTATGGACTAGCTGGAATTTCTGATCAACACAGGCATGAATATGGATCGTTTGCTTCCCCATTTCAAGAGAAATTAGCCCCTCTGTGGCTCCACACCGATCACAGGTCAAGCCTTAGAGCAGATGCTTAATTCCACAAACAACTACCTTCCTTATTAATACAGTCTTATAAGATGTTTTGATACACTCCCATCAATGCACACAGCGGTCTAATCAAACCTAAAGAACAACACTGACATCAGAATGCCTTTGGAATCTCAAGTAACATGGAGCCTCATTTGAAAGAGAAGTTTGCTAATGAAAAAGACTGGCTTTGTGGATGCAAATTGGTATAGATGTAGACATTTTGTGATTTTCAAAACAAAGTAGGCCATGGCTGCAGTTGTCCCAAAGGAGTGGTGATACAAAGCAGTTAAAGATGCATATTTTGTCAGGTCATTTGATGGTACTAGAGGACCAGGAATGGTGAACATCAAGCATGGACAATCTACTATGGTCTCTCATTAACATTTAGCTGCCATTTTGCAACAGAGCACATTGTCCAAGCAGCCCATGGTCCTAACATAGTAACTACAAAAATGTCTTAATTCTAAACCTTCTGATCCAGGGCATTCTTCTTGATACATTGTAGGAGCAGCTACTGATTTTGGGAACACGCAATATAGGTGACACTTAAGAGGCATTGGGAGAAAAAAGCTGAAGAAGTAAAGTTTAGGAAAGTTATTAATCTGGACTGCAATTCTCAGAATCCCCTAGCCAGGGCATCTACTGGTCAGGGGACGCTAGGAGTTATAGCCTGAAGATAGCAAATTTCTTCATACTGTGTTAAAAAAAGATACTTTTCTTGCTAATGTTCTTCTGCTAGGTTCTACAATTCTTCATACATGTTTACGAGTCTTGACTCCTTGTGGCCACAGAGGAACCAGATGGCTTGCTAATCAGTGTTCATCTTGTATTTCCAGAGCGCTAGGATTTGCACACACACACCCTTATGACTTTCTAATCATGCAGTGACAACTTCCTCTTTGCTATCAAGTGCTCTGCTGAGCTGTTGAAAGTTCAGCTCAGGTTCTTTGTCAGGAGCTAGAACCCTGGCAGGAGTGAAACTGAGAGTGGCCCTCCAGCTGTTCATCGGTTACAATTCTCCTCAGCTGCAGACTGTATGGACAATGGTGAAGAATGTTGAGAGCTATAATTCAGTAAGGTCCACATGTTCCCTGTCTCCCATTCCACCCTTGACCCAGTTGGGGGAAAGGAGAACTTATCAGGTAGAATGCTCCATTAACATAGTTTGGGGACTATCGAAACACCTCAATTGGTAGCAGCACGTCTGACCTAATCCATAGCCACATCAGCCAGGGGCTGCACATCAAATGTTTCTTATCCTGCCTCTTCAGCTACTCTTTCCTAAATGCAATCTAATGCAATTAAAATCATCCAGAAGAAGGCTATGAACTTACAACAATGGCTCATTGCAAGTGGAAAACTGTGGAAAACTCTTTTTCACTTATTTCTTACTCTCCTTCCCCAAGTCTTGCTGGTAGATACAATGAGAGTGGGTCCATTGAATCAACTTTTCATTACAAACATATATAAATGTTTTGGAATAGTAGCTGTGTTAGTCTGTGGTTCAGGCATATCAGAAAACAAAATACAAAACACTATAGCACTTTAAAGGCTAACTGCTATATTTTTATTGTTAGCTTTCGTGGATCAAGTCCACTTCTTCAGACAAGGAGTAACACTTACAGGCATGGTTTTTATGATTTATATATAAATATTGACGCTAAGAAATTGATCCAACAATTTATCCAAACCTTTTCTACCAAACAGATTTAGGTCTAAATCAGGGGTTTGCAACCAATTGCTTGTGTCAAATAATCTGGACCCTGACCTCGCTCCAGCCACCACCACTGCTTATTCTACCTTCTCTGGCTGGTTAGAATTCTTCTTCTGTAATAAACCCACAAATTTCCATACATTTATGGATTCTTCTTATTCTTGTTAACCATTTTAAGGAATTTGTGCCAGTGTTTGCTTTTCTTCTCCTCCATCTCCCTTCTTTTTCCTTTAACGTTGTGTCTTTTAGACTATAAATGCAAAAGCAGGAATAATCCTATATTTAGGGTATTGTGGGGGCCTTTTTGACTAAACAGGGAGATGAAAACAAATCAAAACCATTAAAAACAACAATAATTCTATGTATGCCAATGTCAATGTGTCCTAGATTCAGCTCCACATTGTGCTATCTGTTCTTGCCCACTTATGTTTAAAGAATACCCTCAAAGGATCCACAATGCTAAAAGAGACAAACCTTCACATACTACATCCTGTCTACTTTTTACAAGGAAGTGAACCATTCCTATGTTTTTTTGGAGAGTGTTCTCCTATGAACATAGCTTTTTCCAAAGTGAATCTTTGTTATGCAATAGTCCCTAAAAAACTATTTTTAAAAAGTTACTTATCCCCAAGATGCTCTGCTCCTAGTTATCCAACGAGATGACAACCATTGTTCAATTTTGAAACTCTGGATTGAAAAAGGTGATTTTAAAAAAAATAAAAATCTATATGTCTCTTTCCAATAAGATCCGCTGTTTTGTGACAACACACACACATACACATCCCAGCAGAATAAGTTGGATGGGAACATCAGACCATTATAAATACATTAAGCACAATAAATTAACAATGGATATTATGGTAGGATTATTCCCAGGGTGAGAGATCTCTGAAGTTAGCGCATAAGTTCTTCTGTTATGAAGAACTCTTCTAAGTAGAGTAGAAAGCAAAGTTTGATCTGTGTAGTAATCATTAAAAATGGAACAATGAACATTGCAGCAGGCAAGAATAAATGGTCTGAAGAGGGAAGATACCCATCTGAGTACTTTATGCTTTATCTACCATATCCATATTTTGCAAAGGAGAAAAGACACAAACAGAAGTGGCATATTTCCATTTCCTGTGCCAACAGAATATTAATTTTCTTCCTCCCGCTGTAGCCTTTTGTCTTCTAAACTGCTAAACTAAATTTAAGGGGGAGGGGGGAGAAGTGATTGATAATTCTTGATGAAGTGGCAGGATTTAGTGGAATATATAAAAATATAAAAGTAGAACCATTATTACATTCTTTAAGGTATTGCTAATCTAAAAAAAAAAAAAACACATGCTAGCATGGAATTTTACTAAACACAGGGATGTGTGGGCTTGATAAGCAAATTTAACATTAGGGCAAAGGTAAATGTTGCCCTTGCTTGAAATCCAGTCATATCTGACTCAAGGGTTCAGTGTTCATCACTATTTCTAGCCAAAGTGCCAGCGCTGTCTGCGTTTGCAGACGTTTCCATGGACATATGGCAGGCACGACTAGATGCTGGAATGCATGGAATGATGTTTAATTTCCCACCCAAGTGGTATCTACTTATCTACTTGCAATTTCTTGCTTTTGAACTGCTACTTTGGCAGGAGCTCGGACAGAGATGGGAGCTGACTCCGTCATGTAATATTCGGGTCTTGAACTGCTGATCTGACCTTCCAGTTGTCAAGTTCAGTGTCTTAACCACTGCAGTCTTAATATTAATTAGTAGCAATTTCTGCACTCATGGAATGCCTGGGCCTTTGCAGCTGGACAACAGATTTGTTGCATCTCCTCTACTCAGCTCAACAACACTGAGATGCAAAATCTAGAAGTAATTATCTAGAAATAATGCAATTACCTATAGCTAGTTTCCTCCCCAAATATATTTTGTAATTTCCCCCTTTTCCTTTCAAAGGAGGAAGGTCAAATTGGGTTACTTTGAGGTGCTATCCTGAAACCACCTGCTCCTTGAAGGTAGATACAAAGGTTACACAAGTAACATACCTACTTCACACACATCCTGTTTAGGAAGATATAGCCTGATTCAGGCTGTGTAATCAAACCCTGCATTTCTTAAAGGGAAAGCAGGATACTAGTGTACTTAAAGGGATACTTAAAGGGAAAGCAGGATACTAGCAGGATACAGAGGGGCTTTTTCCAGCACCCTTAAAACATGCTTTGGTGCGTCCCCTCCTGAAAAAGCCATCCCTCGACCCTACGGTACTTACCAACTACCGACCTGTATCCAATCTACCCTTTTTGGGTAAGGTCTTGGAGAAGGCAGTGGCGTGGCAGCTACAGGAAGTCCTGGATGAAGCGGATTATCTGGACCCTTTCCAGTCAGGATTCAGGCCCGGATATGGTACTGAAACTGCATTGGTCGCATTGGTGGATGATCTCTGGCGAGAACGGGATGGAGGTCATCCATCCATCCTGGCTCTTCTTGACCTCTCAGCGGCTTTCGATACTGTCGACCACGGTATCCTTCTGGGAAGGCTCCAAGGATTGGGGATCCAGGGCACTGTGCTGGCCTGGTTCTCTTCATTTCTGAGGGGCCGGACCCAGTCGGTGTGGCTGGAAGGCGAGAGGTCCAGCCCTAGGCCCCTGCAATATGGGGTGCCTCAGGGCTCGGTACTCTCGCCTCTCCTATTTAACATCTACATGAAGCCACTGGGTGAGATCATCCGTTCCCACGGGGTGAGGTATCACCAATATGCAGATGACACCCAGCTGTATATCTCAGCCCGTGGAGATCCAATTGATGCAGTGGAAGTCCTATCCAGGTGCCTGGAGGCTGTCAGGGTCTGGATGGGGGACAACGGGCTACAACTGAATCCCGGCAAGACTGAGTGGCTATGGGTAAGGGGTCCTGCGCTATCTCGGGAGTTACCATCTTTGGTTCTGGATGGGGCAGTTTTGCCCCAAACAGACCTGGTGCGTAATCTGGGGGTCCTCTTGGAGTCACGACTACTGCTCGAGGAGCAGGTGGCAGCCGTGGCCAGGAGGGCTTTTGCACAACTTCGTGTAATACGCCAGCTACGCCCACTCCTAGACCGGGATTCCTTGCTCATGATCACACATGCTTTGGTCACCTCCAGACTTGATTACTGTAATGCGCTCTACATGGGGCTGCCCTTGGTGACCATTCGGAGGCTGCAGCTGGTCCAGAATGCGGCTGCTCGGGTAGTGATGGGGTGCGGGCGTTATGCTCGTGCCTCACCACTGCTTCGGGAGCTGCACTGGTTGCCAGTATGTCTCCGGGTGCAATTCAAGGTGCTGGTTATTACCTTTAAAGCCCTACATGGTAGTGGGCCAGGATACTTAAGAGACCGCATCGTCCCAAGGACATCTGTCCGTCCCACCAGGGCGGATCGGAGAGGCTCTCTTATCATTCCATCGGCTAGAGAGGCGCATCTCTCTAGCACCAGAAAGAGGGCCTTCTCCGTGGCCGCCCCGGCCCTTTGGAACCTCCTGCCAACTGAGTTACGTCTACAGACAGAGCTCCTGTTCTTTCGGAAGGGCCTAAAAACCTGGCTGGCAGGGCAGGTGTGGGGCTCCAGGAATTTGGGGTCCCATGTTGGGTGGCTGATATGATGGGACAGCCACCCCTCCCTCACTCTTTTAAACTTTTAAAATCTTTTTAAACCTTTTAACCTTTTTAAATCTTTTAGATTTTTGGAAATTCAGTGTTTAATTCTTTTTTAATTGACTTTTAAGTAATTTATGAACCTTAAGGTTTTAATTTATGAATTTCTGTAAGCCGCCTAGAGTCAGGTTCGCCTGATTGGGGCGGGATAATAAATCTAAATAAATAAATAAATAAATAATAAATAAATAAATACTTCTACTCTACCACATTTTAATGCCTGGCAACTCGAAAAGTTTTACAGGATAGTTTTTTCTCTCTGTGTTTATCTCATGCTCATCAGTGTTTAGCTATTCTTATTTAGATCTTGGGAACATGAAAGGAGCCTCATTCGGGTTTTGATACCCGAGGACTGCTCTTGGGGACATGAAAAGAGCTTCATTTAGGTGTCCCCTGAGCAGAATTTCTCCAGCAAAAATCCTTTCAACCCAAAGCAATCTCTGACACGAAATTATTATTATTGATTCAATGGGCAACTTACTATCCTATTGGCAACTTACTATCCTAAGAAACAGGATTTGGCCAAATATCTAAAAACCAGTAGTAAGTTAAAATCAGAGTGGACCCATTGAAACAATGAAGATCCGATGAATCAACACCTCTTTAAATTCAATCAATTTAGTGGGCCTACTCAGGTTATGACTTACTACTGGATTTCAGCAGGTGTGTATTTCTAGACCAACTCACTCGTGAAAGTCATATAAGTTTTTTAAAAATTGTCTATGTTCATTTTTCATGCACAAATGTGTGTACATTTGATGATCAAATACAGAATGGTCCAAGTTTTCTGGGGTGAGGAGAAGCTGCATATTTTTATCTGCCACCAAGCTTTTATGATGAGGCAGGTAACCAATGAAGTAAATTCATAAATACATGCAAAATAAATTAATAATCATAAGTTGGCTCCTGGAGCATGAATTACTCCTTAGAACCTGAACTCAGCTCTCCCTCTGGGCTTGGCAGCAGACAGTTCATTGTAATTGTAAATTTGTCCTTTTCATCTAATTCTGTGTAAAGAGCAACTTTTGCCCTGAGGGCAGCCTTGTAAGAGAAAAATACTTATCCAAAAAGCTGTTTACTTGGCTTATGATTTTCCTTAATCCCTTTGTTATTATTTAAAGTATTTGTATAAGGATAAGAACAGCTTCTTGTCTCTCCTGTTCCTACCCTGATCCAGTTTTGATGGCAATGTGAAAATAGAAATTCTCAGTGTTTTCTCTATAATATATAGACAGATATTTTATATATCAGTGTTTTTAAACAATTCCCAGTGATCTCAGTGGGATTTACTTGTGAATAGATGAGTCTAAGATGTAAATAGTACATGCAATGATTGTTACAACTGATTGATTTTCAACTGCATTGGTTTCACAGTAGAGGATATAGTAGTCTCCATGAAAGGAAGGAGAAATTGTTCAGATGTAGGGTTGCCATATGTCCTGGAAAACCGGGATTGTCCCAGATTCGAGGTCAGAAAAATTGTCCCAGCCAGTTCAATAAAAATCATGCTAAAGTCCCAGATTTTAAAAACTTACTGATTGTGTGTTATAACACATCATTAAAATAAATTCAAACACTCATCATCAAACAAGTGATTTCCTGCCACATTGGAATTGGAGCATACCTGGAGACAAATCTAAACGTCTTTGCCTCATGCCACTCCCTGATAAGTGTGACCAGTGTGTTTCCTGGAGCTGAGGACATTAAGACTTGACAGCGACATGACTTCTCAGAAGTACAACAGATCATCTTATAGTAAGAATTAGCTGTTATAAATAAATAAATTTATTTATTGATATATTTAATTTGAAAGTGTTTTATAGCTGTCATTATATTATGTTTGTTTTTAAAAAAGGCTATTTTGTAGAAAACCTGCCCATTTTTGACAAATATACTTCTGTCCCAGTTTTGTGGGAGAGAATTATGGCAACCCTGTTCATATGAAACTTTATACTGTACTGAGGTTCCAATTATATTCATGTCCTGGAATGCCCTCTCAAAGTAGAAATAACATTTATCATAAAAGCAAACTATTTTAATTGTTTAATAATTCTGATAGCTCTTTTGAGCCTGCATAGCCTCTCAATGTTATTATATCGCCTCCATTTCTAGTGTCATAATGTGTTGTATAGTTTTAAACTGTACAGATATTGTGTGAGGATGCATTGCTGATAGATGGATAGATAGTTTAGATTTTCTTTAAGAAAATAAATACCCACTTTGATACTTGAGAATTTCTGCATAGTGTAAGCTTTTGAACTAGAGCTATATGAATCCTCTATGGTACAAAGACTTATTCATGTATTGTGAAACCCAGAATGGTAGAGCACACTCATCCATAAACCTCCCCATATGATTCTAATATAAGTAGGCTTGTGTCTATTATCAAGCAAAGAGAGGCAACTGGTTCAGGCAACAGATGCTGTGAAGTGGCAACCCCTTGGTTCTATTTCGTAGCCCCTGAAATTAAATTGCTGTCTTAGGTGTGAAGGAGAACACTAGCATATCACCAATGTGAAAAGATTAAAATGCAAGTCCAATTGACTTCTCCATGGAATGGGGAGGACCTGCCATCTTGTCCTCTGTTTCAGGTAGCAGAACATCACAGGATGGCCCTGTGTATGAGGGATGTTTAGTATATAAGCATAATGATAATCTACTAGATATACACTACTAACAGATTTTGGTTTTTTTTATAGGTGAACAAGTTTTGCAGACTTAAGAGATATTTAGCCATAATTCTTTCCTTGAATAAAAGCAAAAATATAATCAAATTATTATTCTTGTCATGAAGGCAGAAGCCCACAGGAAGCTGTTTAAGGGCAAAACTAAACAATGCCCATAAATTACAACAGAAATAACAAAGGATATTACTGAAGCAAAACTAATTTCTCTTCCCTTATAACATTCCAGCTAATGCAGTAGAACAGTGAAGGACACCACAAAGCCATTCATTTATTTCAAAATTTGCAAAACAAATCCCTTCTTACACATAGTATTTGTACAACATGAAATTATTATTCAATAAGTTGACATTTTAAACCTATTACTGCCTAAACCCATCTATTATGAAGCTGTTCAGAGCACTAAGTTAACATTTACCGGAACATACATCCACACATCACGGGGAGATCAAACTCAAATCCTTTATTTCATATTCAGATCTTGTTGGGTCAGGATTGAAAACTGCTACCTTTCTGATACTTTACGGAAAAGCCGTGAAATCCACAAAAGAATTATTATCAAGTAACTGCAGTTATTCAGCTAGATGTTGACTTTGATATGTCAACTCTCTGATCTTTAATAGAAAATTGATGGTCCTGCCCTGAGGGTCAGTCATACATACGACAGAGCTGGGGCAAGGTTTGCATTAAATTACAGTGAGCTTCACATTCTTGTTCTCTGGCAAAGTCAAACAAAGCCAAATGGATCTCTTGTTAGTTTTGTTTTCTTCGTTTTGTGTTGGCAGATGGATTTAAGTCCATAATGGGGAACTGCTGGGTCCAGTCTGATTTATTGATTTTTCTGGGGGATGTCCCCACCCCACCCCAAATAACTCACCAAAATATAATAAAAGCAAATGGGAAGAATGCTTCCCAATTTTTACACTAGTTTTTAAACATTACAGGCTAGATTTGTCCCAGACAACAATGCAAGCACAGTCGGTTTAGATCTCTGTTTAATTTTCCTGCTGTAGAATTTGTTTCTGGTTACAGTTGGATAAAATTATCAAGTCTTTTTTAAATATATGTGTGTAAAAGCACACACCGATATGGAAGCTTGAGGTCTCTGCAGACTTATCTAAGGGCAAATCTAACTGAACCTAAGGAGAAATTTCACCTAATTTGACATAAGAAGCCCACCTTATTAGGAAAATGGCAGTTGTTTGGATGATTGTTAGCTTCTGCATACCTTTCTAGGTACTCTGGAAATTGAGCACTTTGCTTCTCTCTAAATGCTGTCTCTGTTACTGTCAGGAAGGGAGAAACACTCCACATAATGACCCAAGGAGAAGGGTAACCTGCACTATATCTTAGATAACCTATGTTTTTCTAGCATGTGTTCCCCAACTTTTTTTTTTTGGACTTCAATTCCCAGAAGGCTAAGTCAATTCCCCAAAGCACTGATCAGCCAATGTACTGACTTCTGGGAATTGAAGTCCCCCTGTGGGGTGTGGGCCCCACATTGGAAACCACTGGTATAAATCCAAACTCAACTGCACTGATTTATAAAAGCATTTAAAAAATACAGTAAAACCTCACATAAAGAGCGCCTCGCTTAGAGACTAACTTGCTTAAAGAGCAGAATTTTCTCTGAATGGTTGTCTCACTTAACAACTAAAACCAACCAAAAATTCGATTAACAAATAAATTGGGGTTTGCAATCCCCCCTCCCACCAGAAGTCACAATTGGTCACTTACAATGGTGTTTCACTTAAAGATCAAACTTGCTTAAAGAGTTATCCCGTAGAACGCATTATGCTCTTTAAGCGAGGTACCACTGTACTTTATTTTCCCTTTTGATCACCAAAGGGATTCTCTTCGTAGCTAGGCCATAGTCACAATGCAAAAAACAAAACATATATAAGATTCAGCTGCAAGTAAAGTCTATCACACCAAATGAGAAGAGAGGATTCACTTGAGAAAGCCTTGATGCTGGGAAAGGTGGAGGGCAAAAGAAGAAGAAGGCGGACAAAAATTGAGATGGTTAGATAGTATTGTAGATGCAATGGGCACAAAGCTGGGTGGGCTGAGGAAGATAGTGGAGGACAGGGGTGCCTGGCAGGCAATGGTCCGTAGGATCGCAAAGGGTCAGAATCGACTGTGCGAATGAACAAAAAGAAAAGCCTATCAGAGATCCTGTGTGTTGCTTAGGATGACCAATTGGGCACTGGAAAAGTTAAAAAGAAAAGAAAAGGAGAAAGAGACAAAAGTAGACACAAATAAAGTAAAGGTAAAGGTTTCCCTTGCTCGAAAGCCAGTTGTATCCGACTCTAGGGGTCAGTGCTCATCTCTGTTTCATAGCCGAAGAGCCAGCGCTGTCTGCTTCTGCAGACGTTTCCATGGTCATGTGGGAGGCATGACTAGACACTGGAGCACATGGAACGCTGTTACCTTCCCACCGAAGTGGTCCCTGTTTATCTACTTGCAATTTCTTGCTTTTGAACTGCTAGATTGGCAGGAGCTGGGACAGAGACGAGAGCTCATTCCGCCCTGCAGTACTCGGGAATCGGACTGCTGACCTTCTGCCTCCCAGTCAGCGTTTTAGTGACTTGAGTCAAGAAATCCAATAAAATAAAATAAAATAAATAATAAATAATTAGCTATATACCTAAAGTGCCAATTTAGAAGCTGTTAAAATTGTTGAAATAAAAACATAATCTATCTTGCCGTTCTGTGGAAGATCAATGTACCTGGTCCATTTCTCCCTTTTGCTACTGTGAGTTGGCAGGTGTTTTCAACCCCAGCCCCAAGCAAAAAAACCTGAGACACATCTCTTTAATTTGACTGTTTCAATTCCAAATCAGATGCTCAATGATGTTTTAATCAGTACTGCTGATAGCTTTGTGAAAAGGCAGCCAGTAAATCTTGTGAATAAACCTGGGTCTGAGAAATGCAGGGCATTATGCCCAGCAGCCTCTATCGGTCCAATCCAGCATACTACATGGCGAGGAATAGTAAAAATTGCATCAGCAAAAATATTTGAAGGGCCCCAGGTTGTCAACCTCTGGCATAAGTAAAGAAAGAAGTACAGTCAAACCTCGGATAAAGAGCGCTTCGCTTAAAGAGTAACTCGCTTAAAGAGCAGAATTTTCTCTGAATGTTCGTTTTGCTTAACAAAAGCAACCAAAAACTCGCTTAACAAATAAATCAGGATTTGCAATCCCCCCCCCCAATTGATAATTTACAATGATGTTTCACTTAAAGAGCAAACTCGCTTAAAGAGCAATCCTGTGGAACGCATTATGCTCTTTAAACAAGGTACAACTGTACAATAAAACCTTGCATAAAGAGCTCCACGCTTAGAGACTAACCCACTTAAAGAGCAGAATATTCTCTGAATAGTCACCCTCGCTTAACAACTAAAAGCAACTAAAAACTTGCTTATCTACTAAATCGGGGTTCACAATCCACCCCATCAATGGCAGCGGTGGCACTTTTTCCAACTGTTTTGCTTAAAGAGCAACTCGTTTAAATAGCAATCCTGTGGAACACATTATGCTCTTTAAGCGAGGTACTGCTCTACTGTATTTCTCTTTCTCTCCCCCTCTCTTGATTCTAAGTAGTGCATTACTTCCTAAGAAAGTTACATTTTAACTTTTCTTAGGTAGAAGTGGTATGTGGGGGAAAAAATATCTAGGACACCCATGTTTTGGGACCACAGTCAGGATTCAGCTTCTAAGTGTCTGCAACAAGTCGCTGGGGCTTTGGGTGAGGGGGTACTACCCGATGCATAATGTCTTTGATGGCTCCAGATACATATGTGGTATGGCAGGAGCTAAAAGAAATGGAAGGAAGGGAATACATTTTAAACAAAAAAGAAAAAAAAGATCCTTTCTTTTTCAATGTCTGTTTCCTACAACTGCTATTACATAAACATCACATCAAACGTGCCTAGGGAGACTGCCTTTGCTCTCATTTGTAGCTTCCCATCGGATACCTGAAACTTCATATGGTACCTAATAAGGAGAAAAAAGGAGGCTAAATAAAATAAAACAAACCCCCCGAAATGAAACCCTTAAACATGGCTGTTTTTCAAGATGCTTCCATAGCAAGACTTTTTTTTTTTTTGGAAACTGAACCTAAGGAGAAATGTTACCTAATAAGAAGCTCACTTTATTAGGAAAATGGCAATTGTTTGGATATTTGTTAGCTTCTTTCCTGCAAGGTGGAATAGAATTTTTCTAGATGCTCTTGAAATTGGGCATTTTGCCTCTGCCTAAACAAGGGGTGCCCAAACTACGGCCCAGGAACCAGATCCGGCCCAATGCCAATTCATCCGGCCTGCGAAGCCCTCGTTGCTCCTAGAAGTGGAAGTAAAATGTGGTCATAATGCATTCCACTCCTGGGCCATAGTGACCACCTGACCGGCCCATGGCCCCAAAATTTTGGACACCCCGGTCTAAATGCTGTTGCTGTCACTGTCATGGACAATTTTCTCAATGTATGCTTCCAGGGATCGTACCTGTATGGGAAATCCAGATCCTGCATGGAGAATTCCTTAGTGGGCTTTATTTGAACAGCTAAATGAAGTCGTTCCATTATAACTGCTAGAAAATGTGTCTTTAATCTAGTTACTGACTGCAGTTTGGAAATGATGTGAAAAAATATTACAGTCAAACCTCGCATAAAGAGCGCCTCGCTTAAAGAGCAACTCATTTAAAGAGCAGAATTTTCTCTGAATGTTTGCTTCGCTCAACAAATAAAACCAACCAAAAACTCGCTTAACAAATAAATCTGGGTTTGCAATCCCCCCCACAATTGGTCATTTACAATGGTGTTTCACTTAAAAAGCAAACTCGCTTAAAGAGCAATCCTGTGGAATGCATTATGATCTTTAAGCGAGGCACCACTGTACTTCGTTTAGAGTCTGTTTTAACTCTTCCACTTCTGGTCTCAAGCCTGGATGAGAAAGGAGGAGGTTGGACACCTGGTTAGTACCCTGGTCAGTGGTGGGTTGTCAAATGTTCTACTACCCCACCATGACGTCATTACGTCGTGGGCATAGCTGACGTCATGACGTTATGACATCATGGGTGGAGCAAAAAACAACATCTGTGCATGCGTCAAACCTCCATTAGACGCATGTGCAGTTCTTTTTTTTTAGTGTGCATGTGTCAAACCTCTATTTGATGCATGCGCACCAAAAAATAGAACTGCGCATGCGTCAAACTGAGGTTTGACACATGCGCAGTTCTGGGCAGCCATTTTGGCTGCCCAGAAATATATTTCTGGAGGGGAGCTGGAGAGGCGACCGAACCGGCCACCCAGGGGTTTACCACCACCACCTCGACCCCTCCTGATGGGGTGCTACCGGTTCTGACAAACCGGTCTGAACCGGTAACATCTCATCACTGACCCTGGCCTTGTAAATCTTTATTGTTGAAGAGGAACCTTGTTGCTTGATATACAGTAGCAGTAGAGACAGTTTTTTTTGGTCTAGACAAGGCTATCTATAGCAATTTTAATAAGATGATGCATTTTCTTAAAAAAATAAATATATATATTTTTAAAAAATCAGAGATCTTTTGTACTCCACATAGATGTCATCTGAAAGCTCCCTTTGGATACAACTTTGGGATACTTTTTGTGATATATATGAGATTTTATTTCAAATTTTCATAGTTGCCACTAGAGAAGTTTTCTTAAGGAAAGCTTATGGCAGAGTATTTTAAGGCCACACTCCAGTCATCTGGTTATTTTGGTGACAATGTGAATATGGCAATTGCTCATTTCCACCTTTGAGCAACAAATTCCAGATTCAACTAAAGTTAATACTTAATGGCTAAAATCCTGTTGTTTAATGTAGTAAAGTTGCAATTAGAGTAGGCTTATTGAATCAATAAATGTATGGAGGAGTTGACTCCATAGATAACACTTAAGAGACACTAGGAGAAAAAGTCTGAACAAGTATTTGGGAAAGTTATTAATCTGGAGTGCAATTCCCAGAATCCCCTAGCTAGGGCCTTATTGGCTAGGGGACATTAGGAGGTGTAGCCTAAAAAAGCAAATTTCCTTATAATCTGTAAAAAGAAAAAAGAAAGAGAGAGAAATACTTTTCTCGCGACTGTTCTTCTGCTAGGCAATACAATTGTTCATACATGTTTATGAGTCTTGACTCCTAGGGGTGACAGAGGAATCAGGTGGCTTGCTAATCTGTGTTCATCTTGTATTTCCAGAGCTCTAGGATTTGCACCTCCACCACCTTGTGCTTTTTTTAATTAAACAGTGACAACTTCCTTTTTGCTGTCAAGCTCTCTGCTGAGCTGTTGAAAGTTGAGCTCAGATTCTTTGTCAGGGGATAGATAGCATCCTAGTTGGAGTGAAACCAGGAGGGACTCTCCAGTTGTTCATGGGCTACAAAGTTGCAAGTAGAGTAGACTCACTGAATCAACAGAAATTATGGAGGAGTTGACTCATCAAAGTCCCACTGATTAAGTGTGCTTGCTGGATTTCAGCCTGTCTCATCTGTGTGCTAAGGTCTTCTGAGAGTTGCTTTGAAGCTTTGTAAATGTAGTCTGTGCATCATTAGGATGTTACCTTGTATGTCCAAAATAAAATAAGGTTTCCAGAAAGTGGAACTAGATACATTTGTGTAGGTCTTTCTCATGGAACTTAGGAAATTTCCCTATAAACAGAATCTACTGTTCATTAAAATTCCCCAGATTGGTCAAAAATAAAAGAAAGAATCAGTTTATAGCAGCAGGCAGAACATGGTACAGTAATTAAGATTTCAGACGAATTAGGAAGATTTTGCTGTTGTTTTTGTTCCTAAAACTTGCATTATTGGTATTTAAGCTCTTCATACTGCATACACTACAGCAGATAGGGATCCTGTTTCTCAATATAAATAAGAAGTTATACAAAAGTGAATGAATGAAGCACACATATGGTAGTTTGTGCTTTTCAAATAATGGCAGTTTTGCTAGTTTTGTAATATATCCAAGATAAACACAATAGATACTGCCTTAATAAGACACAGATTCTTCATGCATTGTGATGGGAAAAAATTTCACTGTGTTTGCATCTCTCTATCAAAATGTCCATTATCACCATCTGAAACCTCTTGCCTCAGGCATTTTGTCCCAGTGAAGAAAAGAATGCACAGAAAACCATGAATTCATAAATGCACACAACCAAAAATGGAAGTACAGTACAGTATGTGAAAAATGGACATGTGCTGGGAAAATGCCTAAAATAAGCACATTAGGGAGGGGAAAAAATCGAAATGGGGCTAATTCTGTGTAAAGTGAACAAGACTGCCCATCCATGGAGGAGAATTCTCACAACTCAAATCCAGAATTAGGATGGGATGACAGCTCTTGTGGGAGTCTGAGAAATAGAATGAAACCAAAACTGACAGATTTTTCACATCTCTACTCATGTCTAACATTGTTTAGAAGACTGTGCTATAGCTGTTATAAAGCACTGTAGGTATTAAGGCAAATATTCAAAATATAAGTGGCTCTCTCCTACAGAATGTTTGGATGGCCTTTTGTTGGTTGTTGTGTTGTTGTTGTTGAGTCGCATAAAGTTGTACCTCGCTTAAAGAGCATAATGCATTCCACAGAGTTGCTCTTTAAGCGAGTTTGCTCTTTAAGTGAAACACCATTGTAAGTGACCAATTGTGACTTGTGATGGTGGGGGGGACTGCGAACCCTGATTTATTTGTTAAGCGAGTTTTTGGTTGGTTTTATTTGTTAAGTGAAGCGAACATTCAGAGAAAATTCTGCTCTTTAAGTGAGTTACTCTTTAAATGAGGTGCTCTTTATGCGAGGTTTGACTGTATTTGAATCCGACCCTTTGCGACTCCATGGACCACAGTAACCCAACATGTCATCAATTCAACTGTCTTGTTAACTATCCATTGTTACTACAGAAACAACCACAATATGATGTAACTTTGAAATATGCATAAGGTCCTATATATATTCTCCCAAGCATTAAGATCAGTCATCAGGACCTCCTCTGTGTCTAAATGTTGGGAGCAGTATTTGTTGTTGTTCAGTCGCACAGTCGATTCCGACCCTTTGCGACCCCATGGCAGTGGCCACCATCCTCCTCAACTTGCTCAGTTCTGTGCCCATTGTCTCTACAATACCATCTAGTCATCTCATTTTTGGTCGCCCCCTTTTTCTTTTGCCCTCCACCTTTCCCAGCATCAAGGCTTTCTCAAGTGAATCCTCTCTTCTCATTTGATGTCCAAAGTACTTTAGCTTCATCTTGACTATTTGACCTTCTAAGGAGCAGTCAGGTTTGATTTCTTCTAAGATTGACCTATTTGTTCTCCTTGCTGTCCAGGGGACTCTCAAAACTCTCCTCCAGCACCAAATCTCAAAGGCATCTATTCTTCTGTGCTCAGCTTTCCTAATGGTCTACCTCTCACAACCATACATTGCCACTGGGAATACCATTGCTTTGTTACATGGAAACTAGAGCTTGGTAGTTTATTGATTGATTGATTGATTGATTGATTGATTGATTAACTTCAGTTGTCTATATTAATGCTGATATATACAGTGAGCACAAATTGACCAACTAGAGTTCCTCGTCTAGGTTTGAAAGCCATTGAAGAGCTTCATCTGTGACACTATGCAAGTCCTCCAATATACCTCTAAACACATGGAAGGGACACTTAAATATAATGTGGTCCATAGTTTTGTCTTCTCTTCACATGGGGGCTTTTCTTCACAAGAGGACTTCCATCCCCATGTGAACAGTGGCTCCACATCTATCACAGCCGGTCCTCACTCTGTTCAGCATCCTCTGCTGCTGAGAAGGGGAAATCCAGCTGGCCAGTCCCAGGGCCAGTAACTAGTTACAACTGTCTTGCAAGAAAATAGTTACCTTTGGTTAACAAATAATGAAATAGGTGTTGGAGAATTACTTTTCAGATGTGAAAAGTAAAAGCTAGGTTAGTAAAGGTAGAGGTGTCTCTTGCTTGAAAGCCAGTCATGTCTGACTTTAGGGGATGATGTTTATCTCCATTTACAGCCAAAGAGTCAGCACTGTTTGTGTTTGCAGATGTTACCATGATCATGTGGCAGGCATGACTAGATGTTGGAGCACACACACTGTTGTCTTTCCCGTCAAAATGGTATCTATTTATCTACTTGCAGTTTATTGTTTTCAAACTGCTAGGTTGGCAGGAGAACATCTAGGTTACTTTGATGTAAAAGATAACACTTACTTGCTTTCAGTTACTTTGGAATGGTAACTTCAGAGCCATTTAGACAGGAATTTTCCAGGTTTCATGGGATTTTTGACCTACCATTTTTAAGGGGCAAGGCAGGGGTACACAGAAAGAGCTTCCTCTAAGATTGTGGTATTTTTGAACCAAAATCAGGTAACAACAACCTTGTGTTGCCAGCTAATCTTTCTCACACTAGGTCAGGCAAATGGAACTGCAGAATGAACTCACCTAAAGGTGCCTTCATTTTGGCAGCTTCACATCTGGCCTAAACTTGAAAAAAAAAGAAGAAGAAGAAGAAGAAGAAGAAGAAGAAGAAGAAGAAGAAGAAGAAGAAGAAGGGGCAAGAGAAACATTCTTTGCCTTGTCTTTTCAATTTTTACAAACATTTCCATTGTGCATTGTGAATATTGACCAATATCCTTTTTCAGAGTCTTTCCCCTCATATTTTCTGCTGTTAATGGCAACCCAATGGACCCTGTAATGTAACATGCAGCAAAAAAAAATTACTTCTCTAATTGAAGCAAATGAATAAAAGGTATAGGGCAATGCGGTCTCTTAAATATCCTGGCTCGCTACCATTAATTGTTCTTTCCTTACCTTAATCCTTTACCTTAATTTCCTCACCTTATTAATTGCTCTTTTCTTACCTTTAGTCTCCTGGGTATCCTTCCTCAATAGCAGTAACACTTTTAATAAAATGGAAACAACATAGAAAGGGAAGAGAAAAACAAGCAATTTGAAGGAAAATTGTGTTTTATTATAGACAGTGGACATACTTATCCACTGACTCTTAAGTCCAGGGCTAGGGCTAGGACCTGAGCAGTGGGAGTTCTAGAACTCTGGTCTGAATATCTGATGGACTGTGTCATCATCATCATCATCATCATCATCATCATCATCATCATCATCATCATGGGGCTCCTTTTCTAGGTAGAGTATATTCAGAAGTGGTTTACTATGCTCTCTTTCTGATGGTGTCACTGGTTGGCTTTTCTACCAGGAGACACAGTGGAGAATCAAACTCCCAATGTCTACCCATTTAGCTGAAATGTCCTATGGAAGGTGGAAAAAATCAGTAGTATCTGTGGAGAATATTTTACTTCAAAAAAGGGTGGGGCAAAGACCCATGAGTAATCTTAGACACCTCTTCCCACACAAACGTGGTATTAGGAGTATTAAGAGGAAGCACAGCTTGGAAAGTTGGTTTTGTCTCAACATCGCTTCCCAAACTGGCCATCTTGGGAGGAAGATTTTGGAGTTGTAGATGAAGAAAGCCAATTTTCTATGCTTTGGTTGCAACTCTCTTGGGACCAAAGAGTACAATCTTCAGGCAAGTTGCTACAATGGTTATTTTGCTTGAACAACCAACCATTCCCCTAAAGTGTGAGTTTTGGGATATTAAAATGGGGACATGTGTGGCTCTGCAGATGTAGTTGGACTGCAACCTCTGTCAAGCCTAACTGGCATAAGCTAAAGATGAGGGAGTAATGGGACATGCAGTTAAGAAATGTCTGGAGGACTGCAGTTGCTTTAGCCACTGCTTAAATTATTGTTATTTAAAAAGCATGCATTCCATTTCTGTTCTGCTTTTTTTCATTGTTGGCATGGCCTTTTGGGTGGAGAAGCACTTGGCTCTTGCCCATTTCAAAGAGTCTTCCCAGTGTAACTGCTCCCGATGAAGACAGAGGAAAAGGAGGCAGTGTATCTTTCCAACTCTGCCTGGAGAAGGTTTTAAGTTTGTCCCTTGAGAATGGAGGAAATGCTGTGTCTGGGCTCAAAAAAGAGGAGAAAGGAAATGGAGGGAACTCACCCTCCATGCTGAACGCTTTGCTCACATTTTTGTGTGCAATTAGACAATGTAAACTCATTGACAATCTGACAATGTAAACTCATTAAATCCTCTCCACAGAAGCTACTGGCATTGTAGGAAAACCTAGTACAGTATCAACATAAACTGCTTAAGATATTTTCCTCTCTTTTTTCCCTCTCTTTCCCTCCCCACAACCTGGCTCTACCGTAGCTAGTCAGTGTGTGTTAATGGAATGGGAGTGCTAAATGCTTTTTCTGCATTGCGAAGGTGTTTTCGGGGCCTCTCTCAGTGCGAGCGAGTTCTGCCTCACAGCCAGCTCTGGCCCTGTCTTCACCCGGGCCCTTTCATCTCCCTTTGTTCCATCTCTGTGCTGAGGCAGAGACTTTCCCGCCTCTTTCTGCCTTACTGTGGCTCTGAAAGATGATTGCCTTTTGGGGAAGGCCTTTCCCCTTCTTCTGTACCCAAGCTCCTTGTTCAATGAACATCAAAAAGCCTTCTCATACCCTGATGGTTTAAATCTTTAAACAGAGAGTAACAGCCTGAGTACATCCAGACCCCTCACATCCCATAGTCTTGTCACTATATGTTCCTGGAACAATTACCAGGAGGGAAAGGCTGCCGAGTAAAATCAAGTACTGTGTGTTGTCTCCCTGGACTCCATGCTGGTGCTCTGATCAGGACTTCAGCAAAATTCTGTTTGAAATGAGAATAGACTAATTTTCATCAGCCTCTTCTCAGAGGAATCCCATGTGGGTAGCATGCCAAGGGTCATCATTAGAAAACCGCCTTCAAAAGGAGCGAGGAAAGGCGCACAAGGGGGGGCCGGCGGGTTGTGGCGGTTCCTGTGGCATCGTTCTCTCAATCTCCTTTTCTTTCACACAAGTTCCCCTTTGTTAAATTTATAAACATTTATGTAAAAGGTACACGTTAATTGTTATTTCTCTCTCCACCTCCGCTGCCTCCTGCCATGTCTCTGTGTTTCTTCCGAAAACCTGCACAGCAATGCTCAGGAAAAAATGCAGTTACAAAGATACAGGCTCATAAAAATAGCCCACATAAGGCCAAATGAGAAAGTGAGGGAGTCGCCTTTGGAGTGAAAAATTCACAAGAATTCTTTGATCAAAGGATGCGCCAACTCCTAGCTGTTCAAAGGGACATATATTTTTTAAAAAGAAAAAAAGTGAGATGTGACCAAGAATAGAAAAGCACTCATTAAGAGCTTAAAAAAAAAGGCAGTGACAGGTAAAGCCATTGGGTGCCTAAACTGTGCAACGTCTCTCACTACCACCCTTGACACAATTGCTAATTTGTTTTGTTGGAATCAGTTGAGATTTTTCACAGGATCACTACCAGACTAGGTCAGGTTTGTCCACCACGGGAATTGAACATGAAGGAAAAGTGTTGAACTTCAGAGTAATTAAGAGATCATACCACTCTTTCACCATAACAGAGTTAGATCATTGTCAAGACTGTCTGAGGAATTACTAATAATTTAAAGTCATTTTTTTGGCCTATTTATCTCCCCCCCCATCCCCCAGCCCCAAGTCAGGCCGGTTCTTAAAAAGACAGATGAAGGACATTGCAAGGTATGTAAGATGGTGAAATAGATCTTGAGAAGGTTAACTTTAAGCTTTGAGACATAAGGAAGAGGTTAGTTTTCTGCATCTTCATTCCACTAGGAACAAGTGCTGGATGAATATGACTCTCACGTTCATTTTTATAGCAATTGTTTAGCTGCTACAATATTTGTAAAATGCAGGGGGAGGGGGAGAAAGTCTTTATAATTCTCTTAAGCGCCTTAAATCCCTTTTCACTTTCCCCAGGCAGAATCTTGATTCTCCTGCAGGTTGTGGGCTCTCTGACCTTCACAACACACAATGTCTCCCCACAGAAGTAGCCAGTTTCTTATTCTTTAAGTGCTGGAGGAGTCATGAAAAATTCAAGCACCGGGTTTCCCTGAGACCAATCTGGTGGCTTTGTCTTTGTGCTAACTGCTGCGTTCTATGCATCATTCAGAAGGTACATACTGTTGTCGGCCCCTGAACTGCTACTTGGTGTTAAACATGAATATTTGTAGCTTAGCAAGGGACCAAATTTAAAAAAATTAATATTTGACAACCTTGGAGAGACCACACTGGCATGGAACTCTGCATATGAAAGATGAGATTTATGAAAAGTCTAAATTTGCCCCTCCTTGGGTTTTTTTTTTTGAGGGAGGGGAATAAAGCTCTCCCTTCAGCTAGAATAATGTTAAATACTGCATCAGTGCCACATTGAAATGGTTCTGATTTCTTATCTGTAATACCTTCAGATTATGCCACCCAAAAAGAATTGACTGTGGTGGCAGATTTGGCTTGTTTTTTCCTTCCTGCCTCTATATAGCAAGGAGAATTCTCTATGTGGATCCCTAATCCAATCTGACCCAGACGTCAGGGCACGCTGATGCAAAGCTTATTTTGCTTACCCATTAGAGAGATATCTGGTGGCAAAATTGCCTTTCCCCACATTTCTTAATTAGTACTGGAGTCAGTTTAGAACTAATAGATTCTCTTATTAGTAACAAGAATGACTCTCTTTCTCTCTCCCTCTAGTTCAAGTGGCATATCTGTGTAATATATAGCCTTAAGAGCTTAGCCCGTCACAATCCTGGTGGAATGCCTTTGACTTTCCCATATTAATGAGTTGTTCTAAATTTAGTCCACTGTGACAAACTAATATTAATACAGTATTTTGTGGCCCAGGGCTTTGTTAATGCATGGGAATGAAACATTGAATCAAAGGAAAAGGGGAAGAAGAAGCCGGCTTACTTGGTGCGTGATTGTCAAGACAGAAGATAATCCAAGTATGTAGATATTAAGACTTAAAATGTAATACACTGCTTATGGATTTCTATTATGTGAAACATTTTCTATTATTTTAAATCCTTGCTGTATTAGTTTCCTATTTTCATGGGTTTATAACTCGGCCATAAAGATTTGCTCTGGTCTGTAACTTGGCATTACAGGTCTTAACCTGGGAGCAAATGTCTTCAGAAAGTAAATTTTCAAACAAATCTGTTTCCTTCAAAAAAAACCATTCCACGTACATACATACATATCTGCAGATGATTCTAGTTGCACATGGCTAAATAGTAAGATCTTTGAATAGTGAACAAAATCTGAAGTGTGATTAGTTGGTCTTAGTATCATCCTTTGTACTAATGTACAAACATATGCTATATATTTATATAAAATGAATTATTGCGAGCTGGATTAAGTCTTATAAGAAGTATATTTGAAGGGGAAAAAAACCATGCATTTCAACTTATATTTTCCTCCTTTACTTCCTAAAGTTAAAAATTGGAGGAAGAAAAAGCCATGTGATTCTTGAACAAAATTCAAAAATTAGGTTAGGAAATAGCTGGTTTTCGTCATCTACTACTACTCGGATCCAAGCATACATTTCCCCTGGAAGTCATTTTCTCCGTTGACGGATGTGTCTCTGGTGACTCAATAAACCGATCCTGGCATGAAACATGCGACCACACACATTACACTGAATAGATGGTGGAGGGCCTAGTTGAGTTTGACGAAGCTCCTGTGCTTGTTGCTTTGCCTCTTCATGAGTGCGGCAGCGGTTGCTGCCTCACAAGTTTGTGGGTTTATACCTGACACCTTCATGGTTTGTTTCAGCTGGTCCTAATAACTGGAAAAATATAAAAAAGGCAATTTTTCAAAGTTCTCCTGGCCTTTTCTTCAGGCTAAGTATTGCAGAGCTGTGCAATGGATGAACTGAAAAGACCAAAGAACATCTTGGCCCAATGGTAAAGCCCAAAGGAGATGACGGTTGCAGCCGGTTCAGGGAGAAGGCAAGCCATGTGCAATGTATTCACCGGTAGCCACCCCAAGAGATGGTCAGGAGGCTCATGGAGGTGGTGAGGAGGCCAGGTGGATTTGGGGAAGTTTAAGGGGTTCCCAGTGAGGGTGGCAGTGGGGTACTAGCGACTCCATTGCACACACCTTGCCTTCTCCCTGAGCCAGCTGCAACTGTTACCTCTGCCTTCTTCCCCACCAGAGAGTGGCACCAGGACTTGGAAAGGCAGTGAGGCAGGGCCTTTCCAAGCCCTAGCAGTTTGAAAGCAAGATACTGTAAGTAGGGCCCATCCTCACCACCTTTCTGAGTCTCTGTGCTGCTCTCCGGTGGGGAAGAAGGGGGTGGGTGGTGATGGATCAGAGAGGAGGCAAGGTGTGTGCAGCAAAGTCACTGGCACCCCCTCTACTGGGCACCCAAAAACATCCGCAATGCACCTGGCCTCCTCTTGTGGGGTGCTGGTGCTGGCCCTGGTTCCGGCCCCCGGTTAAATGGAGGCAGGTGACTGTGCCTTTGTCATTAAATAGTGCTAATTTTTTTAACCAAAGGGTTGCCATTGGTCAGAATCATGATTCAAACCACGTGGCCCCACCCCTTTGGTAAAAAAAAATCAGGGGGAAAATAGATTGTTTTAAAATAACAACAATAAAACTATTATTTGCGCCCCAAGGCGCCAGAGGGGAGGGCACACCAGGATGGTTTCCTATATCCCTGTGGCCCAGGACATGCCTGGCACCTGTTCTAATTTATTAGCATCTTTCTTAAATTGTGGGGCCCAGAATTGGACACAGTACTTTAGATGTGGTCTAACTAGTGTGAAAAGAGCGGGACTAGTACCTCACAGGTTTTGGAGACTATAGTTCTGTTAATGCAGCCTAAAACAGCGTTGGCTTTTTTTGCAGCCAGATCGTACTGTTGACTCATATTTAGCCTGTGATCTACAACAATTTCAAGATCCTTCTTGCTTGTACTATTACTGAACCATGTATCCCTCATCTTGTAACTGTGCATCTGTTTTTTGTTTCCTAGATGTAAAACTTTGCACTTATACCTGTTAAATTTCATTCTGTTGGTTTCAGCTCAGTGTTCTAGCCTATCAGGCTCTTTTGGAATTCTGCTCTTGTCTTCCAAGGTGTTAGCTACTCCACCCAGTTTTGTGTCATTTGCAAATTTGTTGAGAATTCCCTCCACTCCCTCAGCCAAGTCATATATGAAAATGTTGAAGAGCATGGGACTCAGGACTGAGTCTTGTGGTAGTCCATTTGTTACCTCCTCCCAGCTTGAGAAGGAGCCATTAATAAGAACTCTCTGAGTATGATTCTGTAACCAACTGTATATCCACCTGACACTTGTGCTAATCAGGCGACTCCCAGTTATCTTGCTGATCAGAATATCATGGGACACTTTGTCAAAGGCTTTGCTGAAGTTGAGATATATTACATCAGTAGCATTCTCACTGTCCACCATGGAAGTTACCTGATCAAAAAATGAATGAATATGAATACAGTATGTGATTCCTTTTCCTTCAACGTAAAAACCACAAATCCAAGAATGCACATAAAGACCTTTAATTTTTTTTAAAAAGGATGTGAGTGATGCATGAGGTTTCTATCATGTGACGTCATACCCAACCTTTGATACAGTCATATTAACAGTGCGTGCATCAGATTAATTTTTTTAAAAAATGTGGAACAATTTGTGTTACAAATGTAGCTGGAGTACTGTACCTCTTTACAGCTAACCTGCAGCAAATATGCTTTCACTGGTTTATTGCAAACATAGCATTCTAGCCTCTCTGCAGTATATAGATAAAAGCCAGCCAGTCATTTAACACCTTTTCTATTGCCTTGTGCGGTAGCAAACTGCTACTGTTTGGAAGTAGCAACACTGGAGAAGTGTTATGCAGGACTCAAACACTTGCTTGTTTCCAATATTTTAGTGATCTAAGAAAGGTGTTATTCACTTTTGAGATATTCCAGATGTCAGACAGCAGAGAAAAATATCAATTCTGATAACATAAAATGCAAGGATTTGCAAATATGCTTCACTGCCAGAGGCTATGCAGGCATTGAGTCAGCGTATGCTAGAATCCAAACTGTAAAGTTCAGAGGAACATAGCCAGAATTAAATTGTTTTGTGCTACAATCTACGGGAGAGTTGTAAGTTTGTTCCACTTAATGCTCTTACAAATTTTCCCATGACCAAAGTTGGAGAACCTGTTGTCCATTCGAAGGGGGAGCAAAACCTAACCTTCAAATATCTTTAAGTGTACATTAGTAAAAACTATAGTTAGGTCAACAAGTCAGAGGTATTATTCCCTTGGTTTCCTGGTTGCTCTGATACAGATTGTCTTCAGTTTCTGCTTAAGGATGAACAGAGTGTGGTCCTGGCACAGGTGGACAGATTCTGCACCTCTGTGCTAACGATTTGCAGAAATCTGAAAGAAAATCCGTAATAAACATTTAATGCCATATCTATTGCCATATTTTAGAAAACCAATGTATGTTATACACTGTCCCCTAGAATAAGTTAGACAGACTTAATTTAGAAACTTGTATAAATCTTACTGCACTATCTGTATAAATTTATTAGTTACTAATTACAATTATTGACTGTCACATTCTTAGATGGAAGAGTTATATAGCTTAGGCCTCTTATTATTCTGTGTTTAGATATACAGTAATACCTCAGATAACATTAGTATCAAATAACACTAAAATCGCATAACATTAAGCAATCTGGGGGGAAGAATTGCATCGGATAACATTAAGATCCTATGGGATGCATCGGATAACAACCGCTAAAGCCTGTGTGGTTACAATGTATCTCTATGGATCCCATTGGATTTTAACATGCATTGGATAACACTAAAAATCGGATAACACCAAGACTTGTGGAACCAGGTTTTAACGTTATTCGAGGTTTTACTGTAATTCTTATATGTAACTTATACCATACTGGTCTATGACTGTAGTAATAAAGATGATGGCAATTCAGAGGTATCATCAAGAGACCTACCTCACCCAGAATCATTTCTGGGGTATTCCTTGGTTGGAGCTGACAGGGTACAACTCAGCTTAAGCTGAAGAAGGTTCCTGCCTTTGCATGGTGAGGAGTAGAGAGAGGAAAAAAGTTTCCTAGACTGTCAGAGACATCACATTGAAAACAAAAATTCGCATAGTCAAGGCAATGGTATTCCCTGTGGCAATGTATGGTTGCGAGAGTTGGACCATTAGGAAAGCTGAACGCAGAAGAATAGACACCTTTGAGATGTGGTGTTGGAGGAGAGTTTTGAGAGTCCCATGGACAGCGAGGAGAACAAATAGGTCAATCTTAGAAGAAATCATCCCTGACTGTTCCTTAGAAGGTCAAATAATAAATATGAAGCTAAAGTACTTTGGACATCAAATGAGAAGAGAGGATTCACTTGAGAAAGCTTTGATGCTTAGAAGGGTCGAGGGCAAAAGAAGAAGGGGACGGCCCAAGATGAGATGGCTAGATGGTATCGTGGAGACAATGGGCACAGAGCTGAGTGAGTTGAGGGGGATGGTGGAGGACAGGAGTGCCTGGCGGACAGTGGTCCATGGGATCGCAGAGGGTCGGAATCGACTGTGCGACTGAACAACAAAAAAAAGGCTGTCTTTTACTTGCTCTGGCTGCTACTGACATTCCTTCCCTTTACAGTGGCTGGTCTCCCTTCCTCACATTTCCTTCTTGACTCTCCCTGGGAGAGGACAGAGAAGCCATCTTGTCTTTCTTCTCAGTTACTGAGGGGGCAGCTGTAGTTCCCTACATTGCATCTCCAATGTAGAGCAGGTCTACACTTCCTGATTTAAGGGCAGAGTGGTACTGGATGAAGTCATGCTGAGAAGGAACAAAATGCCATTTGGTGTGATGCAAAATGTATCTCAATGGCATTTTGCGTCTTCGAATTATACTTCCTTTGACTGTCCCCAGCCAATTGGAAAGTGTTTAATTTGCTGCAATTGTACTGCCACATCAACAAAATGATTGGTTTACTGTGCCACTATCATCTACTTCCCCGATTGCTTGGGATGAACAGAGGAAGTGTAATTTTTGGCAGATGATCACTGCAGTGGAACAGCAATCATCTAGCACAGTGTTTCCCAAATGCTGGTGTTTGGACTTCAGTTCCCAGAAGCCTAAGCCAGTATATTAACTGATCAGTGCTTTGGGGAATTGACTTAAGCTTCTGGGAATTGAAGTCCAAACACCAGCATTTGGGAAACACTGATCTAGCAAATTTAGGAAAATAAATTATACTTCCCCTGCACATCCCCAGCAATCAGAGGAATTGTTTATTTTGCTGTGATTGTGGATGATATTTACATAATAAAGAATTCATAGCTGCTTCTGTCTCTTTTATTCCATTCCCAGTATCTACTTACACAAGGAAGGGATAAAAAAAGAGTGTTGTAAAATAGCAAAACTCCCTGTTGGGGGCTCAGAACGAGGCACTTTGGGTTGAGTTGGTCTGCTCCGGAGTCTAATAGGTGTTGATGCCAGGAGGAAAAGTGGACCAATCCACTGCAAAAATGTCCAGTAGAGCAGGATATAGGTCACGGCACATAGCCCTTTAGAGAGCTAGAATCAGCATCCCCAGTATCTTTCCTATCTCAGTGTAATTCCTGAAAAACACTTGATGAGAGAGGCAGCAGCCAAACACTCATCTTCTTATTTTCTTAGAAGTATGAGTTTTATTTCCTTCTAAAGGGAGATGGCACTTTTGGTTAACCATTCCAGTTTGCAGGAGTTGAATCCAGAAGCTGTCCTGGCAGCTACTCAGCAGTCAGGAACCTGGACAAAACTAAATTCTCTAAAAGCAGAGCAACCAGTAATTGTGTTCAATTGGACATGGCTACATTCTCTTTGCAACTCTTAGCCTGGTCAACCATGAAGCACCATAACATTTTTGTTTTCATGTGCACTGACTGAATACTCACATTGGGTTTCTGAAAAGCAGAGTTCTATAATGGCACTACAGCTGGCTCAGAAGCTGAATGGGTTAAGTATCTGGTTTGGAGATTGATTTCCCACTGTGCATCCCAGAAGAGCCAGCCTTTGTGGATTTGGGTAAGCTGCACAGTTCCAAAATGCTATCAGAAGAAGGGAATGGTAAACCACTTCTGAGGATTCTTTACCTAGAAAACCTTGGGAAAAGGTCACCATCAGTCAGAGTTTACTTGACAGCACATGCTGCTGTTGCTGACCGTGGCAGTAGTAGTGGTGGTGCCAAAGACACTATAGCTATTAAAATGTGTCTCAGACAACATTACAGGTTCTCATCAAAAATCGGATACTAAAAGTGTAAGCAATGTCTATAGCCTATATGTATATCCAGTTTTATTTATTTGCATAAAGTTCTGTCCCAGTCCATGGACAGATAGAATTTTACAACAAAGTCTCTATTCTCAATGTAGGTTGAAAAAGAAAAGCTTTAATAGACACCACCAGGTATCTAGTATAGAAGCTAAGCAGAATTAGGAAGGAAGGGAGTTCCACAGCTGGGATGCCTCTCCAAGAAAGGTCTCCAAAGAGCTTGAGTGGAAGTTTTCTTTTTAATTTCCCTCAATGATAGCATTTACAGGAGGGCCACTGCAGCTGACCTCAAAGCCTGGGCAGGATTATAGAGGAAAGGATATTGCTTTGAGTGATTTTTATATATCCTGTGGAAAACCCAGTGGGGAATTCTGCCTCCAGATGTTGCACAGGAAAAATCAGCTGCAAATGAGCAATGCACTTATGCTCAGTTGTTGCCATTTCCATGTTTCATGTAAAGATAATTTACTTGATTTAATTACTTTTCTTCTTGAGCTCCTGTCTCTGTCTCAACTCCTGCCACTCTAGCATTTTGAAGGCAAGAAACTGCAAGTAGATAAATACCGTTTTGGTGGGAAAGGTAAAAGTGTTCTATGTACTCTGGCATCTGGTCATTCCTGGCACATGCCCATGGAAATGTTTGCAGATACAGACAGTGCTGGCTCTTTAGCTATAAACAGAGATGACCACTGAACCCTAGAGTCAGATATGACTGGCTTTCAAGCAAGGGTGATTTTGCTAACTTATTTTCTTACATCAGTCTTTTGAGATTGGCCAGATAGCTGTGAGGAGAAAGCCCTACTCAGAAATGGTGTAATCCTTAAGGATTTATTTATTTACATTCATACCAAACATAATGATTAACCATCTTCCACTTTCACATTCTGTTTTTTGAGAGAGGTTGTTCTTACCTTGTACTTTGTACATGGAAATACATGGAGGAAGCATGCTTGAATGTCTGTACTCAACATTAGCAATTTCAGGTCTTACTTACCTGGTTCTCTCCAACATGCCAGCAACGAATCACCTAGTCATTGCACTCATTGCACTGCATAGATGGTGTTCTTCCTCAGGTGTAGATTTTTTCACATGAGCTGGAATCCTATTTTCCTGGGTTCTGGTTTGTATAGAAGAGAATCGATGCTCAAAGCAAGCGTCTCTTGTCTGTAGAGGGGTTGCTCTCCTTTTCAGGAAAGTCACAATGGAGTGGAAGGGCCTAGGTCACCATTATGGCAAACCTTGGCGCTCCAGTTGTTCTTGGACTTCAATTCCAAGAAGCCCAAGTCAGAACTCCTGCTGATCAGGGCTTCTGGGAATCGAAGTTCAAGAACACCTGGAGTGCCAAGGTCCGCCATCATGGGCCAAAGAGTTTTCCTGCTTATATACTGGGTAAATGGTCAAGGTCAGCAACATGTAAGTAGAGCAACAGAAGGATAGAATTCTCCCTCTTCAAAATCTCATAAAATGACACCATAGACCTATTCAGAAGAATCATAAAATATATATCCCTTTTACCAAGTATTGTAACAACCTATTGCTGGGTTATCATGGGAATTGTAGTAAAAAAAAGTAACCTTTCCCATCTCTTCTCATAGCAAATATGCTCTTGACATGAAAAATGTCATGTCCATCCCTGAACTCAAGACAATACACCAACAGTGGTGTTGCGTGGGGGGGCGGGGGGGGGGGCGGATGCCCCGGGCAGCGCATTTCAGGGGGCGGCAAAATGTCCCCACCAGTTTGGCCTCCCTCTGCCTGGGGCCGGGCTTAGGAAGCAGGACTTCCCAGGCGGAGGGCGGCTGTTTTGCTGGCGAGCGCTGCTCGCCTCCGTCCACCTGGCTGGCCGTCGGGGGCGAGGAGGAGAAAAAGGTTTTTTTTTTAGGCGGACAATTCAAGGAGGGGGCCCGCCCGCCCGGCTAGCCGTCGGGGGCTCTCCTGGAGGGCGGCCCGCGTGCGCGCGCACGCTGCTCGCCTCCGCCCGCCCAGCCACCCACCCAGCTTGCCGTCAGACGGGGCGCTCATCGGGGGTGGGTGGCGCCATGGCGGGGAGCCCCTGGCAGCTGGCTGGGCAGGAGGAGGTGGGTAGCGTGCGCGCGCACGCGGGCCGCCCGCCAGGAGAGCCCCCGACGGCCAGCCGGGCGAGCGAGTTGCCGGAGGTGGAGGTGCGCTCGTTGGGGGTGGGTGACGGAGGGCCCCTGGAGGGCGAGCGGGCGGAGGTGTGTGGCGCGCGCACACACAAGCGCGCACGCGCCACTATTCAGCAGGGGGGCGCCTTCTGCCTGGGTCCGGGGGGGCCCCCGGTGGCAGCGGGGAGCTGGGGGGGAGGCGGCAATTTTCTTCTTCGCCCCAGGCGGCTGAACACTGCGCGACGCCACTGTACACCAATGAAACAAAATCAGTAGTTAATAACATATTATTGGTTCCTTGACAACAGCAATTTGCTTCTTACTGTTTATTTAAACAGGAGTCATGTGACCATGTCAGTAGGACTAACTAGGAGAGATCACTCCCAAACAATTCTGATATCAATTGCTTTCTGACTTCCTCTTATTCTCCTTGGGCTATTCTTTACTTTCTTAGAGGTATGCAAGAGTTGTGCCTATTGTCCTACAAAACACTTTTAAAAATAGGGACAACCAAAACAAAACATTAAAATGTTTAAATTGGGCTTCAGGGTTGACACTAATTTTGGTACATTGTAGAAGACACCATGGACTTGCTCTGTGTCAAGTCTGGAAATGTTTTGGATAAGGATTTTTGACCTATCATTTTCAAAAAGTAAAACTGTTTTATACCTCCATCCCATTCACAAATAGGTGACACCAGTGATGGGATGACAAAAATTCTACTACCACGCCATGACATCACGGACGTCATGGGCGTGGCCAATGTCATGATGTCATGACCGGAGCTGACATCATGATGTTGTGGGCGGGGCCAAAAATAAAAATAAATAAAATAAAAATAAATAAAATAAAATAAAAATAAACACACACACACACACACACACACAACCCTCAGCCCACCCACCCAGCCAGACAGCTACAACACAAACCCATAAATAACTTAAAGAAATAAAATAAAGAAATAAATAAAATAAAAATTAAATAAAAATACAACCACCCACCCAAAACACAAATAAATCACCCACCCACCCCAAATAAAAACCCCTCACTTACTTACCTTCCTTGCGGCCAATGAATCCCCATGGCCCGGGGCCACCTGGCAAGGTGTGCCGCCCCCGACTGCGGCCTCCTCCTCATCCGAAGGCCGCGGCCACAGGAGCCACCGCCTGCAGCTGCTGCCCACAGCTGCCGCTGCCGCCAAAGCTGCTGCTGCCTGCAGCCCTGTGGCCTCCTCCTCCTCCTTGGGTTGGTGCCTTTTTGGCCCGGCTCTGGCTGCGGCCTTGGCCAGGGGCGGCCAGGGGCTGCAGGCAGCAGTGGCTCTGGTAGCAGCTCCGGCCACCGGAGCTGCCGCCAGAGCCACTGCTGCCTGCAGCCTCTGGCCGCCCCTGGCCGTGGCTGCAGCTGTGCCATAAAGGCACCAGCCCAAGGAGGAGGCCACAGGCGCCCGGCGGAGGAGGAGGCTGCAGGCGGTGGTGGTGCGCCCCGCCGGGCGTCCCCAGGGCATGGGGGCTTGTTGGCAGTGGACGGCCAAGGAGGCTCAGCGGCCGCGGCCGGAGCCACCGCCAGAGCCACTGCTGCCCGCAGCCCCTGGCTGCCCCTGGCCGTAGTCAGACCAAAAAGGCACCAGCCCAAGGAGGAGGCCACAGGCACCCAGCAGAGGAGGAGGCTGCAGGCGGCAGCAGTGCGCCCCGTTGGACATCCCCAGGGCATGGGGCTTGTCGGCAGTGGACGGCCCAGGAAGGCCTCAACGTGCACCGGGGGAGGTGCCCTCCTCTGAGGGCTGGTGCCGCCACCGCCACCGCCGCCACTGCCACCCTAAAAGGTGCGGCTCCGGCTCCAAGAGAAAAAAAATTAAAATTGGAGCCAAAATGGCTCCAATTGACTGCACATGCGCAGAAACTCAATCTGATGCATGTGCAATGCATCAGATTGAGTTTCTGCGCATGCACAGTCAATTGGAGCCATTTTGGCTCTGATTTTTTTAAAAACAATTTCTTTCGGTGAGGCGTCCGGAACCGGACGCCTCAAAAGTTGACTCCCCTCCCGGAGAATCCTCCGGGATTGTTCCTACCAGTTCCAGGGAACCGGATGGAACCGGGGTCATCCCATCACTGGGTGACACCCAAATTTCCCAGATTTAAAATAGTTCATATAAATTGAAAATACCAATCTTGCTTATCTTGACAAAGAGTTGTTCGCCCCACCCACTTTTCGTTATTTGGAAACCATCCAGGCTACAGACACTGAAATATTGGTCGTCAACCCCCCCCCCCCTTTCAAATGAGAGAAACAGTGATATAACGCTGAGCATGTGTAATATGGGCTTGTCAAGAAGAGGGGCTTTGATAAAGCCTAGAGCTGGGAAGGTTAGGACAATAAATAAATAAAAAAAGCTGAAAACTAAACAGCCCAAACTAAAAGGAACTAGGAGAGTAAAAATGGGCTTAGTTTAAAGAAAGTAATGGAGTGACAGTAATAATGAAAGGGTTCAGTCCCTCTTTTGCATCCTCTGCAGCTTTACAAGCCGTAGTTTTTCCAGATACAGTAATACCTCGGATAACGCTAAGACTTGGTTCCACAAGTCTTGGTGTTATCCGATTTTTAGTGTTATCCGATCCATGTTAAAATCCTATGGGATGGATCGGATAACGTTAAAGCTCCATAGAGATACATTGTAACCGCACAGGCTTTAGCAGTTGTTATCCAATCCATCCCATAGGACCTTAAGGTTATTCGATCCAATTCTCCTCCCCAGATTACTTAACTTTATGCGATTTTAGCGTTATCTGAGGTAAATGTTATTTGAGGTATTATTGTAAAAAGTTGCTAGAGTTCTTGTTAGAAATTGCCATTAAGAAGTTTTCTTCCCTTGTCTTGTTCTCTCTTGCTCTCTCTCAGTTCCCAGGCTATCCAGCTACAGGTGCCAACTACAAGAATGGGAAAAAGCAAACAAACACAATAATTAGGAAGAGGTCCTTTTCAGTGGTGACTCTCTCTTTCTGGAATAGTTTATTGCTGAACATGCGCCAGGTCCCTTCCCTTGATAGTTTAAAAAAAAACTTTCAAACGCTGGAATTGTGCAGGGAAGTTTGTAATGGGGCAACCTCTTTACAGTGATTCATTTGGGACCCATAGTTTTGAATGTTTATTTGTACTGTTGCTGTAGGTTTGTTTCGACGCTTTCATCATTACAGTAAAACCTCGCATAAAGAGCACCTCGCTTAGAAACTAACTTGCTTAAAGAGCAGAATTTTCTCTGAATGGTCTCCTCGCTTAACAACTAAAACCAACCAAAAACTCACTTAACAACTAAATTGGTGCTTGCAATCTCTCCCCCCACCCACCAGAAGTCACAATTGGTCACTTACAATGGTGTTTCGCTTAAAGAGCAAGCTCGCTTAAAGAGCAATCCCGTGGAACACATTATGCTCTTTAAGCAAGGCACCACGGTACTTGCTTAACTACAACAGGGGCTCCACACACCCCCTGTGTGTAGTGTGATACCTCACTGCTGAGTCGAATGGTGTGGCTGGCAAGCAGCTGGGCCCCTCTTCCTTGTTTTTGAGCTACAGAGGGCCTCCTCCACCCACCTGTGCACTTTATCGTATTTTATTATGTGTTTGCTCTATCCAATCCCACCCACCCCCTTTTCCGGTTGGTGGAAAAATTGTTTAGCATGAAACTGGGCCATGGTGCAATAAAGGCTGCAGATCCCTGGCCTAGAGGACACCCTCCCATGCTCACTATAATACACAACGAGACACAAAGCAAGGGAAAACCTCAGAAACTGACTCCCTTTTTAATCAATTAACTACTTTTTGCACAAACACAAAGGAATTGTCAAGCCTGTTTTTAAACAAGTTTCCCTTGTTAAGAATGGCAAACTAGCATATGTCTGGCTTGGCAGAGTGAACACTCAGAGTAATGTGAAGACCCCAATGATCCTATTTAGCCCACTACAGCCTGCTCTAAAATGGAATTATAGTCTGCTTTTTGATTGTTCCTTTTGAGGCTATAAATTCTGGATTTTTTTACAATGTAATTAAAACATTCTCCTTACTTCTTCTGATTCTTTAAATTTTGCCTACAACTTAAGTTTTGCTTTATATGTTTTGAATGTATAGTCAAACCTCGCATAAAGAGTGTCTCGCTTAAAGAGTAACTCACTTAAAGAGCAGAATTTTCTCTGAATGTTCGTTTCGCTTAACAAATAAAACCAACCAAAAACTCGCTTAACAAATAAATTGGGGTTTGCAATCCCCCCCACAATTGGTCATTTACAATGGTGTTTCGCTTAAAGAGCAAACTTGCTTAAAGAGCAATCCTGTGGAATGCATTATCCTTTTTAAAGCGAGGTACAACTGTAGTTCAGTTGACAACTTTTCGTAGTTGTAATGATTTTTGATGACAATCATACCTGTAGCTTTTCATAAGCTGCAAGTATTGTTGGCGGGGGTGGGGGGTTAAATGTGTCTGTAGTTTTTCACAGCTGTAAGACTAATTTCTATGTAATTGAAATGTGCCTGTGGCTTCTCAAAAAGTTACATGTTTTCAGTAAGTCTTGGTTTTCTGTGCATAAAACAATGTAGATGAATAAAGCTTGTAAAATTATGCAAGCTCATGTTGCCTTGAATCATTTCAATGATGAAACTACTTATACTTTGACACTCAGATGAATTTTGATATGATTGAAAAGGGTTAGCTGGTTTCACACTGGAATTAACTCTTTCAGGGGGGAATGTCAGTTGTGATGGCTCAAATTACCAAGGGGTATTATACATTTTTATTGAGTTCTGAGTATCATACTGTTGACTTTGCAACCCAAAGTTGCAATCCTTCCCAGAGGACCCAGCAACACATAGTGAAACTCAGATTTCTAAAGGCCATTAAAAATATCTTCAGTGATATTTTGAGAGGTACAAGTGGATATTTTGTGAGGGACAAGTGGAGTTCTAGTGGTGATGTCCTTTTATATGTACTTGTTTGGGATGAGATAATAGGAAGGCCATAGAAAAGCATGAGGCATACCTATCTCAGTCAGATACAGAGTTTTTTTAAATCACTGTCTTGGTAGAAAAAAAACATTACTTTGAGAAAGTAACAGTATTGTCTTCAGAATTTGGAGCTACATGTATTCCTAATTTTCAAGAGTTGCTTCCTGAAAATGACTATACAGTAGTTGTTATTTCTGCTCCACATACAATACTTTCTTGATAAGTACTCATCACAGAGTACAAGGAGGAGGAGACAGGAGGGGTGTTTTTTCATATTTCTCTTCCCTTTTAAAGCAAAGAAAACTAGACTAGATCATGCTAAGCAAGGTGTTGTGTGATCAGACCTTGTTGTTGCTGCAAAGATTGCCCAAAATGCAACTCTAACTGACTCTGTTTAGTACAATCCAGACTGAACCAAGCTGGGATAATTGAGGCACCTAGTCCTGATTTATACTTTATTAACTTTATTAACGCACTGCCCTGGACTTTTCCTGTATCTAGTTAAGCACTATTTATAAAAAAATGAATGATTTGTTAGTTTTTACATAATGGTGTTTCTCAGACCTTTTATTATAGCAGTTTTAGCAGAGAAACAGAAGTTCAGTTCATCATAGAACTGAATTATTTCTTCTCTCCCAAGCTTGGGAAATTGCTGCTTTTGACTGTCTTGGATATTCTCTAGCCAATATGCCAGTTGTAGTTGCAAAATTCCAAGCTCTGCCAATTCTTAGATTGTAGCCACTCTCTCCTTCCTGGAGTTTCTCTGATCATATACTTTTTTTTGCATTGAAATGGCAGCTTATGCATGTTTCCATTGGTATATCAGTCAAGAGATCTTGACTGACAAGGACAATTATGGCTAGTAAAAATTTGTTTCCATGTACAGTTACCCTGAAGTACAAGGCAAATGGATACTATATGAGATCAAAGTTAGTTGCTTTTCTATGGTCAGTATGGCTTTTGTATTTCCATGTTCTTGTGGTCTTTTGATGAGCTGCAATAAAGAGAGACACAACCTTTTCTTTCTGTAGGACAGAAACACTGATGTCTAAGAAGTCACAGTGAGTCGGAGCACCTGATAGCACTATGTTATGCCTTCTGGGTGAAAAACCATTCAATGTGATATTGGGCAAACTGGGTGGTCCAAAAGTGTCACAGAAGAAGGGAATGGTAAACTACCTATTCTCTACCTAGAAGGCACTGGAAGGGGTCACCATAGATCATAATATATGCCATATTCTTTCTATTAATGAAGACATTTGCAAATCTTTGACAAATGTTATAAAAAAAGATATCTAAATAAATGAAACCCATTCCTAGTTGCACCCCAAATATTCAGGATGTTAAATCACTAACTTTTTTTTTAATGACTATTTTACATCAGAATTCTGCTCATCTTTAACCAGTAAATACTTAATATTAGAACAGCAGATTTAGAGGGTAGCAATGGCAGCCATCCATCTACTTTCCCCAAAGCCCTCAATTGTTTCCCTCTCTTGTTGAGGATAATACTTGGTCTTCCCGCATAGCTGACCAGATGGGAACTTTATTCTACAATCACTGTTGAAGTAAGTCTCTGATGAATCCTGCCAGCTTCCGCACATGAACTGAGAAAGGGATGCCACAAAGTCCATCTCCTTGAAGAGCATAAGGTCTTTGACAGCCATTTTGACCATACAGAAATGAGTGTTCAGAACAAAGATGGTATCTGTATCCCCGAGGAAGGACTGTTATAATTAAAAAGGACTGAAATATATTGAAATAAATAACATCTACATCAGTGTCCACACCATTTCCATTTTGCCCCTGCTGGTCTACTTGGGTTACCCATTTTGTTAGGCACAGATTGAAGAAGCTTAAGACCGAATAGTCCCATTTTGTCTGTGAAAACATTCACATCCCCTGTCAGAAATTCTACCTTATTCCCTTTGCCTCCATGTTTGCCTCTGTGTAAACTGCAATCTCACTGTAGATGTGTGGTGACACTGTCCCCTTTCACAGACAACCACAAAATAGGTCCCGCAACAGTTATAAAAATGTGCCGATCCATCCAAAAGCAATCTTTCTCATCTTTCCAATGTCTTTATATTGTGGTTCTTGTTTGAAAAATGGCTCTGTGCTCCTCAGATGCGCTGTGTGCAGTATCATTTTGGTTAACTTGGTACAAACGCTCGATATTACTGTTCAAAAGGAAGACCATCTTGATGCCTAATGGCGATGTCTCCTTCAGAGGGCAAAAATGCATTGCTGAAATTACAGCAAAGGCAACACTGCGGAAATCTTTGGTAGATTTATAGAAGTAAGACGTGTCAGAGTCTACAGGCTTCAAAATCACCAAAATCAATCAGACGAGTTTTTCTTTCTCCTGTCAGAATGTATTACAAAACTTAGTAGCAACAAGGGTGATACAAACAAACTAATGCTGAAATTATTTTAGCCACTATGCCAGGTATTCTCAACCTATGGCCCACAGGCCACACATGGCCCCTGAAGCAGCTTCATCTATCCCCCAGCATCCTCCTTGTTTCATCAGGCCCCCTCGTTAACTGGCAAAAATGCACATTTTTGGCAAGATCTCCCAAGATTTTATCGAGATCTCACAAAATCTCACTGAAATTTTGTGAGATCTCGCTGAAATCTCGTGTTTTCACACGAGAACTTGCACAAGAACACATTGACTGGCCCACACAGCCATTCTGAGAGGAGTGATCTGGCCCCCATCCTGAAAAGGTTGAGAAAGCCTGCACTATGCTTTTATGGTGCAGCCTTCTACTTTCCTTCAATACCCTCCACTAGCAACTACATGTATTAATTTTTATTATAACTTTTCCGTTAAAAACTCAGGATAGCTTCATTCCTTGATTTTAATCCTTTCAAAGGCATTTGCTCACTAGAGGGCAGCATTTGATTAAATGTATCAAATAAACGCATATACTCCCCCCACCCCCTTTCCAACATTCACAGAGGACATGCAAAATAATGAAATAAATAGAAATTATTTTTAACAGTTTGTAGCAGCCTTCTTGAACACACACTTCTAAATTCTATTTGTTGGGCTACAAATAAAATACACTTGTATTTATATTAATTAGTTTAATAAGATGTTTGGAAGGAATGTTAATGCCCTATGCATGCATATCTCTCCCTCCCTCCCTCCCTCCCTCCCCCCCTCTCTCTCTATCTCTCTATCTATCTCTCTATCTATCTATCATGTTTTGGGTACTTACAATCTCACCTCCTAGTTTTAGCTATCAAATGCACACAAATTAATAACATTGCGTGATTACTTTCAGCACTGTAGCAAAATAGTTTATGCAGTTTGTTCAACAGTCTTAATTACTGCATCTACTTTGGGAATAGCACTGTCTGAATTGCCACCCTTCTGCTTCTTAATTGCTGGCTATAGTTGAAGACATATCTTCTACAGCTCAAACACCCATGGTGTCCATTCAGTTCTCCTTTTGGGTATCAGTGTGAGTTTACCATCCACTTTCTTAGCTTCAGTGGTGGGATGGTGACTGGATTTGCAAGCACCACAGTCCCAAGTCCCCATTCCTCAATAGAGGGTTGACTTAAACAGTGTGTGAGGGCTTCAACTTGTGCTTTATTGCAGAAACAATAATCTGCTGTGGGAGGGTTCATGGAGGGTAAGTATTGGGATGACGACCAACTGTGAACAAGAACTGATAAAGTCAAGCACAAATGTTTTTGTTTTCTTCTGGCTTTAATGAGCAACTAGTTTTCTCCTTTTTCAGCACCAACATGCAATTGCCTGCATACCATGGGTGGTTTAAACTGTCAGGAGATACCTATTAATATTGGAAAAAGGTTTGTCACAGAACATCAACCTGTTGCAAACAATAACAATGAACACACGTAGACACACATATTTATGTATTGTTCCAATTCAGCCAGGGGGAAATACTGTAAGTACAGAAATTGAGTTCTGCCAATATATTAATTGCCGGATGAGGAAACACATGAGCAAAGCAGTGGTGCACATAGGTCTCCTTCCTTGAATCAACTTCAAAGGAGATTGAGTGGCCTTGTTTAAAAACAATGATACACCAACCAGAGATTCGGTAGAAGTCACCATACAGTGACTAGATCTGGTCTTTCTGCTTCTCTTCTGGGGCCTCAACCAACTCCCTGCAAAACAACTTCATTTTTTAAAAAACAAAAACAAGATAAATCAGGGTTTCTCAACCTTATGCCCTCAGGTGTTCTTGGACTTCAGGTCCAAGAAGCCCAATTCAGCATACCTGCTGATCGAGAAACTCTGCTGATTTTCTGCACTGGCAACTAATTGCCAAATTTCCTGTCGTACAACCTAAGTACTTATCTTTCAGGTGAGCCTCTTATCCAATAGCTCTGCACCCAAGAGAGTTCAAGTTCACTCCCCAGCATTTCCAGTTCAAAGATTCAAGTTGCAAGGGATGGAAAGAAGCACTGAGAATCAATGTATACAATACCGAGCTAGATGAACAAATAGTTTGATCCAGTCTAAGCTGACTTTTTGATTGTGCTTTCAGCATCTTACTCAAGACTCAGTTTTCCTTTGTTATTGCAAAATGCTGAAAGTTAAATTTTAAGAACAACCTGTTACTTCTTTTGTTGATTCTTAGCAACCAACTTGCCCATTTCTTTACCATTGGCCTGACTGCACAAGTAATTCATTCATTAGATGTTAGCAATCTGTTGTTCTCCCAGTACCAACAAGCCAGGAAAGTACAACGCAATGCTCTCTGGTTCTCCCTGTCTATCTATAGTACTCAACTCTAATATTACACCTTTAAAATACCAGTGGAAAGAGAAAACCAAACAGGATTTCTAAGAGAATGGCACAAAGATCACATCCAAATGCCCATACTAACATTTTAAAGTGCTCTTAAAACATAACTTTTGAAAAGAATAGACTGTATTCTGAAGTGGCATCTATTTATCTACATGCAATTTCTTGCTTTTGAACTTCTAAGTTGGCAGGAGCTGGGACTGATATGGGAGCTCACTCAGTCATGGAGAACTTGGGTCTCAAACTGCTAACCTGCCAACCCTTCAGTTGTCAAGTTCAGCATCTTAACCACCAAGCCACCACAGTCTCTTTGTTACTCAATAAATAAATTAGAAAACATTGTAATTATAACTAAAATGCAACCTTGTAACTACCAATTGTGTTACTCATTACTTAAAATAAACTAATTACATTGAAAGCCATCTACCTATTACTGAATTTGTTCTCCTCCTCTTCTCTTCCTTCCCCCCCCCCTTTTCTCTTTCTGTGCAGCTATTGTTGATGCTCAAGATAATACAAGATAGACTGCAACAACATGTGGAGAGAGAATTACCAGATGTGCAGGCGGGGTTCAGAAGAGGCAGGGGGACTAGAGACCACATTGCCAACATACCGTTGGATCATGGAAAAAACAAAGGAATATCAGAAACAAGTCTACTTCTGTTTCATTGACTACACCAAGGCTTTTGGATGTGTAGACCACAACAAAATGTGGCAAGTAATTAAAGATATGGGAATACCAGAACACCTTATATGCCTCATGAGAAATCTGTACATGAATCAAGAAGCAACAGTTAGGACTGAATATGGAATGACGGAGTGGTTTGGAATAGGAAAAGGAGTAAGACAAGGCTGCATTTTGTCACTCTGCTTATTCAACTTATACACAGAGCACATAATGCGCAATGAAGGGATGGAGGAATCACAATTTGGGATCAAAATTGCTGGGAGAAACATCAACAATTTGAGATATGCAGATGATACCACCCTAATGGCAGAAAGAGAGGAGGACCTAAAGAAGCTCCTGATTAGGTTGAAAGAAGAGAGTGAAAAAGCTGGCTTGAGACTCAGTATCAAGAAAACCAAGATAATGGCAACAGGCCCTATCAGTCCCTGGAAAATAGATGGGGAAGAAGTAGAAGCAGTGACAGATTTTACTTTCCTAGGATCAAAGCTCACTGCAGATGGTGATTGCAGCCATGAAATAAAAAGGCGACTGATTCTTGGGAGACAAGTGATGAGAAACCTGGGGAACATAGTGAAAAGCAGAGACATCAAATTGCAAACAAAAATGTGTATAGTCAAAGCAATGGTATTCCCTGTGGCAATGTATGGTTGTGAGAGCTGGGCCATTAGGAAAGCTGAGCGCAGAAGAATAGATTCCTTTGAGATGTGGTGGTGGAGGAGAATTTTGAGAGTCCCCTGGACAGCAAGGAGAACAAATAGGTCGATCTTGGAAGAAATCAACCCTGACTGCTCCTTAGAAGGGCAAATAGTAAAGATGAAGCTAAGGTACTTTGGACATCAAATGAGAAGACTCGCTTGAGAAAGCCTTGATGCTTGGAAGGGTTGAGGGCAAAAGAAGAAGGGGGTGGCCAAAAATGAGATGGCTAGATGGTATTGTGGACACAATGGGCACAGAGCTGAGCGAGTTGAGGGGGATGGTGGAGGACAGGAGTGCCTGGCGGACAGTGGTCCATGGGGTTGCAAAGGATCGGAATCGACTGTGCAACTGAACAACAAATTGTTTTATTCTGTCCTTTCTTGTTCCCTACCTTTATGTTAAATACATTCAAATATAGACACCGAGAGATAATCTCCTGGTGCTGGAAATTCGGTTTAGGTTGACTTGTGATCCATTGCTGAGTCCCATGCCTGTCCGTGCATCTGTCAGCATCTACAATGATGTTTGGACCCATCTCCATCTTTTGCATGGTTGATGAATTGTCCAGAGTTTGAATGTGGTTTGAATGTTGCTTCACTTTCTAATTGGGAAAGATTGTGGGGTATCCGCCTCTGCCACTTCTATGAGTCTATAATTGTATGCCTCACGTGAGCCTGTGGTTGTACCGTCTGATGTTTCTATTTGTTCATTTCAAAATATTCACTCCTGAGTCAGATTAATGAGACTTCTGGGCAGATGAGTTAATGTGCCAATGTTTGTCAACAGATGTGATCTCTTGTATTGAAGCATGTGTTCTTAATTTGGCGCTGCTTGACACTGGGAGGGAGTTTCTCACAAATAAAGTGTCATTTCATGTTTTCTGAAAGCTTGCCTCCATCTCTCTTTGCATGGTGCCCACGCACGGCTGGAAAACTGGCATGGCACCTGTACAAATGGGCACAGTGCCACCTTGACAGATGGGCCTATGTGTAGACTTGCCACTGAGCCATTTGCATTTGGAGAGGCTGGCTGTAAAGGACCCCCCCCCCAAAAAAAAAAAAAAAAAAGAGTCCACCCCCAAGTGTAAGATGCTTCTTTTCAACCAGTTAGGAAATTACCTGCCTGCCTCCCCAAGAGAGGGAGTATTAAAGGTTGAAATAAACTGTGGTAATTTCTCATGGCTACTTTTGGTTTAAAAGAATTAAGGTGAATGCAGAAGGAGGAGAAAAATAAGATGCAAAGTGGGAAAATACTGTACACTGCAATCCCATGAAATGACAACAAGGGGTCCTTACTGAATCTTGTTGAAAGAGTAACACGATTAAAAAGACGAACAGTATTAGAGTTGGTGCATGTATACAATGCTATACAGCATTCAAAGGACAGCATGTACATTTTTGTAGTAATCATTACAGCAGCCTGGCTGGGATATAAACAACTTATCCCATATGCCAAACAGGGTTCTGGCCTTGTGGGTTGCCAACAGCAGCTCTCTCCACTGCACACATAAACAATGGCATATGGTAAACATCTTTTAATACTTGGAAGGATTAAAAACCCTTACCAGTGTGTAAAATGGCATAGGCAATAGGTTCTGCAGGTTAAAGAACAAACAAACAAACAGATTTTTGTTGGACCTGTTCAAATCCTTCTGTTTACTTTTCAGATCTTGACCCCTTTAGTATCAGGTCAGCATTATGAGATCCGTTTTGCAGATAGGCAAATGTGAAATCTGAGTCAGAGATACAGTTTAAGGGCACTTAAGCAACAGTATGAAGCAGAAGCAAGAGCTGAAGCAGTTGTTTACAGTGCAAACCTAGACATGCCCATGTTGAGTCTGGATGAGTTCATCAGGATTTATTCATGAGTAAATGTATGTAGGATTGAAACCTCAATAACTGTGCCACACGAACAACTCAACTATTTCATTTGCATAAAATGTGGATTATATCCCAAGCATATAAACTTTCCATTGTTAGATGGACTTTTGGTAACGTGCAGGTAGCACAGTAATCTTGAGGACTACATTCTGAGAGCAAACTTTAGATCTTTCTGAGCACTTAGCAGTTACCCCTGTTTTTCGTATGACCTTCTGTTATATCTTTCTCCTGGTCATCTACTTCTGCTCCAGACATACCTCCTCCCTAGTACCACACCACTCTTTGCCCTCTATTCAGTGGTGGGTTGTCAAAATCTTTGCTACCCCAACGTGATGTCATCAATGTCGTGGGCATAGCCAATGTCATGACGTCATGGGCAGAGCAAAAAATAATAATTAAAAAAATCTGCTCATGAGTCAAACCTCCATTTGACACATGCACAGTTTTTTTTTTAGTGCACATGCATCAAATCGCTGTTTGATGCATGCACATTAAAAAAATAGAACTGTGCATTCATCAAACGGAGGTTTGACACATGTGCAAAAACATTTTTGGAGGGGGCCGGAGAGGCGACCGAACCAGTCGCCTGGGTCCCCCCCCCCCGGTGACCCCTCCTGATGGGGTGCTACCGGTTCGGGTGAACCGGTCCGAACCAGTAACATCCCATTACTGTATCTATTCCTTGGGTCGTGCTGATGTCATTTGTGAATTTATTCATACCAAATGATCAGACTTCTCCAAGTTAAGCAACTATTCATGCATATGTGATATGTATTAGGTTGCCAGAAGGCAAACATTGGTTTTCCTGATTGGAAAAAATGATATTGAGTTTGTTTTGCTTTAGGTGGAAATGAGACATTAATATACTGAGCATAAATAGTCCTGGCTGTTTTAGAGAAGGTATGTGTTACTTTGGGGGTGTTTTGTTTTGTATCTTCATTGGGACAATGTTAATTATGCATTGAAGGACCAACTGCATGATGCATGATGTTAGCAGTAAAATAGACTGAATGGTAGGTAGGAGGTGACTAGAGACAGGTGACTAGAGATAGGTAGAGTAAAACCTTGCATAAAGAGCAAGTCACTTAGAGACTAACTTGCTTAAAGAGCAGAATTTTCTCTGACTGGTCACCTCGCTTAACAACTAAAACCAACCAAAAACTCGCTTAACTCGCTTAACAACTAAATCTGGGTTTGCATCCCCCACCCCCGCTAGAAGTCACAATTGGTCACTTACAATGGTGTTTTGCTTAAAGAGCAAACTTGTTTAAAGAGCAATCCCATGGAACGCATTATGCTCTTTAGGCGAGGTACCACTATATATAGTACAAGTTGCTGATTTGCAGCTACAATTGGCCGTAAGCCAAAGACTGTAGTACTCCATCTGATTTTGGCTCTACATTCCTCTCATTGGATCAGACCAATCCATCTCAACAATGACATATAATCACTGAGAAGACTGATTTCATTAATTCTTAGAGAATAAAACATATTCTCAAACCGAAGGGAAGAAATATTTTGCACATGCTTAAACTTTGTGAGATTGGAATGGAACCTGACCTAAATCTGACTTTCCATCATGTCAAAATTCTATTCTATTATAAGTGATTTCTGCAATTGCATTTTGCTCACATTTAAAGCATGTGAACTTGATCTGGAATTGTACTATTGTAATCCTAGTCTACTTTAAGTATTGTTTGACTTGGGTTTTTCCATGACACCCTCTATCAAAGTGCTGATAAGAATTGGATCAACTATGAAGTCTGGCTGCTAAAATAAATGGCTGAAAAGATTATATCCTCCTAGTAGGGAGGCAAGATTTTTTTTTAACAGAAAAAGGAGCTGAAGTCTCTGCTGCTCAACATGATCATGATCGTGGCTGTGTAGCTGTTGAGAAATTCCCAAAGGCTGAGAAGCAAGGGTCGAAAGGATAACACACACATGCAAAAAGCTTTTGTCACCAAACCCAAACACAGAAGTCTGGACATATCTCTCTACCACAAGAGAATTTGTGTGCCCATGCATCTGTTTGAGCCCTGGATAGGATAACTTGTTGTCAATTTTGTACAATTAAGGTGTACAAAATGGTCTCTCTGCCTGAGCCATTATACTAATTGGGGGAAGGTCATCTCCTCTACATGAATACTTCCCATTAATATTAATGGCAGACCAAATGCCCAAGCATCAGAGGAAGAAAAGACTATTGTAACTGTGGTTTATATGTTTATATCAAAACATCCCTGTATAGCAATTCTAAGAGCATGCATTTCAAGATTAAGACTTCTGCTAGAATTCTGTATAGAATTGGCCGACACTTTTTAACACCTCACTTTTTGTTCTATTTGCACTGTAAACTAGAAATGTATGAACAGTCTTATGGACCTCTATGTTACAGAGATACGAAGGTGTAAATTAAGAACATATACTTTGTCAAAGGTGTGTACTGTTCATGCTGTGTAGAAACAAACTAGACACTATCCTATACAGCAAAAGTGGACTTCTGGGAATGTTTTGCATTTTAAGATGGCCATTGCAAACAAAAGATTTTGAAAAGCAGTAATACATTCCTATCTTGATGTGGATCTATAAAAGGGCAATGTTTCATCTGATGATTTTTCTCCTTTATAATTACATTTACCTTTGGATCATGGATAATGTTTAGGAATCAAAGAAAGTATGACAGAAATCCTACAAAGCAGACAAGAGTCTCCAAGCAAGAGGTCTTTTAGTTCTTCCTTTGAAATCCTTCCATCTTGCAAAGAAGCATCTGCAAATATGGACTGAAACCTAGATATTTCACTAATAGGCATCTAAATGTCCCTGGCATTTTGGGGCTTCTCAGGCAGTATCCCCTTTGGGCCATTCGGCAAACAGCTTTTTAAACTTGGAGAATTGTCAAAAAGCAACCTGTATTATGACAAGGGACTTGGATGTTAAAAAGTATGTGGGAACGGTGGGGCAGTAAAATTACCATTTGATGAGCCCCACCATTTGGATATCCCTAAAATAGTTCTTCTGATGTCCTGAAGTCCAAATAATTGCACAGCAGGAAATATAGCTCAGTTTTAAATACTGATGTCAGCTGCTGTTCCCTCCCTCTGTTTTGCTCCTCATGGTACTTACTCCCAAGACAGTTTGTGAAGTGCAGCTGCTTCCATCAAGATTTAATAGTAAATTGAAACATTTAAAGGCTGAAGTTTTTTTAAACTGAGGAATCATCTTAATCAGTTGTTGCTGTGTGCATATGACTGCAATGGATGGGTAACCAATGTCCTTCTGTATCATCCTTCAATAGTCCACAGCATCACTGAGCCCTCTACATTAGGAGTGACTCTCCAGGTATTTTGGGTCTTCAGCTCCCATCATTCCTAGCCAGAACAGCAAATAGCAAGGGATTCTGGGAGCTCCCATACAGGAGCTTCAAGAAGGGCTAAAGTTGCTCTTACTCCCTGGACCACCCTTTCTGGAACTATTCCCTTCGCTGCTTCAAGTGTGTGAAAAAGAGCTACGGGGATCGAGTAGAGAAAAAGCCATACCATGCTGATAACCTTGACCTCTTTGAACTGTTCTGTGTTATCCACTCTTGGCTTTGGTTCCCCCGGATGTGGGCTGTAGTGGCCTAGTGGTTAAGATGCTGAGCTTGATGACTGGAAGGTTGACAAGTCAGCAGTTTGAGACTCGAGTGGTATGCTATGGACTGAGCTGTCATTGTCTGTCCCAGGTCCTGCTAACCTAGCAGTTCAAAAGCAAGAAATTGCAAGTAGATAAATAGGTACTGCTTTGGCAGGAAAGGTAACAGCTGTCCATGCACTTTGACATCATGACCACGGAAATATCTGCAGACACAGACAGTCTTGGCTCTTTGACTGTAAACAAAGATGAGCACTGCACCCTAAAGTTGGACATGATTGACTTTTTACCCCATTCTGGAAGATTGGTCTTTCGCAAGAAAACATTCCCCACACTGGGTAAAGAGCGGAATAGCAACATCATATTCAGGGAGAGAAGCATGAATTTAACAGAGTTGGCTTAAACAGGCTAATGGTCTGACATACAAAAGATTTCTAAAATATTATAATAGTCTGATTTGGTATAAGGAAGTTGATACTTATGCTTAACTATGTAAATCAAATGACCCATGAAATAAAGTGGCAGCTCTATAATGCAGTCAGTTTACAGTCATTCAGTTCTGAATCACCAGCTGATGCATGATGAACTGTTACAAAAATAATAAGAAATTATTGTTCATTAAAATCCCTGGGTTAATATTTTTGCCAACTAATGACTAGGAATCTGGAACAGAATGTTTATTTTAACTCAGAGATTCAGATGGGTCAAAAGACCCCTAATTAAAAAAAACTACCAGATAATTGCATGTCTTTTTTCCATAAATTGTCCTGTTCACTAGCGTTTAGTGATGGTGGCCAAGCTGAATTCTGCCTGAATGAAACTAGAGTAAACATTGGTCCAGACCAGAATGCAGCATAGAACACAGCCAGATTCTGATCGAGGGTATGTGACTCTATCTATTGTGAAATGCCACCATGAACCTAAATGAAACAGCTGCTTCAGGTAATAGATTACTAAAAGCAGCAAATTCATTGTCCCAACCCGCAACTCTTGAAGGTGATTGCTGATCCATTGCAGCTCTCTGGAGCTAAGTCGAGAAAATGCATCAAAGAGCCCCTGTTTCTGAAGAGAGCCCTGAAACCACTTTTGAGACTAGCATAGCTGTCTTCTGTCCTCTGGCAATGGTGTGAGTCTGGCCGTGTGGGGGATGTGGCTGCATTCATTAGAGGCAAAGTAGGGGCCAATACAACCTGCCTCCTACGGCTGCAGAGTTTCTTCTTCTTCTTCTTCTTCTTCTTCTTCTTCTTCTTCTTCTTCTTCTTCTTCTTCTTCTTCTTCTTCTTCTTCTTCTTCTTCTTCTTCTTCTTCTTCTTCTTCTTCTTCTTCTTCTATTATTATTATTATTATTATTATTATTATTATTATTATTATTATTATTATTATTATTATTATTATTTATTTATTTATTTATTTATTTATTTATTTATTTATTTAGACTTATATGCCGCTCTACTTGCCGAAGCAACTCAGAGCGGCTAACTATGACTCTGCTGTACTCTCTTTCTATTATGCTAACCAAATATGTGGTAGTTGTCTCATATTCTATTACATGTCTCTTGTGGATAGGGTTTATGTAGGAAAAGACTGGGATACACCATTAGTAAAAACTCATTGATTCAAAAATAGCCACTTTTCCTGAATAACCTGAGGTAAAGATGGCTGGAAAAATGGTTTTCAAAACAGTTTACTCACTTTGCTGAGTGAATGGTGATATAAAAATGTGATGGATAAGTAGGTAGGTAGGTAGGTAGCTATGCAGCAGGCATTCTCAACCTTTTAAAGCTAGGGGCTGGGTCATGCTCCCTCAGACATCTTCGTGGCCAGACGGCCATTTTGCCCTTCCTCCACCACATGACACTTCCTGGTTGTGTGGTGGTGGTCCCACATGAAATGGTGCCACAGGCTGCATCCGACCCATGGACCACAGGTTGAGAATCCCTGGTATACTGTCTGTGTGTGTTTGTGTGTGTGTGTGAGAGAGAGAGAGAGAGTGAGTGTGAGAGAGAGAGAGAGAGAGAGAGAGAGAGGAAACAACCACTGCAAAAATAGGTATCCTTAAAACTGAGATAGTTTTCCTCCAGTAATACAACAGCAAAAATATCCATACCAGCCCAGAAAGGAGAAAAAAATCAAGTGAGTTATAAAATCTCACATTAAAATGTACAGACAACTCACCCCCCCCCTTTAAATTCATAGAGAATGCTCTTTACTTAGCTATCAGGGTTTAATGTAACTTGGCAGATCTGAGTTACTTCAGGAAAGCTTTAATGCTTGGCAGGTCTCTACATTTTATTTATGATATCAAAGCTGCGACTCAGATTTTTACTTCGTGGAAGACATAAAAGGGATTCAGAAGTCGTCCAAATCATCTTGTAATTAATGTTACCAGGCACGCCCAAGACATTAAAATGTTAACAGTGTTAGAATCGTGTGCTTTGGAATACAGAGTGAGGGCTTTATTAGAGAGAAATACACCGCAGATGTCATCCACCCTAATTGAGGACATCAGGGTGCCCTGCTGCTTGTTCTTACCAGTGGTTGAGATTTTTTTTAATTTATTCATATTCCTTACTGCTAGAATCTGCTCTCATTATTAGTCTATCTTGTCACTCATTTGCATTTCAAGTGCAGGGACTGTGGGGTACCAGCTAGCAGCCTTAGAAGAACACTTCAAGGGGTTACTCTATCAAATAGCGGCACACTATCACAGTGAATTTGACATCTGGGTTATCTTATTCCCAGATGCTCCATGGTGTCATTAGCAGGATTAATCTTAGCTTTAATTTCATAATGATTCTTCTTCTAATATATGTGAATGAACACAAAGTCTCTTGACTCATTATCACCAATTTACCCAAGATATGTAATCAGGCTCTTATATTCGCCAACATTTATTTTTGCTAATACATCTAAAATTGTAGATTAAGCAAATACAGTTAGTTCCAGCTGAGTGAATGCCTAGTGAAGTAACAATGTCGTATTTATGTTTTAATTAAACCACAATCATGATGTTGCCTTTTAAATGCGAGTTGTTCCAAATCTCACAGCCAAACACCCATCCCTAGCCAGTGTCCTGCAGTGAGACCTATCAAGTCTTTACCTTACTGCATTGATAGGAACATCCTTTTGCTCATATGTTAACCCACAGGAAGGCATATTTTAACATTAATAATCAAAACAAGGTTTGTGCTTTTAAATTAAACAAAGGAAATGACATTTTAGTCCCAATGCTCTTCTTCAAAGAACAATAACTCTTAACAAAGGTATTGCAATGAGATGCTAGTTTTATTCTTTTTCCTGATTGCTTCCCAGAACACCGTGTTTTCTGCATGACTGTTGAAGGCTGAACACAGGGATACATTTTAATTTCATATGGGCCACATTTGAGAAATTTAGCATGCATTTGCACATTTAAAACGTGTGCGCTCCTTTACACCAGCCCCCAGATTTTCTCATTTCCCAGCTGCTGTAGAATAGCATTCAAGGGGTGGTTTATTATTGATGGATAAAATGTTCAAACATTTAAAGAAATGAAAGTCAGCTTTGCATTTTTAATTAATTAATTAAAAGGACTGTAAAATGCCAGCTTGTTAATTGCTTTGCACCTGCAAGCCAATACAGGTTTCGTGCACCCTTTCCTTTGAATATTAATTTCTTCCCCCACGTATCTTTCTAATGCTCGGAAAGTCTCTCCAGCAAACATATTAGTAAAGAGTAAATATTGAATCTAAGACAAAACTCACGGCTTCATCTTTCATTGTACACAGAATAAGATTTAAAGGAGGATTTAGATTTCCAAGGCTTCTAATTAAGTAGTGATAATCAGGCTTTCTGCTGAGGGTCACTTCCTGAGAGTAATTTGAGTTATTAAAATGCATGTTTTTATTTGTTCTGCTTTGTGAGCTAAAACTGATCCCTTTTAATATAGCAGCTAATATGCAAATTGGTGTTTCATTATATTATGCAATTTATGGCAATCTTCTCTAATTTACAGAAAGGGCAAGAGATGACCTTGTCATTCAGCTCTCCCCTCCCCCACCCACTGGTAAACTAATCTAATTATATGGATCTTCTCATGAAACTTGTAAAGGGTGCTGCCTAGTAAAGCATGTGACAAATTTGCCTAGGGCTTCACTCTTTGTTTCATCAAGGAGGCTTTCAGTTTGGATTGAATCCCCAAGGTGGAGGAGCCAGTTCAGGATCTGTTTGGCTTTCCAGACTGTAAAGAACTTTTCAAAAATAGATTCCATGTTGGTTTGATTGCTAAAGGCAATATCAGAAAGGGGAGCATATCAGAAATCCCTGAAATTAATGAACAGAACGTCTGGTTCACTTGTTTAAAGACATGTGGTTAACATGTTTAAAGATCATTATTAAATATATCTAATGAGGTTCGCTGTTCCTCTGCTGTACTTGTTACCTGCTGTTTTAAAGGTCATTTGATAAGTATTTGAAATAACTTGATGAATAATTTGGATGCCCGTTTGGAATTCCATTATAATTATGTACTGTTCTTATCTCTTCCAGATATCTAGCAGGGGCTAGAAATCCTAGACTTTAAAATGCTGGTGCCACAGATCAAATGTTTCAGCTCCTACTATTGTTAGAATATCACTTAATTGCTAAATAATAACATTACAGTAATACCTCAGATAACGTTTACCTCGGATAACGCTAAAATCGCATAAAGTTAAATAATCTGGGGAGGAGAATTGGATCGAATAACATTAAGGTCCTATGGGATGGATCGGATAACAACCGCTAAAGCCTGTGCGGTTACAATGTATCTCTATGGAGCTTTAATGTTATCTAATCCATCCCATAGGATTTTAACATGCATCGGATAGCACTAAAAATCGGATAACACCAAGACTTGTGGAACCAAGTTTTAGCGTTATCCGAGGTATTACTGTATCTAATATTAATAGAATCATAAACTTAATTTTTGCGGAAATAAATGCTCCTGAAATTAGTTTTGAGGGCTTGTCTACACCATCCTGGAAGAACCAGTGTAGAGTGGCTTTTTAAAAGCCACATGAGGTCAAGGGGAGGAATGAAGTGTTGTCTGGCCCCAATCCCCGCATCTCCGTTTAATCAGTGGTGGGTAAAAACTGCTCTCTAGCTGATGTGAGAAGCACTTTCCTCATCAATATGAAAACAGGCCACACATCTCATCCCTGTGTCCACATTTGCTGGGGACAGGATAAAATATAGTGGGGCAATTTAGTAGAATCCCTGATGGGGTCTCAAAATAGGGCAGGCTGGGGTGGACTGGCCCAGTCAATGTATGTATGCAATCTGGCCAACCTACCCCAAGGACTAGACTATATGCTGGTGATGGCAAACCTTTTAGAGACCGAGTGCCCAAGGAAGAGAAGGTGTGCGTCTGGCACACTGGCAACATCACATGAGTGCATGTGTGTGGGTGGTGGTGGCTGATGGTGCTATGCCCTTGAGCCTTGCTCTGTTGCATGCTGGGAATGGTAATTTGCATACTTCTGCTTTGGGCCTAACCCACAATATCACCTGGGATGGCAAATGACTGTAAGTTCAACTCTGCCCTACACCTAGGAAAAAGAAAAGGTTTTCAAACAAAACACAAAATGTATGTAATTGATGCCTTTCTTTGGGATGGCATTAAAAGAATCACCAGAGTTTGGCTATTTCTACACCATGGAGCTATCCATTCAGCTGACACATAAGCAGTGGTGGGATGTCAAAAATTTTACTACCTCACCGTGATGTCATGGACGTCGTGGGTGGAGCCAACATCATGACATCATGATGTTGTGGGTGGAGCCAACATCATGATGTCAAGATATTGTGGGCGGAGCCAAAGAAATAAAATAAATGAATGAATAAATAAATAAATAAACAAATAAAATAAACACACACACACACACACACACACACACACACACACACACACACACACACACACCTAAATCCACCCACCCCCCCACCCCAAACAAAAAACCCAGTAACTTACCTAACTAGGCAGGCAGCAAGCAGGCAGGCAGGAACTGCGACGGTGCGGCAGCAAACCGCTGCAGTGACAAACCGCCACCGCCGCAAACCGCTGCAGCAGTGCAGCACGGCATGGCAAGGAAAGGCTACCACTGCTGCTTGTAGAGGTGCTTCCTTCCTTTCCTTTCGGTCGCCTCTCCGGGCCCCCTCCAGAAGTGTACTTCCGGATAGCCAAAATGGCTGCCCGGAACTGCGCATGTGTCAAACCTCTATTTGATGCATGCACAGTTCTATTTTTTACTGCACATGAGTCAAATAGAGGCTTGATGCATGCACAGTTCCGGTCAGCCATTTTGGCTACCCAGAAGTACACTTCCAGAGGGGCCCCGGAGAGGCGGCCAAACCGGGTCGACTGGGGGTTTACCACCACCACGGTGACCCCCTCCTAATGGGTGCTACCGGTTCGGGCGAACTGGTCCGAACTGGTAACAACTCATCACTGCACATAATTATAGATCAATATTTTCTCAGTGGATAGGGGCAAAGGATCATACTGTTCAGCAAAATCCCCAGTTACCTCTCCGATAGTGTGTAGGCATAATAGAACCTGAACACTTGAGTTCCAAATCTCAGGTAATTTTTGCCAGGACTAGATAGGGATATGGGAGACATGGAAACCTCCTGTCCCTTGCTTCTCTCTTTATATGTATCCTTGGGCAAATATCTATAAGTCTATAAGGCTTATAGACCTTATAGGTCTATAAGGCTTTGTCCATCTGAGGACATCTTGGTCTTATGTGAAATGAACAAGCCCTTATGGTATTTCTGATTTTATCCATTCTGTACCTTCCATTTATTCTCTAAGACATCTGTGGAATTATTCACTTTAACACCTGCACCTGCTTGTTACAGGGTAAGCAGAATTCAGCAGCATGGATTCTTAAAACAACAACACAACAATAACTCTTTTTCAGTTTTTAAATCTTTTTTTTTTGTTTTTCTCTTGGCACATTTGTCACACTACAAATCAAAGAGCAATATTCACGAGATTCCTAATACAGTGTGTTAAACCTCTATAACTGTCAGAGAGAGGATGTTGATAAGGGGGAGAGCCAGGCAGTTACAGAATTGCAAACCAAAATAATAATAATAAAAAAAGATGTTGGCAGGAAAGAACAAAGAACCGGCTAAGCAAAGAAGCTGCGGAAAACTGCCACAACACCTTTGTCATGCTGCTGTGAGAGCACGTTGCTGAAATTATGTATGCTTCTTAGAAAACACCTTTGTGGCTGGTAATAACTTCTTCCAGGAGTCAGCCATACGCCGCCAGACACCTGATTACATTCATGTTTGGTCCGTGATGAAACAGGATGGATAGTCAAGAGACGTACCATGGATACAAAGTTTAGCAGTGGAAAAGAAATACATCCTCATAAACTATGTACAGTAATACCTCAGATAATGTTTACCTTGGATAACACTAAAATCGCATAACGTTAAGCAATCTGGGGTGGAGAATTGGATCAAATAACGTTAAGGTCCTATGGGATGGATCGGATAACAACCACTAAAGCCTGTGCAGTTACATTGTTCCTCTATGGAGCTTTAACATTATCCGATCCATCCCATAGGATTTTAACATGGATCGGATAACACTAAAAATCGGATAACACCAAGACTTGTGGAACCAAGTCTTAGCATTATCTGAGGTATTACTGTACCTCAAAAGTTTTAAAAAATATTTATTGTCAGAAGCCTTGCTCAGAAGGTGAAAGGCAGAACTCAATTAAAAATTTAAAGGCACTAGGCCTCAGGTTGCTGTAGAAACCCTGCTGACCAAGCCTAGAGAGAGGTCTGTAGAGACAAGTTGCAGTTTCTCATCAGTGAATTAAAAATATGCTACACCAGCAGTCTAATTTATTTATTTATTTATTATATTTCTGTATCACCCATTTTGGGCAGTGTACAAGCAAATATCAAATAACATGACAGAACACACAACAAATCAAAACAGACAACCGACAAATATGTCTCAAAATAACATAACATAAAATAAAATAACTGGTGTCTGAGGACAGTTCGAGATCCGAGTGCTCCACGATGGAGTGAGCTCCCATCTCTGTCCCAGCTCCTGCCAAACTAGCAGTTCAAAAGCAAAAAATTGCAAGTAGAGAAATAGGTACCACTTCGGTGGGAAGGTAAACAGCATTCTGTGCACCTTCGCCCTTGCTCTAAAGCCAGTCATATCTGACGCTAGGGTTCAGTGCTCACCTGTTTACAGGCAAAGAACCAGCACTGTCTGCAGACATGTCTGTGGCCACGTGGCAGGCATGCCTAGACACCAGAGTGCACAGAATGCTGTTACCTTCCCACTGAAGTGGTACCTATTTATATACAGTAATACACCGGATAACGATTGCATCAGATAATGCTAGAATTGGATAATGATGCAAGTTTTTTGGAAAAAACTTGCATCGGATAACAATTCTGGATAATGATTCTTAGCGTTATCCGATGCAATTGAACTACCTAATCCACCCCCCACCCGCAGCGGTCTCTGCGACTGCAGTAGGGTCGGGGAAAAGCATCTGCCTTTTCCCTGACCCTACTGCAGTTGCAGAGATTGCTTGTGTCTCTTTCCCTCCCTGTATTTAAACTATTTAAACTGTAGTTTAAATACAGGGAGGGAAAGAAAGACACAAGCAGTTCTCTTTCTTCCTGTAGTTTAAATACAGGGAGGAAAAAAGACGCGCTCGCAAACTCGATCGGGTCTTTTTTCCTCCCTGTATTTAAACTACAGGGAGGGGAAAGGGGAGAGATGTGATTGGTTCTCTAGTTTAAATACAGGGAGGGAAAGAAAAAAACACAAGCCTCTCTCTTCCTGTAGTTTAAATTTAAACGCTACGGGTGGGGGGGTAGCTTTAAAGGCAGGGAGGAAAAGTTCTTTCCCTGCCTGCCTTTAAAGTGGTTTTTCCCTGAAGTCAGGGCTTTTTTTTAAAGCGTTGTTCGATGCATGCATCGGACAACGCTAAAAATCGGATAACGTCATGACTTGTGGAACCAAGTCATAACGTTATCCGGGGTATTACTGTACTTGCAATTTCTTGCTTTTGAACTGCTAGGTTTGGCAGGAGCTGAGACAGAGATGGGAGTTCACTCTGTCGTGCAGCATTTAGGTCTTCTGCTAAGTTTAAAGAGGATAAGAATGTTTGAGATGGATCATGAATGAAGTCACAGTCTCTGCTACTCAAAATGCCTGAAGCATTCAGTTCTTTGGGCCATGGCTCCACTATCTCTCTTCCCCACACACACTTTTAAAAAGTCCCTTGTAGAAGGTGCTTGGACAGAGAGCATTTCCTCCCTTTTCAGACTTGATTTCATAACAAAAGGAGTCAGAGCTAGCTTGATTTCACCATGGATAATGAGTAAATGGGACTTTCATCCCTGTAATTTAGAGTTGAAAATCTTCTTCTCTCCTCCTGCACATGAGGTGGGATGGTACACTGGTTCCAGTGAAGAAAAAAGTGTGCTACTCACAGATGAGTTAAGCACCAGTGTGAGTTTAGCAACATGGCAGGGACCATACTGCATTTATTTGTTCCTCACTGTCTGTCTAGAGGTTCACTCAGTCCTTCCTCAAAAAATTGTGAACTATAAAAATAGCTATCAAGACAGAAAGACAACAGAGGTAAGGAGACCATCCATTGTGGTACAAGGTCCAAGTGACACGTGGATATCTATCTACCTGCTGGACAGAGGCTGTTGGATGTATGCTCAATAGACTGAGACCAACCTCTTAGGGTGCAGGTACCTTTCCCTGGACTGCAAGGAGATCAAATCAGTCAATCCTAAAGGACATCAACCCTGACTGCTCCTTGGAAGGAGAGATACTGAAGCTGAAGCTCAAGTACTTTAACCACCAGATGAGAAGAGAGGACTCACTGGAGAAGGTTCTGATGCTAGGAAAGATTGAAGGCAAAAAGGAGAAGGGGGTGGCAGAGGATCAGATGGCATCGTTGACACAGTGGGCGTAGATTTGGGTGGACTATGGACAGTGATGGGATGTCCCCGGTTCCAGACGGTTCCCTGGAACCGGTACGACCAATTCCGGAGGGTTCTCCGTGAGGGGAGTCCACTTTTGAGGCGTCCGGTTCCGGACGCCTCACCGAAAGAATTTTTTTTTTAAAATCGGAGCTAAAATGGCTCCAATTGACTGCGCATGTGCAGAAACTCAATCTGACGCATTGCGCATGTGTCAGATTGAGTTTCTGCGCATGCGCAGTCAATTGGAGCCATTTTAGCTCCAATTAAAAAAAAATTGTTTTACTGCTTTCAGGACAGCGGCGGCGGCGGCACCAGCCCTCTGAGGAGGGCACCTCCCCCGCGGCACGTTGAGGGCTGCCTGGGCTGTCCGCTGCCGACAAGCCCCATGCCCTGGGGACGCGCGGCGCACCACTGCCGCCTCCTCCTCCGCCGGGTGCCTGTGGACTGGGTGCCTGCAGCTGCCACCCCATGCCGCCGCTGCCGGACCTGCCTGCATCCCTGTAGCCTCCTCCTTGGGCCGGTCCCTTTTTAGCCCGGCTGCGGCGCCTGGCGGAGGAGGAAGCTGGAGGCGGTGCGGCATGGGGATGGCAGCCGCCACCATATCCACTGCTCCCCGCAGGCCCTGGCCGCCCGTGGCCGCCGCCAGAGCCGGGCCGAAAAGGCTCCGGCCCGAGGAAGATGCAGGCGCCCGGCGGAGGAGGATGCGGCGGTGGCGAGCCCCGCCGGACTTACCCAGGGCATGGGGGTTTGTCGGGCCCCAGTCCCTAGGAGGGCGCGGCGGCGGCGGATGGCCCGCGCAGACACCAACGTGCCCGTGGGAGCTCGGTGGCTGGCCAGAGGCTGCAGGCGGCTGTGGCGGCCGTGGCCATCAGCTGCAGGGCCGGCTGCGGCCTTCGTAGGAGGAAACAGCCGCAGTCGGGGGCAGCGTGTCTTGCCGGGTGGCCCCGGGCCACATGGAGGTTCGTTGGCGCCAAGGAAGGTAAGTGAGGCTTTTATATTTAGGGTGGGTGGGTGATTTATTTGTGTTTTGGGTGGGTGGTTGTACTTTTATTTAATTTTTATTTTATTTATTTCTTTATTTTATTTCTTTAAGTTATTTACGGGTCTGTGTGCGTGTTTATTTTTTTTTATTTATTTTTTTGGCCTTGCCCACAACGTCATGATGTCATGACGTTGGCTCCGCCCATGACGTCATGACGTCATGACATTGGCCACGCCCATGACGTCCATGACGTCATGGCGTGGTAGTAGAATTTTTGACATCCCATCACTGACTATGGAGGATGGCAGATGACAGAGGAGCCTGGCATGCTGTGGTCCATGGGGTTGCAAAGGGTCAGACTTTACTGGGTGACTGAACAACAACAATCTTTCCTTGAGGCCAAGGGAATACACCTAGAGCAGGAGTTCTCAAAGTTTTTAAGTGGGGGGGGGGGGGGTTGGGCCACGCTCCCTCAGATAGTTTGGGGGCTGGACAGCCATTTTGCTCTTCCTCTACCACATGGCATTTCCTGGTGTGGTGGAGGCAATGGGGGCCACATGAAATGGTGCCGTAGACCACAGGTTGAGAATCCCTGACCTAGAGAAGCAGAAAGCAACAGGCAGGATAATGGATGATGCCTTTGGGCAGCAAAAATTTTCACTACCACACCGTGGGTGGAGCCTGTGTTGTGGGTGGAACCTACATAATGGGTGGAGCCTACATCATGGGTGACTCTAATTGTGCCTGCCATATGGCCATGTATACATCTGCAAACACCGGCAGCACTGGCTCTTTGGCTGTAAATGGAGATGAGCACTGTACCCTAGAATTGGATATTACTGGCTTTTGAGCAAGGGAGACCTTTAACCACTTGTAGGGACAAAACCTGATGGGGCAGGGCAGGGAGGAGGGTGTGGCCATCCAATTTTGCTACCTTCCCCCCTGCCCAGAGACCACCCAATTTTACTACCCCCCTCCCCCCCGGGTGTGTGTGCGAACCTGTTGCTGCCCACCACTGCCTTTGGGGATATTAGAGTGGCATCCCATTCACATGATGATAGCTTTTCTGGATTCCCTTCATACCAACTACGGAATTTTCTCCAACAAAAACCTTCTTTAATGGAGGAACTTAAAAGGAAGAAGTTTGTTCACATGTGAACAAACAGATACAAATGCACAAAATGCTGACACAGAGGATGAGTCCATAAAAAAGAGGTTTCACACATGGTTCAGAACCTGAGTCTTCTAACTGCCCCACTTGCATTATATTCATTTGCTTGGACTTCCACTATTGATTTTGATCCTTTAGCCGTGCAAACTTGGCATGAAACCCATCTAAACAATAATAATAATACTCAAAAGGGAGACTTACTTTTTCTATGTCATTGAGAAGCTTATGTTTCTGCTTTATGAAATGCTTCTGAAATTTTGATTGTGGTACATAATTTATGAGCGATTTTACAACTACTTTCCCTGTAACTTATTTCCATTTTCACTTTTGTCTTGCATTTCTGGATATTTTTCTTTTTCTTTGCTTTCTTTTTAAAAAACCCACTTAACTTTCACAGGCTCTTGTTTTCTGAACAAACGGATCCCCCCCCCCCTGCTATGCAAGATCTAATAAGCAACAGAAAATATTTTTGCTAGGGATGCTCTTCTGATTGCTGCCACGTTGTGCAAAGAAAATAGATTTCCATCTCTCTCTCTCTCTTTTTCTTATTTTTTCCCCTAAAAAATGTGGGCAAATACACTGATTCAAAGAAATATCCCTAGCTGCTCAAGAGCAACTGAAAGGATTTTGTTCAAACTTTTCTTAATAGAAAGAATATTAACCCTGGGTTGAAGGCTGTTTTTGAGCACCTTTCCCCCCAAGTGAATGTTTTCTATGTCTAGGCATGTGCAAAAGTCTGACTATAAATAGTTTTGCAAGGTTAATCATAGCAGGGGGCAACAGAAGCATTGTGGAATACAGGTGAGATGTTTTCCCAGCAGTTCCATGCTCAGGAGACCATTGTGGTATCTTCTCAATTGATTATCATTTACTTGTTTGCTTCACTATTTGTAGGAGTAGAAATGTGCAGGGTATAAAGTTTATTACTGTGAATCAAAACGTATAGCAAAAAAAATGCCACATTTAGATATCAGGGATTTTTATATAAAATAATAAATAGCTATGGATTTATGTTGCCACAAAAGCAAAAAAATCCTTTCCCTTTATTGGATTCAAGCTCAGAAAGAAACTAGAATTTATTTATTTATTTATTAGTCACATTTGTATTGCTGCCCACTCGGAAAGTGGCTCTGGACAGCGTACAACAATTACATCATGAACTACATAAATCCCAGTTCTTTCCTAAAGGACAGCAACTCTGTCTGGAGTTGTAACTCGATTGGCAGGAGGTTCCATAGGACCGGAGCAGACACAGAGAAGGTCCTCTTTTTGGTGCTAGAGAGGCGAGCCTCTCTAGCAGATGGCACAATGAGAGAGCCTCCCCGGTCTGCTCTGATGGGATGGAGAGATATTATCTTGGTGATGCGGTCTCTTAAGTACCCTGGCCCACTACCCACTAACCAGCACCTTGAATTGAACCCGGAGGCATACTGGCAACCAGTGCAGCTCCCACAGCAATGGTGAGGCACAAGCATAATGCCCAGACCTCATCACGACCCGGGCAGCCGCATTCTGGACCAGTTGCAGCCTCTGAATGGCCACCAAGGGCAGCCCCATGTAGAGCACATTACAATAATCAAGTCTGAAGGTGACCAAAGTATGTGTGATCATGAGCAAGGAGTCCCAGTCTAGGAGCGGGCGTAACTGACATGAAGTTGTGCAACTGCCACCTGCTCATCAAGCAGGAGTTGTGAGTCCAGGAGGACCCCCAGATTATGCACCAGGTCTGTTTGGGGCAAGATAGCCCCATCCAGAACCAAAGATGGTAGCTCCCGAGATAATGCTGGGCCCCTAACCCATAGCCACTCAGTCTTGCTGGGATTCAGTTGAAGTCTGTTATCCCCCATCCAGACCCCAACAGCCTCCAGACACCTGTGTAGGAGTCCGAATGCATCGCTTGGATCACCATGGGCCGAGATATACAGCTGAGTATCATCTGCATACTAATGATACCTCACCCAATGGGGACAGATGAGCTCCCCCAACAGCTTCATGTAGATGTTAAATAGGAGAGGTGAGAGCACCAAGCCCTGAGGCACCCCATACTGGAGAGGCCTAGGGCTGGACATCCTATCCTCCAACTACACCAACTGGGTCCAGCCCCTCAGAAATGAGGCAAACCAGAATCACACAGTGCCCTGGATCCCCAATCTTCAGAGCCGTTCCAGAAGGATACCGTGGTTGAGAGGTCAAGAAGAGCAAGGACAGAGGGATGACCTCCATCCTGCTCCCACCAGAGATGATCCAACAGCATTACCAATGTAGTTTCAGTACCATATCTGGGCCTGAATCCTGACCGAAAGGGATCCAGATAATCTGCTTCAGCCAGAACTTCCTGCCACTGCCACACCACTGCCTTCTCCAAAACCTTCCCAAAAAGGGGGAAGTTGGATACCGGCCAATAGTTGGCCATTATTGTTGGGTTGTGCACTAGCTTCTTAAGGAGGGGGTGCACCAAAGCACCCCCTCCCGCAAAGATGTTTAACTATTGCTCTGAACCAATTACTTTTCACCGCCTTGGACACCTTGACCAACCAGGTGGGATATGGACCTAATGGGCAAGCAGTGGTGGAACAGATCCAAGGAGCTTATCCACTTCCTCAGGGACAACTGGGTAAAATCAATCCCAGATAACATGGCAACTCCAGACCCATAGTGTTCACGCCAGGGTCAAACTTTGAACAAATCTGAGTTATTTTCTCCACAAGATAATTAGCAAAGTCTTCAGCTGACCCGTGCCAACCAGGGCCAAGGCCCCCCTCTACCAAGTAATGACCTAGTCACCCAGAACAGAGTCACTGGGCGATTATCTGCAGAGGCAATAAGGGTGGTGAAATATTGCCATATCACCACCTCTGTTGCTACCAGGTAGGCTCTCATAGTGGCTCTACCCAGTGTCAAGTCAGAATCACTCTGAGTCTTCACCCAGTGGCACTCTCAGTGTCTCTTTGCCTATTTAAGCTCCCTCAAATCCTCCGTAAACATGGGGATGAGCAGGGCCCATGTTCACGGAGAGGCCGTAATGGCGCAATCATGTCCAAGGCCGCTGTCGCATCCCAATGCCAGAGGTTGGCGAGAACCTTAGGCAAATCATGTAGCCGATCCAGAGTTCACCCCAGTTCCCTTTGGAATCCTTCAGGATCCATCAGTTGCCGGGGGAGGGCCAATTTAACTGGCCCTGTTTCCCTATGATGAAACATCACCCCCAGAAAGTCCCGAGTCACCAGATAGAGATCTGACCATGGCACAGGTGTTATGTCTAGTCGCTGTAATTTCAGATCACTCTGCCGCCGCTCTGATAAGAAAACTAGATCCGGTGTGTGGCCACTGCTCCTGATCGGGCCCTGAATTACCTGAGTCAGGCCCATGGCTGCCATAGAAACCATGAACTCCCATGCTACCTTGAACCCAGCCCCCAATGAAGGCAAACTAAAGTCCCCCAGAACCATAAGTCCAAGGAACTCCAACACCAGCATTGTGACACCTCAAGGAGCTCAGGCAAGGAATCTGCTACACTACAAGGGGGCAGGTGTAGGAGCAAGATTCCCAACTGACCCTTAAGGCCCAATCGAAGGAGCAGGGGCTCACAACCCGGAACTTGCAGAGCTGTGGCTCTCGTGACTCCCAATGACTCTCTGGCTAAGGGAGGGGTCACTCTGGATCAGCTGCTCAGGAACCAGAGATGTAGCCGAGGGGCTGGAATGGAGGACAGATCTAAACATCAGTCCCGTATTCCCCAAGTGCGGCCCGCCCCTTGGCTCCCACAGTATCGCCCCATGCCCGTCACTACACCAATTTGAGCCCCAGGAACCCCACTATGGGACTGAAATTGTACAAATAATCTTAGATTGTCCAAATGCTAAACCCTTGTATCCTTTTCAGGGACACTCTTCCCTTTCCCCCTGTCTGTTGGAAGGAGTGATAAACCTTTGTACCTATCATTCTGAATGTTGCTTGTGACATTATGTGAAAATAAGGGGCTAGATGCAGTTGTTGATCCCACTTAGGGAAGACTCATTCAATAAATGAGACTTACGTCAGCAAGTCATATGCTGACATAATTCAGAGATCCAGATTCAGTAAAACACCGGATAATGATTGGATCGGATAACGCTAAAATTGCATAATGTTAAGTAATCTGGGGAGGAGAATTGGATCAAATAACGTTAAGGTCCTATGGGATGGATCGGATAACAACTACTAAAGCCTGTGCGGTTACAATGTATCTCTATGGAGCTTTAACGTTATCTGATCCATCCCATAGGATTTTAACATGGATCGGATAGCACTAAAAATCGGATAACACCAAGACTTGTGGAACCAAGTTTTAGCGTTATCCGATGTTTTACTGTATTTACCTTTCATTTTGGTTTCCATCAGTGAAGCCACTGGAAACTTGATGTTTTTGTATATTTTTCATATGCAAGTTGAACACAAATGAAGAGTTAAACCTGCAGAAGATATGAAAATCTCTCAGGCTCAATCTTGTTTTTCTGAGTCTCAATTCAATTCTTTTCCCCCACATCCCTGTTCCATATTTTGGCTTGTGCATAGCTCTCTCTCAAATAATAAAAAAAGGAATGTTAACACAAATTCCCAACATTCTCTATGATCAAATCAGATTTCTAAAAGTTGTGATGGACACTAATGGCCTAGATCAGGGGTTCCCAACCTAAGGCCCGTGGGCCAGATCAGTCAAGGAAATTCGAGAAACAAAATGGCCACCTCTTTGAAGCTGTTGGGACAAAATGACCACCCCATCATGCAGGCAGTGCAAAATGGCCATCTGGCCCTTGAAGCTGACTGAAAGAGCATGACCCGGCCCCTGGCTTGAAAAGGTTGGGAACCCCTGGCCTAGGTAATCTGAAGGGAAACAACCTGGTTCCTTTTTTTTTTCTTCGTGCATGCAGCTCAAATGAAATCATATCCACCAATCTGGTAAAATTTGGTAATTTTACCAGATTCATGGAACAGAAGTCTTAATGGTTCTATTAATGTTCCCAGAACAACCCCCGCTCTTTCAAGCAAAAACTTTAGTCAAACTCTCAACCTCTCTAGCTACATAATCACATTATTTGCACGACCACGACCACCATCATCACCATTACCACTATCATAATCAACACTGGCACAATACTTTCAAGTGCTCTACCTACATAATCTCACTAAATGAGTATTACTTGCTTAAATACCACTAAATGGTAAGTCAGTATTTCTTATCCTAGAGTCTAGGAGTCTAGGGATGACAATTGATTTACTAGATTGAGGGATTCATTTATGACAACTCTCGGCTAAAAGTGGTCTGTTTGTTTACTTTTTCACTCTTCCATTAGAAAGGGTGCAGTTCATGTGCATCTTACCAGTGTACTTGCATCTGTGTATGTAAGGGAGGGAGACAAAGAGAAACACAGAGAGAAGTAAATAAATACGAAACTGAGTTTCCTATCGCCTGCTGAGCTTTGGCAGAAATTTGCAGCAGTTCATGATATATTAAACTGTATCTACTCAATCTATGCTAACACTTCATTTGGTCCTAATTAGGCGACATTTCCATACATGTTTTGTTGACATTGTTATGCTCCCCCTTTCTGAAAGTTTATTTCAGTTAACTTTCCAGCTTCTTCATCAATAGGTAATATTGTTATAGCTCACAGATATGTCTCACACAAAGCAGTGTGGTTCCCTCTGACACAGAGACAGACACACTGACACAAACAGACATGCATGCACGCATGCACACACACATGCATGCAAGACATTGCACAGACTTATGTATCTCTCACTGCTTGCTCCGGTCAAATAAAATTCCCCTCAGTTTGTATTGTAATCATTCCTACTAATCTTTTCCCTCCTCCTTACTCACTTCTTCCCTCTTATCTGCTTGCCAGATCATTACTCTAGTTAAACTTCCATGTAGACAAACCCACTGTTTTCAGGTTGCAAAGATTTAAAATATGCAGAAAATAAATGCAGATAAACAGTAAACCCAAGGAGACAAATAAGATGGATTCCTTGCAAAGGAGCTAGTGTGAAAATTGGTGAATGACAAGAAGCAAAAAATGTGAAGAAGCAAAGCCCTGGAAGGCATCAACCAATTTGTGCCAGCAGCTATATTTAGGTAATAATTGACCTCACATTATGACCTTCTTCTTGGCCTCCTACTGTTATTACAATAATTTATCTTCTGTAGCTGCAGTTTCTCTCAGTCTGAGACAGTGTCCATGAAGTATGTATATTGTTACTTCCCTGCCTTCTTTTCAGTTTTTTTAAAATCACCAATAGCTGTCGTCGTCGTCGTCGTCATCGTCGGCTGCTACTCAGATCCAAGTATATATTTTTTTCCCTGAAAATCTACATCTACATGAAACTGCTGGGTGAAATCATCCGTTCCCATGGGGTGAGGTATCTTCAATATGCAGATGATACTCAACTGTATATCTCGGCCCATGGGGACCCAAGCGATGCAGTGGAAGTCCTCTCCAGGTGCCTGGAGGCTGTGAGGGTCTGGCTGGGGGACAACGGGCTACAGCTGAATCCTGACAAGACTGAGTGGTTGTGGGTCAGGGTCCCTGTATTATCTCAGGAGGTACCATCTTTGGTTCTGGATGGGGCAGTGTTGCCCCAAACAGACCCGGTGCGTAATCTGGGGGTCCTCTTGGACTCATGACTACTGCTCAAAGAGCAGGTGGCAGTCGTGGCCAGGAGGGCTTTTGCACAACTTCATGTAATACACCAGTTACACCCGCTCCTAGACCGGGACTCCTTGCTCATGATCACACATGCTTTGGTGACCTCCAGACTTGATTATTGTAATGCACTCTACATGGGGCTTCCCTTAGTGACCATTCGGAGGCTGCAACTGGTCCAGAATACGGCTGCCCAGGTCGTGATGGGGTGTGGGCATTATGCTCATGCCTCACCATTGCTGCGAGAGCTGCACTGGTTGCCAGTATGCCTCCGGGTGCAATCCAAGGTGCTGGTTATTACCTTTAAAGCCCTATATGGTAGTGGGACAGGATACCTAAGAGACTGCATCGCCTTAAGGACATCTGTCTGTCCCACCAGAGCAGACAGGAAAGGTGCATTGGTTGTACCATCAGCTAGAGAGGTGCAGGTGTATTTCACCTGCTGTGGTCAAATGGTCCCCTGAAAGTGATGTCTCTCAAAAGTGGCCACAGTAAGTTTGCCACATCCTTCTCCATGCCTCTCTGTCCCTAGATAGTGGGGAGAAGAAACTGCCCCCTGAACACTTTGAGTGCAACATCTCTCTAACTCAGCAACTAAGAGAAAACCACATTTCTCTCTATGGCTCAGCAATTTGTACAAGACAACCCTGTGTTGTGTTGTGCAAGAACCTTCTTACTTTGGCAAATGATGCAGAAAATATACTGCAAGGTTTAAACTTTTAATGCCATTTAATTCCCCCTCCCCAATTTTTACTCTTCCAAGAGCTACTCATCAACAGTAGGGGAAGGAGCTGTTTGCAGTGTTCTTTGCCCAGAATATATGTATATTATCTTCACCTACTGTGGCATATCTGCAGCCATGCTTGTTAGCCGACTCTAGCCTCCCATTAACTGAATCCCTGGTGGAAAGCCGCTTCCCTACATTATATTGTAATGCTCTTGTTAATGATAAATTGATGAAGAGCTGCTTTTTTAGATTAGGTGAGTGGTCCTTTGATAATGGGGTTGGAATCAGGCCAGGGGTTTTACACTACTTTGCCTGGAGGGTGAGAATCAACTAAAATATTCCTTTCTTGTGTTCTGTTAGAAAGTGAGACAGTCAAAGAATTTCATCTTTTTAAAAATTTTAACAGAGCTGTTTCAAATCTGGCTTAGATGGTTGATATTTTTAGATGCTGTCTTTATCTTATCCTGTATGTCTAATTAATTATTCATAGGAGGTATTTCTCAATTAGTGAACTCAGCACCTTTTAGAGGAAATTGTTCTCACAAGATGTCTGAATTGCCTGCCTTTATAACAACTGACCAAAGGTGCTTTTAAAAAAGATTTCCAAATTATGAGCAATTGGTACCCTCTTACAGTTTTATGCACAGCATCACTGTAACCCAACATGCTAGAATATCTTCACTTAGAAATAGATCAACCACATCTTTTTGTTTTTTTCCTTTGGGCAAGTTGAGTTTTAAGAAGTCACCCTTGCACTTAGCAACACATGGAGTGTCATAGAGGAAGATGTATGAGAAAGAAGTTAAGCAGCACGTGTTCTACATAGGCAGTGATACAGAATAAGCAGGATGTATAGAAGGGAGCTGCTTCCATCAGGAATGTTATTGCTCTTCTATGTAAAATGACATGGGTTTTTTTGAGTGCATTGCCTCAAAATACCTACTCTGGATGACATGTTTGACTGCAATCCTATGTTATTCCCCTTGCTACTTATATGTAGGCAACTGAGAGCTTGGAAATGATTACTGTACTTACAAATAATATAACTAGTTATTTCTAAAAATAATAGAAGAACCATATTATATTTTTAACATTATTTAATGAGTAGCTTCAGGTACATTTGGGAGAAGACAAATAAATTTCTAGCTACTTTCAAACAGTATTTGAAATCATTTGTAGAGGCATTTTGAACAAATAATAATAATAATTCAAATTTATGCCATCCTTTTGTCAATGATAAATGGCAAGAGAAACGTTTTTGTTATTCCTTTTGAATTTTTAAATGTGTTTTCAAAGTACAATATCAGGATTGGCTGCTAGAGGGAACTAGAGAATATTTCTATGTCTTTTTCTGATCATATTACTACAACACATTATTTTACTTTTGTGTCTAGATCAAACTTTGGATTGCCAAAATGAAGCCACTTTCTTGGCTTTGTTGGTGAGTTAATTCCTCCATTCTTTTGGCTTGATCTGGTGTGAGAAAGATCAGTCAGCATTGCCCAGGGTATGCCCGATTGTATCCACAATCTTTGAGGAGGCTCATACAGCATGTTAATAAACTGCTATACAACAACTTCCTTTTATGAGTGGGGCAGTGATAACAATAACGGCAACATCAATGCCCACGATAATAAACAAGCCAATAGATTTTTAATAATAATAATAATAATAATAATAATAATAATAATAATAATAATAATAATAATAATAATAATAATAATAATAATAATAATAATAATAATAATAATAATAATAATAATAATAATAATAATAGAGTTAGATCTGTTCAATGTGCCCATTTTCTACATTTAGAGTTGCAGTTAAGATGTCTTGTGCATAGAGTTTAGTTGGGCTCATTGGGCAGTCTCTTAGAGATCAGGAAAGAGGCAATTCTAATGATCCATTCCAGTCTTCACCCCACCAAATACTAGCTGTTCTTTTGATTCTCTGGAAAAAAATTCTGGTGAAAGACTTCTATCTTTTCCACATTTTGGTCTTTTCTGTGAGTGGGAGGAGTCTTCTTTCTGCAGCAAAGTATGTCTTCTGAATCTATCCCCAAAAACTGTTATTTCTTAAAGTTGGGAGAGTAGTGTCTATATGAGAGAATGAAAACCTTGCTTTCTTGAGGAGCATTCATAAATCTGATAACAGGGGGACAAAGCAGATAAGATATGGAAAAGCAAGGGTAATAAACAACAGAGAAGCTCATTGAACAAGGAAAACATATCAATTCATTCTACAACCTGTATATTTTAAAAAATGGTCACATCTGACTTAAAGACTGCCTGGCATTTCTGCATTTGGATAACGCCTATGTAACCCACTATGGAGGAAACATGGATACACTACAGTTGTACCCATGTACAATTGTGCATTTAATTTTTCATTTTAATCAAAAGGGAACTGATCTCCATGTCCCCAGGAACAATAGATTTAACTACTAGCCATGCTCTAAGCTCACCTGTTTTGTAGGCATGCTTAGAACCACAGCAGTTCCACAGAAATACAATTCCCAAGGTTCCTTGCTTTGAATTTTAAATTGTATTCTTCTACTTGCTTTTGGTGGGTAGACACATTTGTGAGGGAAAGAGCTGCATTGCTTGAATATAAACCTGCTTAAGTGGGAAATGGTATTTTTCTTGGCAACAACGATTCGACCAAAATGCATTAGAACATGTTTTTCAGCAGGCCTGGCCTTGCAAACATTAACTGCCATTACAAGGGGGAAGGTTCAAATATATAAATATTAGGTCTAGACCTCACAAAAAGCAAGAATTGAAAGGCCTAAGAGACACATTCCTTGAGCTGATATTTGTTTCAAACCATAGAAAAAGCCATGTCTGACTCCAAGTGCTTGTTAAGGGTGTATTTTCTTTCAAGTTAGAGGGGAAAAGATGTCAACTGTTTACCATAAATCTATCTCTACATTTGAATGTATAAATGATACTGTTACTTTACTTTGAGTAAGTTTCTCACTGACAGGTATGTTCGGAAAACATCTTTCACGAAAACTGAAATGTTGATATAAATATCTGAAGAAAAATACTAATCACAGAATACATTGAACAGACTTACTGATCTTGTATACCTGGAAAAAGATTTTCAAACAGACTTTGTCAGCTCAGCCTTGGCATTCCTTGTCAAACAAAAGCATGCCTAAAGACACATTTCAGAAGCAGACAATGCAGCATTTGCTAGCCTGCAGAAAATCGAAAAGGATCAGGGAGACGGAGAACAAACGGAATAGGTAAGCAATAAGAAATGGAACACAGTTCTAACGGGCTGTTTCGGAGAGCCAAAGATGCTTAAAGAAGCCCACATCAATAATTAAGCATGAGTAAGTAAAATTCCAGTATACTTTTTGCTGGTATTATTGTCTTAAGATTTGTAATAGAGAAATGAAATTATTGATTCAGTATCAGCAAGGAAAAAAGTGGAAGAAAACAAGGAAGGAAAGAGCTCAACAACTGGAGTTACAGTGAGGCACGAAAAAAAGTTACTTTATGGACTACAGCTTCCACAATCCACGGTTATCATGGCTTTCAGCATTCCCCCAAGCTCCCTCTGTCTCTGTCTCTCTCTCTCTCACACACAGATGTGCTGCTCAAAATGTTAGCCTGGGCTGTCAAACTTTTGCGGTGTAAAAGGGCCCCACGTTTGAATCACCATCTGCCTCTCTCGCCTGAAAATTCAGGTCAGGATGCTGTTAACAGAATTGACAGCAGCTATCTGATTAAAAGTAAAACACTCTCTTAAGAAGAAGGGAATTCATTTTTTTTTCACCGCCATGTCACATTTGCCCCATTCATGTCTCTGACGTCATGTCACACCCTACTCTGATCTGATGCTACATAACACAACATGACATAACTTACAGTTCATAACTTAAAGTGTATCCATTTTAAGGCTGTTCTTCCTCCCCCATCCACCCTGCCAATGTCCTATTCAGCATGCTACACTTACAGCTCACGGTTAATTGGGGTGGCACTCAAAACTTGAATTCAGTATCTAAATCCATTTTTCATAGGCCATTAGGATGGGAAATGGAGGTCACCTTAGATTTCTTTTACACCTGTATGGATAATTCCGCTGCACTGAAAAAGCCAATGATGCTAAACAACAGCAACAGGAGAAATGAAGGAAGATTGAGACAGAAATTGACAGATGGAGCCAAACCTAAAACCATATGTAAACTATTAGCAGAGTTACACAGAAAGAGCCCCCTCAAAGATTGTGGTATTTTTGAACCACAATTGGGTGTGCCCTGGTAACAGCAACCTTGTGTTGCCAGCTAATATTTCTCACACACTAGGTCAGGAGAAAGAAACTACGGAATGAGCTCCTCAACGGTGGCTTTGTTTGGCCTAGACATGGAAGAAGAAGCAGCTTATGAAAACGTCTTGAACATAAACACTAAACATAATGTTTAGGTAACACTACATAAAATTAACATTCATGTACCATTAAAATGCATTTTGAATTTTGTATAAAGTAAAATGCAGTGGTTTGGCAGTGAGTGTGTAGTAAGACAGCCATAATGCTGATAATATAATATTATGTACCAACACTTAGCTAGGTCTGGGCTCCTTCATCAGTTTCTCATTCCCTCCTTCATTATTGTTGTGACTCATCTCTATTATTGTACATGGGGTTTAATCCAGACAGTATTTTAACTGGCCAATATCCTGTGAGGAATTACTATATATGAGGAAGAAAACCTGTGATGTAAAACAACTGGAGTCACTTGTCCAAATTTAGCTCCATATATTCTAATCTGCAACAGAATCCAATATTTTATTGGATTTATATTTCGTTATATTTGGCCCCCAGCACCAAATCAACTGGCCTGCACCCTCGCTCCAGCTGGAATCGGCCGTGGACTAATTTACGGCTGTTGCAAATGCATTTATGACAGCTGGGGACTCATTTACAGCTATTGTAAGCCACCAGTCCAGCCCGCCAATTATCTGAGGGAGCGTGACCCCACCCCAGACTTCAAAAGGTTGGGAACCCCTGGGATAGAGTGATGGATCAGGGCTTGAATCTTCACTTGGTCATGGAAACTCTCTAGAAAAGTGGAATTGGTAAAACTATTGAATGTATATTTTTGGAATCTGGTTATTCATTTCTTAGTTAGAAGCAATTAAATTGGCCCCTTCGCAAATCAGTACTTAATAAAAATGAGTTTAAATCAGGGACTGTGGTAGCTCAAGTAGTTAAGACGCTGAACTTGATGACTGGAAGGTCGGCAGGTCAGCAATTTGAAACCCAAATATTACACGATGGAGTGAGCTCCCGTCTCTGTCCCAACTCCTGCCAACCTAGCAATTCAAAAGCAAGAAATTGCAAGTAGATAAATAGGTACCACTTTGATGGGAAGGTAACAGCATTCCATGCACTCCGGTGTTGAGACATGCCTGCCACATGTCTACAGAAATGTTTGCAGACACGGACAGCACTGGCTCTTCAGCTGTAAACAGAGATGAGCACTGAACCCTAGAGTCGGATATGACTGGCTTTTGAGCAAGGGTGAGCTTTACCTTTACCTAGGGAAAAATGTTACATTTCAGTTGGTTATTTACAATCATAAGAATTTAAAAAACTGGGAGAAATGTAGTAGACATGCTCCCATTCAGCAGCAGAGTTTAAGAGAGGAGCAGAGAGAGAATTTCATGCTGCCTACTTCTCTGGACACATACTGACAACAACTAACAAACCAAGAGGAATGCAGTATACAAATAGCAAACAGCTAGAGAAGTGATGGAAGTTTGTGGGTTTCCCTCAAGAGGCAGAGGTGGGGCGGGGGGGGGGAGAACTCTGCCAATTGAAAGCCCCTCCCATGTATACTCGGTGCTAATAAGCATGCAAGCCTGTCACTATCCCAACAAAAAACTCTTCTTAAATATCTCATTTACCTAGAAATATGTGTTTGTTGCTGAATGAATGACATGATGATAGCAAGGGATGAAAGAGAGCAAATTGACTTCAATTTGCTACAAGGATATTCTAAATGTAGAATGAAAATACACATTTCTGATCATCATTTTTATACTCTGCATGTTTGGTTTAGTAAATAGTTGCCTTAAAGATGCTTTTCTCTGCTACTCTCATTGATGAAACAGTTTCAGTATGAAAAGTTTGAGGCAAAAATAACATTTGTTTGCCAACAAATATAAATCATGTGAAAGTGCCTTGAATCAGAACAATAGGTCATCTAGCTCAATATACCCAAATGAAAGGCATGCATTAGCAAATTTTTGAACGTTTAGGCAGCGATGGGATGTAACAGGGTCTCACCAGTTTGCCAGAACCGGTAGTAACTTTTCCCAGTGTCCCGGAGAACCGGTAGCAGGTTTTGGGGGGAACTGCCTTCGAGGCTTACCTTTTCACTGGTTCCCCCAATGCGCATGTGTGCCAAGCACTTAATGTGCATGCTGTTCCAAGTGCTGTTCCAATTGGAGAACCCTTAAGGATGTATAGCTGTTTTACATTTACATTAAAGCATATTATACTAGACAACTGGTTAGGCAAAGACTTCGTACCTAACTTCTTTAACTGTTGAAAAGTTGGAATGTGCCAAAATGAAGCCATCTTGTGGTGAGTTCATTCTGTAGTTCCTTCCATCTGACCTAGTGTGAGAAATATTAGCCAGAATAAGCTTTAAGCTCTGGTTTAAAAGCTCTGGTTGATTTGTGTTTGGGGTGGCTGGCTGACTGTATTTTAACGTGTTTTTTATTTTACTTACTTATTTATTTATTTAATTTATTTATTTACGGGTTTGTGTTGTGGTTGGGTGGGTGGGTGAGTTGAGGGGTGTGTGTGTGCTCATGTGTGAATGAGTGCTTATTTTTATTTATTTATTTATTTATTATTTTGTTATTATTATTTTTCTTTGATCCCACCCATGACATCATGATGTTAGCTCCGCCCACACTGTGATGACATCACGGTGGGGTAGTAAAATTTTTGACATCCCACCACTGCGTTTAGGATTTTCACTTGTTTGCACTAGATAAAAATCTTTTTCACAATTGCCACCTGAAGCATATGCCCTCTCCATCCAATATGGAGATAGTGGTGATTTAGGTATAGCTTTAGTCAAAGCAGGAATGAGCAATTTCTTGAACAACATCTTCCTCTTTTAACCCATAGATAGATTGCATATGATAAAGACGTTCTAGATTAATTTGTAATAATAATTGTGTACTGTTAAGTCAATTTTGACTTATGGAGATCCTTTTCAGGGTTTTCTAGGTAAAGAATATACAAAAGTTGTTTACCATTCCCTTCTTCTGAGGGGTCCCTGAGGACTATGCCCACACGGGTTGGGTGTTCTGGGACGTTCAGTGGGGAATCAAACTCCCAATTTCTGGTTCCACACCCAGATACCTTTCTCACTGAGTTATCCAGCCAGCCTAGATTCATTTAACACATCCCAAAAGGGTGCTAAATAGATCTGCATGTTAGAAACAAAACACTTCCTTTCATTTACAGCAGGAGTTCTCAATGTTTTAAAATCTGGGGGCAGGTCATGCTCCTTCACAGGGGTGTGCTGGGCACCCATGGGAGGGCACTGGACAGGGGTGGGGGGCAGTGACCAAGGAATGGGGGAGAAGGCTGCCCCCGGGAACCGCTTAGTCACTGCCCCTCATTTGCTCCGCCCAGCGCACAGCACTTTAGAATAAACCATTGCTCCAAGCTGAAGGAGGGAGCTTAGAGCAAAGGCTTAATCTAAAGTGCTGTGCCGGGCGGATAAAATAATAATAAAATTATTATTTGCGCTCTAGGGTGCCAGAGACGAGGGCGCACCAGGATGAATCCTGCTGTCCCAGTGGCCTAGCCCATGCCTACTCCCTCAGACAGCTTCGGGGGGTGGATGGCCATTTTGCCTTTCCTCCACCACATGGGACTTGTGGGTGTGGTGGAGGCAGTGGGGGGGCATATTAAATGGTACCGTGGGCCACATTCAGACTGTTGAGAATCCCTGCTTTACAGTGTTGAATTTACCCCCAAACAACCAATTAACCATTATAGGAGTGCTCAGCTATTGGCTAAATCCGAAAGAACATATTCATAGACAAAATTTTCATCAACTGAAAGTATTTATTAATGGAACACCATGTACAGCAATACTTGAGATATTTCTCTCTCTCTCTGTAACAGAATAGGGGTGCTCCAAGTATCCAAACTTTCAAGGATTAAATCTATTTTGATGTGATAAAACCCAAGAAACCACAGCAATCAGCGTCATTCAGCTCTCAGTTACTTCATTCAGCCTTTCTCATCTTTCTGGTAGTTATTGGCTGAGTCTAAGATTTCTGATGCTCTCGTGTTTAAAGGTGCAAGCGGGTGAAGGAAAAGAGGCAACAGATTTTGTTTGCCCTTTCTACTGAGTGTCTTGTAGTTTTTGTGCAGCTGCCGTTCCTTTCAAATTTGTTTTATCAGAAGTTCATCCCTAGAGAGCTTTGCTAGAAAGAAGGAGGGAGAAGGCGCATGTAAAGGGTTGGTGACATGAAGAAAGTGGAAGGAAGGAAGAACGAACGGGAGAAAGGAGACAAGTTATAAGCACTGAAAAGGGAATCAGATTGTCTGTATCCAAATGCTGTCAGCCATGTCATTCTTGTTAGACACAAGATCCCAAAGAAATTGTGAGAAGTACTTTGGATTCTGTGGGTTTTAAGAGCACCTTTTATTTCTCACCATTTCTGCCTAGAGTTGTTGCCAACATCAGACATCTTCCTTTTTTGTCTTGCCTGGGAACCCTCATTTCCCATGGTTTACACATCTGCTTTTGTCATATTTCTCACTCTGACATTCATCCAGTAGTAGAAGAAGTCACGTTTAGGCAAATTATATGCCTATAAAAACTACTGCTTTCATTTTTGAAAGGAAGAAACTTTTACTCAAGTTTAAAGGTAAAGGTAGCTCAAAAGCCAGTCATATCTGACTCTAGGGTTCAGTGCTCATCTCTGTTTCAAAGCCGAAGAGCCAGTGCTGTCTGCTTCTGCAGACGTTTCCGTGGTCATGTGGCAGGTATGACTAGACACCGGAGCATACCGAACTCATGGAACTCAAGGATAGCCAAAGACATTTTCCTGTCTGAAGCATAAGTTTTTTGGGGGGGAAATAGAAGAAGAAATTGCAAGAATTATGAAGATGCGGCTTGAGTTGGGGTCAAGTATAGTTTTACTGACTGACGTTGACAGTATAAAAGTGGATGAAGATAAAAAAGAGTTAATATCTGTAATGTTAACGTCAGCCAGGCAATGTATTGCAAGAAACTGGAAAAATGATGTGGTTTTAAAGATTGAGGATTGGTATAAGGAAATGTGGGAACTTGCACTAAAGGATAAGCTAACGTGGGAATTAAATGTTAAAAAAGGTATAGTGCAAGAAAATAGATTTTGGAAAATTTGGCAACCATTTGTGGAAGCTACATTAGGTAGGAGTGGTGGAACAATGCCAGTACCGGATCAAATGAGTTTTAGGAAATAAAGAAGATTGATATGGTATACCGCAATCCTCCCGGAAATGTATATATCCCAGAGGTGTGTATTTTAAGTTAGTTTTTTTATTACATATTGTATGTATTTTTTGTATTGAGTTTATTATTGCGTTCTTTTTAAAATGTGAGAAAACATTGCTGGTGTTTGTAGTGTAATGTTTGTATTTTTATTTGAAAATCTAATAAAAAATTATTTTAAAAAGTTGAAATTATCCCCACCCCACCCACCTGAAGTGGACAGTAACTGAAACCAGACAAGTTATTTTGACCCCTTGGTCTGGGACAGATGTGCTGCAGTCGCTTCCTAAATGAAGGAAGCTGGACCTGGACGTATTTTCCTAACTCTGTTTTCCAACTTCAACACCCTTTCCATTACAGCTTCTTCCTGTTCAGCCTCCTTGGCTACATTCTCCTGCTGCCTTTCTTCCCTACCCACTCAGGAAGGATTCTTCTCATAAGGCCCTGGCTCACAGTACTCCTACATGTTTCCCTGTGATAACTGCCACAGAAAATTATGCTCCAGTGGCACATATTTGCAAACCTTAGGGAGTGTTCACTCATTCACTGCTTGAAATCCTTTCTCAACATGGCCAGATTCCTACAAAGACATGAATATGCCATTTGCTCTGTCATACAATCCCATGTTAAAGACCATGTTCCTTCTCGTCATTCAACAAATTTCGTTGCCAAGGCTGTGTGGCCTAAGCCAATCTTAACCCTTTCTGACCAATCTTATCTGTTATGACTGTCTCAGCCATAAAGAAAGCTTTTACACGACCAAGATCAATTTTAGTCTTCTTCATAGCTGGGAAAACCTTTAAATCTGGATTAGATAATAAACAGGACTTTCCCTCCCTTCCATGTCCTCAAAGACGCATTTTACAGTTTACTTATCTCTGACCAGACAGACAGACAAAAACAATTGTTTAAGCTGTTTTTGCCAGATTTGATGCATATTGATGCTTTGAACTATCATTTGCACCTCAATTTAGTATCTATGTTTGTTTCATACACAACTATGTGACTATGTTACCATAGCTGGTAATTAATAAGGCAGGTGGCCAGACATCCCGCTACAGTAATGGAGTAGACCGTACATCCAGCAACTCAACACTGAGTGTTGGGTGGGAGTAAATAATCTGACTCCCTAAAGGGACCAATGGCTTTGGGCGGATGAGCCCCTTTAGGTGGGGTAATGGTCCCCTCAGTGTCGGAAATGACACTGTAAACCATCATATTGGACCCAACAGCAAAATGGGCAGAGGAGGAACCACTTCACTATTCTGATTTCCAACAGTTATAGAGGTGGAAGTCCATTGCAGTCCTGGTGTTAAATCCTGCATGTCTCATTTCAAATGTGCTGCAGGAGATGGCACCAATATCCATTACAGACTCAAAAAACACACAGACATCAATCTAATCATGATACTGGGCACCTTTCCCTGCACACCCATAAAACTGATCCTGTATCTTTCCATCTCTGGCAGGAAAAAAAATGCGATAATGACAAATTAAATTATGAAAACTTTTCTGCTCTTTTGTTATTCCCAACATCTGCTGCTTGTAGCAGACACCTCACAGTGCATTATTGTCAGGCCAGCCCTGGTTTTGTACCTCCATTGCCTTGGCCCTGAAGACCAAAAGATTTTTATGTACCGATTTTGCACAAGACACCACAATGAATGATGCTTTGGGTTTAAAATTGTAACTCACTCTTGAAAGTTCTATCATAATGTTTTACATTCTGTTCATGTTCCCAGTCCCTGCCCATCCCCCGGAACCCATTGACTGCTCTGTAGTTACTCTGCATGAACTTCACACAGTGAGCATTTGCTGTGTTTGCAGAGAACATATTCAGCTATCAAGATGCTATGAAGACAAAAGGTCTAAACATTGTTGAGAAAACCCTGATGACAAAGGACCATAATTTCCAGGCAGGTGGGAAGTACTAAACTGTCATCTACCAAGCTGGTTGTCTCAGACCAGGTAAAAATATATGATGGTTAGATGGAAAATAAAAAAGGAAAGTACTTGCTCCTTTCACTTTTTAAATAATCTTAAAGCTGACTATGTCAGTACTAAGAATGTGAAAATTTAACCACAATGTGACCTCACAGGGGTGTTCAAGAAAGGCTAGAAAAAGAGACAGTTGAAAGTGTCAAAGATTTTCACAGGCGAGGATGCAATTTATAGTGCTGAGCAACTTTCTCCAAAATCTCCAAAATGGCTGAAACCCATTATTCCTCTCTTTGATTAGTACAAATTTTTAGACAGGAGATGAAGATGATTTTAGGAAATTGACTCACCCTGTCCTGTTTTCTCATGTTTCTCCTTTACTACACCAAAGAAGATTTGAGGAATCTTTCAATTTTATCAACTATTTCCCTGTCTGCCTTTTTTTGTTTTGTTCTGTGCTTTCCCTAAGACAGATATGTGTGAGCTTTTGAGACTGGATTTAGGATTTTCTTAATTCTTTAAAAGCAGTAATATAACATATGGTTTCTTATTGCTAAAAAAGCAGCCAAATAATTGACTGCACAGAGATTTAGTCATTGTTTGAATGAACTAATAAACAACTAATTTTTTTGTTCATAAGTAACCAACAATATATAAAAGTCAACAACAATATAATTGCAATACTGTACACAAGTCTTAGGTCACCACCAGCTGGCTTGGGGAAAATTCAGTGGGTGCTGGGGGGAGGGCATAATTCAGAGATCCTAACTCCAATCTTCATCAAACATGGAGAGGTCTGAGAGATGGGTCAGGAGAAAATATCTCCAATTTTGGCGTGATTAGGTGCCTCACTCATCACTCATTGAATGTTCCCTAAAATAGCTGCTGATTGTCCAAGACTTTTGTACAGTATTGTGTGTAGAATCAACATATAACACACACAATATCACATAGCTTCAGCTCCTAAGTCTTCTGATACATAATGCATATTTACTGCCAAGGTGAATTTTGCTAATTGGTTAGTAATGTGATTAGTACCTATATTCTTTTATTATAACAGACAAACCAAATAAATGGAAAGTTAGGAAAGGAAACTCAAATTTCCCAGTAAGTTACTAATAATCATTCTTCAATATTTGTTTTAAAAGCAAGCCATTATGGGTTGCCTTGTATTCTTTTTGATAAAGTATGTGTTTCAAAAGATTATTGTTATGATAAGACAAGAGACCCCGTGTGTTGTATTGGACAGAGTGACAGACTAGATCTCAGGAGGCCTGGGTTTGAATCCTTAGCCAGCCATGGAATGAGGATGTGTAACTGGTAAAGCCTTAAATATACTTACCTTGAAATTCCTGTTAGGATTGTTCTAAATCAGTTTCGACCTGACAGCAGGTAACAACAGCAATAATAAGACAAAGATGATGTAGGAATAAAACAATAGGTAAGGAAGCTCACTTGTAAACTTGGTTGTGGTCATTTGAGAAAAAAACTTGATTAAATATGTGAATGTCCAGGTACATGCCTGCTAGAGGTGAATGATTTTCTTGACAGAGACAGCCTGCCTGTTCACATTTGTGGGGCCCGTTCATGCACTGATGAAACTGATATTTTTCTTGTTATCCAGACAATACAAGACTCAAATGGGTATTGGCAGTGACAAAGGGTGACCAAAAACTTCCACCAAAGGTGTTTTTGTTTGTTTTGCTTCGTAAGTTCTAGTGGCAAAAGCTTCTTGACCAGAAGCTTTCAATGTTAGTACTAATCCACAGACAGTCAAGAAAACCGGGCACCAAGCAGTACCAGCTGGCATAAGGGGGTTGAGAGAACGAATACTCCACCTGGGTGAGCCCTTGAAAGACACAGCAAGCAGCTACATCTTTTTTCTATTGAGCAAAGAAGCTTTCTTTCCCCTACACCAAATACTGAGCAAAGAATGAAGCTTCCTAATGCATTATCCTATTCCTGCTGAGTTGGTTTCAGCATGTCATTTATTATTTCTTCTTAGAAGTAACTTCTGAGGCTCAACTTAAAAACAGAGTTGCTCTACTCAGACTTTAAATAATGTGGGACTGGACGTACAGTGATTTGGAACCAGAGGATATAGATTGAAATCCTAGCATGGGTAGCCTAGTTGTTACCTGCCATGGTGCACATCTGGATCAGGCTGCCACGCCAGCTACTTGTCCATTCATTTCACAAGAACACAAGAAAAACCCTACTAGATCAGACCTACTGTTCACACAATGGACCCCTCCCCCCCCCCCAAAAAAAATCCTCATTTAGTCATGCACACATCAAGTGTAAACCCCTGTAATCCAGATCAGGAACACATCAGGAGGAAAAGGATTAAATCTCCCCATGCAAAGACGCCCTTCTCTTTTGAGTCATCCATACTCACTCTTAAGTATGAAACAAAGATGCTGTGGCGAGTTGCTATTTTTATAGTAATATTTAGCTTGGTTTGGACGGCTGTAAACTCTCAGGAAAAGTTGATGGTTGCGAGGGAACTCTTTTCTACAGGTGTGGTGTTGAAGTGCCAAAGATATTTCCAGTGAAAACTTTATGTCTTTGATGCTATATGAATGAGGTGATCCTTGGTGGAGGTTCACCTATCTGTCTGTCTATTATACATCTGTTCTGCATTTCCACTGCTAGGTACTCAGGAATTTCTCTCCGCTAAACTTTCTTGTCTATTCACAGAAATCACAAAACTGAATACTTCCACTGCTTCTTTGCAGAGGGGCAGAGGAAGTGAAATTAAAACTGTGACTCTGCTAAACCATCAATGATGCACTGAACCGCTTTGTTTAAAAATGTAAAAATTATTTTTCTTTGCCTTTTTGTTAAATGCTAATTGAATCTGTGATTACGAGCAGTTTTTGTTGATTGGCACTTCACACAAGGTAAATTTTGAAAAATTAAATGTAATCTAATGATTCAGCTCATAAGAGATTGTCTAGCAGAGTAAAAAAATCACTTTGCCAATATGTTTCTTTAAACCACTTGATGATACTGGAAATAGGGTTACCAAAGATGAGTGTGATATTTGGACATGAGGACCACACCAAATGGCATATTGTTCTACTCCCTGACTTCAACTGACCCTATTTAGACTGCATGAAAAGGGCCAGGGTGGTCATACCCATAGAATTATTTCACGAAAACAGTATTTGCTGTGGTTATTTTGCTGTATATAGAAGCATCCCCCGCTGGGTGAGAACATTGTTGGGGTGTGGGGGCTTGAGCAGTCTAACTAAGCAGTGTTGCCCATCTCTGTCAATGATGTTAGGCTAGGACTAAAACTCACTAAAGTGTCCTCTGTCAGATCCCTTGGGCCAGATGAAAGCGGAGGGCACACATCATGGTCTGCCTAGCCAATGGGTGATGTGATATTCAAATGGCTAGGAAAACCACATGCAAGTGGACTTGATTTCTCAAGTCCATTTGCATGTGCAGAATGTTGTCACAGAGACATCCACCAGTGCATGGACTCTTCCCTGAACAATGACTCCAAGGTATGTAGAAACATATCTGTTGATTCATGTTCTGTTTTTGCTTCTTTTTAGGCACAAATGTTGCTGGGCCCAGTGTCTATATAAAAGTACTCATCTTTTGAAGCTATGTGTATGAAGAACATCTGAAAAATGTTTCCAGATATCAGGGTGGGGGTGAGGGGAGACAGTTGACCACTGAGTTGTAGACATTGGTGTTACCGATTTTCTCAGACTTCTACTTGTATAACTTGATGGCTCTGAGGACTTTGTGGCAGAAACAGGAAGGGCATCAAGTGAGAAGAGAAAACAATTTGGAGCACTAATGAAATTTTGTTTTGAAAAATATTTGCAAGTCAGACTGTTCAATAATTTGTCATGTGCTAATTACTCAAATGAATATAACACTTTTCATCTAGCTGTGAATTATTCTCATAAGAGTTCTAATTTCTCCTGATGGATTTTGTATTCAGAGGTTTTCATAAAATGGTTTGTTGAAATAGTTTTCAGGCTGAAAATTACTTGCCGTTTTACTCTTAATGTTCTCTTATCAAGCACTCCATCACTCTAAAGTGAAAAAAATTGTCCCCGCCCCGGGCCATTCTCCATTCCAATCTTTATATGTACACCTGGATGGAAGGATGATAGCTATTAATTGAGTTTTCTGGTATGGTAAGCTAAAGTTTTTCATCACATAAATGATTAATTCATAAAAAGTGGAGTTATTGAGCAAAAGTTAAATTGGGCTTTAATTTGCCTCAGGTCTTTTTTTTCTTTTTTCCTTTCTTAAAAAATGTCACATTTTGGCTTGGTATTCAGTGTTGAAATGTTCCTCTTATCTGTATGATTTATTTTTAATCTTGGGGTTTTTTTTAATAAAAGGAAAGAAACTGGAACAAATTGAATGGCTTTCAAAACATAAAATCTAGGACTAAGCAGACCACAGCTCTTCAAAAACTATATAAAAGGAAAGTTTCTATTTTGCATAGGAAATTTATGAAGAAATCATGTTTCAATACTTACTTTAAAATATTCAGGAACAATAAAATATCAGGTTGGATCATGACATAGTCATACTTAAAGCAGACCCACTGAAATCTATGGGATTTATTGGTTACCATTATTCTGTTGATCTTGGCACACCTACTCTAATGTGAGTAGTTATTTGACTTAATAGAACAATACTCAGTTTTAAGGTCTGGCAAACCCCACCCCTTCACAGTTTATAAGCCATTACTGTTTAAGCATGACTTAGTTGGGATCAGAGCATGGAAACACCTTGGATATCTTTGAGTTGTTATTCAGCAAGGAGTCCCTGCGTGAATAGACATTTCTGTGATGACATTCTACACAACTTGCATGGTTTTAGCCATTTGGATATCACATCACCATGCTGGCTAGTGGACCATGATGTGTGCTCTCTGCTTTCACCTAGCCCAAGGGATCCGACAGAGGGCGCTTTTGTGAGTTTTAGTCCTGGCCTAACATCATTGATGAGAGATGGGCAACACCGCCTAGTTAGACCACTCAAGCCCCAGCGCTCTGACAAAGCTCTCACTTAGTGGGGGCTTAAGCAGTCTAACTACATGATGTTGCCCATATCTCGTCAATGATGTTATGGAAACAACTTGTCAGAAATACCATATTTACCTTAATTAGTTACTTTTAGGGATATAACTGAGATATAATGATATTACATTTAAAAGCAATAGGACAAATAGCTACAAAGTTGGTGGGTGGCCTCCATGGCCACCCCAGGAACATCACGGAACTCTCCCTGCTGGTCAGACAGGGAGAATGAGGGCCAGCTGTGTGAACTGGCCAGCTGGCCGAAGACTGCTGTTTCTCTTGATTGTACTGTATTTTTTACACTGTATTTTATTGAATTGTTTTATTGTTTTTTCTTTTTATGTAAAATTTATTGATTGCATATGTTGTTATATTTTTATATTATGAGATTGTGATACTGTATATGATGCTTATGTTATGTGAGCTGCTCTGAGTCGCCTCAGCGAGACGAGTAGAGCGGCATATAAGTCTAATTTAATAATAATAATTTAATAATAATACAAAGTTACTTTTGCATGTAATAAATAATTTTACTAGTTATTTTCCTAGGTTACTTTAAAACATATTTTAGAGGTATTTTGACTATTGTTTCTGATAAACTAGAGGAAAAATTACAGGGCCATGCTCTCCAGTACTTATTAGTAGCCAATTCTGATAATGCATCTTGAAAATACTTCTAAAAGAACAAAACATGAAAGAGTACAGGATTTCCCTTGCCAGATTTCTCTTACCATTCATGAATGTTTGGAACTTATATTCTCCTAAAACCTTCATGTCAAGGATTTCTGGCCGTATGTTTGTTAATGTAGCAGACTAGCAGTTAGCTATTGTGACAGCAGAAGGTTTGGGTGCAAAGACACACACATACAGTCTCAGTGAATAGTGCAGTTTACTTCTGGGTGAGGGAAAGATAATAGACACAGAACTATATACACAGGTACCAGTCTGTCTTCAAGCCCCACAGTTGGGTTAGGGCTTGGAATCCCAAAGGCTCAAGTCCACTGAGCACGCACAGTCCTACCAGCAAACACTGACTACAGTTTGCCCAAGTCAATGTGCTCTTCTCACCAGTGTAGAGTACCTGATAGTTCTTGGTAGTAGCAGAGCTTCAAGCAGCACATCTTCTCCCCTCGTAAGTTAGTTGTCATCTCAGTCACAGTTCCACCTCTGATCCTCCTCAGAGTAGCCCATCTCAGGTGGGCTATAGTTATACTGTACTACTGCTGAATCAGCCCCAAAGTGGTCACAGCTGTGCTCAGCACTGAGTCATGTACCCAAGCAGTCACAGCTGTGTAATCAGTCTATGCCTCAACAGCTAACAGCTGTGTCTGGAGCTCTAAAAGTGTCTTAAAGGTATATTCACACAGTGGGCAGGAATCTTGCTACAATACCCATAAAATGCCCTAACACTTCAAGATCTGAGAAGGTTCATACATGAACAGAAATTCTAGCGTATGAACAGGGCTTACATTGACTAAAGCATTATAAGACGTAACTGGTGCCTTTAATGAAAAGCCCCAGAAGGTGGCTTTATTTTGGCAGTTTAAAGTCTGACCTAGAGATGAATGAAGAAGACTGGTGCCTTACAGTGAGCTCTGAAGGAAATTCCAGTTACTGTCATGAGTAAGAATTAGTATAATCTGTTCTCTAGAGTTTGGGAATAAATCTGCTAAATTCCACAGGACTTACTTCAAAAAGATGTGTAGAAAAATATATTGAAAGAGATGTGTAGTTTGTGCTTGCTCCCCACAGTGAGGACATCAAGAGTATTGTTCACAAGAGTATTGTTCACAAGAGTATTGTTCACAATTACAGCAAGCTTTCTTGCTCAATTATTAATGAGGTGGCTGATGCGAAATGCATAGGGTGATCTCTTTAGGTTTTCACTAAAGATAGTCTTCTTCTTCCACATCTAGGCCAGATGTGAAACTGCCAAAATGAAGTAGGAAAGCAATAATTTCTTACCATTTTGATAGTTCCAAAAGTGTTGTCCAGGATGTACTCTGTCAAATGGGGAGATATAGATATATCTCACCATTTGAGGGAGTACCTCCTGGACAACATTTGTCAGATACACATCTTGCATGTAGCATATGGTAAAACCTTGCATAAAGAGCGCTTTGCTTAGAGACTAACTCACTTAAAGAGCAGAATTTTCTCTGAATGGTCGCCTCGCTTAACAACTAAAACCAATCAAAAACTCGCTTAACAACTAAATTGGGGTTTGCAATCCCCCTCACCAGAAGTCACAATTGGTCACTTACAATGGTGTTTTATTTAAAGAGCAAACTCACTTAAAGAGCAATCCCATAGAACGCATTATGCTCTTTAAGTGAGGTACCAGTGTATTTTGTTTTCTGATTGGTCACTGTAAGATAAACATGGACTGGATTTGCAAATCTGATTGCTGAAGCTTGCACCATCTGTGTGAGAGAAAGATAGTCAATCATGGGAAATACCCATTGAGCAAATGATGCTCATTTTCATCCTGCATAAAAAAAGAGCAGAAAAAAAGAGGCACATATTTGACATCACAATGCAATTCACATAAATGGATTGACTGAACCTTTGTACTGAGTGTTGATAGTAGAGGTATTCCTCTATTATGCAGAATGAAACAGTTAACTCAGGCAGCAGAAAAGTGTGGTTCATAAAGGGGAGCAAATTTTAGTTGAATAATACAAAAGGTGGTGCTTTTTGCCATCTGGGGAGAAAATAAATTCACCAGGTACCTTAATTTGGGTGGGAGGGCTATCATTTACTCCTCTTCCTCAGGCAGTGAACTATTTTAGCTATCCTGTTTGTTTGTGTTCTGCACTGAAAGTTTGGACAGTGTAAGCTGTGGGATGCTTAGAATTCTGTCATGAAAAGTCCCTTTGGATGCAGCTATCAACCCCTTCTGCACACACAGTATGAAGAATATCCCATAACCGTGAATCTTGCAGCTTTTATGCCATAAGCTCAAATGAAATATAAAGGGAAAGAATCATTTCAGGAAGGGATGAATCACATAAAAGGTGGCAAGGTCTCTTTGAAGTAGCACTGCAATTTGAAGGGGATGCTCTCGCCTTGCCAAGTGTCACAGTTTGATCAACACTGTGAAGACCCATGACATTTTTTCACAGGTGAAAGCCTTTGGACCATAATGCTATCTGTTTTTAGGCGCTCCTCTTCTGGCCATATATGATCATGGGGAATTGAGTGGAGAATAAAGGCCAGATCGAATGGGTTAGTTTTCCTCTATTAGGCACACAATCCCCACAGCAATTCAAACAGGGGAGGTACTTATGGCAAAGCTGTTCCATTCTTTCTAGATTAGGGAAGGTTGGACCTCCTGCAAAGACTTGAAAAGCCCTGTTTATCAGGAGTGCTACAAAGGATCTACTCAGAATTCTTGTGATGGATCCACCTGGATCAAGGTTTCTCAACGTTGGGCCCCCAGATGTTCTTGGACTTCAATTCCCAGAAGCCCTGATCAGCAGGTGTGCTAACTTGGGCTTCTGGGAATTGAAGTCCAAGAACACCTGGAGGCCAAAGGTTGAGAAACTCTGACCTAGATCATTGCTCCATTTAGCTCTAAATTTCTATGAGTGAATCAGATACACACAAAATTACCCAATGAAGCACAGGGTGAATCATGTCTGGCTATAGAATGAAATATACAGTAAAACACCGGATAACGATTGTATCAGATAACGCTAAAATCGCATAACGTTAAGTAATCTGAGGAGGAGAATTGGATCGAATAACGTTAAGGTCCTATGGGATGGATCGGATGACAACCGTTAAAGCCTGTGCGGTTACAATGTATCTCTATGGAGCTTTAACATTATCTGATCCATCCCATAGGATTTTAACATGGATCGGATAACACTAAAAATTGGATAACACCAAGACTTGTGGAATCAAGTTTTAGCGTTATCCGAGGTTTTACTGTACCAGTTTCAGACACTTTGGGAATTTGTGTTTCCTCCATGCCAAACTCAGAGCTGCTGAAGCTTTTCCTCTTCAACAGCGTTTATAGCTCTTCAGATAGTTTGGACATCAGTTTTCAGAAGCCTCAGCCCCTATGGGCAAGTCTCAGAAATCCTCGCAGTTGCAAGTCCAAGAAGGCTAAAGAAACAAAAGGTTGAGAACTATTGTCATATGACTGGAATGAATAGAGAATAAATAGGAAGGACAAAATTGGTGGGTTGCACGAAGCATAATACAGTACAGCACTAAGTTTCTGTAATGATTTGAATCTTGAAAAGGAGGCACCGTGTCTGCCCATGATTGGTTTTCCAGCCTCCAGCTTCACAGCCTCTCTCCTGAGAAAAATGGTTTCCCCAGCAAAATGTACAATCAATTGCAAACTCTAGAAACTGCCCAACAGTGCCTATCCACTTTTAAAGAGGCCAGAGGCCTTCCCACAGTGGGGAACTTCCAACCCCCCAAAAACACATTTTGCTCAAACAGAAGGGGATTTCTAAATCCTTTTACCATATATGCCAGCGTATAAGACGACTGGGTGTATAAGACAACCCCACAACATTTCCATCAAAATATAGAGTTTGTTATATACTCGCCGTATAAGACTACTTCCTATTCCGCACACCTTCCACACACCAAATAAAACATAAAAGAACATCAGATTTGATTTCAACATCTCCCTGTGGCCGGCACTAGTGCGCAAGTGCGCATGTCCGAGCTCTGCATAGACAAGGGGCGGGGCGGAGCACAGCTGCTTCCCGCTGAGCAGAACGGGCTGGTCATGCCAAAAAGGCTGGCACCCCTGTCTCGCTGCTGATGCTCGCTGCAGCCACACTGGATACCGCGCGATACTGGATGGTATGTAGAATGAGGTGGGTGGGCATCGGGAGGCCACTATGGGCACCGGGCGAGCATCGGGAGGCCACTATGGGCAGTTATGTCTATCCCAACTGAAGTGCACCTGGCGTATAAGACGACCCCCTACTTGGAGGCATGTTTTTCAGGGGGGAAAAGTAGTCTTATACGCCAGCATGTACAGTACTTGTTCTACCCCCCTCCCCACATACATAAATTTGGGAGCCTCATATGTGATTTTTGTGATGTAATACTTGTAGTTATGAAACATTGTTTTGCTGTGAGCCGCCCAGAGTCGCTATAGGCGAGTGGGGCGGCATAAAAGTCGAACAATACATACATACATACATACATACATGATCCAGAAGGCAGAAAATTTCTGAAGCCACTGAAATTTCCTATCCCAGTATTTTCCATGTTGTGCCATCTACTGTTCCTGGAAAGAAAGGATGGGCCACTGCATATTTAATATGCAGCCCATAATGATTCCGTCTCCCTATGCTGCTGAAAGGTGTGGAGGTATTCAGGCACTCTTTGTTCTTCTTGTCCAAGAAAACCATTTTGAAGCTGGCTGAATGACTGTCAGTCTTGTGCCATTTCATGCATGTGGAGGAGAGATGGGTGTGCGATGATCTCCTTTTTAGCTGTTATTGTTGTCACATACAACTCACCTGCCAAACTTGTTCTTGTTAATTCAGCTCTTCTCCGCCGCCCCTACTTGGAGATGTGGCGAGCGAGGTGGAGTAGAAGAGCGAGCGAGCAGCAGTAGACGAAGCCAGATGAAAATGAATGCTATTTTCAAACCCTAAGCAAGGCCGCAGAGGCTAATAATTATATTAAAAAGGCCCTCTGTCGGTAGGTGCAAATAGGCTAGTCTAAACAAGTGCCACTCTTTTTTTGTGCGGGCAATCCAAGATGCTGTCATTACCTGACGCGCTGGCCACCTTTCACCCCTAGCCATTGCGCTCTGTTAGATCGCACTAACGGGAAGAGTGAGGAACTTGTTTGCAGGGGATTTGTTGTCTCACGCTCGGAGGCAGCTGAGAGACTTGCCAAATGACAGGAAAGATGCTTGCATTCGCAAGGTGTGATTGCCTAAGTGTTTGACTGTGTCTAATTAGCTTGTCTTTGCTGGCTGGTGGCTCCTCAGTCAGAAGCAGATTGACTCTGCAGGCTTTAAGTAAAGCGGTTTGATTGGTGTTGTTATCCTATGTTTATTTAACCCTCTCAGTCGTCTCAGACCATGAGCTGAATAATATGTTCCTTTCCCCTCCCCCCAACTTCCCAAGCCAGACTCTTGTTTTTTTCACTTAGAGGGCATGCAGTATTAGTTGTAATCATGCCTCTCCTCTGCTCCGAGAGTCCATCAGCTTCCTTTGTTGGACTTAACCAGCTTTTTGGGGTGTTTACTGTCTTAGAAGGCAGCTGACCACCCCATGGGGGGGGGGATGCCACAACGTGGTTTCAGTATAAATGCTGGACTTAATTGGCTTAAACAGAAACAAACAGCAACCTGATCTGTTTACAGACTACTGATGCGTCAGAGGCAGAATCTGGGACTATGGCTTTCTATTCCTGTGCAAACAGAAATGGTGCCCATTTCAATGCATTTTAAAACAAATCTTTTCCTTTCCCCTTAGAGCTCAAAGTGGATGTTGCAAGCCAGTTCTGTTTCCCTCACAACCTTGAGAGGCAGCTCAAGATATAGCAAGTGGCTGGCCAAAAGAGTTTCTAGGGAATTTAATGGTCTAAGCAAGCCTTCCAAGTCTAACACGCTGGCCAGTATCTATTGCTAGTCCCAACCCAATTGACAAAAGGTAAGTGAACCTTTATATAAATCCCACTGAGGTAAGAGGTCTCCTTTAGTTGGGACCAGTGATAGGATCCTGGCCTTTATTATTATAGGTCATCCTCACTTCTATCTTCTATGCCTGTGTCCTTAACCTTCTGGGATATGTGGAACACATGGGTGTGTTGGGCACCCATGGGAGGGTGCTGGACAGGGACAAGGGGTGGCGACCAAGGGACAGGGGGAGAAGGCTGACCCCAGGAACTGCTTGGTCACCACCCCTTGCTTGCTCCGCCCAGCGCGTGGCACATTAGAATAAGCTGTTGCTCCAAGCTGAAGGAGGGAGCTTGGAGCAATGGCTTAATCTAAAGTGTAGTGCACTAGGCGGATAAAATAATAATAAAATAATTATTTGCACCCCAGGGCACTAGAGGTGAGGGCGCACTGGGATGAATCCACCTGGCCCGGTGGCCCAGTAATGCCCGAGAGTACCCATAGGCTGGACCATGCTCCCTCAGACTGTTGGTGGGCTGAACCCCCGGTGGTAGCAATGGGGTGAGTACAGTGGTGTGGCAGCAGTGGCGGTAGCAGCAGTGGGACCACTCCAAGCTCCCTGCCACCACCACCACCACCAGGACCACCGTCCCCACACTCCCCCCCACCCCTACACTGCTTTCCTGCTTACCAGCCTGGAGGAGCTGTATGGAGTCCAGGCTGTCCTTCTTTCCTGCACTCAGCCAAAGTGACCCCTGAGAAAGATGTGGGCAGCTGTGTGCATGCACCGCTTCTGCTGCCTCAATCCTTGTCTCCTCTGCTTGGCTTGGCGCGTCCCTAACGGCGGTCCATAGCAGGGCAGATGTTGTAAGGCTTACAACATTCACCCTGCTATGGAACGCCATTAGGGACACGCCAAGCCAATGAGACAAGGATTGAGGTGATGGTGGCGGTAGAAGCGGCGAGTGGAGTGAGGGCATGGGCCACATGAAATGGTGCTGTGGGCTGGGGCCAGTCCATGGACCATAGGTTGAGTACCAGTAGCATAGCTTGGGGGGTGGGGTTGGGGGGGTGGATGGCCCCAGGCAGTGCTTTTCAGCAAAATGTCCCCACCACTTTGGCCTCCCTCTGTGTGGGCTTAGGGAGCTGAACTTCCCAGGCAGAAGGCAGCCCTTATCCTGCGCCGGTGGCCGACCCGCCCTCTCTTTGCCGCCTTCTGGCCGTGGTTGCCCTTGCTCTTCCTCCACTGTCTTCTCCCCCTGACAGGCACCAACCAGGATTTGGGGGAAGCTGGCGGAGCGAGCCAGGCAATGGGCGGGAGGGCAGCTTTGCCCGAGCCTAGCCCGGGAACGCAGGCATGCAAGCAGGCAGACTCAGCTTGGGGGCCACCACGTTGAGGGCACCCCAGGCATGGCAGCAGGACAGGAAGGGCAGCAGTGGCGGAAGCAGCGCTCTGATCATCTCCGCGTCCTCCTCCTCTTTCCGTTGCCGCCATCAGCTCTGGAGCCAGTATGCTGCTCCCCACCATGTTTGGCACAGGCAGTCCAGAGTTGCACGTGCCCTTGCTGCTGCGCTGCGCTGCACCATGCCATGCCCCGCCCCTTGTCCTGGCTGCGTTCCTGGTGCCGGAGGTGTAGCAGGCACCTGGGCTTGGCCTCGCCTCACCTGTTCGCCCTGCCCGCCCGCCCAGCTGGCCATCAGGGGCTCTCCCTGCGAGGGGTTAACTGGGACCCATGCGGGGTGCAGCAGCGGTGAGCCTAGATGGAGGGGACGGTGAGTTTGGTCTTCTCCCCAGGCAGCTGAAGCCCGCGCAACGCCACTGTTGAGTACCCCTTCAATAGGGAGTCAACACATCTCATACTTTTGGCCTTCCTCTTCTCCTGGTGCTTTCAACCTTTCCCAGCAATATCATCTTTTCCAATGAATCTTTCTTTCTCCTGAGGTGCTCAAAGTACGACTTCTTCATTTTCATCATTTTTGCATCCAAAGATTGTTTAGGTTTTGTTTGTTCTGGGATGCACTCGTTCATTATTCTGGCAGTCCAGAGTATTTGCAAAACTCCTATCCAGGACCATATTCCAAATCAATAATCCCCCCCACACACACACACCTTCATCTTTCTTTATCATCCAGTTTTCACATTTGTACATAGTGATGTTGATCATGGTCACCAGTGAAACATCTTTATTTGTTTGTTTTTCATTTATGATATTTTCTAATTCCTTCATTGCTGCCTTTTTGAGTCTCAGTCTTCTGATTTTTTTTTTGGTTGTATTCTTTGATTGGATTGATGATTGAACAAAATTGTCTACTGTCAATTCTGATTTATGCCAAACGTTCCCAAGTTTTTCTAGGTAGAGAATGCATAGAAGTGGTTTACCATTCCCTTTTTCTGAGGGCGCCCTGAGCTTGTCTAAGGTTACACAAGGCTTGCTCTTCTAATAAGGACAGTGAGGAACTGAACACCCAACCTCTGGCTCTGTAGCCAGATTCCCAAATCCCTGAGCTATTCATCCTGCTGAACCAAGGTATATAAAATATTTAATTATTTCAGTTTCTTCATTGACAACATTAAAGTTGTGTAGTTCTTCTGTAATCATAATTGTCTTCTTAATACAGTAAATCACCGGATAACGATTGGATCGGATAACACTAAAATCGCATAACGTTATGTAATCTGGGGAGGAGAATTGGATCGAATAATGTTAAGGTCCTATGGGATGGATCGGATAACAACCACTAAAGCCTGTGTGGTTACAATGTATCTCTACGGAGCTTTAATGTTATCCGATCCATCCCATAGGATTTTAACATGGATCGGATAACACTAAAAATCGGATAACACCAAGACTTGTGGAACCAAAATTTTAGCATTATCCAGTGTTTTACTGTATTCAACTTCAAACCTGCTTTGGCACTTTCTTCTTTCACTTTCACTAAAAGTTCTTTCAAGTCATTACTGGTTTCTGCCAACAAGATGGTATCAAATGCATATCTTAAATGATTGATGTTTCTCCCACCAGTTTTCACTCCCCCTTCATCTGAAACTAATCTGGCTTTCTATATGCTGTGGATTGGATAGATAAGGGGGAAAATGCATCCTCGTCTGACCTCTTTGCCTATAGGAAACCATTTTGTCTCTCCCTATTCTGTCCTGATGGCAGCTTCTTGTTCACAATACAGGTTAGATATCAAGACAATCAAGTGCTGAGGCACATCCATTTCTTTTAGGACAATCCATAGTTTTTCATCATTCACACAGTCAAAAGCTTTGCTCTAGTCTATAAAGAAGAGGCTGATCTTCTGAAATTCTTTGACTTATCCTTAGTCATGAAGAATTTTACATCTGCTTTTGTGCTAAGCTCCTCGAGCAATCACCTAAATGGCAGTGACAGGAGGCAAGATAACCTATCAGGTTACCAGATTAAAAATAAAACAAACTTATATTTTCTAGAGCTTTTGCTAATTGTCACTTCTCGGCAATGTTACACAGCTCCCCTGAGCAGCTGGACTTGCTGGAAAGCTTCTGTGTACATACCGGAACCCTCGGAACCCTCACTCTACAAAAGAAAACCCTCCTCTTAGCTACGCTAATTTGCCATGTCAAATTAGTGTGATGAAACAAATTCTAATTACACTGAAAGATCACTTAGAGCATTAGCACTGCCACTGAGACCTGTTCTGGTGCTGCCTTTATTTGCATATTAATCCAAGATGCCTAGGTGGATGACAATACAAATTGTCTTCTAGCATGTTTACTAATATTTGCGGAGGGAAGCGTTGGGAGGTGACTGATTCTAAACGCTGGAGGTGGGGAAGTGGATAGGAAGTGGGCTCTGGGGTGATTAGCCTCAGTAAAAAAAAAAAAAAATCTCCCCCAAAGCATTCTCTTTGAAAGTGGGGAAAACATTGCTTCCTTTTGAACATACTAAAGGTAAAGGTCTCCCTTGCCTGAAAGCTAGTCATGTCAGACTCTAGAGGGCGGTGCTCATCTCTGTTTACAGCCAAAGAGCCAGCACTGTTTGCGTCTGCAAACATTTCCATGGTCATGTGGCAGGCCTGGCTAGACACTGAACGCTGTTACCTTTCTTGCCAAAGCAGTACCTATTTATCTACTTACAATTTCTGGTTTTCAAATGCCCAGGTTGGCAGCACTGAATGTAGTAAGGCTCCAAAACTAGCCTTTTTTGTTCAAGTCAGCAAACTGACACAGCCTTAAACTACACTGTTCCATAAGGCAAAAGGTCAAATCCATAGGTTAATCCTAACCAGTATTAGAAGAAAAAGGTTACAGATAACATAGTAAAAAAACCTCCCAGAGTGCTTATCGGATTCCCCAGGGCACAATTTTGGGATTTTCGGCCTACCAACTGTACTTAATGTTTTGTTCACCTGAATTAAGGTCTAATCCTCAGATTCTTGATGGCATTGAGACCTCATGTCCTGCTGCAGTGCTTCTTGGGAGGAAGGTACCACGATGCTTTCACTGCTTTTATGCTTTCACTGCCCTTAAGCCTCTGTAGAGACTCTAATATCCATTATATCCAAAAGTAATTTGCTACTACCTGTTCTGTAACTTTTTAAATATAATGTAGTTGTATTTGAAAAATGTGCCATTTCTTTGGACGGCCATTCCCAAGAAGCACTGTAAGCAGGAAGTTTGGCCTTGATTTCATCTAGCCTGTGAGGATTAAAGCTTATTCCATGTGAGCAAGATATAAATGTCTGTATATACCATTCTGTAGACTTGAAGTTTCTTTTTCTACCTTGGCAAATTCAAAGAGAATTCTGAGAGATTTAGTCCATAAAGGAGGTAGAGAAGAATGGCACATCCATAGGTGTAACTAAATTACATTTGAAAAGTAACAGAACAGATAGTTGGAAAGTTACTTTTTGGCTTAGATAAAATTTTCTCATTACTTTCAAGAGCAGGCATTCTTACAGGCATCTTAGCAAGAATTTGCCATTTTCTTGTCATGGGCTGTGAGGGAAGGGTTCCCCCCTTGCATTTTTGTTAAGTATTTTCAAGGTGCAGCTCCAGAACTGACCAGTGGTGGGAGCAGAAAGTATTTCCGTATATATTTTTTTCTGGTGTAATCAGTAGTGGGCTCTTTTTTTTTTTTACTGCCACACTGTGGGTGTGGTATGGTGGGCCTGGCCAGGGAGAAAGCCCTGTGATGCACCCAAATTAGGACTACTTTATTTCAAAACTTGGATGGGCAGGGCCAGCCAGAATTTCTGCTACTGGTTCTGGCGAACTGGTGCGAACCTGCTGATGCCCACCACTGGGTGTACTGTAGCAAGACTGTAATGGAGCAAAGTGTTTGTGAGAGCAGAGCAATGACAACATTAATTGTCATTTGGAACATCTGGAATAAAGTTCCACCTTCTTGTCCCAGTTAGGAATAGTTAAACTTTTCTCTTTAAACATTAGTGGTCCTGAACTCTTCCCAAGACTGTTATTCTTTTAAAAAATTCTGACAGGCACATTAATGATGCACTTGGGCTCACATCTTATCTGATTGCCAGTTACAAGAATGAAATATTTTGAGAACAGAAAAAGAGATGGTTTTGTGCTCAAATGCTTAAACAATATGAGAGCACACAAGGTTCGGCATGAAAAGGTTACAACACTGCAAGAATGCAGGTGGCACATATAGGACGTCAGATTCATTTTTAATTAATTCTTTAATTTCTGTAACTTCTCATGGATGCCAGATTTTGAAAACTGAAAGAAAGGTCATTTGTGTCTTCTGTGAATAGCTATAATAGCAGCAATTATTTTAAGTGAGAGATTGTGATCTTATGGGGAGGGGAGATAAAATCCACCCATACAGTGCCATTCTTTAGTCTTGCAACCACACAGTATATTTAGTTGGCTTATAAATTAAATTCTCTTCCAGGAGGCAAGCTTATTCACAAGTTAATATCTATTTTTAATTCTCTTGATAAGGGACAAGGGTCTTGTAGTTAATGAATGCTTCTGCTTTCCACAAGGTCCAACTGGTAAAGAGGAGTGACAGTTTTCAAAGCAGAATTATCCATTTTTTTCTTGGTTTATTCCCCCCCCCCCCTTTATAACCATTTATTTATTTATTTATTCTTCAAATTTATACCCCGCCTCGCTCAGGCAAGCCTGACTCTAGGCGGCATCATACAAAAACAAGACAATATCCCACCAACCCCCCCCCCATCGAGTCCTCCACAGCCGCCCCAAGTTCTCTCCCCTCGAGGCCGAATGGCCGAGGGAGGCCCCTTTTATCTTCCTCCCGGCCGGTGACGGAGGCTGGGAGGGCGCAGCGGCGGCGGCGGCGTCTGTTGCGCGGCGGCGGCGGCGTTGCTTCGGGCCTCCCCTGGCCGAGGGAGGCCCCTTTTATCTTCCTCCCGGCCGGTGACGGAGGCCGGGAGGGTGCAGCGGCGGCGGCGGCGTCTGTTGCGCCGCGGCGGCGGCGGCGGCGTTGTTTCGGGCCTCCCCTGGCCGAGGGAGGCCCCTTTTATCTTCCTCCCGGCCGGTGACGGAGGCCGGGAGGGCGCAGCGGCGGCGGCGGCGTCTGTTGCGCGGCGGCGGCGGCGTTGCTTCGGGCCTCCCCTGGCCGAGGGAGGCCCCTTTTATCTTCCTCCCGGCCGGTGACGGAGGCCGGGAGGGCGCAGCGGCGGCGGTGGCGTCTGTTGCGCGGCGGCGGCGTTGCTTCGGGCCTCCCCTGGCCGAGGGAGGCCCCTTTTATCTTCCTCCCAGCCGGTGACGGAGGCCGGGAGGGCGCAGCGGCGGCGGCGGCGTCTGTTGCGCGGCGGCGGCGGCGTTGCTTCGGGCCTCCCCTGGCCGAGGGAGGCCCCTTTTATCTTCCTCCCGGCCGGTGACGGAGGCCGGGAGGGCGCAGCGCAGTTAGATTCAGTTGTTAATGACACCTGGAGAAGACCCATTGAATCAATGACATTTGTGTAAGGGTTAACAAGTCCCATTCATTATTCGGTCTACTCTAGCTCAAACTAAAAATTGGTTCTGTGCATGATCATGTGCCTGACTGCACAGCTGAGTGCCTAAGTAATCAAAAACCCTGGGATGTGCTTTCCTTATAAGATAGGTGAGTTCGATTTATTTTTTACGAACTGCATCATGCAAACGCTGATTCAAATCCATCTGGCATCTTTTGCTTCCAACTGTATTGTTTTCTCTACTGCTGGGAAAGCCTTCTATTTTTTAACAGAAATATTTGATTTGGCTTTCCCCCATGTAATCAATTGTGATTCTTTGTTGTAAAGATGCATGGAATGTTTGTGGTGTTTCGGTGACACAAGCAGTCAGGAAATGATGTTCAGAACTAGAATCACACACAACTCACATTACTTTCTTCCAACCATTCTCTGTTTTTTAAAATTAATTTTAAAACCTGTTACTTACCGTGTCAGATACAAGGTGTTAGTGTTATCATATAAGGCCCTGTACATTTTGGGACCTTGTTATCTGTTGGAGTATCTCTCTCTCAGAGCAACTCCCCGCATCACCTGTTCATCACAGTGCGTGCAGCTCCTGGTGTTGGCCCTCAGGATGGCTAGAAAGACTATAACTAGAAATAGAACCTCTTTGGTGGCGGCACCAATGTTTTGGAACACATTATCCGTGGAGCTGCACTAGGCCCCATCCCTGCTTATCCATCCCTGGATATCTAAAAAATCTGACAAAAAACCTTCCTATTCAAGGAAGTGTTTCAGAATATTACTCATTTAACAATAAATTAGCTGGTCAGTTAATCCTCTGTGCTTACAACGCCAGTTGTTTTATTTTATTTTATGATGTACTTATTTGGTTGTTTTGTTTTTATTTTGCTGTGTGTTTTATTATGTTATTTTGTTATTTGTATGTGTACCACCCAGAGTGGGAAATATCCTAAATGGGCAGTATAAAAATGCAATGCAGTGGAATCTTGGTTTAAGAGACTAATGCGTTCTCTGGGACTTTTTGTATTTCAAAAAAATCGTAAACCGAATTTCCCATAGGAATGCATTGAAACCCAAAAACATTACCTGAAATGCAGTTTCCCATAATAATGCAATGAATACCAATTAATCTGTTCCCCCCAAAAATTCTGTAAACCGAGGCATTATTTTCAATGGAATAAACCGAAAATTACATTAACTGAGCGTTCATAAACCGAGGTTCCACTGTAAATAAATACATAATTTGAGTTGAATGTTAGAGCAGGCTTTTACCTTATAATCAAGTCATTAGCTGAGCAGATTGGGAAGGCACAAGAAATTGGAAATGCCCCCCCCCCTCCCAAACATCTATCTGTATCAAGAGAGCCAAAACAGACAGCATGCACATAGGGGGAAAGGGAGGATATGTGTTAATGTCTGCATGTGTGAATTTTAAAGCCCTGACCATTTCCCCTCTACCACAGCCAAAAAGAGAGGAGGGGTACCCACTAGCATTAGAACAACTTTTCACCTTATCATTGAGTTAATAAGTGAGTTAATAAGGAAAAAGAAGGACATATGCACATGCTCATATCAAAGCCCCAACAGTTTTTCCTTAGTATGACATTTTCTAACATTCTTGGGTTGGTATTAATAAGATCACTAAGGAAGTTTCTTTTTGTGGTTTTGACTCTTTTTTTAAAAAAAACTTCACTAGAGAGCCATAAAAACAGGGGTTTGCAACCTACGGACTATGGGCCGGACCTAGCCCCTGACGCCAATCCATCCAGCCTGCAGTGATAACCCCAGAGGTGGGTGCGTTTATGACAGCCATAAATGTGCCCGTGCATAAACAAATGTGCCTGTCACGGTTTGCGGCAGCGTTTATGACAGGGGGAAACCACGTGTGTGGCCCACTCAGCTGTCTGGGAAAACCTTGAGAACCTCTGATAAAAGGATTGGCAGAAAATGGAAGGAAAGAAGGAGGGTTCTGGGCTGTAACGCCAATCGCATTGAGGGTGAACACTGAACTTCCAATTCAATCTGCAAGCCCAGTGTGAGCATGAATTCAATTTCAAATGTAATAATGACTGCAATTCAAATCACAATGTTTCCAATGTAGACACACCCTCAAAGGCACCCAAGCTGAACCTTATCAACTATCTACAACAAGCGGTACCAAGTTACGCAAACGTCACTAAAGTAGTAACACATTCCAGCTGCTCTTTCTAATTTTTATTACCCTGTTCAGTGATCTTAGTAGGTAAAGGTTGCCGTTGCTCAAAAGCCAGTTGTATCCGACTCTGGAAAGGATCACCACAACTCTGAACTAGATAGATGGTTCGACTTATTAGACTTGGGTAGAGGGTTCTGCTGCATAGGTATCAAACAACATGTAAGGATAGATCTATTTCATATAGACTTACTACTGGATAAATCATGGAAAGCTTTTTAGTTTGAATAAACTCAAGGATCCACACTGAGTCAGGAACAAAATAGCTCTTTGTGCTGGTGTTGTTTTGTGCAATGAGTTCAGTGACTGTAGTGAACATTTCATTCAGTTAACAAAAACACAAAGAAATGCAACACAGTAAATTTGCAACATAGAAAGAAATATAGAGTTTAAAAGAACATGCTGGGTAAGAGTTCTATATTTCTTATTGTCAGACAACTTTTAGGTAACTAAGAGAAGGGTTTCCAAATGTTTTTTGTAATTTCCCTGATGCATTTTTCTCCTTGGGCATCTATATCCAGAAACCGCAGCAGCCAGCAGGACCAATGGTCAGGATCCTAAGAACACTGGTATCAAAAGATACAGGTGACTTTTGCCATACCATTTATTAACGCTTACCTCCAAGTGTTTTAATATCCAGAATTCCTGATCATTGCAATTGCCAGCTGGAGCTTGTGAGAGCTGAAGTCCAAAATGTCTGGCAAGCTAAAGGGGTTAAAAACTACTTAACCAGGTCTTCAAGTGTGGATAGGTGACATTACATAGTTATGGCCCATGCACATAGAGGGAGATCATAGCCAGGGTTGGGCGATATCATGAAGTTTACACACACACACACACACACACACACACACACACACACACACACACACACACAAGCACGCACGCACGCACACACACACACACACACACACACAGAGGTTTACATGTTCTAAATCTACCACGTAAAAGAGTGTGTCCATCTTAATGCATTGGGAATTCTGGTGGTGTAACACTCATTAACGTTAATGACAGATATACATATAAATGCCCCATGATTGAGAAGAAAATAGCCTTGTGCACCTAATTAAATTGAATTAAATGATTTGCATTTATAATGTTTACTGTGCATTGGTGTTTGATGTCCTGCTTAAAGGCAGAAACCACAGAGCAAACTAGGGAGTTTAAATGGTTGATAAGGTGCATGGAAACATAAAATATTTATGTGAAGCTGATTTCCCTTTGGTTCAAGCTTGCATATGGTTAGTTTTCCTACAGTGGGTGAATTATTTCTTGCTGACTAAACACCATCTCCTGTCCACTTATTTCTAGCACCTCAGAAAAACTCAATGGCAAAGTTGTTGCTCTGCTGATGCAACAACTGGATTTTGTATTTGAACAGAAAGGGAAACACCATACAGTGATACCTCGGATAACGTTTGCTTCGGATAAGGCTAAAATCGGATAATGTTGGGGAATTTGAGGCAAACATTTGCATCGGATAATGTTAACATAATGTTATCTGATGCAGGCGTGGCTGACTCACCAGTTTGCCTTGGGATAAATGGGAGGGGGATGCATGCTCTCTTTCTCTCAAGGTTGCAAGATCTCAATAACAATCACATTATACCTCCTTGTTTACCTTCCCACTGAAGTGGTACCCTATTTATCTACTTGCAATTTCTTGCTTTTGAACTGCTAGGTTGGCAGGAGCTGGGACAGAGACAGAAGCTCACTCTGTCATGAATCACTTGTGTCTCAAACTGCTGACCTGCCAAACTTCTAGTCATCAAGTTCAGCATCTTAACCATTAAGCCACCGCAATCCCTTGAAAATGATAATACTTGTGTAAAGCATTGTTCAGAAGACTTTGGGAATCTAATGATCTAAATTCCATTGTTCAGTTGCAAAACATATGAGTCTAGTCTTGGCCAAGTACAAAGAAGATAAAGTAGAAAAGTGGTGCAAAATATCCTACAAGCACAGCATATCTGGTCTCTTCTATGTCTGTCAATAGATAACCCCTTTGCCATTTAAAACACAGAAGAATCATGGAGAGTTTGTCATTGGTTGTAACTCTATTCTCCGCCTGATAATAAAAGCGTGCTATGTGGAAAAATTGTGTATACTAGCAAATTCTAAACAATATTTTCCTTTTTAAAATAATTTATTTGCTCACTTGCCTATGTACTATTGAAAAACATACGCCGGTATAACAGCATGTTTATCATACATCTGTCTGCAGTTGAATCTTCACCATTCTGGCCAAACAACAATAAACACCTTTACAACTAACATGTTTTATTTGGTATCAGCATTTGCGGGAGTGCACCAAACTCATCATACCAAGTACCATAAAAGCTGCTCTGTAGTGAAGAAAAATAACAACTCTAACCTGATGTCGTGTATGATTTTTCTTGATCTTCTCTGAAGATTGATAGATCGATTCGACCTTTTCCACTTAAATGTAAATAGAAAACTATAAAAACAACATTCTACATGCAGTATAGGCAATTAAAGTAAAGGTGGTTTCTGGATACATCCACAAGATAAAAATAACCAATTTTGCACGGAACTAGATTGTTTGTTCACTGTATGTCTGTTGTGTCCTAGTTTATCCTCAACGGCTGTGTTTCCATATCATGCCCTGCTGGGCGACTGCTTCCTTTATTCATATTAAAATGGCACTAATCTTATCAAAGTGGCCACACTATAGCTCAGAATTACTGTGGAGAGAATTCATCTATTCATGCAGTGTTGGAGAAGGTAGGACTGGCATAAGTTTGGTTGCCTGATGGGTTCATTCAGTTGGGATGCAGCCTAGCCGCTTACCAGCTGCCTAAATTGATGACTCTCAAGGGAAGAGAGGAGGGAGGACGAAAAGGCAAAATAGCACTTATTTTCTGGTTCTCTGTTGCAGAAGTAGTTTGCAAAAACATTTTTCACACCCAAAAGAGCATATAGTGAGTATCTGATTCTAATAATTAATAATAATTATCTATAATGGTAAAATGGATCTAATCTTGTCTTTCACCCCTTTTCTATTTGTTAATTTGGCCCATAATCTGTCATTTTAGAAGACTCTTTTGTTTGAAAGATAAGATGCAGGTCAAGAAGGAAGGAAGGAAGGAAGGAAGGAAGGAAGGAAGGAAGGAAGGAAGGAAGGAAGGAAGGAAGGAAGGAAGGAAGGAAGGAAGGAAGGAAGGAAGGAAGGAAGGATCATTGTTGTGATGTGATGACAGTAACTGCATTTTCCCAGGGAATACAGCCTCTCTTCTTTATTGCAGTGCTTTCATCTTTGTATGATTGTCCTAAACATTGTGCAATGTGTAAGGCTATTCCTATAGCAATGACATTTGGATCTCTAGTTGGGAAAGCTGCATTAGAGAAAAGGATTTCTCTCTTAACTGCATCCCCATTTTTTTTTAAAAAAAAATGAAGTATACTTGCTAAAATCTGATATTCTCTTGAGCCAGTAAAATGGCCTTGTAAGTAAATTTAGAAAGAAAATCCCAACATGTACCAAGGGAGAGTGGTGGGGAAGATGATGATGGTATTGCACTTGTTTTCAGCCCCAATGGTGAATGTCAGCAATAATGTGTTGTGATGTCAACAAGACTCTGTGGTCATATCTATTAAACCAAGACAAGTATATCTAAGGCAAGATATATAACTTCTTTTATACATGAAACTTGTAACGAGACTTCGGATGTCTTAGAGAAAAAGCAGTAGGATTTCATTAAAACTAACCAATAGAAGGCATAAAATCTGGCCATGTTATCCTGCAATGGTAATAGAGTATAATATACTGCCAATGACTCAACATTGATTGTCAAGTGGTGGTTAATTAACCTAACAACCCTGAGGACTAACAGTCTTGGGTGGCAAAGTCCACAGAGAAGGGTGATGGTCCCCTAGTGGATTAAATTCCACTTGGATCCATCTTGATGGAGGGCAGCAGCTTCATCAATACTGGCCTGGGGTTGAGGAGGACTTTGCATGCCAAAAGGGCTCAGGACCAAAAAGTGTCTCGCGGAACTGGATCAATGGTACAGGTGTCACACTGTAATGTGGATGGCAAATGGAAGATTACTGCACTATATTGTTCCCAGGACAATCTTTATGGCTGATTACCATGATGATAGCCAATATTCGGAATTGGATACGGCACTTGAGGAAGAAGTAGAAGGCAATGGCTGAAATCTTAGTATGTAGTTAAAGTATGCCTATGGAAGGGTGGGACTATGGTGGCTTAGTGGTTAAGATGCTGAACTTGATGACTGGAAGGTCAGCAGGTCAGGAGTTCAAGACCTGAGTATGCATGACAGAGTGAACTCCTGTCTCTGTCCAAACTCCTGCAAATTTAGCAGTTTGAAAGCAAGAAAATGCAAGTACCGTATATAAATAGGTGCTGCTTTGGTAGGAAGGTAACAGTTGGCAATGTCATCACTCTTTCTCAAGCATAGTTATGCCAACAGGGTTTCAACCACAACACATGGATATTTTGTTTATCTTGACCTTTATTGTTGATTATTTCCTTCTTAGATATTTTTCTTTTCTTAAAGGAAATTGTTTTAATTCTTTGTTCTCCATTTTCAACGGCTGTCTGTGAGGATGTCTCCATGTTGATCTTCAGTATATTTACATACATAAACACTGACTTTAGGAACTTCTGAGCTCAAGTTTATATTTTATCCTGTTTTATGCTCATTTCTTGAAACAGTAAGCTTGTGTTTTTCTTTTTATCATCCTATGATCATCCTGAGTAATCATCTCCCTAGCACTCTGCTAACAAAATTACCACAGATTCCTAAAATATAGTTGAATGAGCCGCACTATGTAAGGCTTCAGAGCAGTGAACACATTGAAAAACATTTTCCGTCCATGAGGTCACAAAGGGTCAGACTTGACTCTGTGACTGAACAGCATATTCGGGAATCCTGCAAGTAGAAAAATAGCAAGACATGTACTAGGCTGGGCTAAAAACTTTCTTTGTGCTGTGCAGGTTTGTACCCTTACTTTACTAGCAAGAAATGATTTTGATAGAAGAACATTCAAAACGATGTTGCCAGTTTCTCCATTTTTGCTGTATGTGCAATCCAGGCTATATTTACCTCAAGTGAGAGGAAACCAGTGATGGGCAGCAACAGGTTCGCACCAGTTCGCCAGAACCAGTAGTAACTTTTCCCAGTGTCCCGCAGAAATGGTAGCAGCTTTTGGGGGAACCACCTCGGGGGCTTACCTTTTCATTAGTTCCCCCACTGTGCATGCGTGCCAAGAGCCTGGTGTGGATGTGGACCTACAGCGCTTGGCACACATGCATGGCCTCCTTGCTGTCCTCCCAAGCAAGGAGGAGGAAGAGAAGCTGCTAGCCTGAAGCTCCCTAAAGCCTGCTTCCCAGGGTAAGTGACTCACCTTGGGGTGTGGGGTGTGGGTGTGTATTTTAATGTGTATTTTTTAATGTGTATTTTTATGTGTTTTATGTGTATTTAATTTGTATTTTATGTGCTTTTATGTCTATTTAATGTGTATTTAATGTGCATTTATTTTAATGTGTATTTTTATGTGGATTTAATGTGTATTCTTATGTGTTTTAATGTCTATTTAATGTGTATTTACTTTAATGTGTATTTTATGTGTTTCATGTTAATTTTTATGTCTATTTAATTTGTATTTTTATGTGTACTTATTTTTATGGGTTTGTTATGTTGGCTCCACCCACATCATTGGCTCCATCCATGACATCATGATGTTGGCCCCACACATGATGTCATGATGTTGGCTCCGCCCTCAGTGTGGTAGTAAATTTTTTGACTGCCCACCACTGGAGGAAACTATTACTTATACAGTATTTTACGATGTAGTCAGCTTCTGACTGGAATTGGATGTGGGTGAGTGTGGATGTAGGCTGCCCTCCTCCTGACATTTAGAAGCTAAGGTGCTCCATGAGCCACATGATGAATTTATCTTAAGATAAAGGAAGAAACTATGTTGTGTAATAGAGTATTAGATTAGGACTCAGGAGATCTGGGTTCAAATCCTGGCTTGGCCTTGGAAAGTAAGTGGTGGTTAGCAGTAAATCATTCTAAATATCTTGTAAACCTCAAAAATTCTATTCAGATTGCCATAAATTGAAAGAGCCTGACAGAACACAACAGTTACAAAAGAAAGGAAGTGGCCTTATCAAGCTAAGAGTTATTTTCACTACTATTCCCTCTTATTCTTCTTTCTTTCAATGAGAGCAGTAGCTTATTTACAAACTCCAAATGAAATATCACTGTGAAACTTTGCAGTGCAGTTGGAAATAATTGCTCATCTTGTTTTAGCATCCCATATCACATGTGCATAAGAAACAGAAAGTGAAGGTTGGGAATTACTATCTCTTGTTTCAAAGAGGGGCACAGCTGTAATTCTAATAGGATTCAGTCTTTTCAGTGATAAACTTATTTCAATATCTGTCTTAAAGGAGTTGTGAACCCATCACTCAGGCTTTTGCACACTAATACAGCAGCTGCTCTTGCTCATGATATTAGTGGAGTTAGTTGCAAAGACAATGCCAGGCGCTCATGGACACATGCCAAATCATGATTTTAAACTGATCCTGGGAGATTTTTGAGCAAACTCCCCCATGCAGCCAGAGGTCGTAGTTCAAATGTAATCGGCTGACATGAATTAGGTAAGATTAATGAGTCTGGACAACAAATTAATGGAGCCCCAGTTGGATAAAGCAGCTTGTTCTCACTCATATTTCATTTCCACATAATACGAGAGATGGGGTACAGTAGGCAGACTTTGATGATCCATTTTAAGAGATTCATATACATCTTGCCTTCTTCTTTTTTGAGATAAATTAAGTGAGTTTGGGATTGTTTATTATCCAGTTTTATCATGTACTGTCAGCCCAGGTGTGATTGCTGTACAAAGTTCAGCACTAATGAGACAAGAAATTGCACAATAAGGATCTCTCTCCCCCTCCCTTTCCCACCTTCCTCATCCCCTTTAGCAGCAATACATATTCTGAATTATTCCTTCCTTCCTAACATTATATATGTACTACTGTATATCCATTTGCAGATGTGTTTTGATCCTGCAAATGCCTCTGTTAAAAAGCAGGACATAGGGGTGTGTTTCTCCCCCCCCCTCCTTCTTCCTACTAAGCCCTAGAAACCCTACTGTTGAAGTCTGGGAGAGTTCCCTCAAATGGGCAAGAAGCTGGCAAAGGGGGCTGTAAGAGGAAGGGGAAATAAGAAAAACCACTGACTTCTGCTTCTTCTGATAACTGAAGTTTCTGCCAGATTAAAAAAGTGTTAAGTAGTAGATATGAAAACAAAGCAGAATCAACAAAGCTGTTGCTGAATATCATAAACAGAAATGGCGGTGGGCTGGACATGTCTCTCAAATGACAGATGGATGTTGGACAACAGCAGCCACTGAGTGGTATTCCAGAGGAACAAAAGGACCGCTTGGCAGACCCCCCCAAAGATGAAAAAACCCAATCATGAAAAGTTTCGGTTGAACTTGGAGAAGAAGAGCGCAGCAGTGAAATGAATGGAAAATAACTTGTGACCAGCAGGGACTTACCCCTTGATAGTCTGGTCAACCAAGGAATCAAGTAGTAGACATGGGACTTTTTTTATTATTGGACTACAAATCCCATAATTCTCTATTCTGAGAGTTCCACCTAACAGACCCACACCTACAACACTTCAGTCTGTCTCACCTAGAGAGAAGACCATGCTGGTACCTTCCTTTGTGAACAGGAAGTTAGGGTGGATCTAAGCCTCTGCTAAATTTTGTCTTTCTAGCTATGCCATTTATTCAAGTGATCCACATTTAAATGCTTGTTTCTTCACATATGGCAGTGTGGGTATGGATCTGTCAGGTAGAACTCCCAGAATGAAGAATTATAGTATTTGTAGTCCAAAAAGACTATGCCTACCAACAGGACATCTTAGGACAGAAGGTCAATTGTGGATCCGAAATAGAATAGCATTACTGAATGGATGAAGCTTGTTTAAATCAACAGTGAAGTAAGTTTCAATGTGTTCACACTAGCTAGAATTAACAATTATATTTATCCCATTTTGTTTGTTGATGGGCAGCCAGTGTAGACTAGTAGTATTGGATTGATATTAAGGAGACCTAGCTTCAAATCTCTGCTCTGCCATGAAAACTCACTAGAAAAAAGGTACTGGTAAAACCACGTCTTCAGTATCTCACATACAGTCCCTCAGGAAACCCTACTAGGGTTGTTGTAATTAGGAAATGACTTGATGGGAAATAACATTTATTTGTCAATAGCTGGGCTATCTGTAGTAGTCTGCAGTGAGCCAGGAGTGTGGAACTGGGAATCAAAACTTTAGAAACTGGAAGGCAAACTGGAACATGATACAAACAAACTAACTAATTTGCCAATAAAGATAATTTCTTGTAGAAAGAGCTCTTAGCTGGGAAGGGTGATGCTCTTTGCTCTTTGACTGTGAATGAAGATGAGCCTTGTCCTCTAGAGTTAGATACACTGGCTTTTAACAATGGATCCTTTACCTTTAATTAAGTGTGGTTTTTAAATTTATCTCTTTTTGTATCGTGGCATCTGGCCCCATCACTCCCTGGCAAATAGAAGGGGAGGACTTCTTGGGATCAAAGATCACTGCAGATGGGGACTGCAGCCATGAGATAAAAAGCCGCTTACATCTTGGGAGGCAAGCTATGAGAAACCTAAACAGCATAATAAAAAGTACAGACATCACCCTACCAACAATAGTCCACATAGTCAAAACAATGGTATTATTATTATTATTATTATTATTATTATTATTATTATTATTATTATTATTATTATTATTATTATTATTATTATTATTATTATTATTATTATTATTATTATTATTATTATTATTATTATTATTAATTCAATTTATATACCGCCCTACTCGGTACAACCAACTCAACGTGGTTTACAGAAACCATACATATAACACAATCAAAAGTAATATAACATATAGCATAATCAAAGGTCATACAGTATAATACAATAAATATAACAATACAATACAGCAGTGCAATAAAACAAAACCACACTGCAAAACAAGGTTACAAAAATACAATTCTGGTTACATATACATGACAGTCTCAGTAATGCAATACAATATAAAAATACAATAATAATAAAGAAAGAAAGAAAGAAAATACAGTACATGATCCAAAAATATCAGGGCTCTCACCCTAAACGCAAACATGCTCTGGAAGCCATGGCAGCAAACTTTCAGCAGTGGTCTTTTAAGCCCCTGCGTGGGGTGAGGCTCGGGAGTGCCGGCAGGTGAGACAGGTCCAGGCGCTCCCGACGAGAGTCCTCCTCGCACAGCTCTTCCAATATCCAGGCGGCGAGAAAACATCCCGCCGCAGCAGTCTTTAAAACCCGGCGTGGGGCAAGACTCGGGAGCACCGGCAGGTGAGACAGGTCCAGTACAATACATTAAGCAATCTCGAAACTAGTCCTCTCAGCTCCAGGTGTCTGTTGGGGGCGGTGGCAGGTCTTATAGCCACCTGCACCAGGCCACAGCTGGGCTCACTCTCTCCAGGCCAGACCGGACGAGGCTGGAAGTCTGTTGGGGGGGGGGGCAGGTCTTATAGCCACCCACACCGGGCCACAGCTGGGCTCTCTCTCTCTGGGGCGGACCGGACGAGGCTGGAAGTCTGTTGGGGGTGGCGGCAGGTCTTATAGCCACCCGCACCGGGCCACAGCTGGGCTCGCTCTCTCCGGGGCGGACCGGACGAGGCTGGAAGTCTGTTGGGGGGGGGCAGCAGGTCTTATAGCCACCCGCACCGGGCCACAGCTGGGCTCGCTCTCTCCGGGCCAGGCCGGACGAGGCTGGAAGTCTGTTGGGGGCGGCGGCAGGTCTTATGGTATCTTGTAGTAATGTATGGGTGTGATTATTTATTTATTTATTTATTTATTTATTGTTCATACTTGATATCCCGCCCCAATCGGGTAAACCCGACTCTGGGCGGCTTACATCCCAAATCATAATATAAAAGCCTTGCTGGACCATAAAGGAAGACTGAGTGCAGAAGAATAGACACCTTTGAGATGTGGTGCTGGAGGAGACTTTTGAGAGTATCCTGGACTGTGAGGAGTTCAAACCAGTCAATCCTGAAGGAAATCAACACTGACTCCTCCTTGGAAGGACAGATGCTGAAGCTCAATTACTTTGGCCACCAAATGAGAACAGAGGACTCACTTGAGAAGGTCTTGATTCTGGGAAAGATTGAAGGCAAAAGTAGAAGGGGGCATCAGAGGAAGAGGTGAATGGATTGAATTGTTGATGCAATGGCCGTAGATATGTGTGGGCTGCGGAGGATGGCAGAGGACAGAGGAGCCTAGTGTGCGATGGTCCATGGGGTCACAAAGGGTCGGACTCAACTGTGCGACTGAACAACAACAAATCATTACTGATTACTTTGGGTGGCAGTCTTTGAGATATAGATGAGATATGAAACCAGTTGATCAATTGGTTGATCGGTTCAGTTGAACCCAGTGGTGTTGGTTTCTAAGCAATCAGGCCTTGATTTGCAGCTTTCATGTCTTGTGTTTTGTATAGCACATAAAGTGTAGTATGTGGATATTTTAGAAGCAGAACTCTTTGGGTTCGCCAAATTCCTTCTTAGTCAATTCTTCAGCCCACAGTTTGTCAGGAAACGACACATTTTCTCATGTTTCCCCAGGGCTTGAAATTGCATTTTTTAAATAGGCCTCATAGAAATCCTTCGTCTCTCTCTGTCTCATGGACAGCTTGTTTTTCAACCGTGTTTCAGCCAGTGTTCCCATGTTATCTTTCTAGCTAGCTGAGATCCATGTTTTGTCTACATGCCAGAACACCGATTGCACATGTGTAAAAACAGTCCATTGTTTTGAGAATATTTTTCTCTGTTACCTGATTGGCTAAAGCTAACCCACCTGACCACAGATTCTCCATTTTGCAGAGAAGTTAGTTAGTTGGTCTCTGGATCTCAATGGCTTAAGAACCTGGCAGGGATTTTCTCTTCTTTTCAAAATGGTTACCTAACGAACCTGGACTGTAACTCTGCTTGCTGGACTGACTTATGCTACTGACTTTTATGCTTTACGAACCTGATCAATATAACTGATCAATAAACCATCGTTTGCTTGAGCAACGTGTCTTCATTGGACTAAAAAGGGTAAGAGAAGCATTGCATTCACACACAAGCCTCTGAACACGCTACCTGTTTAAACCTCCTTGTGGATGAGAAGTAGCTAACGGCTGTAAAGCTTTATTGCTGGCCAGCCCACCCTCTGGGGGCTTTGATTAAGGAGGTTTCCAGAGCAGAGGGGGCCGGCTGGTTACGTGACACAGTTTTGCTTTAGAGACCTCACTTTCTTCTCAGAATAGGGCAAGCTTTGAGAAGTGGAGCAAATCCGTATTCTGAGCCACATGCAGAGTGTTGGCAGAGGCACAGCCACTTGTTAGTGCACATTTTGGGCACTGTTAACAGGGTTTCAAATATTCAGAACAAGCGAGTTACCTGCTTTAAGTCCTTAAGAGAAGCTAGAAAGGCCATTAACAAGCTGAGTCCATAAAAAAACATCTGTTCCAGTCATGCTGCCGATTTTTTATTAGTCCTTCGAATCTGTAGCACGGATCTCTAGAGCAAGAAAAATGCTCTAGTGTGGAGCGCAATTTCCAATTTCTAACCTGATTTTGTTGATTCATACATATGCATTGCTGGGGCACTGCTGCTGAATACAAAGACCAACCTCTTCCCTCCCACTCCCTCTGTTTCGGGCTGCTCTTTGTTTATTTGCCTTGAAATGCCCTTGAAATTTCATTTGCTGAGTGAAACCAAACAAATAATTGCATACTGAAAGGGAAATGAAGATGAAGGAAACTAAGTAATTTGCAACATCAAATAGTCCCCCTTCTGTGGTGTAACATTCACAGTGAGGAGGAAACAGCAATAAGCAGGCGACTGACTTAAATGCAATAACTAACGCCAATGTCAAATGCGTGAAGTGAAAATATCTTATGATATGCCTTCACAGCTCAGCTCTGCTGCTGTTAAATGGAATATGCTATACAATATAAGAGGAGTTAGACTTCTCATAGTTCCCCCTAATTTTGTATGGAAAATATCTCTGTAATCAAAATGGAGCTTACATCTTTCTTTAGTCAGGGCCAGATTATTTCATGGGACTTTGGAATGGATTTTTGCAGAAGGTTCAGCTGTGAAAAAAAAAAGAGTTGGGATTTCTAAAGCTGAAAGAAATTTCTGCAGTCTTCTCACCTTTTTTTTTTTTTTTGGGTGGAGGTTGTATTGCAAGAGAAGCTATAATCTCTTCAACTTTGCACATCATTGCTCCCTAACAGGGCACTTAAATGTACAAATTAGTTACAACAGGAGCTTTTGTACCATCTCCCAGTGTGAAAATTAGGAGCCAAGGCAGTCCAAAGCTGAATTTCTAACCTGCTGCAGCAAGACACAATAGGCCAAAGGTGTGATTTCAAGCAAGGGCCAGAGGCATCCATAGACTTACAACAGGGATGAATTTGGTCCATTAGTGATACTTGTTTCCCTCAGCACAACAACCTCAGACTTCACATGGTGAGTAACAGTTTTCACTGTGTGCCAGGTGTGAAATGCTGTTGGAAGAAATATATGTAAAAGTTTATAATTCTAATTGGCAAGTTTGAGTCCACTGGTGGCAGTGATGGCCTTGCTGGGAACAGACGTGGTTCATTGTGACTGCGGAAGAAAGGAACATATGGGGAAGAGTTTTCACCTGTTTGATGTACACAGGAGAATTGCTGTGTTAATGGTGGCATTAACTGTGTTGGTACATGGAGTACTTTGGGACAGTGATCTCTGTTCTCACAGTTTTAAGTTCTTCCGGCTCCCTACAAATGGGAAGTCTATTCAATACACTGTAGAATGAATGGAACACTGGCAGGAAGTTGAATTTGTTTGGATCATCTGTACATTTAGATCATGGCAACGGGTGGTATTTTCATGGTCAGGTACAAAATTGTCTCCTACAGGCAGGAAGGTGTACAACTCTCCTGCAGAGACAAATTTATGTGTGGCCCAATCAACCATAAGCTGTTTAGATGGTTTAAGAAGTCATGGTGTATTTAGAGTAAATTGATGTATGAGAGCATCTGCAGAGTGTTGCCTATGAATGGATAGAAATTAGCCTTGGTAAAAATAGTGCAGGTTAAGACAGGGAAGATTAACAGTAGTGGGTAGAGACAGAATGTTGAGAAGAGCTAATTTGCATAATAGACTGGGATTAGTTGAGAGTGAATGATTGATGAGGAAGGTTCTAGAGAACCCTGAGGAAAAATAAGAAAAGGGGTCGCAAAGAAGAAATCCAGCTGAGGAGAAATAAGAAGAGAAGAAAATGAAGGGGCTTTGAAACTGGCTGCTGTCCAGGAATCATCCAGCTGAGTAGGGATAAGAAGGTTTTCCTTAGAATAGTAAGAGAGGCTTGTTATTTTGCCAATGTGTGGGTAAAGTATGGAACTATCTTGCCTGAATTTTTTTTTAGTATTTGATAAAGCTACCTTTCGTGTTTCCCCCCTTTTTGAAATCTGACTGTTGATGTTTGTAAATACCTCAGTTGTGTTAAATAAACCTTTCTAAAAAGTCATGAAAAGGGAGTGTGTTTGTATATGCTACCAAGATTAGGCAGAAACACTTATTATTAGCTAACCCTATGGAGAAGGCAGGCTGTAGCTTGTCAAGGCAGGCCAGGATTGAGCTACTGAAGATCCCAGGGCTTGTCTGGTGTTAAGAAAAATCCAGGCCAGACTTCGCTGTTAAAGAGTGTCATGGCTTGGTACAATGTCAGACCAAGATTTTCTGAGGAAAATGGAATGACAATAGTTATACCCTCCACCCACAAATTATCACTCTTTCACCCAGACATAAACCCCAGGTCTACCATTTCACTCACCAAATGGGCAGGGCCAGGCCAGTGGTTGCTGCCTCAGCATGGATATTAAAGTTCTCCAAGAGAACAAGCTTGGGGGACCTCAACAATGTCATCGATGTATAAATTCATGAGTGTGTGTTGGGCTGACACAGGGATGCAGGGATCGCAGTATCCTAGCACTATACCAACATTGTCTCAGCTGCTGAAACCTATTTGCAAATGTTCCAGATCCAGGCATGAAAGGGAGGAGAGCCTGGTGATCTTGAAAGACTCCCAGTAGATCATGGTAAACCCACAGTCCCACCTTTCTGGTCTACCCAAGTGCTGGATGGAATAATCTGGGGGACAAATCTGAAACAGGGCCACGCTGCCTTCTGTGTCAACCCAGGTTTCTGTTATACATGTCAGATTGGACCTTTCATCCACAAATCACTCTGGGAATTATATTGGACCATTCTGGCATTGCACAGCAGGAGGATCAGAATAGAATGTTTAAGGTTAGACCAGTGGTTCCTAAATGGGCCTCACACCCCCACAGAGGGACTTCATTTCCCAGAAGCCTAAACCAGTACATTGGCTGATCAGTGCTTTGGGAAATTGACTTAGTCTTCCATGAATTGAAGACCAAAAACCAAAGGTAGGGAAACACTGGGTTAGACCAGTTACCTGAGCCATGACAGATGGGCAGGGGGCCAGAGTGTTGTATAGGTAAAAGACACAGAGCCTGGACCTCCTGAAATGGTTTGCCATTGTCCAACACTTAGTCTCTTCTTCTCCAGCTAATGGAGTGTTAGCACTGGATATGCTGGTGGTTGTGTTGCCAGAGCTTCAAGTCCCCAACACTTTCCATAGATAAATGTGCTGGGAAATGAGAGGAGGTGCGACTACTGCTCGAAGAGCAGGTGGCAGTCGTGGCTAGGAGGGCTTTTGCACAACTTCGTGTGATCCGCCAGTTACGCCCACTCCTAGATCGGGACTCCTTGCTCATGATCACACACGCTCTGGTCACCTCCAGACTTGATTACTGTAATGCGCTCTACATGGGGCTGCCCTTGACAACCATTCGGAGGCTTCAACTGGTCCAGAATGTGGCTCCCCGGGTTGTGATGAGGTGTGGATGGTATGCACATGTCTCGCCTCTGCTTCGGGAGCTGCACTGGTTGCCGGTTTGCCTCCGGGTGCAATTCAAGGTGCTGGTTATTACCTTTAAAGCCCTACATGGTAGTGGGCCAGGATACTTAAGAGACAGCCTCACCCCAAGAACATCTGCCAGTTCCACCAGAGCGGACCGGAGAGGCTCCCTAGTTGTTCCATCGGCCAGGGAGGCACATCTCTCTGGCACTAGAAGGAGGGCCTTCTCTGTGTCTGCTCCGGCCCTATGAAACATCCTGCCTACGGAGCTACGTCTCCAGACAGAGTTGCTGCCCTTTAGGAAGAATCTAAAAACATGGCTGGCAGGACAGATATGGAGTATGGAAGGTATAATGACCCCAGTACATTGGTTGATCTGAGCCCCTCTCTTTTTCTACTTTTAAATTAGTAGTTGTAGCATCTGGTGTGTTTTTAATCTGTTTTTAATCTTTTTCAGATTTTAATTTTTAATTTTTAAAAGTTTTAAGGTTTTTAGATGGAAGCTCCCACTTCCTAATCCTGGGCTTTATCTGCCCAGGGAAGGAAAAGACTAACGTCCTCTGGCCGGAAGGAGGAATGGATTTTATCTGTTTGTGTTGTGTGTGTGTTATTGTTGTTTTGTTTTTGTGTTTCCCCCCCCTGATTGTAAACCGCCCTGAGTCGCCATGGCGAGTGGGCGGTGATATAAATCTGAATAAATAAATGCTGACTGGAAGGCAACAGGTCAGCAGTTTGAGACCTGAGTACAGCATGATGGAATGAGCTCCTGTCTCTGTTCCAGCTCCTGCCAGCCTAGCAGTTCAAAAGCAAGAAATTGCAAGTCAATAAATACCTGTTACCTTCAGTGGGAAGGTAACAGTATTCTGTGCACTATGGTGTCTAGGCATGCCTGCTACAAGTCCACAGAAATGACTGCAGATGCAGACAGTGCTGACTCTTTGGCTATAAACAGAGATGAGCACTGACCCTAGAATCGGATATGACTGGCTTTCGAGCAAGGGCAACCTTTACCTTTACCTTACAAACAGGATGAGTAAAGCTAAACAAATATTGTGCACTTTTTTCAGTGAGGCATCTGATACAATTCATGTGTCATAATTAACCGCTTCTGTGTACAGTTTGAAATTAGTTGAGAATAATCTTTGAACATTCAAGCAAATACAGTAAAAGATATCTTTAAAAATATCAACTCTAATAACAAATGTTAATAATAAAACTGTCCTGGAAAAGTTGGGTTTGTTCTACATAATCACAATGTGCTGTCAGTTTATAAAGAACACAATAATTTTCAATAGGCAGATCTGTTAATTTATTTATTTATTTATTTAGATTTATATTGCCGCCCACTCGCCGAGGCGACTCAGGGCGGCTTACAGTCAAAACAACAATAGTACAATAAAAATTATAAAATGCAACCACATAAAACAACCAAACCAGAACACAAACTAACTCCCGTCAGGCCGTTGTTGTGGGCCCAGAGGAGGGGGCGATGTTCTCAGCCACTGCTAGGCCTTGGCATCTTCTTCCTCAGGCCGTTGTTGTGGGCCCAGAGGAGGGGGCGATGTTCTCAGCCACTGCTAGGCCTTAATGTTCAACTCTGTGTAATATGTATTTATTCATTTATTTATTATATTTATATCCCACCCATCTGGGATATTTACCTACTCTGGGTGGTGAACATCTTTAAAAAAACCTTTACAAGTTTTTTTTTAAAAATTAAATAAATTATAAATATCATGGAGAACAAAAACAATACCCATACCCACACATTAAAAAAACACGCAAGCAACAAAACCACCTATTTGAGACAGAAAAGTTGTCAGTTTATTTCAGTTATGACCAGGTTCCTCTTTCAAATTGTCTGGTATTTGACAGCTTGAATATATTACCTGTCAATATCTTCAAGGTTACTTTGCAAAAAGTTTTTAAATGCGAAGTCAGCCGGTATGTCATTGCCATGGTTGTTATCACACAAATACATATTCCAGTTACTTCCTTGTTAATAACTCTGGAATTGTATAATAGTTTAAAATATTCTTCTCGCGCTCTTTTTATACTTAACATGCAGCGTTTTCCTGAATGACTACTGCAATGCAAACCTTTCTTTCCCTGGAAAATGTGAAACCATGATTAGTAAACGCTGGCAAACAAAACATATATAACTTTGGGTCTTGACTCTATAACTAGATAATTCTTCAGGCGTAATATGAGTCAGTATTTAGTCCTAGTTGTATAGCCTAACTACAGTGGAGTCGTCCCCCTCTCCCCTCAAAGTTACTTTTCCCATTTCTGGCTGGCTGGAACCTTTGTCTCTAAGTCATAAATTGAGTTTGCTTGAAACTGGTCTGTTTTACTTGCCACAAGGGGAAAAAAGTTTTGGATAACTTTAGGGCATGTTTTCTCCCCATCAAAGCTTATTGCATGTTTTCTCCCCATCAAAGCTTATTACATTAGAAAAAGGAACAAGTTTAAATAAAGCTGGATAGACATGATAGACCTCTGAGGACCTGGGTTCAAATGCTTTCTCAGCCATGGTAACTCACTGGGAAAGTAGAATTGGTAAAACCATTCCATTAATATCTCACTTACCTTGAGGGCCTCTATAATATGGTTTGGGATGTTCCTACTTGGAGGAGCATCTAGCCTTCAGAAATCAGGCCTGCTTCACCCACTCTACTCTTACACCTCAACTCCAAGTACTGACTCCCAGGTTTGCTAGAAAATTTGTACCCAACGGAAGGTTCTCTCAGTAGCGCCTCTGGCTAACTGGAATGCTCTACCTGCAGAGCTGTGTTTGATCGATTCTTTAGGGTCCTTTAAGAAGCAATTGAAAACATTTCTTTTCGTGGAGGCCTTTGGCAGTGTGTTGAAGTTTAAATAGGACACCCTCCCATCATGACCACTTGGGCTAGTTGACCTCGGTACTGATTGTACTGCCTGGGTGGGTGGCTTTCTATGGTTTTATTGTGTCTGTTCTGCTTTTTTAACATTGTGAGCCGCCCAGAGTGAGAGTGCATCCTAGATGAGCAGGGTATAAGTCGAATAAATAATAATATAAGTCCATTCTGACTTGACAGCATATAACTAAAATATAACTAAAACTTTTGGAAAATGTGAAGGTATAGAACCCCCGGACTTTGTATATAGCACAAGGGTGATTTTTAATGATGTAATAGAAAGGAACGTGAAGAAGATTATGTATCAAGAAAGGAGGAGAATGTAACAGCAATGCGTATAAAACATGTTACATATTCTTCATAAGCTTTTATACTTTTGTAATGTCTTTACTTGTATTTTTGTATTTTTGTATTTTTTTTAACATACCTAATAAAAATTAAAAAAAAATAACTAAAATATTTAATTGATTCCTGAGGCAAGCAAAGGTAAAGGTAAATGTAAAGGTAAAGGTCTCCCTTGCTAGAAAACAAATTGTATCCAACTCTAGGGGACAGTGGCCAAAGAGCCAAAGAGCCAGTGCTGCCTGTGTCTGTAGACATTTCTGTGGCCATGTGGCAGCCATTCTAATGTGCACAGACTGTTGTTACCTTTCTTGTCAGAGTGGTACCCATTTACCTACTTTCAATTTCTTGCTTTTGAACTGCTAGGTTAGCAGGAGCTGAGTCAGTCAATGGGAGCTCAGTCTGTCATGTAGCACTTGAGTCTCAAACTACTAACCTTCTGGTCACCAAGCTGAGCATCTTAACCACTAAGCCACTGTGGCCTGATGTCTGGGATCTATTTCAGAACTCCTGATAAATATATTTTACACAACTCAATATGTAAAAATTATTTATCATTTTTTCCTGAATGTTATCCCAGACAGCTATCACAGCCTTTTCTGGACTGTGAGAAGAGAGAAGAGAAAGACACATAGAGAATGGAACCCTGTTCCATAAAATAGCTTCTCTGCAACATAATGGCTGAGGCCTTGTCCCAGCTGTGACAAATGGGCTAACAATCAGTGGTGGGATGTCAAAAATTTTACTACCCCACCGTGACATCATCACAGTGTGGGTGGAGCTAATGTCATGATGTCATGATATTGTGGGTGGGGTTAAAGAAAAATAATAAAATAATAAAATAAAATAAAAATAAGCGCACACACACACACACACACACACACATCTCAACCCAAACACCCACCCATCCACTCACCCACAACACAAACTTGTAAATAAATAAAATGAAATAAATAAATAAAATTACATTAAAATACACCCACCCACCCACACCAAACATAAATCAACCCACCCAACCACCCCAAACACAAACCCGTCACTTACCTGTTAGTATAAGTGCCTGGGCAGCACCATGTTGCAAGATGGATATGGTCATCGTACCGGTTCTCTAGGATAATATGCCTTAATGTAAATGTAAAACAGCTGAACCTCCTTAAGGGTTCTCCAATTGGAACAGCAATTGGAACAGCACAGGTGTAGCTTATTGATGAGGTAAATCCAAGACTTTGCTTAAAAACCCCAAGCCAGGCCACCAGGCCTTTTTAGGAACTGTGGTAGTATGTCAATATAGATAAAGGTATTAAATACACAGTAAAATACACACAGACACACCACATCCAAAGGTGAGTCACTTACCCTGGGGAGCAGGCTATACGGAGCTTCACGCTAGCAGCTTCTCTTCCTTTTCCCCGCTTGGGAGGACAGCAAAGAGGCCATGCATATGTGCCAAGCACTGTAGGCGTGCATGCACACCAAGTGCTTGGTGTGCATGCGCAGTGGGGGAACCAGTGAAAAGGTAAGTCCCGAAGGTGGTTCCCCCAAAAAAGCTGCTACCGGTTCTCCGGGACACTGGGGAAAGTTACTACCGGTTCTGGCGAACTGTTGAGAACCTGTTACATCCCATCACTGCTAACAATGGAATAATGCGTATGGCTCAATCGGTGCAGAAGCTATAGATTCTGCTGTTTTCAGAGCACAACTGGTCCCAAGCATTTTGCTCTGTGAAGTGAGAGCATCTTCTTTCCATAGTCCTATTAGGAGAAATTGTCTGGATTAGCAGACGATTCTTACCTCAGTGTTGACAACAAGAAAGCCTCTTCCACTACGCATGAAGAGAGCCAGCTACTTAGGATATGCAGCATGGGCAGCACAGACACAAAGCTGTGTTCTTCAACACCTCCATTCTGTTCACACACTCCTGCACCTTGTTGCTCCCTGTTCAAGAGAAAAGTAGCATGTGTGTATGTGTGCGCGTGTTTTAGGGGAAAAGCAATGTGTACACACTCACAAGGTCTGCTGGGTTAACTGCCTGGGTGCCAGCCTTGCTGCTTGATTGTGCAGTCTAGTGTGTTTCTTAACACACACTGCCTAGAGGTGGTCAAATACTTTTTTCTGCCTGATCCCAAAGACAAGGGTGCACAGAGAAGCACATTGCATTGGCATTTGACCATGGTTAGTCTCCTCCACTGCCCCAGGAAGGAGGAGTCTAATTGAACAGGGCAGTCTGTTGGGTACAAGGTTGCTCTTGCTCAAAAGCCAGTCATAGCTGACTCTAGGTTTGGTGATCATCTCTTTTTATAGCCAAAGAGCCAATGCTTTCTGTGTCTGCAGATGTTTCCGTGGACATATGGCAGGCATGATAGGACACCGGAGTGCACGTAATGCTGCTACCTTCCCACCAAAGTGGTACCTATTTATTTACTTGCAATTTCTTACTTTAAAACTGCTAGGTTTGCAGGAGCTGGAACAGAGATTGGTGCTCGGTCCGTCGTGCTGTACTCAGCCCGCTAACTGCTGACCTGACGACCTTCCAGTCATCAAGTTCAGCATCTTAACCACTAAGCCACCTAAGCAACCGCAGTACATACAGCTATGTTTATCAAGAGCAGAGAATGGCTAAGGTTCTTCTATTATGACAACCCAGCATCTTCCACTAGAGGCAGCTCTCTCCCTCTGCCTGAAATAAGAGATGGCTCTGGGATGGTCTGTGACATTAGAGGAAAAGAGAGCTTGGAAGGAACAGTTTATAGATTATATATTACTTGTTTGTTTTGCAGGTAGTGAATACTAACTACCATTCGTTTTGAATCAAGATTATGAAGGCCTTTCACTGTTCCTTTTCCTCTACAATGAGGCTTTCCTGTTGCTTGTGGTACGGGAGTGGCATACAGCGATTATACCCAACTTCTGAAAATTAATTGCCACCTGAAACCGATGCAACACAATGAGAACACCTGGGAGGAGTGTGTAGGCTGCCACAACTGTCCTCTCATAAGATGCTCCTTATGGGAAAGGTGATCCTGGTGGTTAGGTCTAATACTATGAATATAACAGAGACATTGTGAGGAAGGACTATAAAGTGAGGCAATTCTTTCTAAATTTTACACATTCTAAAGCTCTGGGAAATAATATTTTAGATCGTTGTCCGGAAGAAGTAAATGATACGGTGGTATGTGGTGTCATTTGCTCATTTTGCTCATCAATTAATAAAGGATTTGTCTTCTTTTTTTGAGTGCACTTTGTTAAGATGATAAAGATGGTAGGAGTAAATGAACATATCACTGCTAACAAGTATGATGCCACCCAAGTCAGAGTGCAACTTGTTTACCCTATGAACAGGTAACCTGTAAAAGTTAACTCATTCACAGGAATACAATAACCCAGTATTGTCTTCCTATAATAAGTAATGCTGAATATCAGGATACAACTAATAACTGGATCAACCACAAATTTAAATTCTTGCATTTCTTTTTTTTAAAAGCTAGCCTTATAGAGCTCAAAAAATAAATATTTTTTGCCACGTGGCAGCAGTTGTGAAGTAAATATGTCCCGCTGCTCTGATCTTACATCCTGTCACATTAATGTTTCAGAGCACTCAATATAAATATTAAAACTAATAGCTTCTCTCTTCAGCGATTACTCCATCATTCCCTGAAATCATCATAAAACATTCAAAGCCTTTTAGAACATTTACACACTCGAATCTTATGGTGGAGAAAGGAAACTAACAGACCACAGCTCGCAAGCTTAAATAATAGTGAAAAGCTGTTTATGGAGTATGCTTTATTTATTCATCATTTTGAGTAAAGTTTTAGTTTTGACGGGGGTGGGGGTGGGTGGGAATCAAAGTGTATCTGTCATGGGAAAAAAGCTGAAGTATTGCTTTTCTATATACTGAGGACTTGTTAAAAGTGTTGGGGAGGGGGAGTGGCTGAGTGAGAGAGAAAGAATAAAAAAGTAAAGTCCTGGAGACTCACAGTCCAAGGTCAATCAATCTAAGGACTGTAGGTAACGTAAACAGCTAATGGATTGTAAAGACACATACTGGTGTTATGAATTTTTAACAAGCAACTCCTTGGGACAGACTGCTATAAATCAATGATGACTTATTGGCTGGATCAATTATGCAAACTTTAAAATGTTTAATGACAGGTAATGAACAAGCCTCATGGGTCTGTCAGTCAACAGTCTTTTGCAGTTGTCTTTACAACTGCTTAAGTGGGAAGCCAAGAAATGAAAGTCTGAAAGAGCCCAAGAAGGTGCAAGTTATTAATTGCACTTTTCTCTCTCCCTTTCTTATGATCCTCATATAAATGGGATTTTTCATAGCCATGGATATATTACTTTGCATACTGTAAATGATTTTTTAATATCAGGAAAATGCTGTGTCTTGTAGGTGTAAGCTCTGCTTTCTTGTAGGTGCTATAAAAACAATCTCTTTCCGAGGAAAATGAAATAGGCACAGGATGCTTTTAAATGTGTACTGGGAAATAGTGGCAGAAATATAAATTAATTTTGTATTCCTAAACAGCTTTTTGAGAGCCACTATAATGCAGTGGCTTATAGGACTTGGCCATGGAGCCAGGAGTTTGGCAGCTGAATCCTCACTGTGGCTTCTGAGAGGAGAACCATCCAAGATCACCTGGAGCGTGGCTGATGGGGTTATATGCCCTGCCACCTGTGCAGCCCTGGATGAGCTACAAAATCCCAGAGTGCCACCAAAAGGAAGGACTGGAACTCTATAGCTGGCAAGCCTCAGGAGGATGGCTATAAATTAGAATCAACTTGACAATGTACTACTATTATTCAAACATACAAAACATAGTCAAGTTGTTATTAAAGCATTGGCTGCTTTTATATAACAGATACAAGTATCTGTTAAATAGTGGTGTTATGTACATTCTATTCCCAATATCGCTGTCATCTTTAGCTCTGATATGCAGTTGGTTATAATAGAAATCCAAAAAATAAAATAAATAATAAAATAATAAATATATTATTTCCTGCCAACCTAGCAGCTTGAAAGCAAGAAATTGCAAGTAGATAAACAGGGACCACTTCGGTGGGAAGGTAAACAGCATTCCATGCACTCCAGTATCTAGTCATGCCTGCTACATGACCACAGAAACATCTCCAGAAGCAGATAGCGCTGGCTCTTTGGATATGAAACCATTTCAAGCAAGGGTGACCTTTATCTTTACCTATAATATTTTATGCAACTCCTTGTTCCAATGGCTATAGAGACCATTTAAGTGTATTTCATCCATAATCAAGTTTTTTCTGTTGCCAGAACTTTGTATTCTGTTAATTGTTCCAATTCTTCATCTTCAACTCTGGGGACTCTTTGAACTGCAATGTCAATTATTTAGACATTTCTCCATTCTATTACTATTATGTCTGGTATACTATATGCAAAGTGTGTGTCAGTTTATCTCAAAGTTCCATTAGATCTTAACTTGGTCATTTGCTAATACTTTCTCTATTTGATGTTCCCATAAATTTTTGGATAATGGCAGATTATATTTTTTACATAGTTACTAGTATATTAATTTTGCAACAGTGTCATGTCTTGCTTTGTAGTCTGTTGGCACAACAACAGCAGCTACAACAATAATTTATTACCAACCAATCATGATTAAATAATATATTTAAACTACACTTTAATCATTTAATTTTAAAAAAACATTACCTGGATATGTTTTTAAATAATATATTTTAACTAGATTTTAAGCATTTAAATTTTGATTTTTTTTAACCTCTCATTTTATTGTGCTGGTCATAGACCATAATAGAGTGATTGATTGTCATTAATAATTTCTCACTGTTGCTATTACTTGGGAGCAGACTAAAGCCTAAAAATCCAGAATAGAGTCTTTAAAATGTGGATGAGATGGCAGGTTTGCAAAGTCACAGATTTTGGACTTCAGGAAACTAATTATCAGCTATTGTTAATTGTTTTAAATTGGTTATCAAAGATTTTAGAACGTGTAGTTGCTAAAATTAATAGAGTGAGAAGGATGAACTGATCTTGCTTCTATATTCTTTTAATTACTTGCCATGATGTTTGGTATTTTGTAATTTTTGTATATTCTGTACTTTTAAGGTTGCTTGTTGGCAGAACTCCAACTCCTACAAGGTATGGTTTTTTTAATTGCTTATCTAGAAGTATAAAATTCATCTTATTAAAATCAACATAACACAGTGTTGTGTTTTTATTTTCTGAAGTAGAGTTGGTTGGAATTTATAGTACTGTATGATGGAAAAGATGCAAGTAAGCGATAAATGAAAAAGAGCTGAAGGAATGGCAAAAAATAATAGACAGGTTTTGTAATGAAGAAAAAAAACCCAGGATAGCGAAATCATTATGGTATCAACATCAGAAAGACGGTGGATTGGGTATCCCGAATATAACTAATTATTATAAGGCCTTTCAATTGAAACGTATAGCAAATTTGTTAACACAGGATTATGTAAAGACAGTAGAGAGAGACAGGTTAGAATACAATAGATATAAAGGAAGCCTGTTTCTAACAAATCAAGAGAAAAAAGTCAAGATCAATAGTAAAACTTTAAAAGATTTATATTTATTCTGGAAAGGAATGAAAAAAACTATGTCACCAGGGGATTCCCCAGTATTAGAACTTGTAGATTTACCGGATTTTCCATTAACCTTAAACACTGAAAAGAAAACAAAATTAACTCAGGATAAGGTATTGCTTTTAAGCCAGTGGATTGCATCCTGCGGGGAACAGCAAAGAAGAAAAATGATATATACCAGCTTAAATCTGAATTGGTTTCAGGAAAAACAGATGGAAGAATGGGATAGGAAACAGAGATTAAAAAATTATATAGGGAGAGAAATAACTCCTTTTGAGGAGATTATACACAAACTAAAGAAGGGGTTAACCCCGGAAAAAGGATTAGTTGGCAAAATGTATAGGTTAATTAATAAAAACGAACGACCGCAAAAAATACTAAAAGAATCATGGGAAAAGGATTTAGGTATTGTAATATGTGATAAAGAATGGAAACGGAAATGGAACCAAAGACTAATGAAAGTACTTTCTATAAAAGAGAAAGAACACAACTGTAAAATATTATGGAAATGGTACACCACCCCTATACGCTTATGGCAAATGGGAAAGGCTGAAACAAACCTATGTTGGAGGTGTGGTAAAGAACCTGGAACGTATACTCATATGTGGTGGTCGTGCGAATTCGCAAACAAATTTTGGAAAATGATAGAAAAAGAGCTAGGAAAGATTATGTCTTCTGAGATTAGGTTATCTGCTAAAGCTGTGTTACTGGGGGAAACAGATGAGGTGAAGATAAGTGAGAATAAGAAAGAGTTAATGATCACCTTACTATCTGTGGCGAGACAATTAATTGCTGCTGAATGGAAAAATAAGTTTATAATTGAAAAAGGGAAATGGTATAATATGGCATGGCGCTTAGCTCTCAATGACAAATTAACAAATGAAATAAAGATTAGAAGAGGTTTAAACATTAAGAATGTATTTTGGGAAATTTGGGAACCATTTGTTATATTTGGTATGACTAGTAATGAAGGCATTAAACCAAGCCAAGAAATGTTGAAGTTTTGGCAGAATTGAGATTTCAATATATACAAGATACTCAACTTATCTGGGATTATATGTACAATATGAGCTGGCATGATTTATGTGCTTTGTTTACAAGTTAGTATGGGAATGGGTGGGTGTATTAGCAGTTGTTATTAGATGTATAATTTTGGTTTTTGTTTATTGTTTGTTCATTTATTTTATGTTATAATATTGTCCTATATGTTTGTCACAATATACATGTGTTAATAAAAAATATATATTAAAAAAAAAAAAAAGATGCAAGTAAGCCATATGGTTTAGGGTCTTTGCTGTTGGGTTATGTCTGTACACATAATCCAATGATATGAGTTTAGGGCATCCAAATGCGACATGGTGAGTTGTTTCTTTGGATATGTGACAAGCCCTACATACTGTATATCACTTACACCTTGCTTCGTTTTTAACTTCTGATAGTATCTTGCACAAATTACTTAGTCTTGGATTGTTCATATGAATCCCTCAGTTTCAACTTGAAGACAGCTTAAATTGAGCCATAGGTTTGAGTGCTGCTTATCAAAGGCACGTACTACATGCATTTGGAATGTAACACTGGTATTGTGACAAGACGGCTTGGTTTTTCCTATTTAAATAATCAAACCCCGACTTACATATGCCTCGACTTACATAAAATTTGACTTACATAATGATTTTTGAACTAAAACCATGTCCCGATTTACATAACACAATTTCCTATGGGTTTGCTTTGAGTTACATAAAAAAATTAGTTTTTCCTATAGGGTTGCTTTGATTTGCATAAATATCATTTACCTATGGGTTTGCTTTGAGTTATGTAAAAATTCACTTTTCCTATGGGTTTGCTTCAAGTTAAGTAAAAACTGATTCACATAAAAGCCTACGGAACAGACTTTTTACATAAGTAGGGTTTTTACTGTACTTTCAGTCTCCAATTCCAAATAAGAATAAATTCCACAATAATAATAAATTCCACAATATTAATATTAATATTGTGGCTGCCCAATGATTAGTAGCAGTAGTTTTTCCTTTTGTGTCTTCCGAGTATGACCTTCACTGTATCAACGTACTTGTTCCTGAATAATGATTTAAGTTGCTTGTGGTTTATACTGAGATTTTTTTTTGGATGCTGAAGTAAACACTTCATTAGTGAGCTCAGAGTTGTCTTCTGAGAATCTGCCTGTTTGGATGTGGATAATAGCATATTTATCAACGTCCAAATTTATTTTTACATCTGTACTATTAGGGTTCTAGAAACTATTCTGTTTATCAGGATATCTTGTAAATAAGTGAATATAGTTCTTGTAAATCGACTGTGAAACACTGAGGTCATTTTGTCAATAATTAGGCTTGTAACCTTTAACACTATCACTAGATATGGGGATTAAAGCTAGATGAAGGATTCAAAGAATCATCCTGAATGATACCTCTTCTGATTAGGATAGTGGTTAGAGAGGAGATCTCTGTACCATTATTGTTCTTGCTTTTTAATACTCTACAATTCTCTTTAATCCTCTACAACACATGCTAAAATAAGTAGACCCTAAAATTAAATAAAAAAACAGACTGTAATATTAACCATTTCAAAATGTTAAAGCTAAGAACAGTTGTGACCAGTTTTTTAAATTTAAATTTAAAACTTTAAAGCTAAGAATAGTTGTGACCAGTAGTTTCTTGCATTTGGGTAATGCAAAACATTTTAGGTAGAGGAAAGAAAGAATCTTGCACAAAACCCAAAAGAGCTATTGGTGTTAGTCACAGCCAAAACTACTGAGTCAATGGTCTGAGTGACTATATGACAGCTTCCTTTGTTCCTATGGTACGACTGTGACTACCATGCTTGCAGAACCAATGTGATCAACTCTTCCAACTTCACCATCCATAAAATGGTAATTGTGAAAGTGAATGTAGCTACTTGACAAAGTGCAGGTTATGTGCCTGGTTGTACACAAGATACTTCTGGACATAGTAACACCAACAGCTACAGGGGCTTCAAAAGCATACCTCAAAATTGATTGAAATCGAATTGATCATTCACTCAAACATCTTATGTAGGTGGAGGATATTGTCAGTTGGCCTATAGTTGTTATTAAAGGCTCAGATTAGGTCAGTGGTGGTGAACTTATGGCATGTGTGCCAGAGGTGGCACTCAGAGCCCTCTCTGTGGGCACCTGTGCAGTCACCCCAGCACAGAGTTCACCCCCTGCCCAGCAGCCCAATGGGAGCACTTCCTCCCTCCCCCCAGCACAGAGTTCACCCCGCCCTTCTACACAGCAGCCGAATGGGAGCATTTCCTTCCTCCCCTATTGCTGTGCTGGCACTTTACAATAAATAAATGGGTTTGGGGTTTCAGTTTGGGCACTCAGTCTCTAAAAGATTCACCATCACTGGATTAGGTTCCGCAGAAGCAACCTGATCACTGCCCCTTTTAAAAAGGTTCAGCTCCCCTTCTGTTTTAGGATATGCTGACCTCCAAACCTGAGTCAGACTTCCTGTCTATAATTGAGGCAAAAAGTAAAGATGGACAAGGGCCAAGTATACAAATGGTTGACTGAACACTACCAAGCCTGATATCCACACTTTCAGGACTCCCTCCACAACTGACTCCCTCCACTCCTGTTCTGGATGCCTCTGCAATGAAGACCTTGTTGCTGATGATGTGAATGCCTTCATCTTTAACCTGCCTTATACACCTTCTAAAGCATACTGCTAAGGGTACAACAACATGCAGGGGTGTAGGATTTTAGATGTAGCTGGGTGAATATTTTTTCAGGGTGGGCAGTAATGCCTCTTTTCAATGCATTCCTATGGGTAACCATGCCTTGTCTGGGTGGGCAAACTGCTAACTCAGGATGGGCCAAGCCCAGCCTGGGCTCCATCTGGCTACGGCCCTGACAACATGTTTTCCTAACCCTGATTGTTACAAGAATTCTATTGAATTCTATTGCAAGAATTCTATTGAACAACACTATGGAGAGGAAAAGGACATTTTAATGCCACCATTGCTTCCATAAATGGCTCCAATATCTGTTCAGTTGAATTCGCCATGGGTTTCCCGTTACTTACATTAAAGCTGTCATCCCATTGGCTTCATTGGCATAGATGCATATGAAACAGAAGCAAAGACTTGGCATAAAAAAGGGAAAGATGTTTAGCCATAATGAGACCAACCATCTGGGAACTGGGACGTCTCTGCATTCCACACAGTGACCAGCGTGCTGACAGAAGAACGAGCCACACCAACTGGGAAATCCCCCAGAGCCTTCTGGAATCCATCAAAATCTATTAGCCTCCAGAGGTAGATCATGTTAATAGGTCCTCTGTCCTTGCAGAGGGACATGTATCCTTGCTACTGACACTCACAACCTTAACTGGAAATGACTAATAGAGAACGGAAGTTAAATATGCATTTGGCTTTTTCCAGCTCAGTTCGAATTGGTGGTACTACAAACAACAGCACTTTCTTGAGTTTTGCTTTAAAAAAAAAAATCCCCTACTTTATACCTTAGCGTGATTTAAATTTCAATTAAGGCCGTACTGTACTCTCAAATACTTTTAAGTTATTTCTACTGAACAAAATGAGATTTACTTTTGACCAAACATGCTTTGTTTCTTATTGTATAACAACCAACTTAATTCTATTTTTCTAAACACAATTCACTAGTCATCTACAGAAAATGGAATGGAAAAATCTGTTAATTTCATTTCCTCCTGCATTTGAAGTTTTTAAAACCTTAACTTCTTCCTGTTCTAATGCGAAGTGTAACAATTTTTTGAGCAAGTGTCCAAAATTGAATTCCAAAATCCACCTTAATTGCCCGGGGGTTGAAAAGCTGCGCTGGCTCCAAGCGGCAGAGGAATCTTGGGCTCCACTAATGACCAGGGATTATTCTGTTGGTGTCAGGACTTGGCCATTGGGGCTGGGGGGATGAAAATTCCCCCCTGGCCAGCCTTGGACTTTCTTGCTGGTTGTTTGTTTATGAACATTTTCTGTGTGGTTTACTGTATCTGATGTTTATGTGATACTTTGTTAGCACTATCCTGAGTCACGTTTGTTAGCCACCCTGAGTAACACTGCAAGTGGGCAGCATACAAGTGTAAACAGAACAACAACAACAACTGACAATGAACTACGGTCAACATGCAGAAGAACATGCTATATTTGCTTCCCACATGGGTGCTAATGGTAAGAACCATTTATATAATAATTTTATGTGATAGGAAGCTTAATTTAGTACTAAAAAGCGGAATATTGAAAGTATTCAACCTTACACTTTTCAAATTTAGAAACACAAAGCATTAAAACAGATGAAGAATGTGCTGCAGAGTCAAATTACATGTTAAAAAGAGTATATTTTCTGCAATTCCCCCTGACATTATATCCTCTAAGACAAATGCCTCAACAATCAAATTTACAAATTAAGCCCGTTTATCTTCCAGTGACTGAATACAAAGCAGTTTGCTGCAATGCAAGACAAAAGGGGGGGGGGAGGTGTCACTGGCTTAAGTTATTTTAAAAAGAAGTTAGAAGAATGCATGGAGGACGGCCTATTGATAGTCAACAGTCATTAATAACTAAATGGAGTCTTCAAGTTGAGTGAAGTGTGCTTCTAAATTGGAAAGCATGTTGTCACAGTACTAAAAGCAGGTGAGGATTCTTACCTTTAAAATGCTTTGGGGCTTTCCATTGCAGGCAGAGTTTTAGAAAGTTAATTTTTAAGAAGAAACAACAAATAATTTGTGGTACCTTAAAGACAGTGGTGGGATTCTGCAGGTTCGCACCAGTTTGCCAGAACCAGTAGCAGAAATTCTGGCTGGCCCCGCCCATCCAAGTTTTGAAATAAAGTAGTCCTAACACAGGGCTTTCCCCCTGGCCATGCCCACCGTACCACTCCCACAGAGTAGGTAGTAAAAAAAATTGAATTCCACCACTGCTTAAAGACCACAAATGTACCCTCAAATGAAAGTGTTTAGCCTTTAAGATAGCCAGGTGTATCTCACAGCCTTCTTCTGCTCTTTAAGAGAAACTGAGAAGTGCAGGGAATTCACTCATCTTTTACAGTGAGATTTATCGGCTTGAAACGTTTTCTATCCAGAAATCATATGGGAAATCTTACAGGATTTATTCCAGATATTTTGCACAAGATGTCATCTTTCCTTGTAGGACTTATTTCAGACAGGCTAAAGCTGGAGTTCTCAACCTTTTAAAGCCGGGGGCCGGGTCACAGTCCCTTCCTAATTTTTGCAGGAAGTCATGAAGTCTCACTGATACAGGAGAAGGCTTCAGCAGGTGTTCCCAGAATGACAAGACTCGGAAAATTTCAGAGGATAAAATTTTTTGCAAGTATTTTTCCTATCCCTAGGTTAAGTTCACACAAGACTTTTCCTTGTTTTTTCAGCAACTGATTGCTAAAGCTACACTACTCAGAAATTTTGAGAAGAATAAAATGACAGGAGAAAGAGGTTCAGAGTTGAAGAGTCCCTTGGATCTTAGGACATCATCTTACCAATGCATAGTGCTGTATAGTGCATGTTAATAAAATCTTTTCGCTCATGGGTCAGCTAGCACCTCCAGATATTGGAAGACAAGTAGTAACAGGAGTTGAAAAGATAAAGCAAGAAACAGACCCAAAGCATCCAATGTTTGGACTTCAACATCATCAATCAAGGTTGAAGTCAAGGAAGAGCTTCCTAAAAACAATGGCACCAATTTCATCTACAGCTGAGGCTTATTGATTTGAATTATGCAAAAGAATATCACCTGGAGGATTATAGGTGATGAAGGAGAAGCCAGCAGCAGTATGGGACATGAAAGTGGCTGAATAGGCTGAAAACTGGGGTGACACAATGTGAAACAAATCTAAAGAGGTGGGGCCACATTGGCAATGGTGAACAATGTGGATGTGGTGAGAGAGAAGCCATTGAACATCAGCTAATCTGCGGCATCTTGTCTGAACAGTGTGATATTGAGGATTTGTTTAGGGCTATTCAAGTTGTTGAATACTGGAAAAGTAGAGCATGAACATGTAAACATGTAGTTTGTGTATGCATACATTTTTAGATTTGTGTGTTTTTAAAAGTTATTTTGGTTTTAAATTTTAGTGCTTCAGACTCGGATAAATAAATAAATAAATAAATGAAATCTTACCATTGCTAAGTTATGGGGACTTTTGTTTATTGTCACATTTATTCATTTTAAAAACAACTTTCCAAAACCTACCTAAATCAGGGTGGGCAAAGGGTGGTCTTAAAGCCACACAATCCCCTTTAATATCTTGGGTCTAGGGTTGCCATAATTTTTTCCTATCAAACCGGGACAGCCGCGTGACGTCATTGCATTCTTCAAACTGTGCATGCATTGGACAGTGCTGTCCAGGAATCCCCATCCAGGGCAGACAGACTTCATCAGTTTAAAATAAAAAGAGGCTATTCCTCTACTTTTGAATAAATATTTCTTGGGCCACTCTTGAAATTGCCCTTCCTCTCCCTGCGGTGACCCCTTCACCCCTCCCCCCCATTGATTTGGACTCACACTCAAACCCCACATGAGGATCTCATGCAAGAAAGCTCTAAATAGATGACTGGAAAGGAACTGCAGCCCTTGGAGTCCCCGTTTCCCTCCGGAAGGAGAAAAAGAAGGGACTTATTTTGGAGAAGGTCCTTTGTAAGAGACAACTCTTCACTTCCTATCCACAGTGTTCCCTTCTTCTATAGGAATGCTGACTCTATGGATTTAATCCTTTGCAATCATGTGAAGAAGGAATCCTCCATAGACATGGGCATTTCTTGCTTCCTCTTGGGACTTTTATATGTTTTTCTTTGAACCGGACGAGACAGCCTGAATCTGGGAAATTCCCGGAAAAATGGGACTTATTGCAACTCTACTTGGGTCCCATCTGATTTCCCCTTTTCTCACCCCTCCCCCACAATCAACCAGCTATTTTTAAAAAAAACTTCAAAGAGCTGCTATTTGTCATTTAAATGGGTTTGTGGGTAGGGGTCTGCTATGTTTAATAAAAAACCAACTAAAGAAGTAAAGTAAATTATAATACATATATTTTCTAAATCTGAAGTTGATGACCAACTACTATTGGGTTGGGTTGTCCCCCTACCCTTTTGGACAATCTTTGCAGCCGAGAGGATCTCAGAAAATTGTCCCCAGACTTTCCCAAAATGACTCACATCTGACCTAGAGACATCCAGTTTACTAATGGTGATATAGAGGACCCCTAGGTCTGAGCTGCTGCTGCTGCTGCTGGTGTCTTCTTTTGATAAGTTGCTTGGTGAACGTCCTGGTAGTTGTGCTGCTGTCTGCTTAAACTGCACACAGCGGACCATTAAAAAAAGTACACCGGCCATATTCTTTTCTGAGAGCGGGGTCACATGGTGTGTAGGGCTGCCTTTGAAAATGCCAGGACCTCTAAAAGTCAGCCTATTACTTTTCCCTTGATCTATTTACCACATTGCCTAGCATAAAAATAAAATAGGCAAGGAAAAATGTCATCAGCTCTGCTCTGTGTTTTTGTTTCATCTTTTAATGTGTAGGATAGCTTGAGCTATTTTCTCTTCACTTTGGCTTTCTAATTGACCTCTGACATTGACTTTGATGTTCTTCACAAGGACAAAGTTTGAGAAGCCCTGAGCTTAATGAGCTGACAAAATGTTCTGCTTCAACGTAGCACAAAGCAAGTTGAAAGCAGTAATTATAATGGAAACATTAGGGCAAAGCTACTGGCTTTGCTGTACTTAAGTCTCTTCTCTGTATGATTATTCAATAAAAGAGAGGGAGAGAGAGAGAGTAATTTTTGTGGATTCTTTGAACTTCATTTGTACATCATTTAAACATTAACCTTCCATACTGATGCAAATGGAAGATAATTTTCTAGATTATGGGGAGGTGCAAGTTGAACAAGTGATTTAGGAGCAAGAAGTGGTCCCTAAGACAGAGATGCTTTATTGTTGGCTAGCTTTGCTAAAACCTCTATCAGAATGGATCAAATATCCCAGGAGGATTACTATATGAATGATTTTGGATCTGAGAATATACACGGTTGCTCTTGTTGTTAAGGAAAGCCAACAAAATACAGATAATTTGTTTGTAGAATCAAAGGCCAGTAAACCTCACAAGAGTAGATCCATTGAATCAATGGATCATATGGAGGTGATAAAGAGGAAATTAAAAACATATATTTGATTGAGAATAAAATTCTAATAATCAATGCTGCTTGAGAAACGAATGCTGTTTTGTCCTGTCTTCAAATGCTATAACAGAGGAATAAACTCACTAAATTTCCATTGATTCAACAATCCTTCTCTAGTGTGTTTTACTACACCAAGCAACACAATTTTAGCTAAAATTCCATTATTACTGTAATGGAACAGAAATACTTTGAAACAAAATTTATTTTATGTTCTTGTAACTGTCATGGAGTGGCTAAGTAAAAAAAAAAGGCAGAAATATCTCAAGCACAGTTCAGGAATGTTTGGCCCTCTAGAAATTTTGGGTCTACAGTTCCTAGGAGACTGCCAGCATATCTCATAGAGAAGGATGATGATTATTCCAATCCAATAACACCTGGAGGGCTGCAAATTCCCCAGCCATGCTGTAAAATATACCTTTATTTGAAATGTTTCTAGAGTATCAGTGACATTGCCCACAAATTATAGAAGATCAACACAGATTAACCTTTCATAATCCCAGCTATAACTGTATCAAAAGCAAATAACAACAGGTAAATATTATTACTTATATCACTGCCACCATTGCCACCATCACACCGCTGTCACCACACATGCTGATAGGATAAATCAAAGATGTGAGGACTCTTGTGAACCATGTGTTATTAATGAATGTATTGATTTACAGATTTAGAACAACAAAAGCAACAACAACATGCTGTCAAAATGATACTAATTTGTAGCCATTTCTAGTTACAGAGTACTCTGAAGTAGTGTACTGTCCAGTGATGGGATGTAACAGGTTCTCACCAGTTCTCCAGAACCGACAGTAACATTTCCCAGTGTCCCAGAGAACCGGTAGCAGCTTTTGGGGGGAACCACCTTCGGGGCTTACCTTTTCACTGGTTCCCCCACTGCGCATGCGCACCAAGCAGCAAAAGAAGAGTATTTTAATGTATTTTTATTTTATTTTATTTATTTACTGGTTTGTATTGTGGGTGGTTTGAGGTGTGTGTGTGGGCTTATTTTTATTTTATTATTTTGTATTATTATTTTTTATTTGGCCCTGCCTACGACATCATGACATCATGATGTTAGCTCTGCCCACACTGTGATGACGTCACGGTGGGGTAGTAAATTTTTTGACATCCCACCACTGGTACTGTCCCTTCTTCCGAGTGTGGACTGGGATTGTGCAGCTTGCCCAAGGCTACACAGGTTGGCTTCCTTCTTTCTGGAGGCACAGCCAGCCAGATTTAGATTTAGGAGACATTCTATAAATAATCACCATCTTAAACTGTTATCAATTTATCTTGGGCATGAAGCAAGACAAAACATTTTACCATCTACTGTTGGAGAAAACAAATTTTCTTAAAGTTTACTTGGGGTGCAATTGCAATAACAAGCCTTTCACAGGATGAGGTGGACTTTGCTCTGTGAGTCGTCCATTGATTGGAGACTGGTGCTCCTTACCATATAGAGAGATAGTAGAATCAAGCTGCTAGTAAGAAGGCATTTGCTTTTGAAGTACAGCCCTCAAAGTTTTATAAAGTCATCCAAAGAGAAGCCACCAGAGAATTTTACAAAAGTAGGAGAAGAATTGAAAGATCGGTGCTGATTAAAAGCAACAGCAACTTTTTATTTATTGATTTGTTTGCAGATGAGGTTGCCTTGGTCAGTGTTTATTAGTGTTTCATCCGACCACTCTAGGAGTTCAAATCCATACATTTAAAGTTTTTATTTTATTTAGTTGCACTGTACTCCATAAATGTCCCAGTGTGCTGTTTGAATACTGTTTTATGAAGCTGTCTGCAGTGGGTCTCAACAAATGTTGCAAATTCCTTTCTTTTTTCCAACACTGAATGAACAAAACTGTGCTGAACAAATGATGATCACTATTCTTTTGATTTTTTTTAAAAAAACAGGATAAAATTTCAGTGCAAAATGTTTTTACAGTCTGCCAAAAAATGGCCTCTTTTCCTTGTCTCATTCTTTTGAATAATAATAATAATAATAATTTTGTGTCAAATGTTACTCTGGGATGAAAGGATTTTTGCTGAAGAAACTCTGTTCAGGGGACACCCAAATGAGGGTCCTTTCATGTTCCCTAGTGCAGCCCTCGGTTATCGAAATCTGACCTTCCAGTCCTCAGCTCAGCATCTTAACCACTAAGCCACTGGAGGAGCTGCTTTTGAATGAAACCTGCTGTTGGAGTAAGGATTGGTTGAATTGCCACCTAAGCTAACACCAGGAAAAAGGAGCATTGGATAAACATAAAAGTCTGTGTTAAGCTAAAGTTCTGGTGACAAAAAACAAAACTACAATCTGTGATATAATAAAAAAATGAAACACCAATAAGAAACTTTAGTTAGTCCTGTGTAAGGGAATAACTATACTGTATTGACAAATTATGCAAGAAATGCTTCAGGATTGAGATAGGCTGATTCATTTTATTTTTCTTTGATTACATGACATACTGTTTTAAGTCAATATGAATCAACCCAGAGTTGTTCTTCCAAATCCATATTTTTTTCCTCTACTGCTGGTGCTTCTATGTTTTTAAAGAATTAAGTGCACTTACATTGGTTCAGGTGATGCGATTAACTTCTTCCATGTCTAGCTCAGACATGAAACTGCCAAAATGAAGGCACCTTTTGGTGAGTTCATTCTGCAGTTCCTTTTGTCTGACCTAGTGTGAGAAAGATTAGCCGGCAACACAAGGTTGCCGTTACCAAGGTATGCCCAATTGTGGTTCAAAAATACCACAATCTTTGAGGAGGCTCTTTCTGTGTACCCCGACATGATTAACTGAGCTAATGTAATGGGTGCCTGTTGTGGAGATGTCTGTTCTCTGAATTGAGCACTCTTCTGTTCCCAAGTCATCTGTTTGATTTTTTGATTGTTTGTTTGTAATGTGTACCAGAGCACGGGGGGGGGGGGGAGAGGGAAATAAGAACTATGGAAAATCAACAGAGAGGAGGAAATTGGCAGCCAGTCAACCCCCAGCTTGTAAAAGTAGCTCTACTCTCATCATGCCTCCTGCATATCTAGATGGCTGCAGTACAGCCAGTTTAACAAGGCACTAACAAGTGCAAATTGCCAACTTCCTCCACTCTGCTGATTCCCATTCTCTGAAAAGACAAAAAGTGCACAATCTATTTTGATTGGTAGCACTTGAGGTCTTTTCATTTAAAAGCAACCAGGTTTAGCAGCACCCCTTTAACTGACAAAGGCCAGGATCCACATTGGTTATGTATTCCAGTATAAGTGTAAACTGCAGTGACAAAGTGCTGCTAATTAACAGGTTGCCCCTGGTAGTGCTCATCCCACACCAGTCACTGGTGCACTTTAAGGGACATGAATGATAACTCGTTAATTAGCAGCAATTTGCCACGCAAATTACACCAGTGTACTTACACTTAGTAGAGCTAATTAATGGGATTCTGAATAGTATCTCCGTAGGAGAAGGAAAGCCCATTTCGTTTGAGCAATGACTTTTAATCCCACAAAGAATGATCCACCCCCACCCCACCCCACCCATCTGCTGCTTAGGAGAGGCATAGCAGAACAATAGTTTTAACAGAAGCTCAAGTGACATGAGAAAACGTTTTCAAATTTCTCAATACTTTTGTCCTCTTATCTAGATTGACTTTACATACCGCTCATAATTGTCTGTGTCAGAAGTTAGATCCATTTATCTATAGCTGTCTTCTGGATGAAAGTTCTCCATCCTTCACCTGTCATGAGTAGCTCATTGCAGCACTTGTAGCTGCACTCAAAATATTATTTTAATGGTTGCTAGGAGGAAAATATTAAAAATTGATCCACGGTTACAATCAAGACAACTCATAACATATTAAAAAGACTAGCATGCCAAGTAGTATTTCTCGTGTTATATTGCCACTTAACCAGATTTGTATCGCTTAGAAATGAAAATATTATTCTTAAATATAACGTTGTGTACATTCCTGGTATATCTGTGTTATTCTCAGCTGCTGAGTAGCAATGATCAACTGTTGCTGTCAGACTATCTGCCCAGTCTGTTCTAAATTCTGTTAATCTAAAGAAACAAATAGTTTACAATATGAATAATGGGCTGGGCAGCAATACCGTGAAATACGCCATATTTGCCGGCGTATAAGACTCATTGGAATATAAGACACACCCCATTATTACCAAAATAGCCCACTATAGGCCACTATATACACTCCATTTTCCCAGTGTATTTTAAGGGGGGGGGGGAGTGGATCTTATATGCCGGCAAATACAGTACTTTCTCCTCCTAGAGCAGGGGTGGCCAAATTTTTCGGGCCATGGGCCGGTCACATGGAAGTGGAAGTAAAACACACCCACTTAGGGACCAAACATTGGCATAAATGGACCCACAGCTGTCGTAAATGCGGTTACGAAAGCTGTGGTTGCTTTACAGCAGCCTTTTGCACATGCATGGGCACGTTTAACTTCCACTTCAGGGAGTGGTGAGGGTGACATGGGCCAGATAATGATCATGGTCTGGATCTGGCCCATGGGCCGTAGTTTGGGAACCCCTGTCCTAGAGCCACAGATTTCCCTTAGGCTCTTGACAGTTCTTAAAATGGTGCTGTTGCAAAAGGGAACAACCTTAGAACTATGAGCCTCCACAACCTTGTTCTTTCCTGAGGTCTCATGTCAGGAAGGCCCTGCTGAGTCAAGGTGGGGGATTCTGGAGCTGTAGTCCTAAAAAGTAACAGTCCCAAGCTCTTATTTTGTGGCAAAGTGTCCAAAATCCTTTGTTTGGCATAATAAATCATACTAAGTAAAGGTTTCCCTTGCTCGAAAGCCAGTTGTATCCGACTCTAGGGTTCAGTGCTCATATCTGTTTCAAAGCCGAAGAGCTAGTGCTGTCTGCTTCTGCAGACATTTCGGTGGTCACGTGGCAGGCATGACTAGACACCGGAGCGCACGGAACACTGTTTGTGTTAGATCCGGAGATCGTTGCGCGGGAGTGAGGACACGGACGCCATTTATGGTGAACCAACAACACGTATGTTTATTGTGACCGCTGGAAACAACAACAACAACGGCTGGGTCAGCAAGGGTTTAAATACCCTGCTTGACCCAGCCCACTGACCAATAGGAAGCAGCGATTTTCCCGCCGCTAAGACTTTTAAATATCCAACACCCCTTCCCCCCAGAATGCCTTAGTCCGCTATTTACATATGTAATCGTTCAGGTGACGGGGGCGTGTCCGTACGCGATCGGACCTGCGCAGTTCAATCGGCGCTGGGGCATCGAGCAGAGCGGACCTGTCGCTCTCGCTCTGCCCCGGCTGGGCCGCTGGCGGTTCCGGGATACGATCGTCGGGCTCCGCGGTGACCGGGGTTGAGCCCGCTCCACACGGTAAGTTGACTGGTGGTGGTGCTGCGTAACTGGGGGTGTCCTCTGGCCGAACCGGGTCGGTGACCGGTTCGTCCATCGGGTGCATGTCTGGCTCAGCGCCGGTCTGCACTCCCTGGGGAAGGTTGCTATCCGTGTCGGGGCTTGTTCGCCTCCTGAGTTGGTCGACATGGCGTTTCCATGTCCGACCATCAGCGAGGCGAACCATGTAGGTGTAGGGACCCAGCATCTCGCTGACGGTTCCCTCTTCCCACGGTGGGCCGGGCGCATAGTTCCTGGCAAAGATTGGCGAGTCAATGGCTAGTGTCCTGCCCTGTGGTGGATCTCCCTTGAATTTGTCTGGGGAGTACCTGGGATGTAACCGATCGAGATGACAGCGGAGTCTCCTACCCATGAGTAACTCCGCGGGGGCCCTTCCAGTGGCAGCGCAGGGAAGGTTGTGTTGGGCCAACAAGAACGTGTCCACGCGTTCCTGCCAGTCCCCCGGACCTAGCCTTCCCAGGGCTTCCTTTGCGCTTCGTACGAACCTCTCTGCCTGCCCGTTCCCTTGTGCCCTGAACGGGGATGTGAGAGCGTGTCTAGTTCCCAGGGATGCCAGGTACTGCTCGAACTCCGTGGCCGTGAACTGAGGCCCGTTATCGGAGACGAGTGTGTCGGGGATGCCGTGCGTGGCAAAGATTTGTCTGAGTTGCCTGATTATTGTCCTAGCTGTGGTGCTACTCAAGAGTCGGACTTCCAACCATTTTGAGTATGCATCCACGACAATCAGGAACGTTTGGCCATGGAATGGGCCGGCGAGGTCAATGTGAATCCTCTGCCATGGGCCCGCGGGTTGTTCCCATTCCCTGATCGGGGCTGCCGGGGGATTGGGCCGTGATGATTGGCAAGGTGTACATTTGGCCACCCATGACTCTATGTCTTTGTCAATGCCAGGCCACCACACGTAACTTCGGGCCAATCCTTTCATTTTTACTATTCCCGGGTGGCTGGTGTGCAGAGTGTCTAAGACCTTGGGACGGAGTTTCCTGGGAATCACTACCCGGTCCCCCCACAGCAAACAGCCCCCCACGTAACACATTTCGTTCCTTTTGTCATAAAATACCTTGAATTCCCCTTCCCCCTTGTCCGGCCAACCCCGGCGAACCCAGCTGGACACAGTCCGTAGGTCGGCGTCTCTCGCCATCTCCCTGGCAACCTCGGCCGATGTAGTGGGAGAAGAATCCAGGACGTCTAGGGCAAGAACCGAAGCCTCCCCCGTTTCCGCGCCTTCCTGGGTTGGAAGGGGGCATCTGCTTAAGGCGTCAGCGTTGCCCATGTGTTTCCCGGGGCGGTAGACCAAGGTGTATGAGTACCCCGACAGGAAAAGGGCCCAACGTTGCATCCGGGGAGACAAGGCAGAGGGTGTAGGCCGGTCACCAGCCAGAAGTCCCAACAAGGGTTTATGATCAGTCACGAGTTCAAAGTCCCGGCCATATAAGTAATCATGAAATTTCCTTACCCCTGCCACTGCCGCCAGCGCCTCCTTATCAATCTGGCCGTAGTTCCTCTCTGTCGGCGACATGGTCCTGGAATAATAGGCGATGGGCGCCTCGAGGCCGTTGGGTAGACGGTGGGCCAGGACCGCGCCGACGCCGTAGGGAGACGCGTCACAGGCGAGAACCAGTGGCAGGGTCGCGTTGTACTGTATCAGGAAACTGTCCTGGGAGAGGAGATTCTTTACAGTGGCGAAGGCCGACTTTTGTTCGGGACCCCACACCCACTCTGCCCTTGCCGCTAACAGTCTGTGTAGGGGTTCAGCCGCCGTGGCCTTCCCTTTCAGGAAGGCCGCGTAGAAATTCAGGAGACCCAAGAATGCCTGCAGCTCCTGCTTGTTTTTTGGGGCCGGGGCGTTCTGGATTGCCTCCACCTTCCCCTTTGTCGGGTGGATGCCCTTGGCGTCAATGCGGAATCCCAAGAAATCCACGGAGGGGACCCCCAGCAGGCACTTGTCCTTTTTTACCTTGAGCCCAGCGGCTCTGAATTTAGCCAGGACAGCGGCGACCCTGTCCTTTAGCTGTCCGGAATCGCCTGCAATTATCAGTACGTCGTCAAAATATGGGACCACCCCCGGGAGTCCTTGGAGGAGCCGTTCCATCGTGCTCTGAAACAGTCCCGGAGCTATGCTGACCCCAAACTGCAGCCTCGTGCACTTGAATGCCCCCCGGTGTGTGACGATGGTTTGGGCTTCGGCCGTGGCGTCGTCCACCGGGAGCTGTTGGTAGGCTTGGGCCAGGTCCAACTTGGCAAAGATCTTGCCAGGACCCAGCGAATGGAGTAAGTGGTCTATAACGGGAACCGGGTACGCGCTCGGCTCTAGAGCCTTGTTGATTGTGCATTTGTAGTCTGCACAGATGCGCACTGACCCGTCCGGCTTGATGGGGGTCACTATGGGGGTCTCCCACCTAGCATGGTCCACGGGGATGAGGATTCCTTGGGCCACCAGTTTGTCGAGTTCCTTCTCGACCCTGGGTTTAAGTGCCAGCGGAACCCTCCGAGCCTTGAGTCTAATGGGGGCGACGCTTGGGTTGAGCGCAAAAGAAATAGGGGACCCCACATACCTGCCTAAGCCTTCCCCGAAAACGTCTTGGAATTCGGTCATCAGGTCGTTTCTCAGCGAGGCGTCTCCGGGCTGGTCAGTCGCGGTGTTGTGGATGCCGGCGATGGACAGTCCCAGGGCGGGGAACCAGTTCGTGCCTAGCAGCGTTGGAATGTTGCCGTGGACGATGGTCAGTGGGAGGCGTTCCTCTTTTGGTCCGTACTTAACTTGGACCCACTTCTGCCCTGCGACGGAGAGGAATCTGCCCTGGCAGTCCTTGATCCGGATCCGCTGAGTCTGGAGGTCCGCTACCTTCAGGGACGGGAATGCCTTCTTCATCCACCGCCACGGAATGATGGATATGGCGGCCCCAGAGTCGACCTCCATGGGACACTCAGCCCCGTCGATCGTGACTGTGGTGTGGTACTTTCCCCCTTTTTGTGTGGCGGTGTGGCTTATCGTTAGCGTGTGCGTCTCGGCATCTTCGAATTTGCCGCTGTGTCGTCCTTGGCGCCTCTGATTCGCCCTCTGGTTGGCGGCCATCTTGCCCGGCGGGAACTTTTGAATGTGCCGGTCAGCTTGGCTCTCCGCTTGCTTGGCCCGGCAGACCTTTTCAATGTGTCCCCTCTTTTCGCAAAAACGGCAGATGGCGTCCCTGAAGCGGCAATGTGCCCGCTGGTGTGGCCCTCCGCAGCTAGCGCAGCGCTGACCGCTCCTGCCCGAGTTTCCCCCGTCGGTCGCACACACCTCCGCTTCTTCATCTTCGTCCTCATCGGGAACGACCTCTTGATGGTGAGTGGAGGCTTGGCGGGGCGCCGACGGGGGCCGGTTGAAGGAGGATGTTGTTGTCGCCGAGAGTTCGAAGGCTCTGGCTTCCTCGATGGCCGCGGCCAGGGTCAGGTCTCTCCGGGCCAGCAGTCTCTTTCGAAGTTTGTTGTCGCGGACTCCCCTGATGAGCTGCTCGGTTAGGGAGTCCTCGAGAAATGCCCCGAAGACCGCCGGAACGGCTGCTGTCCTTAGGGCGGCCACGTACTCGCCGATGGTTTCCCCCGACATCTGGAATCGGTCCCGGAACTGAAGTCTGAACACGAATCTCGAGGGCTCCGGCGCGTAGTGATTCTTGAGGGCCCGCTGTAGCGCTTCCCACGAGACGTCCAGGATTGACGTGGGGTCCACCAGGGACTGGGCCACTTCGTAAACTTTGGGCCCGCAATGGGTCAGGAAGAACGCTTTCTTCCGCTCCGGTGCGATCTCTCCCAGCTCTGCAGCCATGAGGGAGAATTCAAACCGGTCCATATAGCTCTTCCATCTCTCGTCCTTCGGCTGGAAGGGTGCCGGAGGGACGTAAGTAGCCATGGCGAGGTGGCTTCGAGAGTGGTGGCTCTGGCGTGTGTTGGTTCTGTCCGTTCCTCAGTATCCCACCTTCGTCGCCAGTGTTAGATCCGGAGATCGTTGCGCGGGAGTGAGGACACGGACGCCATTTATGGTGAACCAACAACACGTATGTTTATTGTGACCGCTGGAAACAACAACAACAACGGCTGGGTCAGCAAGGGTTTAAATACCCTGCTTGACCCAGCCCACTGACCAATAGGAAGCAGCGATTTTCCCGCCGCTAAGACTTTTAAATATCCAACACTTTACCTTCCCACAGAAGTGGTCCCTAGTTATCTACTTGCAATTTCTTGCTTTTGAACTGCTAGGTTGGCAGGAGCTGGAACAGAGACGGGAGCTCATTCTGTCCTGCAGTACTCGGGTATCGAACCTGCTGCCTTCCAGTCAGTGTCTTAGCCACTTGAGCCACTGCAGTCCCTCAAAATCATACTAAAGTAGGCTCATTGAATCAATGAGAATTTTGTGAGTCACCTCCTCCTCCATTCCATTGATTCAAACAGGCCTATTCTAACTGCAACTTTCTTTAGCACAGTAAGTCACAGCTAGAGTAAGCCTGTTAGAATCAATAGGGCCTATAGAGTTGTTTCATTAAATCCCATTGATTCAATGGGCCTACTGTAGTTCAATTTACTATGCTAAGCAACGGTACTTTGGCAATTCTGTTCACTCTATAATAGATTATGTCTTAAGCCTGCTCTGCCCAAATTTTGTTGTGTTGCTGCTATTGCATTAAAACTGATAATAAAGCAGGAAAAGGAAGTGCAGTGTTGTCTTCTGACTACATGTATTACGGAGAAGGGGAAAGGATGAGTTGTGGATCAACGCTGGAGAAAGCATTCTAAAGAGAAAAGAATGAGAATTCTAATTAGCATTCAGTGTAAAGAGGTATTTTTGATTTCATACTGAGCTTAAGGGGAAGAGTGTCTGAGATGAAACACGTGGAGACAGAAGCAATTTGTGGTGTGGACTTTGCATGCCTAGTGAAAAATATCTAGCAGCAAACTGCAATCAAAAGGGTGGTGATCATTCGCAAAGGTGACTGTATGGAAGAATCATTATTATGTTAATATCTTAACTCAAACTATAGTGAAAGGTTTCTTTCATGCTGGAAATTCTTTGTCAGGTTTGCAATATGAAACATACCCTTATTTCTCACAGTAGACATTGCACCCACCTCTTGTAAAAAAAAAACACTTATTTTAAGCTTTCCTGAATGTTTTCTTCAAAGACTGACAGACAAGGTAATTTGAGTGACAAAAGCCTTGATTCCTCTGAGATGATTCCTCTTATAACTAATCCTTGGAGTAGAGGTATCTTGTGTATTTCTCCTAACATGATAAATCAGAAGAACTTGCTCCTTTTCTTACCATATTTACAAAAAATATCATTTGTTGGCATTTTTCACTTTCTCTATTCTCAACCACCTGACAATTAGATTAGCGCAAGTGATTGGGCAGCTATGGAGAGAAAGAGAAATCCCCTGAAATCATGTGCTGAAACACAAAGACATGAAGCCTATGGTGTGGCTGCCCCAAGATGGCAACATGATACTGGACAACTGCTGATGTCATTGGACAGGAGTGTTCATTTCCTCATCATATTAACTACACTAGTTCTGGAAGGCATCAAGTTGCCCATCACTGGGCAATATCTTTGCATGTGGAAGATCTCTGAGTACAAAGTAGTAGAAACTCTGAAGGACAAACTAGATGTTAAGAGGAATGTGTATTTTCTCTAATTAACTCAGCAATCAAATTTGGAAATACCTTGAGCAGTACATTTTCTTCAGCATCTATCAATGTTGCACAGTTGTATCAGTTTGATGCCACATTAACTGTGACAGTTTCTTACAGAATCCTGGTCTTTGCACTAGAGTGTGATGCTTCACATTATCTACTATAGAGCTCTGGAACACCACTCCTGAACTATAATTTGTTTATTTATTTATTGCACTTATATACACCACTCACCTAATCAAAACCACTCTGGGCAATTTACATACGGTATATAATCCATGGTAAGTATAAAAGAGTACGAACATGGTAAAATCAGAGCAAAGAACAAACCATTGCTACATGCCCTAATGATACATGCTAACAAACATAAAAATGTAGACATACAGATTGGATTAAGGAAGAGGAAAGATGTTATTAGGTCGCCCTTGCTCAAAAGCCAGTCGTATCTGACTCTAGGGTTTAGTGCTCATATCTGTTTATAGCCAAAGAACCAGCTCTGTCTGTGTTTGCAGACATTTCTGTGGACATGTGGCAGGCATGCCTCAACACCTGAGTGCACGGAACACTGTTTACCTTTCCACTGAAGTGGTACCTATTTGTCTACTTGCAATTTCTTGCTTTCGAACTGCTAGGTTGGCAGGAGCTGGGACAGAGATGGGAACTCATTCTTTTGTGTAGTACATGGAAATTGAACTCCAACCTTCCAGTCATTGAGTTCAGCGTCTTAACCACTTGAGCCACCACAGCCCAACCAAGATGTTATTAGATGCCTTCTTATTTAATTTTGCCTTTATTAATTTGTGAAACAGTTGAAGGGAGGAGGCCTGTTACTTTTTTAAAAAAAAAATTATGTGCCTCCCTCAGAGTGGTTACCTGCTGATATAACACTGGGATAATTGGGTGGTCCAGGCCATATTTAGCCAGGAGAGATGGTCTGTGAATTCAAACAGTTCTACAGAGTAACCCAGAAATCTAAGTGTATCACCAAACTGTAAGTTCTAGGATAGAGTCATGATGTTTGAAATGGTATCCATCTCCTATAACTGCTACTTAGTTACATTCCTAATTCTATCAGTCTAAATCTCTGAGAAAGTGGAAGTTATTGACTTCAACTCTGGACTATGAAAGATGAGTATGTGAGCATTGCCAGCCCTGTTCTCTTGGCGCGGGTGACACAACCCCCCCCCCCAAGGCAAACTCCATGGGCTCTGGAACAGCCTTAATTAAAAGCTTCGCTCACAGCCCTTTCTGCCATAGTCTCAGAGGGCTGAGTCACTAGCCCTTTGGGCACTTATCTGTCGGTTTAGGGGTCCCAGTTAATCACATAATATATTGGCAGGATCCCATTGGGAGCCATAAAGCTGTTGTCTCTGGCTGCTTCCTCTGGCCCTTCCAATGTAAGCCCAGATCCTGTTCATAGGCAACTGACTTGATTTCAGATGAGTATTGTATGATACAGTAGTTAAAATGTTGACCTAAGATCTGAGAATCAGGTTGTAATTCACATTGATTCATGAAACTCACTGGATAACCTGGAGTTAGTATCTTCCTCTCAGTTTGCCCTATACTACAGGGTTGTTGAAAAGAAAAAGTAGACAGTAGAGCCATGAATGCCACTTTGAGCTTGTTGAAGAAATGATGGGATCTAAATGTATGGGATAAAAAAACAACGACAGCAAGATGTGTAAGGTGCTTAGCTCTACCAGTTCAAGATTATTTTGATTTAGAGATGACACTCTTTGGAGAGTGAAAAAAAAAGATAGACTTGGCCCCATAAAGGTCTTCCATTTATCTTGACTCTTCTCCATACAGCCAACAAATGGGAGTTGATGCTTAGAATCCAGGCTGGCAGCAGCTGTAACTGAGTTAATTCAGTTTGAATTCCTGAGTAAAAGTAAAATATGGTTTCCAACCAGTGATGGGATGTCAAAAATTCTACTACCACGCCATGACGTCATGGACGTGATGGGCGTGGCCAATGTCATGACGTCATGACGTCATGGGCGGAGCCAACGTCATGACGTCATGACGTTGTGGGCAAGGCCAAAAAAAATAAATAAAAAATAAACATGCACACAGACCCGTAAATAACTTAAAGAAATAAAATAAATAAATAAATAAAATAAAAATTAAATAAAAGTACAACCACCCACCCAAAACACAAATAAATCACCCACCCACCCTAAATATAAAAGCCTCACTTACCTTCCTTGGCGCCGACGAACCTCCATGTGGTTCTTCCATCCTCCTCCTCCTCCCCAGCGCCCCGGCGACACACGCCCTCCTCCGGCTCTTTATACCTTCGATCTCCTTGCTCTCCCCGGCGCAGTTCATGGCCAGCGCCCCTTCCTTGCTTCCTCCTCCCGCACCCAGAGGGTCGGCTTTGGAGCGGAATTCGGTGAACATCGGGCAGGCGGGGCGCGGCAGTTGCAAGTCCCTTTGCTCGTGTGAATCCGCCCTCCGTTGGCCGACCTGGGACCGCCGGCCCCCGAACGAACACGGGTCTCTCTCCCTCCCTCTCTTGCCGAGACCCCCCTCCCCTCCTGCGCCTGGCTCGGGCAGCGGCCAGTCCGTGTCTCCTCCTCCTCCTTCCTCCTCCAACTGTGGCTGTTTCCTCCTACGAAGGCCGCGGCCGGCCCTGCATCCGCTGGCCACGGCCGCCACAGCCGCCTGCCTGGCCACCGAACTCCCACGGGCACGTTGGTGCCTGGCCACGCCGTCCGCCCGCGCCGCACCCTCCTAGGGACTTGGGCCTGACAAACCCCCGTGCCCTGGGTAAGCCCGGCGGGGCTCACCACCGCCGCATCGTCTTCTGCCGGGCGCCTGCTGCTTCCTCGGGCCGTTGCCTTTTCGGCCCCGCCGGGCTTACCCAGGGCATGGGGGTTTGTCGGGTTTGCCCAAGTCCCTAGGAGGGCGCGGCGCGGGCGGACGGCGCGGCCAGGCACCAACGTGCCCATGGGAGCCAGGTGGCCGGCTAGGGGAGGTGCCCTTCTCTTAGGGCTGCCGCCGCTGCTGCCGGAGCCACTCTAAAAAGGGGCGGCTCCAGCTTCGGAAGATTTTTTTTTAAAAAAATTGGAGCTAAAATGGCTCCAATTGACTGCGCATGTCCAGAAACTCAATCTGACGCATGCGCAATGTGTCAGATTGAGTTTCTGCACATGCGCAGTCAATTGGAGCCATTTTAGCTCCGATTTTTTTTTAAAAAAAATTCTTTCGGTGAGGCGTCCGGAACCGGACGCCTCAAAAGTGGACTCCCCTCCCGGAGAACTCTCCGGGATTGGTCCTACCGGTTCCAGGGATCCGTCTGGAACCGGGGACATCCCATCACTGTTTCCAACTATACAATATGGTTTCCAACGATACAATATGACAAAAAAGAGATCTGTAATGATAAAGAAAGAATCAACCAACACTTACCAAGTTTAGTTGCCTAATTCATCTTTGCTCGCACTTGATCAGCTGTTAAGATTCATACTCTATTACCTATTGAAAAGACTTTGTTGAGTACTGTAGTACACAGTGAAGAACTGCCAAACACACGTATTTTGACAAACTAATTAGGTCCTGGATTGGCTATATGTCTCCTGCTTCCTCAAATGACAAGGAGATGTATCTTATTCTTGACCACAGGTCTCCAACTCTGATGATCCACCCATGGCCCATGAATAACTCATTTTCTTATGGGGCTCATCCCAAAATTTGCATTTTGGTTATACAGCCAATCCTACCTATGCCAGAGAACAATCGTCGTATAGCACAATGGTGGAATATTCAGGTAGCTGCTGACATCACTCACCTGTCTTTACTCTGGTCACCCAGCTGGAACAATATGTTCTCATGGGGACCAGATATGATTTAAAAGCTATCTCTAAAAATCACAGTTGGATGACTTTCTATTAGCCAGGTTTTATTTTTAAAAGACCAGCACTCTCTTTCTGTTGTTGCCTCTCTCCACAATCACTCTCTCTGTCTTTCACATGCATGTACACAAAGAGGAAGATAGGTTAAAAGTTAAGGATACTGCGCCAGAATTTCAGTGAATTAAACTTCTCATTAATTAAGGTTTGCTCTGTTATGTCTAACTGTACCTACTCTATTCAACCCTTCAGTCCAGATAAACTGCTGTGCTAGAAAACATCTCCAGTAAAAGAGAAATAGTTCAGGCTTGTTGCACTATTAATGAAATGTTTTTCTCAAGGAACTGTTTTCAGAGATGCATGCTGAAAGTGGTGCATAGGGATTTTGCTCTGTGACATCAATGGGCAGCAGATTCCTGGAGTTCCCTTCCATTCTTCTAAAGGGAGCCAACACTGTTTCCATATTTGAAACAAAAAACCTAAATAATACTGCGTATGGCAGGGGTTGGGAACGTTGGCCAGTTGGGTACCATGTATTTTTGGGTATCTTGCCCAAACCAACTGGGGATTAAGGCCCTAAATATCTGGAGGTCAAAAGAGTCCTCACCACTCTCATTTATATACACACACTGACATTTCTACTTCTAATCAGGTGAGACCTGTCAGGTCACTAGGATTTAAAAAAAATATTTTTACATCATCATCAACAACAATAATAATTTCAGGTCAGAGATTACTTTGGGCTGAAATGATTTTTGCTGGAGAAACTCCACTCAGGGGATGCCCAAACGAGGCTCCTTTCATGTCCCCATGTGCTACCCTCAGGTATCGAGACCTGACCTTCCAGTCTCCATGCTCAGCATCTTAACCACTAAGCCACTGGGGGAGCAGCACATCGCATCAACAATTATCTCTCATTAATTATTACACCAGCAATGATCGCTCACCTTTAGGGCTTGCACTGATTTTGTCTGCAATTCTCATAGCAGCTCTGAAAGGGAGGGGGAGGAATGAGTTTTCCCTATGATAATAATTTGTTGAGAACTACAGCGAGATGCTGAGGACTTAATTTCCTCCTGTGTATCCTGGAAGAGCAATCCTGTGTGGCCTTGGGCAAGCTGCACAGTCCCAAGACACCCCCAGAAAAAGGGAATGGTAAACCACTTCTGATCACTCTTTGCCTAGAAAACCCTGGAAAGGGTTGACGCAAATTCAGAATTGACTTGACAGAACACAATTATATATGTTTATCACACACAACTGCTGAAGCTACAGCCTAATGATGAAGACTAGTTTATGGTAGAGAGGAATTTTTCCACATCCTCTTGTACTGCTAAAATTTGCCTGCTGCTTTCTTTTGTTTACCCCACAAATTGGTTTCTGTTCATTTGTTTATCCTCCATGAAAGAGACAGCCATCCTGGTATAGGAAGAAACACATTCTGAAAATTAGGTGTCAAGCTGGACACTCAGAGCCCTCCCTGTAGGCACACATGCCATCGCCCTAGCACAGAGTATGGCCCGCCCTTCTGCCCAGCAGCCCAATGGGAGTGCTTCCTCCTTCCTCACAGTACAGAGTTCTCCCTGCCCCCCTGCCCAGCATCCCAATGGGAGTGCTTCCTTCCTCCCCTGTTGCCGTGTTGGCACTTTGCGATAAATAAGTGGGTTTTGGGTTGCAGTTTGGGTGCTCCATCTCTAAAAGGTCCACCATCAATCCCTAAAATGAAAACAGAGGCTTGATTTTAAAAGAGCTGAAAAGAGTTGTTGAGGACATGATATTATGGAGATCTCTCGTTCATAGGGGGCTACTCGATGACACATGACAATAACAACAATATATTTTAAAGGCATGAAATGCAATAGACCCAACCTGGTTTAACATTTCTGCATGAAACTAAAGTGAATTTAGTATCAGTTGTGACTAATAATCATTCACAAGGTGTCCAAATTGACAGCATATCAAATTTTCACAAAATCTTGCATAGCTGAAATCTGGTACGATAAAAGCAGATAACGTGATTAATGTTCAGTCAGCAGCAATTCATTTCTACCCTTGTAAATATATCTTACAAAATTGTTTAATTTATTTCAGTGATTTAAAATGTTTGTAGATGTAACTGAGTTAAATGGCCTTTATGGTTGTTTGCTTTTATTAGGGGCTGCAGTGGCTTAGGGGTTAAGATGCCAAGCTTGACAACCAGAAGGTCAGTAGGTCAGCAGTTTGAAACCCAAGTGCTGTGTGTCTGGCCAAGCTCCTGCCAATCTAGCAGTTCTAGATCAAGAAATTGCAAGTAGATAAATAGGTACCATTTAAGCAGGAAAGTTAACAGTGTTTCATGTGCTCTGCTGTCTAGTCATGCCTGCTGCATGACCATGGAAACATCTGCATTTGCAGACAGCGCTGGCTCTTTGGCTGTAAATGGAGATGAGCACTGCCCCCTAGAGTCAGACACAACTGGCTTTTGAACAAGAGAGAGTTTTACATTTAACTTTGCTTTTATTTGATCTTAATTATTCTGTGTTTGAATAGATTTTACCTGTTAATTTATTTTCAATTTTATGATTGCAAGATTCCTTAAGCTTTACTTAGTAGCAGAAAAGTGAGGTAGAAATATAAATCAACATCATCATTATCCTTATCATCCTTATCAGCATTAGCCATTGGCATAATAGATGGAGCCATTTCAAAAAGAAATGCCATACTGCGGCTTTCCTGCTTCTTGGTATTTACACATTTAATAGCTGTTCCTGAAATCTTGGTTTTTATCGCGGACAATAACTGTTTAAAACATATCAGCAAAAGAAGTGTCAGATCTGGAATCAATGCTGATAGAAGAATATTGCGTCTGTTTACCTTTATGAAGGATCACTGATAAAACCTTTGATCCCATTAAGGATATAAACTCTTCACATACAGTCAATGACAAGTATGATAACTGAGTGGAACTTCCACCAGCTTGGCTGTTCTTAGTGAGTATTCAGCTAAAAAGGGATCAAATTGACTTGACAATTCCTGGATTTCTCAAAAATTACCTGTGTGAGATGACCCAGTTTTTTTTATTAGTGTCACAGGAAGACAGGTCTCACTGAGAAATAAATGAGCTGATGTCACCCATATGCTTACGTTCCTCTTGCCATTAGAAGCATTCACTTTCAAATAGGTTTGTCATTTTAGCATAAACTGTATCACTTGCTTTCATCTACAGAACATAAGCTTAGCATAGTTCAGTGCAAAAATCAAAGATGAACAGAGGAAGACGTCCCCATCTTTGCCTGCTGAATCACTGATCACATAATCATAAAGGGTATTTGCATAGAGCCTCACTAGAAAGGTTCGGAGTTCTTTCCTAAGCTATTTAGACAAACATCTCATTTGAAGAGTCATCCAATAAAGCCACAACAACCCCAAATCCTCTCCTACTTTAAATATCACAAACAGTTCTCATGTTGTCCCTATTGTGTTGTTTATTTACGGCCAAATGAAGTCTGCATTAAATTAGCACTTATATGTGTCACACACAGTCACCTATGTCTAAAGATGTTCACTGTGATACCTAATCCTTCTCCAAAAGCCCTGCTTCCATATCTTGCAATCTTTTTTCATGTGCCAGAAACTAGATTGCTCCATTTCAGATGTTTTCACATGCTCAGGCCAGAATCACATGTTTGGGAGATAAAAAGATTCCCACCAAAAACATCAATCAGGCATACAGTAATGGGATGTAACAGGTTTGCACCAGTTCGCCAGAACCGGCAGTAACTCCCCCCTGTGTCCCGGAGAACCGGTAGCAGCTTTGGGGGGGGGGGAAAAACCACCTTCAAGGCTTACCTTTTCACTGGTTCCCCCACTGCGCGTGCGCACCAAGCACTTGGTGTGCATGCATGCCTATAGAGCTTGGCACGTATGTACAGCCTCCTTGCTGTCCTCCCAAGCTGGGAGGAGGAAGAGAAGCTGCTAGCCTGAAGCTCCCTATAGCCTGCTCCCCAGGGTAAGTGACTCACCTTTGGATGTGGTGTGTCTGTTTGTATTTTAATGTGTATTTAATACCTTTACCTATATTGACGTACTACCACAGTTCCTACAAAGGCCTGGTGGCCTGGCATGGGGTTTTTAAGCCTCATCAATAAGCCGCCCAGAGTCGTTTAGGCAAGTGGGGCGGCATAAAAATCGAACAATTAAATTAAATTAAATTAAATTAAATAAGCTACACCTGTGCTGTTCCAATTGCTGTTCCAATTGGAGAGGCCTTAAGGAGGTACAGCTGTTTTACATTTACATTAAGGCATATTATCCTAGAGAACTGGTACGATGACAATATCCATCTTGCAACATGGTGCTGCCCAGGCACTTATACTAACAGGTAAGTGACGGGTTTGTGTTTGGGGTGGGTGGGTTGATTTATGTTTGGGGTGTTTGGGTGGGTGGGTGTATTTTAATGTAATTTTTATTTATTTATTTATTTATTTATTTATTTATTTATTTATTTATTTATTTATGGGTTTGTGTTGTGGTTGGTTGGGTGGGTTGAGGGTGTGTGTGTGTGTGCTTATTTTTATTTTATTTCTTTGGCCCCACCCACAACATCATGACATTAGCTCCGCCCACACTGTGATGACGTCACGGTGGGGTAGTAAAATTTTCGACATCCCACCACTGCAGACATATCTTTTCCTCCTCTGTAAAGTGTAAGGCAACAAAAAGTCTGATGTGGCATTGTATTTCATGTTTCTCTACATGTTTATTGGCTGCTTGGTGGCTGGTGCAGGAAATTAAAGTCTGATATCATCATATTCTGTTGCTTTATGAACAGAGAAGGTAGCAAGGATATGGAAAAGGACCGATCTTTTCAGCTGTAGTGCTTTTCTATGGGTTTTAATTGGCTGAACTGTAATTGCAAATTCTTGTAGGCCACCTTCTATCTTTCTAGTCTGTATTTTACTGTATCTGTTTTCTTAGATTGTTTTTTGTCCTGTGTGTTTGGGAAAGAAGAGATATGGGCACTGTTAGTACCAGCTACTTAAGCAAGAAGGCCAGAAGTTAAAAAGAGGTGTTCAGGTAACTATAGAAGTCCAGTTGCACAGTTACATAAAAGGAATAATATTTGGAAGTGAATTGCCATGATTAAGGAAAACCTCACTGATGTTATATGTTGCAAGTCATGTGATTCCACACGCAGCAGGTAACATTAATGAAGATTTCATTACTTGCAACACTATAGAAATGCACATCCATTGCTTAGATTATATTTCACACTTTGAAGAAAATCCTTTTAGTGAACATACAATAAAAGCTGGGGGGAAATTGATTTCAATTCTTCCAGAAACAAAAATAAGTCACTGGAGACTATAGCAGAGTTTGATTTGGCAAGAAGCAGCTAGAAAGCTTAGAGACAACTGAAAAGACTGAAAAGTGATCTAAACAAAATGATACTACAGTACAGTGGAACCTATACAACAATTGCCCCATATAGCAACAAAATCGCATAACAATTAGGTTTTGGGGGAAAATGTGCGTAACAATTTTCTCTATGGAAAAAGTCGTACAACAATTTTTCAATGGGAAAAACCACTTAGCAAAAAAAATTGTTGTACTATGCATCCCATAGGGAAAATCGTTATATGATGCACCTGTGGAATTGATTAAAATAATTTTTGAGGTACTGCTGTACAGTAATACATCGGATAATGTTAAGACTTGCTTCCACAAGTCTTAACGTTAAGTGATTTTCAGCCTTATTCGATGCATGCGTCTCTTGCTGCCTTGGCAACCATTCCTCTCCATTTTCTGATCTCTTGCATCGGCGCTCGGCTGCCTCTGCCTGCCATGAGGCATAGCTCTGTGCTCTGCAATCGGCTAGTCAAGCCTGGCTCAGTTGGAGCAAAGAGCAGCTAGGCTGACTCCACATGGGTGAGGCTCGTGCACGCTACCATTGCCTGGGCCAGCCATGAGTTCCAGTGCAAAGGGCTGCCAGGGGAACCTGGTGGGAGCAGCAGCTGTGGTGGCTTGAAGGTAAGCCAGGGCTGGGCTGGATTCTCTCGGCAGTATGGCACCCCATTGCTGGGGGTGGGGGGGGGGAAGAAGGAGGGAAGTGGCAGGGAGAGGAGCTTTGGCCTCCTTTACTTCTTTATTACAATGCATCGGATAACGCTAGAAAGAACGTTCTCCGGTGCAAATCTTCCCCCCAAATTTGTCGTCGTTATGCGGTTTTAGCGTTATCCGGTGCAATCGTTATCCGGGGTATTACTGTATATGCATATACAGTGGTACCTTGCTTAAAGAGCGTAATGCGTTCTACGGGATTGCTCTTTAAAGAGTTTGCTCTTTAAGCGAAACACCATTGTAAGTGACAAATTGTGACTTCTGGTAGAGGGGATTGTAAATCCTGATTTAGTTGTTAAGCAAGTTTTTAGTTGTTAAGCAAGGTGACCATTCAGAGAAAATTCTGCTCTTTAAGCGATTTAGACTCTAAGTGAGGCACTCTTTATGTGAGGTTTTACTGTACATCCCAAATCCAAGTAGCATACCAAGTGTTCCTGACAAGGAAGACCAACCAAAACATAATAAAAATAAAACATCAAAGAGATATTAGGAGCAAATCAATTTGCTTTCCACTGCCTTAATATTGGTGTAATGGGAGAAATCTATAAGAAGATGTAGGAAAAGCAGTGGCACTCAATGATACCTGGAACAAGCAAATTAAACATTTTGGGCAAAACACACTCCTTCCACTTTTTCATAACTGCTAGATGAGCAAACAAATGTAAAAAATAGGACAGAGGAACAAAGGCAAAGGACCATCAGAATCCAAAAGCTACAGGCCAACCCTCATACTATGCCACTTATAAAAATGCTTGAATGAATTATATTAAATATAATCTAACCCTAAAATTGAGCCTCTTCTAATTCCAGAAACAGGCAGAATTTAGACCTGGCACGAGCTGTGTGGCTCAAATCTTAAATCTAACCCAGTATATAAAATATGGATTTGAAACACACAAGATAACTGGAGCAGCATTTGTTGACTGGAGTGCATTTCCATGAACAATGAGAAGAGAAGCTTTGTTTCTGTGCTACTCCATAGCAGAGTATGCTAGTGCTGTATGGTATAAACAAGTCCATACTAAACAATTGAACTAATGAATCATGCACAGTGATGGGATGTCCCCGGTTCCATACGGTTCCCTGGAACCGTTAGGAACAATCCCGGAGGGTTCTCCGGGAGGTTAGTCAACTTTTGAGGCATCCGGTTCCGGACGCCTCACTGAAAGAATTTTTTTAAAAAAAAATCGGAGCAAAAATGGCTCCAATTGACTGCGCATGCGCAGAAGCTCAATCTGATGTATTGCGCATGCGTCAGATTGAGTTTCTGCGCATGTGCAGTCAATTGGAGCCATTTTGGCTCCAATTTTAATTTTTTTTCTTTCGGCATCGGAGCTGCACCTTTTCAGGGCAGCTCCGGCGCCGGTGGCGGCGGCGGCACCAGCCCTCAGTTCCTCAGCCAGCGCGCCTTCCAAAGACCCCTCCCCAGCCTGCCTGCCCCCCTTGGGTGGCCCTGCCCGGGCGCGGCGGCAACATTGCTCACCGCGGTAGCGCTCCAGCCCCGGCCTGGGACGCCTCCTCCCATTAGCCGGACTGGGCTGGCTGGACCGGGCGCCCGTCGGGAGGAAGGACAGCATGGAAGGACTGGCTGGGCAGGAGCCTTTTCAGCCTGGCTGCGGCTATGGCGGCGGCTGTAGGCGGTGGCGCCTGCCGCGTTCGGAGGAGGAGGTAAGTGAGGGTTTTGTATTTGGGGTGGGTGGGCGAGTTATTTGTGTTTTGGGCGGGTGGTTGTATTTTTGTTTAATTTTTATTTTATTTATTTATTTTATTTATTCAAGTTATTTACGGGTTTGTGATGGTTGGGTGGTTGAGTTGAGGTTGTGTGTGTGTGTGTTATTTTTTTTAATTATTATTATTTTTATTTTTAGCCCCGCCCACAACGTCATGACGTCATGACGTCAGCTCTGCCCACGACGTCATGACGTCATGACGTCATGACATTGGCCACGCCCATGACGTCAGTGACGTCATGGCGTGGTAGTAGATTTTTTGTCATCCCATCACTGATCATGCAGGATTATTACTGGCTGCCTGAAACCTTCCCCACACTGAAAAAGTCTATTATTTGGCTGGCATTTTCCCTCCAGAAGTATGTGGAGGGAAAATATGAACACATTTAGGTAATAAAGCACCAAACCCCTCTACTTCATGGACTTTAGTCCCTGGATGATGCCTAAAATCAAAGAAAATTTCTGCATACCTCTCATGCTCTAAATATTAAACTATGGTAGGGTTTTTGCACTATGGAGAGCAAAAACAACAGACCAGGGTTGAAGAGTGCCTCCTACCAGGACAAGATTCTGGCTGGACCATCTGAAAGTCACTTAACAGACTTTGACACAAAGGAGGAAGATGAAAAATCAATGAAGTAAAATGGGGCTACTTGGGTATAGGACAAATTTTCTGTGAATGTGGAAAAATTCAATCAATGCAGCATTTATGTTCATGCATTTTATGTCCTACTACACATACAATAGAAGATCTAATAAATGGTCTAGATAATGCCATTGAAGTATCCCACTTCTGGTAAAAGGAAATCATCATTTTAACATTTTTATTTGCTTGAATGTTACTTATATTTCATATACATTCACAATTTAAAATTCTGCACTGCTCTGATATGAATAAAGAAAGAAAGCTTCAGCATCTAGCCATGATTAATTTGGGATTTTTCTCTCTCCTACCCCAGCTCTGCAGAACCCCAACCAGATGAAAACTCCTGTGTGATAAGAAAAGGTGGCTGTTTCTGAATTTTATATGCCAATAAAAGTATTACCTGTGGAATTTCTGAAACATGGAAAAGTGAGGGTGATTTTCTAGTCATCTTTTTTGTTATCATTCCTTTCCCTATTTTATTTGACTTTCTTGATATTTTTAATCCTCCTTGTTATTATTTCTTTCCCACATTGCTGTGATTTTTTTTCTATACATGAGAGACAAGAGAGGGTAAGTGAGGTAAAATGAGTAGAGGTAGAAGGAATGGGAAATTTCCAGTTCATTGGGTTTTTATGTATTAGATCACTGGAGCTGCGAGTCTATTTCTGTATTTTAAAATTTATGTTGATCAACGCATAACCATTTCATGGTTAAGGAAAACCACAGAGTGTGTGTGAGAAAGAGAAAGAGAAAGAGAAAGAGAAAGAGAAAGAGATGAGGATGAGATAATGTTTTTCTTACACACTGTAACTGCAGTTATCTACTCCCAAAATATTGGGTCCATCAGACTGGAAGTGAACCTTAAACCTTCAGCTTAACTTCAACAACTGATTACATGAGAAAAGTGAGACCTTCAATCTGCTGGAATGAAAGTTGTGCATTATACATCAAAGTACAGTAATATCTTGCATAAGGAACGCTTCGCACAGCAACAAATTCACATAGTGAAGCGTTCATTATGCAAGGGCGATACCCTGCATAATGAAAAATACTGTTTGTTATGTGGGGTTTTCGGTAGCTGGGGTATACACCAGTGATGGGATGATAAAAAATTTTGTACCCCACCCTGACGTCATCACAGTGGGGGCGGAGCTAACGTCATGACGTCATGGGTGGAGCCAACGTCATGACATCATGACGTTGTAGGCGGGGCCAAAAATAAAATAAATAAAATAAAAATAAAACACACACACACACACCCCTCAACCCCCCCCACAAAACTGTTAATAAAATAAATAAATAAAATAATAATTAAATAAAAATACACCCAAACACCCACCCACCCCAAACACAAACCCCACTTACAATGGGGACCGTTGGGGCTGGCCCCCAGCCTTGGTGCCCGGCGCCGCGCCTAGCCGGGCGGCCCACGCTCCCGGCCGCAACGCTCCATGGGCGGCCCCGACCCTCGGCGCTCCGCGGCGCGCCTAGCCGGGCGGCCCACGCTCCCGGCCGCAACGCTCCATGGGCGGCCCCGACCCTCGGCGCTCCGCGGCGCGCCTAGCCGGGCGGCCCACGCTCCCGGCCGCAACGCTCCATGGGCGGCCCCGACCCTCGGTGCTCCGCGGTGTGCCTAGCTGGGCGGCCCACGCTCCCGGCCGCAACGCTCCATGGGCGGCCCCGACCCTCGGCGCCCCGCGGCGCGCCTAGCTGGGCGGCCCCGAGCTGCCCATGGAGAGTTGCGGCCGGGAGCGTGGGCCGCCCGGCTAGGCACACCGCCGGGCGGCGAGGCTTGGGGCGCCCGTGGAGCGTTGCGGCCGGGAGCGCTGGGCCGCCCGGCTAGGCATGGCTCCTCCTCCTAAGCCCTCCGCCACTGCCAGAGCCACTTCAAAATGGTCCGGCTCCGGCAAAAACAAGTGCGCATGCGCAGAAACAGAATCTGACGCATGCGCAATTTAAAATTGCAGCACGCATGCGTCAGATTGACTTCTGCGCATGCGCACTGAATTGGAGCCATTTTGACTCCAATTTAAAAATTTTTTTTTCTTTTTTTCAGGCGTCCGGAACCGGATGCCTTAAAAATAGATTACCCTCTCGGAGAACCCTCCGAAATTGTTCTTACCGGTTCCAGGGAACCGTCTGGAACCGGTGACATCCCATCACTGGTATACACGCTCAATGGGAACTCCGGTTAACAAACTTTTTCTCCCTGTTATGCGGGGTACCACCAATAGGGCTTCACATAACAAAAAAATCCACATAGCGAAGAACTCAGTGGAACATAGTTTTTTCATTCTGAGGGGTTCTACTGTAGTAGTATCTGGGGGCTGAAGTTTCTTTCTCTTGCCCATCCTGTTGACATTCAAAATAAACATCCTTTAGTCCTTCAAGTTCTCTGGTATTTCTGACCTATATTAGCAGCCACCTTATGAGTGGCTAGAGTAGCAAATGCAGTAAGGGGACAGAGTGCAACAAATGTTAGGAAAACATAAATACAAATGCCTATTCCATATTTTCTGTGTTATCAATAAAACCAGCAAATCTATACATATTTATCAGGCTTTCTTTGAGTCTCAGGATTTTAAAGGACAGGTGGCTTTGTGGCCATGGCCGGATAGTGGCCAGAATAAAAAGAAGGATATGGAAACATGCCTGAGCACCTTCCTTAAAGGAAACCAGAACATTGTAGTTTCCTTCTTCTCACCCAGTAAAACTCTTTTCCTTGTTGTGATTCACAGTGATTCTTACCACCACTGGCTTCCAGAGAGTTAGACTTTAGATTCCATTTCATCCTTCATGTCTTCATAATGTTGCTCACTAGGTGACAACGGACATTTGTCCCACCACACACTATATCTCTCCCACCCACCCAGTTTCCTGTCTCTCTGCTGGAGGCACCTCTTTCTCTCTCCTCTCACTATCTACTTCTGAGATATGAAGGCAGTGGGCATAGCACAATCAACCATGGGAAATGAAGGCTCAAAAACAGCCACACTTTCTACAGTTCTTTACCATTGCTCATTTGTAATGTCTTTTGCTATTGTGCAAACATAACATTTTGTTGTCCTACATGATGCCCACAAATGTACATTGTGGTTAGCACAGTGATGCGTGGAGTAGAACAGTATTTCCCAACCTTTGGTTTTTGGATTTCAATTCCCAGAAGCCTGAGTTAATTCCCAAAAGCACTGATTAGCCAATGTACTGACTTAGGCTTTGGGAATTGAAGTCCAAAACCCAAAAATTTGGAAACACTGGGGTATTTTCCCACATTGATATTCTATGGTAGGCACAAGTGAATTGTTGTCTCTGTCATTAAATTTTGTTTATTGGGATGCTTGATGCTTAATCCCCTTCGCTATTCCTGTGTCCACAGCAAACACTACTACAGTTGCTCTTTGCTCCTGGCTCTTTCCAGAGGGCATTGACATGAAACAGATAGTGGGACAGGGCAAAATACAGTGTCAGCTTAGTGATGTAGCACTAACCTTGCTCCTAGCCCTACAGAGAGGTGGGGAGAGCTACAGAGGGGTGGGAATTTCACTGATGGCCACTTGGTGAGTACTTCGGCTTTTTAGTCAAACTCAGAGAGAGAGAGAGAGAGAGAGAGAGAGAGAGAGAGAGAGAGAGAGAGAAGCATGTGCACAGGTATAGACAAAATGTATTTATGTTGTACAAAGTGTGTAGAAGGCAGTGGTTCTGCAGGAGAGGAATGTGCTCAATGCAGAGTGTCACCACCACTTCAAGGAAAGAAAGCTAGATTTCACAGGGGTTAATAGCCACTCTCCTGTATGAGCCAGCTAAAAGCAAGAACAACAAAATTTTAAAATGGTGGGAAGATTGAAGGATCCCTGAGAAATCTTTTAGTTACAGTGTTGGTATGGCAACATAGCACTAAGTCCATCCCCCCTCCAGGTCTGCCAGAGCTATACAGGAAACTAATGAAACGTTTATTGCAACACACTACGGTATTTCTTTAAAAAGTAACCTTTTAAACTGGAGAAGTCATATCTTAGGGCATTGTGGGAAATTTAAAACGACAACTTGCTATCTATCAATATTTGCAGTGTTAGAACTGCCCTCTCTTGTTGCTGCTGGTCAGGTGAGCCCCCCCTGAGGGATCATCCCTAAAGGAAGGAGGCTCCCCTCCCCCACATCAGAAGAAAAATTGCCCAAATCCCCCTCAAACCCGTCACTATCCCTTTAACTGACAGCTGGCTTCAATTAATTTGAGGAAGTTTTAATATTTTATTACTTTGGCTATATGTTTTTTCAGTAATGAAACAGAGCAACTCCTTGGTTAGCACACATTATAACCCTCCTATTTGAAAAGAGAAAAAAAAATACCACCATGCAGTGGTATAACTTATTAATATACAATTTCAGTGCCTTCCCCCTGTCATTTACATCTCACAGAAGTTTATTTATATATTTTTAAATCTTGTACCCCCAGAAAGGCATGCATTTACATTCACAAACCATTGCAATGCATAAGGGGGGGGGGGAGGTGGGGAAGGGAAGGAAAAGCCAAAAGAAGGAAGCAATCTATTTATAATTAAAACTTTCGAACAAGTAGGAACAGTTTACCAGCGGTGTCAAATTTCTCCATGGGCTAGACCATATGAATATTTTTCATAAGTAAACAGCTAAATAATCAACGAGAAAAACCCCATTCCCTTGATACATTGGATGCACTTTTGAGTTGTGTTTGAAAACTGTCTGATTTTTTTTTTTTTAAAAATTGTATGAGCTTCTGAGAGATTCCTCTTTTGTGATCCCTGCAGTGGGTCTCATCTGAACACTATGGGCTAATAAACATTTAGAAAATTTAAATAACTTAGAGAGAGTTAAGTATTTTACAAATGTAGGCAGAGTGGATAAATACCAATCCTGCATAGAAAATATCCTCCTCCTCCTCAAAATATTTTTTGTCTCCCTGGATGCATTTTCTATTTCCAAATTTTATGGAGTTTGTCCTCCTCCCATCCCCCCCCCCCCCCGTTTGACATTTCAGGATGCAGATGGAATATCAGCTACCTAAGATCAAAAGAGGGGAAAGGAATTGCCGAAGACCAGAATGGTTTAATAAAAGTGAATATCATGCATTTCAAGTGGTAAGTCCATGACATGCCTTTAAACCCATTATTATTTTATGATGTGATCTACCTCCTCAAAGGCTTAAAGACTTTTAGCTGATTAACTACCTAACTTTCAACCCATCTATCAGCTAACTGATGAATTAAAGTACATGCCGAAGATGTGACAAAAAATCTGCAAAGGCTTACTAATTTATTTCGGCCCATGCTTCCACAGGCAAGATCCTCTGTTGTCTGATGTTATAGTACAGGAGTTCCCAACCTAAGGCCTGCAGGCCGGATCTGGCCCCCGGTGCCATTTTATGTGGCCCCCACCCCTCCAAGGGCATTCGAGAAACAAAACGACCACTCCTTTGAAGCTGTTGGTACAAAAATTTGTATATCATATGACTTGTATTTATTGACCTTGTATTTACTGTGCTTATTGCTTAATGTATATTGCTTAATTCACATTGTGTTTATTATGTATATTGTTCAATGATCATGTGAGTCACCCGGAGTCGGGTTTCCTGATTGGGCGGCATATAAATGTGAAAATTAAATTGTATTAAAATGGCCACCCCCATTATGCAGACAGGGCAAAATGGCCATCCAGCCCTCAAAGCTGGCTGAGAGAGCGTGACCCGGCTCCCAGCTTGAAAAGGTTGGAAACTACAGTTATGGTGTCACAGTTCAGGTGTTATTCTGAGACTCTTTCATCATTTTGACCCAACATTGAACATTGGTCTTTATCTACAGTGGGACTGTCCCTTTCAGGTCGTTGTGGCACTGGGAAGGGCATTTTAAAATTTCAAAGTTTAACAATTTAATATCTTAGCGTTTTTTATCCTGTCGTTTTGTTGTGTTTTTATCTGTGGTGTTTTTATGTGTGTAAGCTGCCCTGAGTCACCTCAGTGAGAGGGCAGCAGTAAAAATGTGATTAAATAAATAAATAAATAGTCTTGAAAGGCTCTGCATGCAGAATGGAGACATTTGCTAAGTTTTTTTCCTCATTGTGAAGGGTGCCATTATCAGCTCAGTTATGCCAGCCTGGCTTATACAACGCACATTTGATTTCTACAGTACAGTAAAATATCGGATAACGCTAAAACTTGGTTCCACAAGTCTTGGTGTTATCCGGTTTTTAGTGTTATCCGATCCATGTTAAAATCCTATGGGATGGATTGGATAACGTTAAAGCTCCATAGAGATACATTGTAACCGCACAGGCTTTAGCGGTTGTTATCCAATCCATCCCATAGGACCTTAACGTTATTCGATCCAATCCTCCTCCCCAGATTACTTAACGTTATGCGATTTTAGCTTATCTGATCCAATCGTTATCTGGTGTTTTACTGTATTTTGGACTGTGATGATAGACCACATCAACAACAAGCACATGAAACATGTCCTCTCTTGGCCAAGAGAGGGAGAACCCCACTGTTGGAAACTTCAACAGGTCCCAAACCCTGGTAGGTCCTCACCTGCCAAGTAGAAATGTGAGCAAAGCTATGTTTGGCTTCCCCCTTCTTCCCATTGTTCTTCCTGTTTAGTGAAAAGTAATTACAAAGAATTGGACTCATATCCTGGTGGCACATTTCCTAGAGGCACTTTGTTGGTCACTATGTGAACCAAATTCTAGACTATAGAGAGGCTCTTTATTTGACGCAGCATGGATCTTCTCACATTCGTACAGGCGAAATCCTAATCAGAGCACTGATGACCATCTAAGCAATTTCTTCGCTCTGGCAAGCTCCTCAGTTACACAAACAAAATTGCAAGAAAGTGTAACTTGGCATGCAAACACTGAGTGTGAATGTGTGTGTGTGAGGGATGGGGACGGGACATAACTCCCTTCCATGGTGATGAAATGCAGTAAGATACTGGCAATTGTTGTTAATTATTAGTTACATGTGCTGAAGTGCAAATAAATTGTTCTTCAATTTGAAGGCATGCAGGCTGAGAATCCAACTTTTTCTTACCCACTCTTTCCACTACCTTGATTACATCTTATGCCCACTTTGAAGTTCAGGTTTGAACCTGGAGAAAAACTTTCAAAGTGTCTATAAATATCTAACAGGAAGGATCTGAGATAAGATCTGATCTTGGACCATCATCAAGGGTCAAAGAAGACTGTGGAGGGTAGAGAAGACCATTCCCTCCTATCACCCCAAGATGCATTCTCAAGACTATAAGATTATAGATTTACCATAAGCTCCTGCCCATCATCTTGAGTATTGGATACCATCATCTTCACTCGTAAGACTGAATAGAAAGAGTTGTGAATTGAGTTAGTCACTCACAACTATTGTGGGAACTAACTTTAGTTGGATTGTGGTTTATCTATCTAGTGACAATAAACAACCTCAGCTAATTTCAGTGTAATCATGTTGGGCAATGTGCACCCCACTAGTCCACAGAAACCATTGTTAACCCCCAGGGAGGAGAAGTACTGCACGCAACTGAAATCCTGTTGCACAACTTACTACTATACAGCTTGATTGATGTCTTCATTGATGGTAGTTTTGGGGAAATTAAATATTTCTGATTCCTCCCCTCTCCTTGGGCTCCAGGTATCCCTTTTGTTCTGGAGAATACGTTGAACACATCAGAATTGGGTGGGGTGGGAAGAAGACTGTTTAATGTCTATTCTGGGACTACCAGCAGCAGTTTTCTGACATTAAAGAGACCCCCTGTTCTGCAGCTCCCAAAGTCTTCCCCAGGATAAAAGGAGTCCTTAGAACCTGGGCAGGATAGGAAATGTTTAATCCCCACCCGCCAAATGGTCACAGAATACATTAATATCCACATTGCATGCATAAAGTTTTTCAACAGATCCAGTCAATGGATTCTCTGGCTGTCATTCAGCATGTCTCTACTAGTCATAAAGCCCAAGACTTCCCCTTGAAATCATAAAGGGCTGGAAAGGCCTCAAGCTTAGATTGCTGTGTGGCATATGGGCCTTTTTGTAGTCACTCCACAAGCCGTTTGATGATGCCACTGTTTAGTTGGCATTTTAGTTTGCTTTTCTTTTGTCTTGTTTTCTCATTTTGCTTAGCTTATTTCAATTATTATTGCACTTATAATATTGTTACAATATTATGACACTGTTAGGATTGAGTGCATGTGTGATTGTGTGAGGATTATGTGTGAGGATTACTGTTGTATTGGTCTTGAATGGCTAGATTGCACAGTTAAGGAGTTATATAGCAGGGGTGCCCAAACTATGGGACATGGGCCAGATCCAACCCCCAACACAAATTCATTTGGCCCACTCAGCCCTCATCACTCCTGGAAGCAGAAGTAAAACCGTATGGGCACATTTTACTTCCACTTCTGGGACTGACAAGGGCAGTGTGGGCCAGATGAATTGGCATTGGGGGCCGGATCCAGCCCGTGGGCCATAGTTTGGGAAATCGATTTAAGCAGAAAAAATGGCAGCCAGTGATGGGCAGCCAAAAATTTTACTACCACACTGTGGGTCGAGCCAATGTCATGGGTGGAGCCAATTTCATGATGTCCTGGGTGGAGCCAATGACATGGGCGGATCCAAAGTAAAAAAACACAATAAGTACACATAAAAATAGAAATTAAATAAACATAAAAACACATACAACTACACATAAAAACATAAAAATACACATTAAAAATAAACACATTAAATACACATTAAATAGACATAAAAACACATAAAAATACAAATTAAATAGACATAAAACACATAAAAATACACGTTAAAAACACATAAAACACATAAAAATACACATTAAAAATAAATACACATTAAATGTACATTAAAATATACCCACCCAGCCCACACCCAAAGGCGAGTCACTTAACCTGGGGAGCTGGCTGTAGGGAGCTTCAGACTAGCAGCTGCTCTTCCTCCTCCCTGCTTGGGAGGACAGAAAGGAGGCTGCCGAGGGCCTCAGCAGTAGCCACTGGTTCCTCCGTGGTTGTGCGTGGTCACCCAACGCTCTGCACTGCCACACTCCAAGCAGTGAACTGCTGCTTGGCTTGGCAGGCAGAGCGCTGTAGGCGTGCATGCGCACCGAGCACTGTAGGTGTGCATGCACAGTGGGGCAACCGGTGAAAAGGTAAGCCCCCAAGATGGTTCCGCCCAAAAGCTGCTACTGGTTCTCTGGGACACTGGGGAAAGCTACTACCAGTTCTGGCGAACTGGTGCGAACTGGCTGCTACCCATCACTGATGACAGCCTAAAATCTATCTCATCTTGTTGCAAAATATATCTGTTGCAAAACAGGTTGCAAGGCACTGGGCCATTTGTTTCTTAATTCTACTTCTGGTGGGAGGAACCACTTGACTGGCCTACTGAACCACATGACCAGACCACGACCTGAAAAGTTTGGGTACCCCTGCTATATAGTTACCCCACCTCCAGCTGATTTTGCATCCTCCCCACACTTTGCAGTTTTTTTTAAAGCTGAGATCTAGAGAAACGGAACATGTGATGGACCTAGAGCAGATTGTAGTGTGTAATAAAAGGTACAGAATGGATTAGCCCTTATATTCAGAGGTACAGAGTGTGTTGGGGGTTTCTGCACAGACAGGCAGGCATCTCTGCTTCTCTCTCTCAAATCGTAGCTCGTGTTGTATCAGTCTATGGATAGGCAAAGGTAGAAAGAATTGCTTTGTCTCACATTCACATTACTTGATATGTTTGCAAAGGAACATACCCACAGCATAAAAAGGCAAATTTTAAGCCCATCAAATGAAGAAGAGCAAGAAGAAGAAGCCACTGTCTGAGCTGGAAGCCACTGAGGTACCTCTCTAAAAATGTAATGGACTGTACTGAAAGCCTAACTTTGACTGATGTGAGGTTTGGGACTTTATCCAGGTAAGAATTCATGCAGCAATGAGCACAGATAAGGCTGATGACCCAGAGTCGGGCCAAACTGTTTACCAGCAGATGTGTTTTTGAAAATCTTCCTTAACTGGTCATGGCAGCGGAAAATACCCTGCTGTTAAACGCATCTGCAATCCACTGCTCTCCCAATCCACCTACAAAAATCCTGACCTTTAACGAAATGATGGAGAAGCTGGATATTTTGTGTTGTTTTATTTTTTTTCCAATGGCATTGAAGCTAAGTCTATTTCAGGCTCCGAGGCAATTGTTGCAGCCCTTTTTGCTCCCTATTTCACATCACTTTCAAGTCTTGTTCTGGCCACTATGAACCCTTCAGCACTTCTCCCTGTGCAGTCGCTCGAGTCAAGATCTGTGATTTGTGATTTGCAGATGACATGTACATTCCTTGGCTGATGGCTCTTCAAGCCATTTGCAAACCTAAGGCATGAAACTGCAGGGACCAAGCTGGAGCATGCCGTGGTTGCACTAAATTGCTATTCCCATGCAAACCAGTGACTGTTTTCCTGTTGTTTTAGGGGAAGGATCTGTGGTGTATTTAAAAGGTTGTGAACTACTTTAAATAACGACACAAGGCTGTTCAATTCCCCCATCCAAATCATATTACATGGAAGAAATTCCACTGGTTTCAAGAAAAGATATGTTTTAGTAACCGTAGTAGGGATCTGTTCCCTTTCCTGGCTGATTTAAGAGAACTCCTGGCTTAGAAGTGATATTTGCTGCTTAGGTTCCAAACCTGTGCAAGTTTATTAGAAAGTAAGTCCCACTGGAGTCAATGAGGCTTGTTTCTGAGAAGACTTGCATAGAATTTCACTGACAGTTAGACAGATTGCCAATTCTTCGCTGAAAAGAGTCAACACTGAGGGCAACAAGCCATGAAAGCCCATTGCTAATGGAGCAATGGTACTTCTGTGCCAGCTTTGGTACCAATTCTCCTGCTGGCTGAGAGAGAAGAGAAACATCACCCATATTGTCCATGCTACCCAGACGGGAGAATGATGGGAGTGGCAGCAACAGAAATGTCTTCCTTCTAGCCACCATAGCAGATATTTCATTTTTGTTGTTCATTCACACAGTTGATTCCGACCCTTTGTGACCTCATGGACCATTGCCCTCCAGGCACCCCTGTCCTCCACCATCCTCCTCAACCCATCATAACAAGTGATTCAGCTTATTCATGCAGATGTCCAAGAAACAGTTGTTTGATGGAAGAGGATAAGTAGTGGCACCTGGAAAAAGGGGGATGGTGGTGATAGAGTAGGGATGAATGGTTGGCTGTAGTGGCTCTGGACCTACTCCTAACACTCTGCTGCCTGAGGCTAAAAAGGAGCATTTCTACACAGAGCTAAGGAGTAGTAAAATTGGTATATAGATCAATAGTGTTACAGCTGTTACTAAGCCTATTCTGAGGCACTAGCCGTTCATTTGACTGATGGTCCTGCTAGGATTGTTCTTCTGATCTTACATGCTGGGGCACAGAACCTGGCATTGAAGGTGCCTTTCATTAGATAGCAGTCAGTGGATGTATGTGCTGTTTGTCCGACCAGGATACTTGCAGAGCAGTGGAGATTTGAGCTTGTTCTGGATGTCTTTATAAAAAGGGGAACTGCAGAGAACGTGTTCTGTGGTTTCAATTTCTCCAGTGTCACTGGGCCATTTGTTTCAATGTCGGGGCAGATTCAGCAAATATAGGCTCCAACGGAGATGCTTCTTCCATTGACCTGGATAAGGAAAAAGCTTCATCATCCAGTATGTTAAAAAACAAACAAACAAACACACACACACCCTAATGTTAATCATTGACCAGGCAAACCTGACTGGTAGCAAACAGGCAGCTGTTGCAATTAACTCTTTTAAATTATATTCTCAAAATGACCAGAAATCTTCTTGATTTGAACAAACATTTTCTACTCCCTGGCTATTTAAAACTTTCAGCAACATCAAAACTGGTTATCTGTTACGCTGTTTTAATCTTTTCTTATGAATTCTTTCTTATGAATTCTTGAGATTTTAAACATTATTATTTTTATTGGATTTGGTCTGTGTTTTTAGCTACGCTGCAAGCCGCCTAAAGTCGGGTTTACCCGATTGGGGTGGGATAGCAAACATGAATAAATAAATAATAAATAAATAAATCTTGAGACTTAGTCATCTTCACCCGTACAGACCTATCTATTCCTTGAGATCACATGCTGGAGTCATGCCCCTCCAAAATCTGTACTGCACCCTTTGTGTAGAATACTGTAGAGATGTCTTTTTGAAGGAAATATGGATTGCTAGAGCAAGCCTGGAATCAGACATGCTTTTGACAATTTTTAAAGGAACATGTTGAAGACATAATCTATTTTTTTCATACCTTCCTAGCTTAGTTCCATACAGCATTTTAAAAAAATGATAACAAATAATGGCTGAAAGTGAATAATAAGTAACGGAGTAGGCCCATTTAGTCAGTGGCAATTTGGTGTGTCAGCTTCGTCATAGGTTCCACTGACTGAATGGGCCTACCCTAGTTATGACTTACTATTTGATTTCAGCCATTGATTTATTTCTCTTTTTTCTTTTTTTATATGGGTATATTGTAAAAAGCTTTAAAAGTAAGTGGTTTATATATACTACTGGTAAAATACAAATAGATAGGTAGCTGTATGGGGGATGGAGAGACTAATCAAACTTAGGGTTCACTGGTCCTCTGAAGGAAAGTTATACTAAAGATAAGCTTTGAGATGAACTCCTGAAAAGCCTTTGTAATAATAATTTCGTGTCAGAAATTATTCTGGTTTGAAAGGATTTATCCTGGAGAAACTCTGCTCAGGGGATGTCTGAATGAGGCTCCTTTCATGTCACCAAGAGCTGGGACAGAGATGGGTGCTCAATCTGTCTTGTAGTACCCAGGTCTCGAACTGCTGACAATGCCTTTGTGTGACATTGTCACTTGTACTTGGCACAGGATAGCTCTACAAAGAAGTACCCTGCAATTTGCCATAAAAATAAAACCAGTCTTCTTGAAAATGTTGTTTTTAAAGAAACCAACTGAAACAAAGCAAATCATAATATTCACAGCTTCATCTTTTGTATTCACTAAGTGTAAATCCTTTAATCCTGTCTCAAAAAAAAAATCTCTGGCAGATGTATCAGTTCCTAAAGCATTCAACCCAATTATTTGTGTTAGATTTCTCTAACATATTGATAAAACACAGGGAAGAAATTACACATTTCTGAAGGAACAGCCAATGATGAAATACAGGCTTATGCCTATTCCATAATGAAAACTTGCTTTATGGTTTTTCTAATGCAACATGATAAATGTACAAATCTAATCTTCAGCTAACATGATCATCCTAAATAGGATTACTATGATTCAGATTTCAGAGCACCAGAAATACTGGAAAGACTTATTTCTAATAATGTGTCAGGTTTTGGGTGGGTGGGTGGAGAAGATTTCAAATAAAGGTCCCAATTTTGTGGTGTACTTTTAAGTTGATGCATCATACAAATTCCAGTCTTAACTCTGACAAAATCAAAGTCTCAGGATTAACAGAATGTATTATAAAAGCCTTACTGTCATTACATGTCAAAATAGTATTGTTAAATCAAGTGTACCTTTCACATATCCTGACTTAGGGGGATGTGCTTTATGTTTCTCTAGGAAAAAAAGGTATGATTGACTGAAAGATATTCTCCATTTCTGTGGTTTAAATTGGTTTGCCTGAATGGAAAAGCCGCTGGGGCATAGTTTTCTTTCCTTTTTTAAAAAGTGAAGAACTTAATATTTATTGAGATTTCATGTCCATTTAATTATTAATACCAGATGTGTTATAGCATTTCTACAAGGTTGCTGCTGCTGACCTTTTACCTGTTGTTGTTTTCCCCCACAAACTATTTTCTGTGCAAGCATGAAAGCCCACAGTTACCATTTATTCTGTGTGACAGGGAGTTAAAAAGACTTGTGGTTTTGCTATCTATCAGAAAGATTCTGATTAATGTCATTCAATGAACCACTGAGTTAATGCTTAAGCTATTAGGGATGGGCAATGTTGCATACTGGTGCATGGAAAGATGGTTGGGTGGCTTGAGAAAATGACCAGAAAAAGTAAAAATTGGGAGGAGGTCCCATCTGATTCCAGTTAAGAATTAAGGATGGAGTCGAAGGAGGCATTTGCTACTACTGTATATCTCTGGCTGCATGAGGTGATTGTGGACATTTCTGAGATATTAGGACAAGTGACTTCTCTAGTTGTCCCTAGACTCTGTCTTGGGATTTTCTTTGGCGATTTATCTCTCAGCTTTCCAATCCTGGATTTAACCGTGGAGGTATTTTTCCCTCAAAGATGCTCTTGAAAAATGTATTTCAAACCTTCTCCTAGGATCAACCTGAGTCTTCCTCCAATCTTTTCAGAAATGGAGCAGGGATTCTTTAAAGCTTAGATAAAGGTAAAGATCACCCTTGCCCAAAAGCCAGTTGTATCTGACTCTAGGGTTCAGTCCTCATCTCTGTTTACAGCCAAAGAGCCAGTGCTGCCTGCATCTGCAGACATTTCCATGGACATGTGGCAGGCATGACTAGACACGGAACACTATTTACCTTCCCACCAAACTGGTACCTATTTATCCACTTGAGATTTCTTGCTTTCCAACTGCTTGGTTGGCAGGAACTGGGACAGAGCTGGGGACTCACTCCATCATGCAGTACTCAGGTCTCAAACTGCTAACCTGCTGACCTTCCAGTCAGCATCTTAACCACTTGAGCCACTGCAGTCCTGCTTTAAAGCTTAGGGCCACATTACCTCAAGGGAAAGCTAACTAACATGGTGCCCACCTCTACCCTCCAACACTTCCACCTTATAGCATCTACTGCCTCAGGAGGCCAGTTCATTCTACATAACAATTGAGTGGGCACTTTCTGAATGACTGGCACTTTCTTTTGTGTCATCCTATTTTCTTAGGATGACACAAAAGAAAGTGTCATCTGCATTTTGCTTACTCTAGACTAGCCAGTTAACTAAGCATACTTAGATCCCTTTTTTAAAGCACTACAGTGATAGACTTTTGCAATGCTCTTGCCAGAATACAGGCTCCATGTTAATAACAAAATAGTAAGTGGTCATACTAAAACTGGACCTAAATTCATTTCTTTACCATAACAAATTTTAGAATATAAAGCAAGAATTAAACAAGAGTGTAAGGAAAAATAAAATAGCAAAAACATAGTTTTTCACAAGTTCAACAATCCCCATTTACTAGATCTATAGTCAGAGCTATAGATTTGTAGTACCTGAGTTGCCTGATGAAATTGACTTGAGCCACAGAAGATAAAGGTAAAGGTTGTCCTTCTCGAAAGCCAACTGTATCCGACTCTAGGGTTCAGTGCTCATCTCTGTTTATAGCCAAAGAGCCAGTGCTGTCTGCGTCTGCAGATTTTTCCATAGGCATGTGGCAGGCATTATTACACACCGGAGTGCATGGAATGCTGTTTACTTTCCCACCAAAGTGGTCACTATCTACTTGCAATTTTTTGCTTTAAAACTTCTAGGTTGGTAGGAGCTGGGACAGAGACAGAAGCTCACTCTGTCATGCATCACTCAGGTCTCAAACTGCTGACCTGCCGACCTTCCAATCATCAAGTTAAGTGTTTTAACCACTAAGCCACCACAGTCCCTTGAGTCACAGAAGTTCACATTAAAATATAGCTGTTAGTCTTTCTGGTGCCATAGTGGTTTTGTATTCACTTTTTTTTAACTTTTGTTTCATTCCATTTCTTGTCTAATACATTTGCATGAACATACATGGTTACTACTCCAAAGAGTCATATGAGACATTTTCATTCTTTCCCCCCACGAATTTATGTAGCTTTCCCTCAGAAAAGAAATACATCCTGAAAGCAACTTAGCAGCTGCTGTCTTTAACTGGGTGGCCATACCAAGCACAACTTAGTTCTTTTCTTTAGTTCTGGTATTTAGTTACATGTATTTCTTTTTCTGTGTAAAAGTAGGATAATGTTTGACATAGCAAGTTGGAAGAAATAAATAAATAAATAAATAAATAAAATAAAATAAATAGCAGGTGCTCTAAGCACACTTGACTAGATAGACGGTTGGCAACTTCATGAGAAAATATCACCTGGAACATTGGCAGCCTGAGTTCTGGCTGTCCTTTGGTTAACATTCAATGTTTAGGGTTATCCATGCTGTTTGGGGACATTCTTCTTTGGTTGCATATTGCATGAAGATTAGCATACTCTACTAAATGCAGTAGTAGATCTTTGGTGGCTACTATGCTAGGGAGATACTAGAAGCTCATGATTTCTTATGTCTAGTACAATCATAACACCTTGTTTATGATTTCTAGGGCCAATCTGTTCTTACAACTGCTTGTCCAACACAGGTGATGATTCCACAACCAATTAGAAACATAAACTCCAAGAGCTGTGTGCCCTGTCTTTAATATAAGTTTGCGTTTTCTAATTTGTAACTTATGAAACACGGCCACTTTTCATATGGACAACTTACGCAAGTTTGATAAACATAAGAATTTCTTCAGCCTTTTTCAACGACACAAATAGGAACTATCTGTGGCACCCTTCACACACATTTCTGCCTGTGCTCTAAGATCATCATTAGAAGGCCTATTCCCAGCATTCATGCACACTGAAACTCAGTGGGTACCTATTTGTGGCTGGATTTTTCCAGGGTAGCCCACTGTCTACTAACTGTTGCATGCATTCCTTGTCTGTACAGTGCCTTCATATTTATTTTGCACCTAGAGACAACTACTCTATCCTCTCAGAGATTTTTAAAATTCAGCTAAACACATTAAGTTCCTAGCTCTTGGCCTACATTGATGTGATCTTTTGACCTCATTTCTGTCAGCTATCAGTTCAGGCCTCTGGCCAGATTTATCTTGAAGTTGTGTCTTAGAACTGTTGTTCATTCTTCATGGATATTTCTGTTTTAAAAAATCATTTTGTTTTGCTTTTGCATATTTGTTTTGCATATTTTATTCACCATACCTTGTGTTGTGTTTTGGCTCCTGTTTGTTATTGTGGCATTTAATTTGTGTTTAATACAATTAAGTACCCTAATAAACAAAGCTTTGATTTTCTCCATGCATGAAATGTCACTATCTTCAACATGCTTGGCAGTAAGGTATTCAAAAAGCCGTCTGCTCCTTCACTTCACAATCTTGCTTTCCTCTGCTAGATGTTTGTACTTGTGAGAGGTCTATTCCACAGCCTGCTACCTTCAAAGGTCCAGTTCATAGGGACACCGAGTAGGCCTTGTTTACACCTCTGCATCAGGAGCAGGGAGCCTGTGGCTACAGCTCTTGGCCTACTTTTATGTCATCTTTTGACCTCATTTCTGTCAGCTATCAGTTCAGGCCTCTGGCAAGAATGAGTTGCCCTTCTCCCAGCAGTCTGCTGGACAGAGAGGAAGATGAGGAGTAGGAGAGATGGAAGGAGGAAAAAAAATTGGGATGTCAGAAAAAGGAACAGTAGCAATGACAATGACATTTCTGGCTCTGGATCTGCCTGCTGCTCTCATGAGGCCCTTACTGGAGGAAAACCCATTTTAGACACACCTTTTGACTACTTGCTTTTACAAACTTTGTCTCACCTGACAGCTTTCAAAACCTTCTTTGAAGTGTCCCTCTTTTGTTTCGATGTGATTGGTTGGTCCTTTTGCTACAGATGCTCCTGTTCTGGCTTACGTAAAGACCCTATTTACCATTGTTTCATGTTTAATTTAAACATCAGTTGGGTTTTTTTGTTTTGTTTTATTAATTGATTTCATGAGGTCTGTGGTGGCTCAGTGGTTAAGAAGCTTGCCTTGATAGCTGGAAGGTTGGCAAGCCTGCAGTTTGAGAACTGGGTACTGCATGACAGTTTGAGTGCCCATCTCTCGCCCAGCTTTTGGGAACACGAAAGGAGCTTCATTTGGGAGTCCCCTGAGCAGAATTTCTCCAGCAAAATTCCTTTCAACCCAGAATAATTTCTGACATGAAATTATTATTATTATTATTATTATTATTATTATTATTATTATTATTATTATTATTATTATTATTATTATTATTATTATTATTATTATTATTATTATTATTATTATTATTATTATTATTATTATTATTATTATTATTATTATTATTTCAGCATGCTTTCTTCACTTGTTATGTGTGAATTTGTTTCTTTTTTGCAATGGTAAATTTCAAAATATAAGTCACAAAGAATAAAATGTTAGAAATTCCATTGTGAAAATGCAGCATCAGCTCTGCATAGTCTAAGATGAAATAAGCAAACAAGTCAAAAGCTTCAGAGAGGAAAATCTCAATGTGTAAGTTTTTTTTTTCAAAATTAAAGAAGAGGCACATCACTTGCATTCTAGGCTAATTGTACTCTTAGACTTAGCGGAGCCACATGGCAACAGTCGGAGAAGTGGTGGCAACTAGGTTATGTAGGTTACATTTAAGGGGGAAGTGATGTGTATTTCCCTTAACCAGCCACCACATCAGTCTTCCTATAAGATCTCAAAGATAGGAAAGGTTCATAAACCTGTGTGATGCTACAGACCTTAATGTCCTATCAGTGCAACAGTAATTATAAAGCAGTCATCTTTATTTATTCACCAGAGCGGTTATTTGTATGATCAGACCAAGGGAAGATAATGATATTAATAAACTGATTTTAAAATTCATTCACATGACTTCCACATCCCCCTTCCCCATGTTTTGACTAGAATTATTGCATCTGCCAGGCACAGAGCAGCAATTTTCCTTATAAGACTATAACCTGAACATTCACAGCTAGACTTTGCCCTTTCTCCATAGTCATCAATGCAGCAACAGCTGAGGTCTCAAAAATCTTCAACTGCTAGTATGAAGGCAGCTAAAGATCAAACTACAATATCAGAGCTTCATCTTGGCTCACATCATATGTTACTATATATTACTACCCTCCTCCTCATTGCTTTGCTTTTTTCCTGCACAATTAAAATATGACAAAACAAGAAAGGAAATATTCCCATGATTTACCATGTCTCTCCCATCTCTATATTCTATACATGGATAAATGCTTAGGGGTTTCATTCTTTTTCTGATTTGCTATGAGGAGCAAAATGACTCGTTATACAATATATAAATTGTGTGAATGGCATTAATGTGCCTAACCCTTAGAATCTTTACAGAAGGTAAAGGATTGGTATTCTTCTTCTTCTTCTTTTGTGTCCCAACCAAATTCTGGACTGCAAAAATGAAGCCACTTTCTTGGCTTTGTCGTTGGTCAAGTTTAAGTCCCCATCAATGTATGTTTCTGGTAGTAATTGGCAGACCAATAAATGAGACGGATTCTGAGTCTCTCCACATTCACACAGTGTATTGTTGTCTGTCAGCAGCCCCCACTTGAGCATGTTGGTCTTGTATTTAGGGACTCCAACCCTCAGCCTATTGGGATTGGGATTGAAACAGACCCGGTGCGTAATCTGAGAGTCCTCCTGGACTCACAACTCCTGCTCGAGGAGCAGGTGGCAGTCATGGACAGGAGGCTTTTGCACAACTTTGCTTTGTATGCCAGTTACGCCCGATCCTGGACTGGGATTCCTTGCTCATGATCACACACGCTTCGGTCACTTCCAAACTTGATTATTGTAATGCGCTGTACATGGGGTTGCCCTTGGTGACCATTCGGAGGCTGCAGCTGGTCCAGTAAGTGGCTGCTCAGGTTGTGATGGGGTGTGGACATTATGCTCATGCCTCACCATTGCTCTGAGAGCTACACTGGCTCCCAGTATTCCTCTGAGTGAAATTCAAGGTGCTGGTTATTACCTTCAAAGCCCTACATGGTAGTGGGCCAGGATACTTAAGAGACCGCATCACCCCAAGAACATCTGCCCATCCCACCAGAGCGGACCAGAGAGGCACTCTGGTTGTGCAATCAGCTAGAGAGGCTCACCTCTCTAGCACTAGAAGGAGAGCCTTTTCTGTGTCTGCTCCAGCCCTATGGAACCTCCTGCCAAGTGAGCTGCATCTCCAGGCAGAGCTGCTGCCCTTCAGGAAGGGGGTTAAGACCTGGCTGGTGGGGCATGTGTGGGATGCGGGCCAGATGGTCACCTCAGCCAGCTGGCTCTTTTGATCTCCCACCTCTCTCCTTGTTAATCTTTTTAACTTTTTAAATTTATAATTTTTAACCTTTAAGTGTAACTACTGTACTGTATTTTAATTGTGTTTTTAGTGTCTTGTAAGCCGCCCTGAGTCTCTTGATGAGGGCAGGATATAAATGTGATAAATAAATAAATAAATAAATTGGGGCAGACAAATAACTAGTAAAAATAATGCTACAACCAGGGGAAGCAAAGGTGGAACGGCGGCACCAGTAGGATGGACTTCTTCCTCCTGCCTTCTCACTGGCCATTATACATGTTCCCACCACCCTTCCTGGGGAATCAAACCCCGATCTTCTGCTTACACGGCAAAATTTCAACCTCTAAGCTATGGTGGCTTCACAACCAATGAAACTGATTTTGGCAATCTTATAACAGAGAACTCTGTGTTAACCAGAGAGGATACCATTGCTTTTAAAATCCAGGCTGTAGAAGCCCTAAATGAGAATCAAACTCTGTCTCAGGAGAGACCCTTTGTTTGAAGAAAGGCTGTAATGTGGAACAGTAATTTTCTTCTTATTTATTATTACAATCATAATTATATTTATAATAAATATAATTACACACACACACACACACACACACACACACACACATATATATCAGCAGTTCTGTTGATATGGCTCTGAGGTTGCAATTTTGCCTTGTACACAGGAGGATGTTGGTTCGAATCCCCAGAGGGGAGTTGAAATTATAAGGTGAGTGGGAACATATATAATTTTTTAGGGTTAGACACAGTGATGGGATGTAACAGGTTCTCACCAGTTCTCCAAAACCGGTAGTAACTTTTCCTAGTGTCCCGGAGAACCAGTAGCAGCTTTTGGGGGGAACCACCTTCAGGGCTTACCTTTTCACTGGTTCCCCCAGTGGCTTGGGGTTTTAAAGCAAAGTCTTGGAGTTACCTCATCAAGAAGTTACACCTGTGCTGTTCCAATTGGAGAACCCTTAAGGAGGTTCAGCTGTTTTACATTTACATTAAAGCATATTATCCTAGAGAACTGGTATGATGGCCATATCCATCTTGCAACATGGTGCTGCCCAGGCACATATACTAACAGGTAAGTGACGGGTTTGTGTTTAAGGTGGGTGGGTGGGTGTATTATAATGTAATTTTTATTTAATTTATTTACGGGTTTGTGTTGTGGGTGGGTGGGTGGGTTGAGGGGTGTGTGTGTGCGTGCTCATTTTTATTTTATTTTTCTTTGGCCCCACCCACATCATGACATCATGAGATTAGCTCCACCCACACTGTGATGACATCACGGTGGGGTAGTAAAATTTTTGACATCCCACCACTGATTAGACAGCATAATCAATCCCTGTCCAGCACCCTTTTGGGGAAGCCAGTACACTCCTGGCTACACCTGTTATTAGTGGAAGCTCCCAATAGTACTTAATTTGTCATTTCAGAAAGCCAGTGCTACTTATATAGGGTCAACATAGGACAGTGCTGCCTGATGCAAAAAGCAGGGTGCCCTTCCCCATTCCATGTACAGAAAGTTGCTGTATTGTTACACAAAAGGATTGTAATCACTGAGGTCAGAAGAATCTGAAATGCAAAAAATACAACCACCGATTATTATTTTAATAGTTGCCATTAACAAGGTGCAGCTGGGTAAGTAGTAATACAGACATTCTTGCACTAATGATTTTGGCATGTGATATTGTCCCTATTCAAGCCATAGGAGATGGAAATGGAAATTCTGATGAATTTGTATCTCTTAAAAAGTAGTCCCCATAAGTTTGAACTACATACATTTTCAGAAAAGATTTTGTTCTTTATGTTGCAACAGACTAAAACCATTTCTCACCATCCCACATCATTGCAAAATATTTCAGATGGGACTGGATCGGAAAAGAAGCCCAGCATGTTACTTTACTTCAACCTCTCTTAATTTGTTCCAGACAAACAATGAATGTAGGTTATCACTGTGTACTTGTAAGATCAGGGTAGCCTGCTACATCTTTCTAACATTTTTTAAAATTGTGTATGCATACGTGTACATCTAAGGAAATAGGGTGAAGTTTGCTTTGTACTATTCTAGGGCCATCACTGTTTCTTGCCTTCTTCAGATGTGGTCTATTTAATCTCCTGTGGTGTGGGAAATTATGTTCAAACTCGCTATGACCCTGTGTCCACCATAAGTTATGCAAGCAGCGACAAGTACATGCCATAAGGTCTTGAGATTATATCTGTAATGTGTTGCTGGAGGCTGTTGATCAAGAAAGTCTGAAAGAAAAACATTATTTTCATGTGTGAAAAGAAAACCAACATGATCAAATAATTTCTCTTACATTTTCCCAAGGCATTGGGTTCTAAAGAAATATTAATAAAACTAAAACTTGGGGAGTTAAAGTTTTCACATTCAGCAAGGATTAAAATGTAAGATTGTCCAATGATAATGTTCCTTATTAAGTGATACTGACAAAAAAATTGAACAATCACATTTCTGCAGCCATAAAACTTATGTAAGAATTTGCAATGATTTAAAGGTTCATCCTGTTTGTTCTATTTTTTTATTTTTTTTATTTTAAAGCATCACTCCCTCCAAGTTCTTAATAAACTGATTCTATACAGTTTGGTTGGCACATATTTTAGGGTTGTTATAATTATAGACGTCAATGTATATTATGAACTGATGTGCATAGCAGAAGTGGCTGTGGTTGAGAATGATATGAATTATTATGACATTACTCTTGGGATTCGGAGTACATTGAACAAACAATACACACACACCAACTTTGTTTATATATTTTAAAGCATTTCTATCTCATATCTTTTACTTAAATTCTGGGCCCATTGATGTCAAGCCCCCATGCTCATTTCAACAATTAGCTAACCTCAAAGCATTTTCTCCTCTTGTTCCCTTTCAGTCTGACCACAATATCACAAAGCCTTGAAAAGCTCAGGAGATTGGATGTGGTTGGCCTGGCAACTCATGTTACAATGAATGTTTACTGAAGAACATGACATTTTGAGAGTCATGTAAAACTCTACCACATATGTTGTCCTCAGGGCTCCTGAAGCTTATCCAAATTCACCTCTCCGCTTTGAGCTGATTCAGATAATCAATATGAGGCCTCAGTGCACAGTGACCACATGGGAAATGAATGCACATTATGTTGAATGAAGTGTGGCTTGATCACTCTGTTGCATGCTCAGTCTTTGGTTCAATGTGCAGTGAAGTGTGTAGACAAATGTACTCCCGTAATCATGTTCACTGCCATTATCTGAACTTGTGATGGAGTTATCAAAGAATCATTTCACCTTGCAGCCTGCTGTGATTCTCTGTCACCCTATAATGGCTGACCATTAGGGTTGGAATTCTGTACTCAATTACCTGGGAGTAAGTCTCAGTAAACTCAATGGGACTGAGTACTGAGTAGGCACATATAGGATTGGTCTCTTAGATCAGTTATTATTTGTATACCACTCCCACAAGATCACTGTTGTGTACCCATGAATAAATTTAATAGTTGTACCTCAATTAAAGAGCATAATGCGTTCCACACGATTGCTCTTTAAGCGAAACACCATTGTAAGTGACCAATTGTGGGGCAGATTGCGAACCTGATTTATTTGTTAAGCGAGTTTTTGATTGGTTTTATTTGTTAAGCGAAGCAAACATTCAGAGAAAATTCTGCTCTTTAAGCGAGTTACTCTTTAAGCGAGGTGCTCTTTATGCGAGGTTTGATTGTATCTTGAAATCTTAAAGTGTAAGCAGGGCTCCAATTACTATGTATTTGTATTTAGACTTATATGCTGCTCTGCTTGCTGAAGCAACTCAGAGCGGCTAACATAACACGGGCAACATATATTACAATATCAAATATAAATACAACATAAGCATATACAGTCAGTAAATCTAACATAAAAATGAAAATGCAATACAATCAGGAGAGTCAATCTCTGTAGCAATTTATCCATATAAAAATCAACTCCCGCCTGCTGTCTTTAGCTGAGAACCAAAACATTTTTGAAAACATCCATTTTTTTGAGGATGCTTTTTCCAAGGTTAGCTCTTTTGAATGGAGATTATCCAAATGCATTTCTGATTTTATTGGAAAGCCAACTCTTTGTAAGAGAACTAAGTTCTGGAAATGAAATTATAGGTCTCAAGAAAAATCCCAGGAAAGCATACTATTTTTAAATGGGATTTGAGCTTTAGTGCAAATTTGATCTCATACTGAGGTATGTATTGTGTGTGGAGATATTTTAAACATATTTAAATTAATTATTACACCATATCATTGATTTTTGTCAATGATTCTTTCAAGAACTATTTCTCTTGTGACTTGCATTTTCTGGCCAAATCAGGTCTTATGCGAAGTCTTCTTCATGCTGCTGTCACTGTTGCTCATATCCTTATTGTCTCCCTTTTAAAAAAGAGAGTCATAGAAGCATAAGACCAATTGATCCTTAAGACTGTATGGGAAACAGATTTAGATAAGAAAATACATACTGAGGAATAGGGAAATTATGGAATAAATTTAAAGAGTACTGTATGTTAGTAAAGACAATAGAAAATTGTTATGAAACAATCTGGAGGTAGTACCATCTGTGAGAATAAATTGTTTAGATTCAAAATATCCCACTGCTTGTTGGCTATGTGATCTGGAAATTGATACATATGGATTGCAAAGAGAGCAAGAAGCTGGTCTTCAAATAATGAAATACTGAATTTGCCAGTGTATATGATGCATTTGTTTCCCCTTAAAATACACCAAAAAACAGAGTATGCCTTATACTCAAGCATCTTATATGCCAGCAGATATAGGATATAGAAATAGATCAATATCCAAAAATAGCACTATTATCTAGTTTTGAAAATGCACAATTAAATTGGTCAAAAAGATTAGTCGTAATGTTAACAATGTCAGCAAGATTAATTATGGCAAAATTTTGGAAGATTAGATACAAATTTCAAATAAACAAATGGTACAGTATTAGGAAGTATGGAACTTAGCTGCAAATGACAAGCTAATGTGTGAGATTAAAGTAAAAAGGAGTTGTCAAAGTGAATCATTGAAAAGAAATACAGTATTGGGGGAATGTATAGATTATTATTTGTGATACATTTGTGAAAGAGAAAAGCCAACAGTCAGTGCAAGAATCAGTTTATTTTTGGAACAATATGAGGTTTGCCAAAGAGAAAAGATAGGGGAAAGAAATTATGTTTTGAAGTTTCCAGTGTGGGGTGGCCCTAAAGATATAAGCAATGTTGTTTGATAAGATATTATACTAAGGAAAATAATTATGTTTTATTTCTTGAAGATGCAATTGTTTGCTTGATCTTTGTTAGTTACATTATTTATTATTTGAGCAGTTATTTCAGCAGTGGCTCAAGTGGTTAAGATGCTGACTGGGAGGCGAAAGGTCAGCAGTTCAAAACCCGAGTACTGAATGACAGAATGAGCTCCTGTCTCTGTCCCAGCTCCTGCCAACCTTGCAGTTTGTAAGAAATTGCAAGTAGATAAATAGGTACCACTTTGGTGGAAAGGTAAATAGCATTCCGTTCACTTCGGTGTCTAGGCATGCCTACCACATGTTCATGGAAACATCTGCAAATACAGATAGCACTGGCTCTTTGGCTATAAAACAGAGATGAGCACTGAACCCTAGAGTTGGATACGCCTGACTTTTGAGTAAGGGTGACCTTTACCTTTTACCTTTACTAAGATAAATAAAATTATTTTTTTAAAAATATAGATACTACTTATATAGATTTTTAAAATATAGATACCTATTTATTAGATTTATATCCCTCCGCAATTAGTAAACCACTATTCCGGGTGGCATACAACAATCAGATATACAGTCAAACCTCGCATAAAGAGTGCCTTGCTTAAAGAGTAACTAGCTTAAAGAGCAGAATTTTCTCTGAATGTTCGCTTCGCTTAACAAACAAAACCAACTAAAAACTCGCTCAACAAATAAATCGGGGTTCACAATCCCCCCCACCAGAAGTCACAATTGGTCACTTATAATAGTGTTTTCCTTAAAGAGCAAACTCGCTTAAAGAGCAATCCTGTGGAACACATTATGCTCTTTCAGTGAGGTACCACTGTAATCAATATACAACAGATATACACAATAGAATATAAAATAAAGACAGAAGTCTTGGCCATCCCCTATATTACCTAGAGCTCATGGGAGAATAAGTCCAACAACATCTGTAAGATTTAGTTTTGCTTATTCCTGCTGCATACATTGCAGAGAAAGATTTATTGAGTTGGATCCAGAGTAGGACCTAGTGCAATTCCACTCACAGTAGGTGAAAGGGGAACAGAACTTGGAGGTGATTGTTATGATCTTGTCTTCTAGCTTCAACTCCCTCTGCTACCAGAAATGCCCGCTCTAGAAAGTCCCCCAAACATTTCCTCTCTAGCAGGGAGCTTTCACCTTAATGCTCCAGCTGTTCTTGGACTTCAGTTACAAGATGCCCAAGTTAGCAAAACTGCTGATCAGGGCTTCTGGGCATTTAAGTCCAAGAATAGCTGGAGCACCAAGGTTGGCCACCCCTGAACTAGATCTTGTCACCTCTGATGGCCTAGAAACACCCCTCTTGTTCTTGGAATGGTGGGTCTGGATCCAACCCAATGATTTTAATGGGAGGTAAGATGAATGAAGAAACAGTTCTTATGGAATGGTGATTCCTAGTATTGGAAGGTTACTGGTGGTATTGCACCTACCAAAGAAATTTAATGGATAATGATGACCATATTTATTTGCACGAATGGAGGTGAAACAACAGTTCTGGGAGCCAATTCCAGAGGTTGGCTCATATTTCATTTCTGTTCTTCTTCTTCTTCCATGTCTAAACCAGACATGAAACTGCCAAAATGAAAGCACCTTTTGGTGAGTTCATTGTGCAGTTTCTTTCATCTGACCTAGTGTGAAAAAGATTAGCTGGCAACACAAGGTTGCCATTACCAGGGTACACCCAAATGAGGTTCAAGAATATGACAATCTTCGAGGAGGCTCTTTCTGTGTATCCCAACATTTCTGTTGATGCTTTATGTCAAATGTGAAACTGTTCAGCATCTATTAATTAGGAAACAGGCAGCATCAAGTGATTTCTGGCTTTCATAGTATATAAGGCCTTACATATGGAAATTATTTCTCTCTCTCTCTCTCTCTCTCTGAGGCCTTTGTTCCTGTTGGCCACACACTGATGACAGTAAGAAACATGGATGGGTCTGCAGCAAATGTCAGGCCAGTAAATGAAAGGGGTTGATTTATAGCAATGGTGGCCTGCCATTTACTGTCAACAAGAGGCAGTTGCAAGAAAAGAATCTAAAACAAATTCCACAAAACCCATGAAATGCATAAAGTCTCACAATGACCAATTTATTATTTTTACCCTGTCCAGTGACATGGAAAGGTTCATCAGGGAACTACCAGCCTTCTTTTAGAACACAGCCTGGCTGCAACATATGAAATAATTGAGCAGACCAGAATTTACAGCACTACCTGGATCATGAAATGTGGTAATGAGTAGTATCACAATAGCATGAGACGGTTCTTATTCTCACATTTCTTCTGTAACCTCCCTCCCCCCCCATATTGTTGTGGTTTATACTATAGCTTCATCCAGAATGATCTTTGGGTATGTGTTCAAGCTTTTCACAGGGATGTGGTCGTCTTTGATAAACCACAGTCCTGAAAAATGAAATCCACAGAGTGATCAAGTTACCAGTCCATTTTCTTTGCTCTTCTTTAGAATGCATAGCAGATTCTTCTTTTCCTAAACCATGTCCCTCATGGTTTCTTTCCCCCAAGTTGAGCCTCTCTTGTTGAATGGGGACTTTCTTGGGCGGTAATTTATTTTACTTAATTATTTATGTATTTGTTGTTCAGTCGCACAGTCGATTCCGACCCTCTGCGACCCCATGGACCACTGTCCGCCAGGCACTCCTGTCCTCCACCATCCCCCTCAACTCGCTCAGCTCTGTGCCCATTGTCTCTACAATACCATCTAGCCATCTCATCTTGGGCCATCCCCTTCTTCTTTTGCCCTTGACCCTTCCAAGCATCAAGGCTTTCTCAAGTGAATCCTCTCTTCTCATTTGATGTCCAAAGTACTTTAGCTTCATCTTTATTATTTGACCTTCTAAGGAGCAGTCAGGGGTGATTTCTTCTAAGATTGACCTATTTGTTCTCCTCGCTGTCCAGGGGACTCTCAAAACTCTCCTCCAACACCACATCTCAAAGGCATCTATTCTTCTGCACTCAGCTTTCCTAATGGTCCAGCTCTCACAACCATACATTGCCACAGGGAATACCATTGCTTTGACTATGCGAATTTTTGTTTTCAATGTGATGTCTCTACTTTTCACTATGCTCCCCAGGTTTCTCATTGCTTGTCTCCCAAGAATCAGTCGCCTTTTTATTTCATGGCTGCAATCACCATCTGCAGTGAGCTTTGATCCTAGGAAAGTAAAATCTGTCACTGCTTCTACTTCTTCTCCATCTAGTTTACAGGGACTGATAGGGCCTGTTGCCATAATCTTGGTTTTCTTGATATTGAGTCTCAAGCCAGCTTTTTCACTTTCTTCTTTCAACCTAATCAGGAGCTTCTTTAGGTCCTCCTCACTTTCTGCCATTCGGGTGGTATCATCTGCATATCTCAAATTGTTGATGTTTCTTCCAGCAATTTTTATCCCAAATTGTATGTGATTATATATTATGTATATATTATGTATATTAGCTGCACTTGACTAGATAAGAAAAGGTTGCAATGGAAAAACAGTGTGCTGTTCTTCTCAACAGCCATCCATTGCTAAGCTTAAGGACAGGGCTCTTTTTGTTTATCACCTCTGGCCCAGAGAACAACATTGACTCTGTCTGGTCAATCAATATTAGAAATAAAAGATGTGCATGACCCACATGGAAATCCATATCAATACAGAACCACTATTGTAGACTTTCTAGAGCAACACAATCAGTTCTTGTTGACTGTGCTACTTTTTTTCTGGTTCAGAAATATTAGTTTTGGGGGACTACTTGTGTTTGGATTTATAGATTTTCTGGAGTAAAAATACTCTAATTTTCTGTTCATGGATTTCCACTTGTTTTACAACCACCTAAACATAATGCAGCTAGGAGAATGACCTGAATCGGAAGACTTTGCTGCGCCCAAGCTTATTACTCCAAATAAAAGCTCCTAGTTATTGCTGGGTAGAAAGAGGAACCTTAGACAAATCTAAGCCTTGCTAAAGCTCAGATACTTTCCAATTTAGATCCTTCTCTCAGGTCCATTTAGATGTTTGTAAGGTGGCTCATGGGGACTGCAGTGGCTTAAGTGGTTAAGATGCCAAACTTGAAGTTGGAAAGTCAGCAGTTCGAGATCTGAGTACTGCATGATGGAATGAGCTCCTGTATCTGTCCCAGCTACTGTCAACCTAGCAGTTTGAAAGTGAGAAATTGCAAGTAAATAAATAGGTACCACTTCAGTGGGAAGGTAAACAGCATTCCATGCACTCTGGTGCCAAGGCATGCCTGCCATATGTCCACAGAAACATTTGCAGATGCAGACAGCGCTGAGTCTTTGGCTGTAAATAGAGATGAGCACTAAACCCTAGAGTCAGATACAACTGGCTTTCAAGCTAGGGAGACCTTTACCTAAGGTATCTCTAAGGTTGGTAGAATTCTCAGAATGGGGAATTAAGGTATTTGTATTCCAAAAGTCCAATTCCAAAAGTCCAATTCCAAAAGTCCAATTCCTAGGAACTGCTACTTGTCAGTTAGGGCATTCATCTATATTTCCACAGACAGACAAAAAACAAACAAACAAACTTCAGAACAGTTAAGAATTTCAACCCCAGTAATCTCTCTGATACAGGTGCTTCTCCCATGTGAGTCTTTTTCTGTCATAGAGGAACATTCAGACACATGGCCTTCCCCTTCTTTCTCATGGCGGCACAGTCCGTAGCAAAGGCAAGACATGTGATTCTGTTACCCAAGATACCTTCTTGAACTATGAATGGAATTTTGTGATTCTAAGATTTATCTTCTGTCCTCCTCCCTTGGAACTGGGGCTTTAGGACCTTCATCATTTTGTCACTGACAAGCTCCTTTTCTCCTCCCCATTCCGTTTATATCCAGACTACCCAAGAGGGCACAACAGACAGGTTGCAGCCCAGCTGCTAGTTAAATATTTTAATATTTGCTGATGGGCAAAGTGGCATGAAGAAATTTAATATATCCTCAAATGTAAGGGCATTAATGGCTCCATAAAATGTAAATGCATTCTTAATTATCACAAGTCACTGCACACATAAGTGGCTCTTTTTCGAGAAACACATCTCACTGATAATGAGCAGGAGCTAAAAGACTGGAAGGGGGCAGATCTTATTCTTTCCCTTGCCAGAGCATCACTGTCACTTTCTTATTTTAGTCCAGTTTTATATCTCAGTCCTCCAGTGGCAGGGTCATGTCTGCCTGAACATAGATCTGAGACATTGTTGGGTTCATGGTCTCACTGAGTACCATAAGCAAATTACTTACGGGTTTTGCTTCTATTTTCCATTTCATGTAGGGAATGGGCAAAGTGAAAGTCTCTAGATGTTACTGGACGCTCACCATTCACCACCATTGGCTATGTTTCTATAGATCAGTGGTTCCCAATTAGTTTTTTCTACCTACCACTTCAAGAAAGACCTCAAACTTGTGTACCCCTTATTGCAGGAACATTAAATATCACGTACCCCTTATTGCAGGAACGTTAAATAAAAAATGAAATCAGGTGTATTTTATATTTATTATCATCAAAAGACATTCTAATGACAGAGAACACATGTTTCATTAATGTGACAAATGTGCATGTTGACAATGACGAGCAAATAGGCGGGAATGGGGGCGGCCGTGATCGGGTGACGCGAGACACGGGAGGCGCGGGGAAAATCGCCGCTGCGGGAGAAAGCGCTTGATGCATACGATTGACTTACCTACTGATCGTTTAATTAAATTGAATAATTTCTTGGCAATTGTTATTGCATTACTGTTTTTTAAGGATTTAATATTTTAGTTAAGAGATTGCTGCACGTACCCCTTGATGCAATCTCGCGTACCCCTGGGGGTACGAGTACCACTAATTGGGAATCACTGCTATAGATGAATGGAACTGCAGCTGCAACACCTGGAAGCATTTATTTATTTATTTATTCAATTTGTATAGCCGCCCCAATCGACATGTGACTCTGGGCGGCGTACATAAAATCTCCAACGTTTAAACTATAAAAAACCCTTAAAATTCCTAAAAACACTGAAAATCCATAGGAATGTCAGGAATTATTCTAATTCCTTCATATAGCATGTTTTGCTAGACATACCAGCTGAAATCCTGTTGCTTAGCAGAGTAACTTGGAACTATAGTAGCCCCTTTGAATCAATGGTTCTTAATAAGGAGTTGTCTCACCAAATCATCATTGATTCAATGGGCATACTCTAGTGAAACTGACTAGTTTAAGAAAAAAGGTTTCAGTCACTATCTTTGCCTTTTTATACAAAGGATGCCAAAAATGTATACACATTTTAAGAGATGTCTTACTGTTTGATAAAATACGTTTTACTTTTTGAAATTGAATTGAATTATGGTAGCAATGTATAGTATGATGTTCACTCAAAAGAATGTATGCTAGTGTCACCATACGACAGGCAGGATTATCAAAGAAAATGACAGAAGCACGGATATTGTTCAAGGAGCACAAGACCATTTTGAAGACATGTGGTTGAGTTTCCCCCATGTTCTCCTGAATTAACACCCCTTGAATTCTATCTGTGGGGTACCTTAAAGGATCTGGTGAACCAAAGTTACATTGGCAGTACTTCGAGAAGGAATTGAAATGACATCCATAGCAATATAAGTGTTCATTTTGGTCAACATGGCTCAATCAGAAATGGTAGCCACTTTAAATGCCCCTTGTAAATGTAGAAGTCAAACATGAACTGTATTCATCTTTTTTTTATCGGTATAAATTGAGTACTGTATTATAATTTTAATACAGCTTTTTCTTTTTTTTCTTTTAAATGTGTATACATTTTTTTTTGGCACCTTCTGTATTAAAACAATAAATTTAGGATATGGGGCAGGCAAATTCTCCCCATGTTTTCTCCCTTAAATAGCCATTTTGGTGCCCATTTGTGGTATAGCTCTTCTTAAGAAAACTTTCTTTCACAAAAAGTTTTTGTGATGATAGGCTATCTTTGTGTTGTTCCTGATTATCACTGAGATGTGGAATTCTGTGTCCCAATGAAGCACGTCTATTAATAAGTCACCCCATTATTAGCCAGTCTTATCCAGTAATGTTTGCTGCTTTGGCTTGAAAGGGATTTCCACAATCTTAGGGGAAGGATCTTTGGAGCCAAAAAACATGAACTGAAGTGTTCTTGAGAATTTTGTTTAATCCTGGTCTTTTCTTCCCAGTCTAATGGAGGGACCAGAGTCCAATTCTTTGAATTTTGTGAGCATTTTGTGCATGTGTGTGTACTGAGAAGTAACAATGTATAAAAAAAACCAGTTAAGAAGTGAGGCATTAGTAACATGTTACAAGTGAGTAAAGTTATTTGGGGCATGCAGGTCATATGCAATATATTTTAACAGAAATGTTAATGTGCATTCGTTTCTAAGCTCTGATGGTATTCTATCAGGAATGTTGTAGATAGCTTTTTTCACCTTCTTTCTTGATTCTGTTTAAACCTGTAAACAAAAAGGAAGTCCTTATAATGTTAGCAGACATGATGGCTGGGGTTTCCTGATCTAGAGTGGGTGGTCTTCACATGTCTAAGGGTCACCCCAAGACCTTCAAGGTCTGCACTTATGCTGTCAACTTCACCTTCATTTTTTTTTTTTGCTTAAAGTTATTTTTTAATTGTAAAAAACAATTCGTACCCTTCAGTTGCCAAGGTCTTCTTTTTTTAAAAGCCTAAACAAGTTGGTTAGGTGGTAGGAGTACTGGAGGGCCTTTGAAAACATGGCAGACTTATCCCAACACTTTCCAAAGAGTTTTAAAAAGGTACTTTCTGGTCCATTTTGTTTTCATTGTAGTATGGTTGGAGGATCTCCAAGGACCACATTTGGGCCCTTGAGAGGATACATGTGGCCCATGGACTACAAATTACTAGCCTACCTATGTTAAGTCTATCTTTAAGTGATTTGAGTAGGTAGCAATTAATTCTGGTCATCTGACTATAGCCAACCTTTTTTGACCCACTGGTTTGGGAGTTAAACTGATCTGGATGCTCAATTAATTTTTAAAAAAATGAAAGCTCTTTGAAATCACAACATCGCTGGGACTTACAATGTCTGTCTTTATATTCTAGTTATTTTCCAGAATAAAATCCCTGAATGAAAAGCAACAGGGGAAATTGAGAACAGCAGAAAAGGAAAAGCACTTCTGCATTACACTGGAGAAAGAAGAGGTAACTGAAGCACCCATTTGGAAGAAACGATGTAACCAGAGAAGGGTTTGGGTGTTGAAGGGAAAAAGCACCTACTGACAAAAAGAGACAACGTTAAATGTCACAGATGTGCACTGACATTTTTCGCTAGTGCACAGTTACTTTTAAAAACTGCTTGACCTAAAACAAGCAAATCAACAAACTGGTGGAAATTCTTGCCTGTATCACTCTCTCTCTTGCACCCTTGCCTTGCCAAGCTATCCACAAAGATATGCTATTGGGAAGATTTTTCTTGGTCTTCCATATGCTGCCTTGTTAGGCCACCCTTGGGATTATTGTATTTCTTGCATCTGAAAGGTGAACTCATTGCGTTATCTAGGCCAGGGGCCGGGTCACACTCTCTCAGTCAGCTTCGAGGGCTAGATGGCCATTTTGTCCTGTCTGCACAATGGGGGTGGCCATTTTATCCCAACAACCTCAAAGGGATGGCTGTTTTGTTTCTCAAATGCCCTTGGATGGGTGGGGGTCATATGAAATTGAACAGCAGGCCAGATCCAGCCCACAGGCCTTAAGCTGGGAACCCCTGTTACTCAGCCAATTCCACTCAAAGGAGCTTTTGAAAGGCATAGACTTCTCTAAGAAAAATAATATCCTAGATGAGGTGTACCTTTGGTACCCTTCCTCCTGTTCATCAGTTTTGAACAAGTTAGCTTTATTGTGTACCACAAAGTAAAACCCATGTCTTCTTACATATTTAAAAGAGAAATGAGTGACCTTTTCTCTTTTGAGGATAAGTAAGGGTGCAAACCCTAGCTTGTCTCATTCCTGCTTCTTGTCCTTTGAGGGGAAGCCATTTTGTTGAGAATATTTGCATTTGTGAGAATGGTTTTTGGACAAATTCAACAAATCAGACAAAGCCATAAGAGCTACGGGCTTCTTGTATGGGCTTTCTAAAATTTGAAGCACAGGCAGGTAGGAATGATGGGAGCTGAAGTCCAATATGTCTGAAGGGTACAGAGGAGACTAGTACAATTAATGAGCTGCCTAAGGATATTGTTAGATGCAACAACCAAGCTTAAGGTGGTATTGCCTTCTACAACTGAAAACTCAAGACCGCCTTCCTCTGAATGGGGTGACACTATCTGGATGATTCAAAGAAATGTCTTTCTGCTAAACTACCTTGGGTCCCAATGAGCTACAGGAAAGTATTGGTTACGATGACCTAGTTCTTTGTGGCCCATAGAGCTAACAGAAGTAACTCTAGGCTAAGTTATTTCCTCCTGAGCGTTAAGCAGTGGTGTGGTGGCCCACAGCAATAAGTGCTTAAGTGACATTAGGGACTTGAGAAAGCATGTATAATGACAGATGATCGCTTTTCTAATAGCTTCTTTTAAAGAATTAAAGAATATTACATAGGAAATAGGATAACTGAGACACAATGAGCTAGAAAATAAGAGTTGGCTCATTACGGGACCATCTACGCTTCTCTGCTCTGGGTTGTTTTTGCTTCTGGAATGTTTTGCGTATGCATTTTTAAACAAAGATCTCCTCATTGTTGTCAAAATTCCCTTTGATAAAAATTATAGTTCTAATCACAGTTGTATAGCCTGCCGTCAAAATGAACATGTAATGAGACAACTTACCCTTCTTTCTATTTAAAATTTGGGTGGGGAATATCAAGCTAGATCTCTAAGAATATTTTTCGCAAAAATAATTGGTGGCATCATATTAAAGAAAGCAGAAGCAGTATTTGAGTTATTACACACTCTCATATTTCTAAACATGTGTGATTTAGAGGACTTCGAGATTTTGACTTTGGGTCATTTTTTTTTTTTTTTTTTTTGGCAATCCTGAAAGTGTGCATTAGCACACAGAATTATTGTCGTAGGGAAATTCAATCTGTTGATTTGACTTCATGGTGGACTCTTTACAGTCTATATCATTTCCACTCCACTTCACTGATGGTGGAAAAGCTTTTTTCATGGTTTATTTAGCAGAAAGTCATTTTGATTAGCAAGATGAGTAATACTTTACAGCTGTTTGCAATTACTGCATCTGTTCTATCGGTGGGCTCAGCTATTGGAGACTCTATTGACAGAAATGCAAAATGCAGTGAAAAAGGGTACAAGAGAGGACATATAGACCTGTGTTTCATGGAGCTCACCGGGCAATGAAAAAGCAATCCTGTATTATTTTCAGATTTGTGTCACAAATTCAAACTCTCAGACGGAAGGCATTTTAAAAAAGAGGTTGTTTCAACTTAAAAGAGCATTTAAAACTATACCATTTTCCTCTTTACCAAGTCCTGTGATATTTTTACTCTATTTAAGTAATCTCAGAGTGAAATTTAATGCATTAACATTAAAACATAAAAGCCAACATAAATTTTTTATGTTAGTAGGAGGACAATCTGATGGCTCCAAAATAAGTTTTTAAAAGTTACTTTCAAAGCTTTATTTTTAAAATATTAGAAACATTCTTCCTGCATCAATTTTAATGCTATTGCACTATTTCCAAGCTTGGTAATGTCTTTACAGGACCAAACCAAGTTTCTTTGTCGCCCAAAGCGTTGCCAAAATTGTGTCCTCCTTGTGCACTGGCCAAGGAGACTGGTGGTGTCCCCCTATCCTGCTGGAGCATTAGGCTAGCATAGAGATGAACCGCAGACTGTGTACACTAGAAGTTTGCCTTCTAACAGATGTGAAGAAATTGCCAAGGTGTCTGCCACTAGATGTGGGACTTAGGGTTTAGGATGAATGAAAAACAACATGGAAGATGTTACTTTTAATTTCTTCTCCTTTAACATCCCAAACAATCTAAACCCATTTTCAAACAGGACAATGACCTCTGTTTGGATTTGACCCTAAATCCACCTTCAACCTGAAAATGCTGGGGCTATCAGTACAGAAAGTTAACTTAATAGTTCACGCAGGTTTTTGACCCTTTCAAGAAAGTACCATAAAATCTTTGCCCCACCAATAAGTAGAACATCCACACAGATTCTACTTCTACCAATTTTGGATTGGAGTTGTATAGTAAAGAATGGCACACACTAACAGCGTTTTCACATTGAAATGCAAAACATTGGGTCAAAATAGAGTAAATGATAATAACCCTGCCCAGGCAGTCACTTCTGGCTCATGTGAAGAGGCAGCCCAGAAAGAGCTGCCTTCCCTTTTTCAGACTGTTTCGTTTCCATGACAAAAAAAAAAAAAAAGGATAAGGTCCAGTGTTACCCCATCATTGTGTGTGGACTCCACATGCATTAAGCATGCCTGAAGGGGCTATGCTGGTTCAGGAACCAAAACTTAAAGAGCCAGGGAATTGAGTATAAATGATTGTAGAGAGAGATATATTAGGCTGAATTTAGCATAGCTACTAGACCTAACATAAGATTGATTCACAGTCACTGAAAAGGGAAGGAGGCTTCACATTTACAGAGCAGTGTTAACAATTCTTATTTCAGCCCAGTTTGGTGGACAAGTTGATGCATGTTTGTCTAAGAAAACCTAATTTACTTTTGCCACTGGCAGCATTTTCAACACTTGCTTGAAATAGCTGATAATCTGACAGAAGGGAGATAACAGATTACCATGTAGTATTTTGTTTGGCTAACAAGGCAAACTGTTTTAAAATTATATTGGGATCCTGCTTTATATATATATTAATGGAGCTGTACTTTAATTTATTCCATGCTATCTATTGTATAACAGATTATACACATACATAGACATTCTTGTTATGTGGTTTTCTATTCAATATAATGTATAAAAGGTATAAGGGATATTCTTAATAATTTTATGTTCTAATTCTTCAAAGAAAATATATCTTAATTTCCTTTATGTGTAACAATTTTGAGAAAAAAGTGCACTTCTAAGTTTCAAGTACAGAACACTTAAGTAATTTTGCATAACGATTAACATTAAAATTGTTATTTTGTTTATTAGATTTATAACTTAACTTTTTGGTAACACTAGTTGTCAAGACTATTAACAGTAATAAAATCTAATTAAAATAACGAATGCAATGAAAACAGTTTTTTCTAAAACCCAGGAGAGGACATATCCTCTTTGCTATGACAATTAAACCAGATATAATACAGTTGTGTCCAGTCAATTTACTTATTATATATATAATATAGAAGAAGAAGCCAGGGCAGGATGAGGACCTTGCCGCCCCTCCCCCTTTGCCTATACCAACTGCCAGGGGGAGAAAAATCCAGGGCAGGATGAGGACCTTGCCGCTCCTCCTCCTGTGTCCACCCCAACATATTGTAATGTAATGTATCGTCTGTAAGCCGCCCTGAGTCACCACGGCGAGTGGGCGGCAAATATAAATTTGAACTAATAAATAAATAATAATAAATATATATTCAAAATGATTAAACATTTCTGTTTCAGCATACATTCAGAGATCTCAGGGTAGGTACAGAAAATAACATCTTTAAAAACTGTAGCAGAACAATTTAAACAACTTAGAACAATTCCCCACAGTTGAAAATGAAGCAAGACAGATAATGCCATCAGTCCAGCTGGCTGGAACAAATCTAAGGATCAAAAACAGGACTGAAAAAAATGAGGCCAACTTTATTATCAATTAGGCTTCTGGGAGAATACATTCCACAAATATCACAGCTGAATGGTGCTGCTCATGTGTTCCCATATATTGGATTCCTCTCAAAGGTGAACTCCTTGGGCAGAATTCAATACTCTAACTGGTATATGTGGGGAGAGTCTGGCTCTCAAATATTAAACCTGTTTAGTTTACTAGTTGGGAAAGAATGCGGATGAGGGGTTGTCTTGAGTTGTTATTCCACCTACAGATGTTGTCCAATCTGGCCAACATTACATTCAGTGAGATGTGGCTGCCTCTTGAAGTCAATCCCAACCAGTTATGTGTCACTACAAATAACTAGAACTAGGTCAAGATGAAAAATCTTGCTGCATGGTTCCAGTGGAGAATACTTGGGCAATTGTAGGCTTCTTCCCCTTGCATCCCCATAAATTGGCACTTTTGCAATCTCTTCCTCTCCCTGAAATAAAGTACAGTTAACAAACAGCTCAGTTAACATAAAAATTGCATAAGAAAAGAAAATCCATAGAAAATAGTGGCACAGTTTACAGAATTTTTCCAGAACCAATTAATTGATTTTCAATGCATTCCTATGGGAAACCATATTTTGGTTAAAGTATTTTGGTTTTCAATGCATTTGTATGGGAAATTGCATTAAAGGCATTCCTATGGGAAATTTGGTTAAAGTAATTTTTGCTGTAAGACTCATCCTGGAGAATGCATTAATTATGTTAACCAAAGTTCCACTAGTGATGCTTCAGTGCCTGAGTGTGATAGATTAAGCAGAATCTTATTTGTGTGTTTATGAGGCTCACACAATTTCCCTCAAACTGTTGTTTCTAACTGGTGAGGTACATCTTTCTTGTGCAGTGAGGCCCATGCCCAAAACAATTGAGACATACTGCAGCAATTAGTTCTATTTAGCAGTGGCAAGTTTCACAAGACTTAAAAGGAAACAAGCACATCTAGAGCTTGGAAGAGTTAATGCTTTGCAGTTGAAGTCCCAGAATTTCTGAAGAAGCACGACCCAAGAATACTCATGCTGAATCCACTGTTTGTGGTGAGTCTATCTTCAAAGGAAAAACAGATTACTTGCTATGTGGTGGTCAGGATGACGAAAGCTCTCTACGTGTATCTGTGTGACTGTGGTGGCAGAGAAAGAACCTCACTTGGCCATCACATTTCTACAAAGAAAAAGATAGCTTAGGTTTGTTCATTTTTGCTTCCTGGCGTAGCAAGAGCTGGTGAGCTCCTAAATCATCTACATGTTTTGTGATAGCAACTGTGCCCAGCATTGATCTTGGGTGTCATTCCTTCCTCAGCTGGCTAAGCAAATCAGCTCACAAATTAACTGTCAGCAGGAAGGTTATACTAATGTAGAACCCTCTTGGTGGACCATGTTCCAGAGGGATTTCAGTAGGCTATTGTCCTTCTCACATTCACGTTCCAGTTTTTACATCATCTTTTCCTAACCAATTTTTTAAAAACCAAAAGTGGACGAGGAAGAGGTTGGTGAGCTTTTGTATTCGCACCTCCCCACATACGCATCTCAATCCAGCACAGCATTTCAGAGACAAGGATGATGATGAGGAGATATCAATTCATTTTCCTTCTGAGGTTTTATTTCCCTTCTGAGTTTACTTTACCTCCTTTCCAAAGCTGGTTACACAATAGTTGACCCTTCATCTATAATAAACCTTGAATAATTAGTAAATAATTAATGCTCTGTTCTTGTCAATTTAAAGCAAATGTGTCTTAGCACTTGTTATCTGACTGTTGAATTTTGCTTTGAAGTCACAGTTTCTTCTGGAGTTAATCCAAATCATTTTCTCTATATAAGATGGCTGTTTCACACTGGTTAGAAGCTTGGGCACGAATGTGAATTTTGCAGCTGTAGAGTCTGGGTCTGGAAAATATATCCTCATAGATTTGGCCCATTTCATCCTGTTACTTTTGTCTGTTGTTTGCCTCACCATCTGGGCCCAATATGTATCACATCACAAAAGGAAAGGACAAGCTACCATATATGACTATGATTGTTTCATCTGTCCTGTAACCAAAAGGTTGGAAGCTTGATTCTGAACAGGGCTCAAAGTTAACTCAGCCTTCCATTTTTCTGAGGTTGTTAAAAGGAGTACCCAGTATGAGTATGTGTGTGCTAATTAACTTGTGAACACCCCCCCCCCCCGAGAGTGCACTGAGTGCTATAGTGCATTATATAAGTGATTGCTTTCCGGTTGCTCACTCCTCTGAACACTTACTTATTCACTAACAGTGGGTAATTGTTGGGATGTGTTGCATATGGAAAGTGGGGTGATTGTTGTTTTCATTGTTTGCAAGTTGCCTCTGAAGTTCCTCTCACACTCAGCATGTTTCCTAGCCTAGAATAATTACTCAAATAAAAAATCTGAAGTAAAAGAGGAAATATATTTATTCACATTATACTCAGAAATTTTAACATGTTGGTTTCAAGTGCATTAAAAGAGGATGAAGACCTAGATTGTGCACAAGGGAAAATGAAGACGGTTTTCTTCCGTTATAGCTGTGTGGCTGGAAAAAATATACAGTCAAACCTCGCATAACGAGTGTTTCACTTAGCGAAAAACTTGTATAACGAGCAAGTTTTTTGCTAACTGGTCCGACTCGCAGAACGAATTTTTCGCTATGCGAGTTGGACTTTTCCCTATGGAAAAACTCGCATAATGATAGTTTCTATGGGGAAAACTCGCATAGCGAAAAATTTTCGCTATGCGAGTTTCCCCCCTTGAAACGCTCGTTATGCGAATTTTTCCATAGGGAAAATCTGAGTTGCATAGGGAAAAAATTGTTATGCGAGTCTGACTCGCATAGTGAAAAACTCGCATAGCGAGCAGCTTCGCAGAATGAATGAAGTTTGTTATGCGAGGTATGACTGTATATAAAGAATTCAAAATGGTTGCACCTCCCTCAAGAACAAACTGCTCCCAACAAACAGGAGACAAGTGATCAGGGTTAGATAATAATATTTCAGGCAAGACAGCAGGGGATTTTTTTGACTGATTAGCAAATAAAACGTAGAAGCAAATAGAAGTCCCAGTAATAGAAGTTTCCTCCTACCTAGGACTATGTGCTAACCCATTGCATGCTGAATTGCCATATCCCAACAGTGATTAGGTGGCAAACTCAATGAAATGCTGAGGCAGTATCTCTGGGGCCCTAAACTGTTACATAGGCCTTGATAAGTGGACTCCATTGGAGCTTGAGAGTGTCTGCTGGAAATTTTTGTGCAGAGGTATATGTATGCAAAGCTGCATACTGGACTATTAGCATAATTCACATGCATGACATGTGCCACTACAACACAAGCATCTGCTTGCTTGCATTAAAATAATAAATAGATTTAGGGTCCTGGAAGGGGGCACATCAGTTCCTGTTGTCAACCTCCCACTCCATACATGCTCATGCAAATATCTGGCAAAGTTGACCTTTACACTGTCTGTTGCTTATGTGAAATCTAGCTCATTAAATCATTTCTCCAACAAATCCTTAAGTGGCTGAGTTCTGGTATAGCTCAATAGGTCAGAATGCCAACCATGATTATCTAAAGTAAATGTCCTCTGGTGTTATGTATAGTTATATACTGGGGCTACACATTCCCAGTACACCACTGGCAGGAGAGACTGATGCACCACACCAGAGAACTTTATAGTAGAAAATATTAGTCAGAATCAATTTGATGCAATATAATCAATTATAATTTTTCTTCAAATGGAACTGAGCAATATTTAAGGGCCTCAAAGTAATTTCAGATGTAAAAAGGAAAGGAATGCATTTTGATACCGATGTGTTTTTCTCTCTCTTCAGTATCACTGAAGCAACTTTAGAAATTACTTATGAATGGAATTTGCTACTGTGTTGCAGGGTTCTGAACAGTCTCGGGGGCACTTTTGCAATTCAAGACTTTCACTTCTGCCATAGTTTGTCCTTTTTCTTTCCTTGTTTTATTTTTATTTCTTTATTTATTTTGTATGAGTCCGTAAGTGAACACTTCTGAGCCATGCACCACAGGGGACCTGTAATTCTGGGAAAGGGCAAAACAGCAGACGGGAAAATTGAGTTTCAACCTTTAAAGATGAGGCTGAATCTTCTTTCTTTCGTTTTCTTCCTTTTTTTCCTGAAAGAAAAGTCTATCTTATCTAGATTGCGGTATAAAAAGCTTTTGAAATTTTGCTTCACACAAAATTGGATGTATCTGCTTCAACTCCAGGCCAGTAGAAAAAAATTGCACTGTGACCACTGAAAAAAAGAGCAGTTCCCCCAGTAGACAGGACCTTTCAACAGCCAAATGTGCAAGAGAGTCCATGATAGCGCTTAGTCCTTCATAATGCTTTGCTATAAAACAAAGCACTATGTTATGAGAAATAAATGTGACCTTGAGAACAAGGAGGAAATGTAATGAGATGTATGAAAACTGAAAGGAGAACACTTCAGAGGGGCAGGAAGACATTCTCCTCATTGTTAAGATAACTAAACTCTCCAGGTCAAGATGCCTAACTTTTAAAAAAGAATTCAGTCTCTGCAAAACAAGTGTTGGCAAACAACTCTCCTTTTCTGTTTGTTTCTAAAGCTGAAGAAAAGGTTTGTTTCCATCCAGGAATGGTGGCAGATGGACACAAGCCTTCATAAGACTCAACTGATTGTCTGGCATTCAGGGCCAGTTTTCCCTGCAGAGTTGTTCATAAAATGGAGGTCTCATGGCTTCTAGTGTACATGCCTCTCCTTTTATTCCCTCTGCTCAGCCAGGGTTTGTGGTTCTTTTAAAACCTCCATGCCTCCTAAGTACATCCAGGGGTGTAAGGAAAAAGGAAATTAATAGAAACCACATACTCCTATGCCAATAGAAGGGTTGTAACAAAGTACAGTAAAACCTCATATAACACTAAAACCTGGTTCCACAAGTCTTCGTGTTATATGATTTTTAGTGTTATCTGATCCTCTATGGGATCCATAGAGATACATTGTAACCACACAGGCTTTCGCGGTTGTTATCTGAAGCATCCCATAGGATCTTAATGTTATCTGATGCAATTCTTCCCCCCAGATTCCTTGATGTTATGCGATTTTCGTGTTATTCGATACTAATGTTATATGAGGTATTACTGTACAGTAATACCTCGGATAACGTTTACCTTGGATAACGCTAAAATCGCATAACGTTAAGTAATCCGGGGAGGATAATTGGATCGAATAACGTTAAGGTCCTATGGGATGGATCGGATAACAACCGCTAAAGCCTGTGCGGTTACAATGTATCTCTATGGAGCTTTAACATTATCTGATCCATCCCATAGGATTTTAACATGCATCAGATAACACTAAAAATCGGATAACACCAAGACTTGTGGAACCAAGTCTTAGTGTTATCCGAGGTATTACTGTACTATTCTTCAGGCACAAAGCTTCTTTTGGTAGTGCAAATCCTTTGCACAAGCTGTTCAACAAGATGTTTCACTATTTTGTTAGGCAAGGCCTTGCATGCAGTAATTGTGCTAATTGATTCACTAACAATTAACAGAGCAATGCCACAGCCTGTCCTTCTCCTGTGAACGAATTGTTGTTCAGTCTCACAGTCATGTCTGACCCTTTGTGACCCCATGGAGGACAGAGGAGCATGCAAGGCTCCTCTGTCATCTGTCATCATCTGTAGTCCACTCAGATCTACACCCACTGCATCAATGATGCCATCTAGCCATCTCATCCTCTGCTGCCCCTTCTCCTTTTGCCTTCAATCTTTCCCAGCATCAGGACCTTCTCCAGTGAGTCCTCATTGGGTGTGACAAGTGTATTCTCTTGGCAAAACTCTATTAATCTTTGCCCTGCTTCATTTTGTACTTCAAGGCCAAACTTGCCTATTATTCCAGTTACCTTTTGACTTCTTACTTTGGCATTCCAATCTCCTATGATGGTAAGGATATCATTTTGACATGAATTCTATGAACGTCTTACATTTCAGTTGGGTTATTCAGTTGGCACCTTTTGCAATGTAACAAAAATCATGTTATTTTGATGAGCTGCCGCCACAAAACTAAAGCACCCATGAAAATAATGGTTACATAGACTGAAAGCTCATCTCGGTGACTTTCAGAAATGTAAAGAGCCATTGGTCAAAAATACAAAGCGATGACGTCATTGCTTTCGAAAGTTGCCTTGAAAAAATGCAATCTTCACTGGGGGGAGCAGTTTCTGGTGGCCCAGCGACCAAACCACACAACCAATTCAGGTGACCCAAAGTGCGTTTGAAAGAGGAAAGAATAACCTTTGTGGTGACACTATTACATTTGAAATTGGACTTTTGGGGGGGGGGAACTATGAAGTGTTTTACAAAAAACCACTGAAACTAGGTCACACAAATGCAACAATAAAAGGGAAAACCATGTTAGAAACTGAATATGACAACTTCCTGAGGTGGATACAGTTCGAATGCAACATGTGGAGAAGAATCAACAACAAAGATATTAAGGGAAAATGTGACTCATTAAATGACATTTTCGGTGTGGTGGTGTTGGTTGGCGGTGACCAAACCAATCAACCGATTGAAGTGATCCAAAGTGATCCAAAGTGTGATTGATAGAGGACATAATAACCTTTCTTGTGTTATTCAATTTTGATCGGACTTCAGAAAAATTTTCTATGAAGGTTTAAAACAAAGAATCACACTTTTGTTCTATCCTTCAAAAAAAGTATCTCTCCACACCAGAATAGATACATTATTGTGAGAATGGATACACTGTAGCAAGTTTCTCATTTGAAGTCATAACCAGTTTCCCTTTTGGCTTTCCCTCTTATTGAAGAACTACTTTCAAGGAATTGTGAAGGAAAAACTCTTTTACGTTGCCGTTTGACTATTGAAATATTTATTTAAAAAAAATCCTTTGCAGTTATTCACCTGTGGTGAATTGTTTTGTGTACAGTGGGCCGCTTATGGACATGTGTGCATAGAGGGTAGAGTCGGGGAGAATAGAAAATAAAGGCTAAAAGCATCTTTATTGAAAAATAAAATATAAAAAAAATAATAAACACAAATGAAATTGGGATGTCTGATTTTGGGTTAACAAAACGTAGCAGTTCAAAAGCAAGAAATTGCAAGAAGATAAATGGGGACCACTTTGGTGGGAAGGTAAACAGTGTTCCATACCTGCCACATGTCCATGGAAATGTCTGCAGACACAGACAGTGCTGGCTCTTTGGCTATAAACAGAAATGAGCACTGAAACCTAGAGTCGGATATGACTGGCTTTCGATCAAGGGTGACCTTTACCTTAGCTCAGAAAACCTTAGATTTTATGAAGATGTTATGAAAACCTTGATTTTATGAACATAATTTCTTTATTTTCCTCCATTTGAAGCATCACTCTTAACCAATGAATGAAATAAAATAAATAAATGAACTAATGAGCATAATACAACACATAGAATTCACACACTAAATCCTTGACATTAGTGTCCTTAGGTATGGTGGTGATTCAGGCCGGCCGCGACACATTATGGGATCATGAATTGACTAAAAGGTTGTCACTCTTAGAGCAGACCATTTCAAAAAAAATAAAATAAAAATGAGATGTAGACTGACTAATGTCCCATTAACAGCAAAAGGTCTACTGATAATTTGTGTGTCTGGAGGGAATCCAGTGTGTTTTGGTGTATGTATAGACAGAATATGTGCAAAAATGGCAAAGATTTCAGCTTTATTCCACATCATTATCCTCAGCTAACCTCCAGCTAGAATACAGACTCAAGGAATTACAGAATCCAAGCAGATATTGACAGCTTGACCTTTCTTGGTAATATGTCCTTCTTTGAGGCTCATAATAATAATCTATTATTATTATTATTATTATTATTATTATTATTATTATTATTATTATTATTATTATTATTATTATTATTATTATTATTATTATTATTATTATTATTATTATTATTATTATTATTATTATTATTATTAAACCTCAAATCTCTGAGCATTCACATACACACATTCAGATGAATACATAAGCAAAATGGAATTATATTAAGTGGAATTCCCACTCTTTTCATGATGAAGCCACATATCCCAAAAGCCTTTCTGAACCAACGACATTTTTGGTAACTGTTGTGTGTTGGGGTTGGGATGGAAAATTGTGAAAAGGTTTCTTTTCTTTTGAACCTGACCCACATATGGGAGGACAAAAAAGGCATCTTTTGTAGAAGGGAAAAAATCAATTTGAAAAGCTACATTACACCTCCTACGATAAGCAATAAAACTTCATTGGGCCAACAGTAATAAGTGGACTGAAAGGAAAATGCCTAAAGAGCTCTTTTAAAGGTCAGATCTCTATGATAGTGCTGTGCACATTTCCTAGAGGAGAACATCCTGTTATTATAAGGCTAGAAAAGCCTCATGACAGGCTGATCTTAAAATTTGGTCAAGCCCATCCACATTCAGGTAGTCCTTCAGATAAGGCTTGTGACAAGTCCTCAATGATAGTTCTAGTTCTCACTTACTTTGTTAGTGTCACCCAAAGACTTCCCCTTGTATCCATGAGATTTATTAGCTATCTGCAAAATAAGACCTGAGTCTTGTTTTATTATCATTTCCAACCCATTGTTCTGCACAAGAAAATGTGAAATTCTGCTCAACTGAATGACCTTTCTATTACATCTTATGCAGGAAAAGTGCCATTCTATGTAAGAATTCCAACTATCAGTAAGTTGCCTCCAACAAATGACAATTAGTAATGTGACTTCCAAAATGTCCTATCATTGACAACCCTACTCAATCTGTCTCTTGTTTAGTCTAATTCTTTTCCTGCTGCCTTTGATTCTTCCTAGCATTATTAATTTTTCTAGCAAATCATCTTTTCCCAATGTGCCCAATGTAGATAGCCTCAGTGTTGTCATTTTTAAAAAAAGTTCAGGTTTAATTTGATCTTGGACCCACTTGTTTGTTTTTCTAATGATCCAAATTATTCTCAAAGCTCTCCTCCAGGATCATATCTCAAATGAATCTTTTTTGTTGTTGACTTTTTTCATTGTCCAGCTTTCAAATCCATGCATAGTTAACTGAAAATACAGTAGTGGAAATGGCCTTGGCAACCCATCCTTACACTTGAGAATCTATTCTAGCTCTTCTGTAGCTGCCCTTCTGAGGCTTAATCTTCATCTGAATTCTTGGTTGCATTCTTCATCTGGATTGATGAGTCAGCCAGTCCAATTTCTCCATTTTAACATTAAATTTATGTAATTTTTCTGTAGTTACAATTTTTTTCTTGATGTTCTGCTGCAGTCCTATCTTTGCATTTTCTTGTTTCACTTTCAGTAATCTGGTGTCATCTACACTTCGTAAATGATGGGTGCCTTTTCCACCAATTTTCACTTAATCTGAATCCAATCCAGTTTTCTGTATGATACATTAAAAGTAACTAATAGATTTTGCACAGCAAAAATTAACAAAGTTACTCAGATCTACTGTGACTAATGCCATAGTTGGTGTGCATCCTACTGATGTAACTTTACCCCAGTTTGTCCTTTTAGAAAGGATATGTTTCAGTTTGTGTTGTCTGAGGATAAGGACTATTCAGGACTTTTGGTTATTACTCTTAGTTAGCAGAGTCTTTGTCTTCTTCCATGTCTAGGCCAGATGTGAAACTACCAAAATGAATTTTTTGGAATAGTAGCCGTGCTAGTCTGTGGTTCAGGCATATCAGAAAACAAAACAAAACAAATAAAATAAAATAAAAAACACTGTAGCACTTTAAAGACTAACTGCTATATTTTTATTGTTAGCTTTCGTTGATAAAGTTCACTTCATCAGGTCTTGTATCCTGATACAGTGGCAGCCAGAAGTGCATTTGCACAGTAAAAGCTGTACCCATTCCTTGAGATGTCTGCTCTGGGTAAGGTGACACCCACTGCATTGACTTCTCATTTTGATCATACCAATGCACTCTATGTGGGGCTGCCTTTGAAGAATGTTTGGAAACTTCAGTGAGGCTACTGACAGGCATTGGTTACAAGGAGCACAAAACTCCCTTTTGCTGGCTATCAGTCTGTTTCTGGGCCTAGTTCAAAGTGATATAAGGATGGGTCCAGGTTATTTGAAAGACTTTACCACTCTGTATGAGCTGCTGCCTCCTCCATCTCCATGTCTAGGCCTTGGTCCCATTACCATCATTTGCTCATTTGATGGAGACAGGAGAGGTCTTTTTCAGCAGCTACTTCCCTGGCCTTGGGATGCAGCAAAAGCTAAGTTGTCTTCTTCCTTCTTGTTCTTTTGCCATCAAGCAAATCCCGACTTTTCCAGGCAGGATTTTAAGGAATAGTGGTTTTAAAAAAAGATTGCTCCATTTGTTTAATAATGTTTTTTTAAATGTTTTAATTTTTAAAGTTACATTTTAATTGTTTTTATATATATACACATGCACAGTTCTATTTTTTTAGTGTGCATGCATCAAACCTCTATTTGATGCATGCACACTAAAAAATAGAACTGCACATGCGTCAAATGGAGGTTTGATGCAGGCGCAGTTCTGGGGAGCCATTTTGGCTGCCCGGAAATACACTTTAGGAGGGGGGGCGGAGAGGCGACCAAACCAGTTGCCGGGGGGTTTACCATCCCCCCCCAGTGACCTCATCCTGATGGGTGCTACCGGTTTGGGCGAACTGGTCTGAACCAGTAACAACCCATCACTGTGTATATCCCAGATGGGTAGGTAGCATATAAATGTAATAAAATAAATAAATAACAGTTAAGTTGGCCCTCAGCATATGACCTTCTGTTCCAGTGACTATTTTTAAAAATGTGTATGTGTGCATGCACACACATGCACAAACATGCACACATGCACACACACTTTAAAAAATTAGTTATTTGGACAGAAGGTCATGTGTTGAGGACCAACTCACCTGTTATTTATTTATTTTCTTACATTTATATCCCACCCATCTGAGATATTCTCCTACTCTGAGTGATATACAACAATATATCTATATCTATATCTATGTATCTGCATCTGATTAAAGTTAATCACAAAAACCACAGCAGCACCAACAATAACAATGAAGTTTGTACTCAGTACTGGGAGAAAAAGTTTCACAAAACTTTGAAAAGCAATCATGATAGAGAGAACAACAGAGGGGGAAATTGTCTGCTTCAATGGACTTATAAAAGTGTGAAAAGATTTACTTTGGCGGCCCAATATCTGTCATTCACTGAATCAATTAATTTGTTTCTCACAGCCCAAACACTGCCACTAAAAAGGCTTACTCGTATGCTCTGCCCTGTTCCTATTGATTCGTTTAGAGTGAAAATATCAATATTTTTGTATAGATCTAGCCCTTAAAGTTACTTAATTATTGATTGAGAAACAGTTGCTCAGACTGAACAGGCAGGTTTCTGGTATGTTTAACAATAAAAAGAAAGAGAGGGTTTTGTTGTTGTTGTTGCATGGATAGGAAATGAATGGTAGAACACGCTAGATCATCTTATATGACTAAAATGGTGAAAACAAGCCTCAGCATTTCAGGATGTGTTTCCTTTGATTCAATGCAGCCAATGTTTGCTTCCTTCCTTCATTATCTATTACAGGGATTGTCAACCTTTTTCAGGTCACGCTCCCTAAGACATTTGAGGAAGCCGGACTGGTGGTCTCCCTGCCATTTACAGTTGTCATAAACATGTTTACAAAAATAAAGGAAATGTGTTTATGACAGCCATAGACTCATTTACAGCTGTCGCAAACTTGTTTGTGACAACCATAAAAGAGCCTGCAGCCAGTTCTGGTGGCTGTGGTGGCTGCAATGATGGAGTGAGGGCAGGGGCCGGATTATTTGGTGCTGCAGGCCATAGGCTACCTACCCCTGGCCTATTAGAAGCCAAAAGAGAAAAGAGGTTGTTTTCACAGTAATTAAACAACATTGTTGATAAAACTGTTGACGATAATAATAACCATTGACATCATCAGAGCTGTTGATGGTTTTAGTAACTAAATATCTAAAGTTTGATGATGTAATAACTAAGATTGCAAATACCGTGTGAATGTTACTTTTCCTAGATATTTCACTTGATGTAAAAATTTCAAGCATGAAGGACTAATTTAATGATATAGGCCAGGGATCCTTTTTGGAAGCTCAGAGTGTACCACCCCAATGGAATAGTGCTCTAGGTAATCTCTGGCTTGCAATTGTGCAGAGCAATTTTTTTTGCTCTTAAAAGCTCCCTTCCAAATTGTATTTGCTCTAGGAAAGAAACTGCTGTTGTCGGTAGTTGCTTCCCTTCTTGGACAAGCAGCTGCTTCAGGAAGCAGTTTGGGATGAGGGGAGTACGAGCATTAAATGGGCTGTTCCATAATATGGTGGTTCTGATTCCCCTGCAATTATCCTTTAAATAATAATTTAAAAAATGCAATCACGCATTTGGTGTCAAATCTACTTTGGGCCTACGGGGATCAATGACAGTTCCTGACCACTGTTTAGGGAGGTGAGCAAGAGGCTGCAAGGCACTCATGCCCTACTCACACAGAGCACATTCTTGATCCATATTAGATCAGATGCAGTGGCGTCGCGCACACTTCAGCTGCCTGGGCGAAGAACAAACTCGCTCCCCCTCCTCAGCTCACCGCTGCCGCTGCCCGCCTCCCCCAGGACCCAGGCAGAAGGCGGCCCCCCTGCTGACGAGCGGCGCGCGCACGCGAGCACTGCCCACCTCCTCCCGCCCAGCCAGCCAGCCCCCAGGGGCTCCCCGCCACGGCGCCACCCACCCCCGGCGGGGGCAGCAAAATGTCCCCACCAGTTTGGCCTCCCTCTGCCTGGGCTTAGGAAGCAGGACTTCCCAGGCGGAGGGCGGCCCTTTTGCTGGTGAGCGGCCCGCATGCGCGAGTGCGCTGCTTGCCTCCGCCCGCCCGGCTGGCTGGCCGTCAGGGGCTCTTTGCCGCCTGCCCCTGGCGGGCGCCCTGTGTGCACGTGCGCGCGCACGCCGCTCGCCTCCGCCCGCCCACCCACCCAGCCGTCTGACGGCAAGCTGGGTGTGTGGCTGGGCGGGCGGAGGCGAGCAGCGTGCGCGTGCACGCGGGGCGCCCGCCAGCAAAAAGGCCGCCCTCCGCCTGGGAAGTCCTGCTTCCTAAGCCCAGGCAGAGGGAGGCCAAACCGGTGGGGACATTTTGCCGCCCCCTGAAAGCCGCTGCCTGGGGCATCCGCCCCCCCACGCTACGCCACTGATCAGATGCCAGTCTCCGGAGGTGTCACAGTAATATGCAAGAATCAACTGAGTAGTCTCAGAATCTGAGAAAACATTGGTTTCAGCTGCTTGATTTGGACAGGATTGAGGGGCAATTTCCTAAGCCCCACAAAGACTCAGGGACAGCCACTTCAGCAAAAAGTAATCCCTCATCAAGATCTCTTACTCTCAAGGAGTCACCTGCCCCTTCCATATCATAGTCACATGTTTTTCCTGGTGGACTCACACCTAATCTATACCTTCAAGTATCACAAGTGTAAGAAATGGGAGTGAATTCAGTGTGTATCCCTGAGCAGTACTCGTTTATGGGTTTCCCTGATGCTTCAATGGCTCTTTCTCATCTTCACAGTTTCATCCATAAACATTCAGGGTACGATACCTTTAAAATTTGATCAATTCAAATGGGGAAGATTTTCCCCCTCCTCCTCTTTCATTTTCTTTTGAAGAATTGACCAACCTTTGCATGTATCTTCGTATTTGGGAAGGCTACAGGTTAAGATTTAGATACAGTAAAATTCTGGTTTGTGATGGAGGTCTGTTCCAACAGCCTCCGTTGTAACCTGAAAAAAATTGTAAACCAAAAATTCCATAGTGGTGCATTGAAAAATTAAAAAATTGTCCTGAATTGATCATTGTAAACTGGAAAAAATACATTAACAATTTGTAAACTGGGATGGCATTTCCATAGGATTTGCCAATGTAAATTGAAGCAAACTTAAACTGAGGCAGTTGTAACCCAGGGTTTTACTGTATTTAACAGAGGAAAGCAAAATTGGAAGGCTTTTCTACCCCTGTAGATATTAGGCTCAATGGAAAGAAGATAATGAGATAGATGGAGCTCAGATGGTAGATCAGTAGTGGTAGCAGTCATGGAGGAGAGACTACCAAGATAATTTTCTTAAGAATTCTGCAAATCTGGAGCTGAGACAAAATGGCCCCACAGGTATCCCTGCTATGCATGAAGATCAAGTACTTTAGCATGTAGACTTGTGAATGAGTTGTCCTCCATGAGAACTTTAAGAAATAAAGCTCCCAGACAAGTGCATAGGCCATTGCCATAACAAAGACAATTAAACTTTAATAGCAGAAATTGCATAGACAAGATAGTTGACTGCTAATATGTGAATAAGCTGGGTGATCAATAGCTATGTACTCATACTGAGCCTGGAAAGAAGATGCTTATTACTCCTGTAATACAGTTCTGCTACGATAGTTAGAAAATTATCCATTTATGTATGGCACAATTTGCATTCATGATGTACAGTACTTCTCTGAGCACTGCTGTGTTCCTAATGTACTGATTATCTGTGAAACATTAAATCAGACACTTGACATCATTGATCTTTCTTTATGGACTAATAGAATAGGGAGTAATTATCTTCCCAGACTAATTCATTGATTAGGCTTTCTCTATGACAGCTAAAATTGGCAAATATTGGCTCATTCTCATGCAGCTGTATTTCTTGCGCCAATTACTTTGAGTATTTTAGCTCAGCAATTAGGGTAACTCAGGTACAGCAGGGAGGATCCTCCTAGACTGCAATGAAAGCAGCAGCACCACCACCACCACCATCAATAACAAAGGTTCATGTTCCAATTTAAAGAGTAGCATATATATGCTGTAGTCCTAGAGACAATTGCCTGGGATTAAGTCCTGCTGAACTTTAGTGGTTCATTTAAGAGCAAACAGGTATAGAATTGTGCTGCAGGTAGAAGAGCACTACTAAGAAGCTAACAGTGAGGGTAGTAGAGAAGGAAGGTGCATAGGCAAGCAAGTAGGAAGAGAGAAAGAGAGGAAAAGTTATACAGTAATACCTCGGATAACAACTGCATCGGATAATGCTAAAATCGGATAACGATGCAAAATTTCTAAAGAAATTTTGCATCGGATAACGATCTGTTAACGTTATCCGATACAGTCCTTCGTAGCAGCAGGGTGGCTGGAAAGCTGAACGGGGTTCTCGGTTCAGCTTCCCAGCCATCCTGCAGCTATGGAGGCAGGGATGGGGTGGCTGGAAAGCTGATGGGGGGCTCCCCCGTCGGCTTCCCCAGCCACCCCACAGCTGTGGAGGCAAGGGCGGATGGCTAGGGAAGCCGACAGGGAGTCCCCGTCAGCTTCCCCAGCCACCCTGCAGCTGTAGATCGGGTCCTCTGATCTCCCTGGAGCAGGCAGGGAAGTCAGAGAGCCCAAAATTGGTTTAAAAAAAAAACGTCCTTTTTTTACTCATTTCAGGCTCTCTCACCTCCCTGCTTGCTCCAGGGAAATCAGAGGACCCGATCTAAGCTGTTTCTGGGCTTCCCTGACATCCTCGGCAAGTGCAGCAAGCCAAAACATCAGGGTTTGAACCCTGACATTTTGGCTTGCTCCACTGGCTGGGGACGTTGGGGAAGCCCAGAAACAGCTTAGATCAGGTCCGCTGATCTCCCTGGAGCAGGCAGGGAAGTCAGAGAACCCAAAATGGGTAAAAAAAATGGACTTTTTAAAAACCCATTTTGGGCTCCCTGACCCCCCTGCCGGGTCCAGGGAGGTGGGAAGACCTGATCCAAGCTGTTTCCAAAGTTCCCCCACCTCCCTGGAGGCTGCAGCAAGCCAAAATGTCAGGATTCAAATCCCGACGTTCTGGCTTGCTGCAGTCTCCAGGGAAACAGGACTTTTTTTCATGTTGTGCGATCAATGCATCGCACAACGTTAAAAACCGGATCACGACGAGATTTGTGGAACCAAGTATCGTTATCCGAGGTACTACTGTACTGCAGAATAGAGGTGGGGGAAATTACATTTTTGGACCAAAACTCCCCAAAAGCCACCGTGAAGATGCCATACTGGCTGGGGGATTCTGAAATTTGCCTTAAACAGTAGGTTAGACTAGAAAGCCAACAGAATAGCTTCCAGCAAACAGAGAGAAGGTTACCTTTTGGATTACAAAAGTAACTTTTCTTCCTCTGAGAAGGTGTAACCCCTTGTTCAGGGCAGGAAATGCAGAACTTGAAGCGATCTACCCAAAAGCTTCGAGCAAAAAGTGGTGTCCACCCATCCCTTTAATACAGGGGTTCTCAATCATTTCCAGCCACAGGCTGGACCATGCCCCCTCAGACAGCTGAGCGGGTCGGATTGGTGGTCCTGCCCCTCGGGCATAAACACTGCTGTAAAATGCATCCACGGCTGTTATAAACACATTTATGATGGCTGCGGACTCATTTATGGTTTTAGTAAATGTGTTTATAACGGCCGTAAATGAGTCTGAAGCCAATTTTGGTGGCGGTGGCAGCACCGCCTAGAATAAGGTCGGGGCTGGTTTATTTGGCCCCATGTGCTAGATCCTGCCTGCAGGCTGTAGAACCCCTGCTCTAATAAGTGGTCCTATTGTTGATGTTCTCTTACAATTGAAACATCTCCCCTAACACCAGAAGGTGGGTAGGAGGTTGTTGCACATGCTGGAATTAAAAGATAAGCAGGCACCGGAAGGAGAGAAGACACAAATGTGTCAACCAGTTCTAATTAAAGTTCAATCACAAGGAATATAGCCATGATTATAACCATATACAAAAATATAAATCACTTTTATTGGAGATTGTGAACTACCAGTAAATAAAGCAAATGAATAAAAGTTGTTTGAAAAGTAAACATTCACACATGCATACATAGACAAAGGCACATCTTAGCTAGCTCCTTTGTGAAATGATCCATGTTGCTTTTCTCAAGCCATAAATTACCAAAACAGATCGTGGTTTATAAAAGCTATTTTTGAAATTGAAGGTAAGTATATGAAGGTTATGTTGATAGGTTCAGAACAAGAGCCCTCAGTTTATCAAACGTGGAAGTCATTTTAGGCAAAAGTATATACAATAGAACCCCGGACAACGTTATGACATTGTTCCACAAGTCATGACGTTGTCCAGTTTTTCACGTTGTTCGATACATTGATCGAACAATGCTAAAAAAAAAACCTCTGACATCAGGGACAAACCATGCCGAGGCAAGGCTCAGCTTGTCCGAAATCCCCTCCCCTCCGGGTAGGCACGCGATCGCGTGTCGTTCGGGGTTAGGGCAAGGTACGGGAAAGACCCCCGTATCCTGCCCTAACCACCGCTGGGGCGCGCAAGCCTCCAAGCCGCCCAAAGTTGCGAAAGGGTAAAGATCCTTACACTTTCGCAACTTCGAGCGTGCCCGGGATTCGAACTCTGACATTCTGGCTTGCTGCACTGGCTAAGGACGTCGGGGAAGCCCAGAAACCGCTTGGATCGGGTCTGCCCACCTCCTTGGACCCGGGGGGGTCAGAGACCCCAAAATTGGTAAAAAAAAGAGTCCGTATCCTGCCCTAACCCCGAATGACACGCGCGCATGCTCGAAGTTGCGAAAGTGTAAGGATCTTTACCCTTTCGCAACTCAAAATTTCAAAAGGGTAAGGATCCCCGTACCCTTTCCAAACATCGTGGGGGCGGGCGCTGGGGGGAGGTTGGATTGGGTAGATGTTCTACCCAATCCAACTCCCCCCCCACGCATACGCTTGTTCCGAATAACATGAAAATCGCGATATTCGATACAAGATTTTTCCGAAAATCTTGTCATGTTATGCGGTTTTCACGCTATATGGTACTCGCGTTACCCGGGGTATTACTGTACTATGGTTGGTTTAGACAATAGTGAACTGCTGCAGAGTTTTGTTTCCTCTCCAGATACTGAAAGGACAGTTGCCAGAAAGGTTGACCACATAAGCCTCCCAGCTCTATTCACTCATAATATATGCTCTGTTTTCAGTAGCTTTTTTAAAAAATGGATGTCTCTAACCCCGGAGCTATTATTCTTGAAGATGAATGGGGCTTTGGTGAGTGCCTACATTCCTTTTAATGTTGGACATAACCTTTTAGGTTTTTCTGTCCATTTTGGGGCTGGAATAATGTTCCTTAAAAGCTCAGTCATCTACAGAACAATAATGTGTTACTTCATGTTTCATATTCCTGTATCAATTTTTCTATTAAAAATAGATTAAATTTTAAGTAACTAGTGATCTGTTCAGTTAAGAGCTAGCTAGATAAAAAATTAATGTCTGCAGTCTTTCTGGTTTATAGGGACTGATTGAACTAGTCAGAACAAAATTTCAAATGTACCCAATCCTTACACAGAGATAATCCTGTCCAAAATAGCTACTCTTAAAAGGCCTAGCACCAGTGATGGGATGTCAAAAATTCTACTACCACGCCATGACGTCATGGACGTCATGGGCGTGGCCAATGTCATGATGTCATGATGTCATGGGCGGAGCCAACGTCATGACATCATGACGTTGTGGGCAAGGCCAAAAATAAAATAAAAATAAAAAAATCGCCCACAGACCCGTAAATAACTTAAAGAAATAAAATAAAGAAATAAATAAAATAAAAATTAAATAAAAGTACAACCACCCATCCAAAACACAAATAAATCACCCACCCACCCTAGATATAAAAGCCTCACTTACCTTCCTTGGCGCCGACGAACCTCCATGTGGCCCGAGGCCACCCGGCAAGACATGCTGCCCCCGACTGCGGCCGTTTCCTCCTATGAAGGCCGCTGCCAGCCCTACAGCCGCCGGCCACAGCCGCCACAGCCGCCTGCAGCCCCTGGCCGGCCACAGAGCTCCCACGGGCACGTTGGTGCCTGCCCAGGCCATCCACTGCTGCCGCGCCCTCCTAGGGACTTCGGCCCGACAAACCCCCATGCCCTGGGTAAGCCTGGCGGGGCTCGCCACCGCCGCATCCTCCTCCTCCGGGCGCCTGCAGCTTTCTCGGGCTGGTGCCTTTTCAGCCCGGCTCTGGCTGTGGCCACGGGCGGCCAGGGCCTACGGGCAGAGCTGGGCCGAAAAGGCACCAGCCTGAGGAAGCTGCAGGTGCCCGGCGGAGGAGGATGCGGTGGTGGGGAGCCCCGCCGGGCTTACCCAGGGCATGGGGGTTTGTCGGGCCCAAGTCCCTAGGAGGGCGCGGCGGCAGCGGATGGCCCGGGCAGGCACCAACGTGCCCGCGGGAGCTCGGTGGCCGGCTAGGGGAGGTGCCCTTCTCTTAGGGCTGCCGCCGCTGCTGCCGGAGCCACTCTAAAAAGGGGCGGCTCCAGCTTTGGAAGAATTTTTTTAAAAAAATTGGAGCCATTTGGCTCCAATTTAGTGCGCATGACCAGAAACTCAATTTGACGCATGCACAATGCGTCAGATTGAGTTTCTGCGCATGCGCAGTCAATTGGAGCCATTTTTGCTCCAATTAAAAAAAAAATTCTTTCAGTGAGGCGTCCGGAACCGGACGCCTCAAAAATGGGTTACCCTCCTGGAGAACCCTCCAGGATTGGTCCTACCGGTTCCAGGGAACCGTCTGGAACCAGGGACATCCCATCACTGCCTAGCACAGAATATTGCTTAAGGTTGGCATTGGATGCTATCAACAGCCTTGTCAAGGCTCAGGGGCTTGAGCGGTCTAGCTAGACAGTGTTGCCCATCTCTTGTCAATGATGTTAGGCCAGGACCAAAACTCACCAAAGTGCCCTTCATCGGATCCCTTTGGACAGATGAAAGCGGAAGGCATGCATCATAGTCCGTTTAGCCAGTGGGTGATGTAATATCCCAAATGGCTAAAAAACCACATGCAAATGTACTTTATTTTCTCAAATCCATTTGCATGTGCAGAAGTCATCATGGAGATATCTACCAATACATGGACTCCTCACTTAATAATGACTCCAAGGTATCCAAGGTATATATTATATATCATACACAATAAGGAAGTGTCAGCACAAATGGAGGGATTTGCAGAAGAACACAAAATATTTAGGGAAGACATGTAAGGTGAAGGAGACCCTGAAGACTCAGAAAGGAATAGCTACAGAAAGCCAAATGCAACTTGGTGGACAGGGGGAGCAGAAAAATGGGGGGGAGGGGAGAGAGGGAGAGAGAGACAGAACAGTTTTCTCAAGGAAGACATGCAGGGCTGATTGCAACTCTGAACCAAAGTATTCTACATTTTAATGTTTTGTTGCAGTCCAATTTGTATAATGTTTGTGATTAGCACTACGCCGCTGGTTCCTCCCCCCCAACTCCTCCCGGAATTTTTTAAGAATTTCCCAGGAAGAATTCTGGGAGCTTCAGACCCCACTTTTCCAATTTGTTCACCTGGAGCAGGGCCTGCCTCTGAGACTGCTTAGCCTTCTATGGCCTTTCCTTCTTGTCATTACTACATTGAAAACATTTACTGGGTTATGCCAATGGTGTGTTTTGTGCTTTATTTTATTTTTCTGCCCTGACTGCCCTTCTCCACAGGTAAATTGTGCCTCAGTGGTGGTTTCTTCCCTTGCCGTTTCTTCCTTCCTTTCACACTCCACTCCTTGACATTCTGATTGGCTGCTGACATCAGCCCTGGCAGTGTATTGGATGAAAAATTTCAAGGGCAATTTGACAAAGGGTGAATAATAGTTACATGAAAGAGGGAACACAAAAGAAAACTTTGAATTCCTCTTTAAGCTGTCACTGAAATAATAAGAAAAACAGCCTCTTTCACATTGTTAATCTTCTATGTAAATACAACAAGCTCATCCCTCTAGGTCTACATTGGCTATGAAATCCATTCATCAGTGCTCAAAATCAACATAGACTAACAGTGTTCACATCAACATAGACGAACATCATAGAGTCCAACACTTGGGACTCCAACTCTTGGGAGTACAGTACTGTCTACTAAACTTAGTGGGAATCAATTTAGAGTAAACCTAAGAATAACCCATTAAGCAACTTATGATATTTGATAAAAGCTTGAGCATTTTAACTTTCACCCTAAAGTTTGATCAGAGCGGAAGACCTGAAAAAGAAAAATTCTAAGTGTCAGAAACTTTTCTCATAATTGATATATAAATAGGCCATTTAGAAGCTGTGCTTAGTGACTCATGCAAAAAAAAAATCTTGAAGAATCAATTAATCATGCACAAGTTAACGAACTGCAAAAAAGGCTTTCTCTCCATTAAATGCCTCTCTGCAATTGTCAATATGCTTAAAAAGTGTAATGATTTCTTATCAGTGCTTGAATGAACCGTAAAACTACCTTCTGAAATATTGACATTTCCATGATTTTGAGCACGTGAATGTTTTTATTTCAGTATACAAGTTGACGGTCTTCAAGTCCCCACCCCCACTCCCAATTGTAGTTGTGCTGAATGATGCCAAATAATACAAATAACTAAAAGAACTAAAGAGTTAATGTTCTTATTCTACAACAGGTTGTGCTTCCTCCTTCAGCAGATTTCTGATTGGGAACCATAGTTTCATGAGGTCTGTTTTCATTTACATATTGCAGAGGGATGTTTTTAACATTCATAATGTTAGAGGAGGTCTTTATGGGGGGGGGGGGAAAGAGATTTTCCATCTAACAATGTAGGCATATATAGAATGACATTACACATCTCTATTGCCCTATAAGACCTAAAAGAAGCTTTCAATTAGCTCTCAAAACACCTTTTAAAGAAGATGAAAAAAGGCTCCAGCAGAGACACACAGGCAAAGAAATCAATTTCTTTAATTTGTAAAACAAAAATGTCTTAAAGAGAAGGATATTTTGGTGTGTTTTTCCTAAAGAGAAGATAAGGAGGTAGATCCTGGTGAACTGCATTCTCCTTCAGCAAAAAGGGAGATGATACGTGCTTTGTCTGGAATATGACTTAATATAAGGCAGCCTCCTACACTCTGAATACCCCAGAATGGATAATATCAGGTAAGTTATTGTCTAGCACCCTGTAAATCCATTCTTATAGGACTTTGTTCATATGGCAAATTTTACATGGAGACATGCCACCACAATGCCACTAATTATTTGAGTCCTGTTAGAACACAGAATGGATTGCTGGCTTAGTGGTTAAGATGCTGAACTTTACGAGTAGAAGGTTGGTAGGTCAGCAGTTTGAGACTTGAGAGCTACATGGTGGATTGAGCTCCTATCTATGTCCCAGTTCCTGCCAACCTAGCAGTTTGAAAGAAAGAAATTGCAAATAGATAAATAGGTACCACTTTGGTGGGAAGGTAAATAGCATTCTGTGCATCCTGGTATCTAGTCATGCCTGCCACATGTCTATGGAAACATCTGCAGACACAGACAGTGCTGGCTCTTTGGGTATAAACAGATGAGCACTGAAACCTAGAGTCAGATATGACCGGCTTTCGAGCAAGGGCAATCTTTACCTTATTTTTTAAAATGGGGAAACCAAGGGAACATTTAAAGCAGAAATGACCATGATAAGGGACAAAAATTGCAAGAATTTAGCTGATGCAGAAAAGATTGAGAAAAGATGGAAAGAGTACACAGAGGAACTTTACAAAAAGGACCGCACCACCCTTGATAATCACAATGATGAAAACATTGAACTTGAGACAGACATCCTAGAGAGTGAAGTCAGAAAGGCCCTAAAAAGCACTGCAAATAACAAAGCCAGTGGAGATGATGGTATCCCAGCTGAATTTTTCAAAGCCCTAAAAGATGATGGAATCAAAGTATTGCATTCTATATGCCAGCAGATTTGGAAAACACAACAATGGCTACAGGATTGGAAAAGATCAGTTTATGTTCCAATCCCAAAAAAAGGGTAATGCCAAAGAATGTTCAAATTATCGAACAATTGCACTCATCCCACACGCTAGCAAGGTGATGTTCAAGATAATACTGGATAGACTGCAGCAGCATGTGGAGAGAGAATTACCAGAGGTGTAGGCTGGGTTCCAAAGAGGCAGGGGGACAAAAGACCACATTGCCAACATACGATGGATCATGGAGAAAACAAAAGAATATCAGAAACAAGTCTACTTTTGTTTCATTGACTACACCAAGGCCTTTGACTATGTGGACCACAACAAAATGTGGCAAGTAATTAAAGAGATGGGAATACCAGAACACCTTATATGCCTCATGAGAAACCTGTACATGAAACAAGAAGCAACAGTTAGGACAGAATACGGAATGACAGAGTGGTTTGGAATAGGAAAAGGAGTAAGACAAGGCTGCATTTTGTCACCCTGCTTATTCAACTTATACACAGAGCACATAATGTGCAATGCAGGGATGGAGGAATCACAAGTTGGGATCAAAATTGCTGGAAGAAACATCAACAACTTGAGATACACAGATGATACTACCTTAATGGCAGAAAGTGAGGAAGACCTAAAGAAGCTGCTGCTTAGGTTGAAAGAAGAGAGTGCAAAAGCTGGCTTGAGACTCAACATCTAGAAAACCAAGATCATGACAACAGGCCCTATGAAGCCCTGGAGAATAGATGGGGAAGAAGTAGAAGCAGGACAGATTTTACTTTCCTAAGATAAAAGCTCACTGCAGATGGTGATTGCAGCCATGAAATAAAATGGCGGCTGATGCTTGGGAGACAAGTTATGAGAAACCTGGGGAACATAGTTAAAAGTAGAGACATCACCTTGCAAGCCAAAATTCGCATAGTCAAAGCAATAGTATTCCCAGTGGTAATGTATGGTTGTGAGAGTTGGACCATTAGGAAACCTGAGCACAGAAGAATAGATGCCATTGAAATGTGGTGCTGGAGGAGAGTTTTGAAAGTACCCTGGACAACGAGGGGAACAAATAAGTTAATCCTAAAAGAAATCAACCCTGACTGCTCCGTAGAAGGTCAAATAGTAAAGATGAAGCTAAAATACTTTGGACATCAAATGAGAAGAGAGGATTCGCTTGAGAAAGTCTTGATGCTTGGAAAGGTAGAGGGGGCGGCCAAAAATGAGATGGCTAAATGGTATTATTATTATTATTATTATTATTATTATTATTATTATTATTATTATTATTATTATTATTATTATTATTATTATTATTATTATTATTATTAAGATTCATATGCCGCTCTATTTGCCGAAGCGACTCAGAGCGGCTTACATACTATAGGGCAACATATATCACAATATTACAATATCAAACCAAAAAGCAACATATATCACAGTATTACAACGTCAAATATAAATACAGCTACATAATATAAATATAGCAACATAATGCAATACCAGTGATGGGATGTAACAGGTTCTCACCAGTTCGCCAGAACAGGTAGTAACTTTTCCCAGTGTCCCAGAGAACTGGTAGCAGTTTTTTAGGGGAACCACCTCCGGGGCTTACCTTTTCACTGGTTCCCCTACTGCACATGCGCACCAAGCACTTGGTGTGCATGCATGCCTACAGTGCTTGGCATGTATGCATGGCCTCCTTGCTGTCCTTGTGTTGTGGGTGGGTTGAGGTGTGTATGTGTGTGTGTCTGTGCTTATTTTTATTTTATTATTATTTTTTCTTTGGCTCCGCCCACGATGTCATGATGTCATGATGCTAGCTCTGCCCACACTGTGATGACATCGCGGTGGGGTAGTAAAAATTTTGACATCCCACCACTGTGCAATACAGTCATATATATCTAGCACTACAATACAATACAGTCAAGTGGGTACAGAACTGGGTGGGCTGAGGAAGATGGTGGAGGGCAGAGGTGCCTCGCGGGCAATGGTCCATAGGGTCACAAAGGGTCGGAATTGACTATGCGACTGAACAGCAAAAAGAACACAGAATATAGTTTAATGCGAATGTACAAAGTAATTTAATTTCTGTTATCAAGAATAACAATTCCAATGTACTCTAGTCAGTGGTGGGCTGTCAAATTTTTTACTACCCCACCATGGGAGGAGCTGATGTCGGGGCGGAGCCAACATCATGACATCATCATGTCATGGGTGGAGCCAATGTCATGACATTGTGGGCAGAGCCAAATAAAATAATAAAAATTAAATAAAAATGTACATTAAAATTAAAATAATCATCCAACACACCCACCCCCAACCCCAAACACAAACCCGTCACTTACCTGGCCTGAGGTAGGGGAGTAGGCAGGCAAGCACTAGGCAGTCAGGCACTAGGCACTTAGGCAGGCAGGCAGGCAGGAACTGTGGCAGCACAGTGGCACAGTGGCGCGTTGGTGCAGCGACAAACCACCACAGTGGCAAACCACTGAAGTGGTGCAGTGGCCTGGCGATGCGGCATGGCACGGCCCAGCGAGGAAAGGCCACCGCTGCTGTTGCTGCTTCTTCAGGCGCTGCCTGTGCCCTTTCCGGGCAGCCAAAATGGCTGCCCAGAACTGCGCATGAATCAAACCTCCATTTGATGCATGCACACTTTTATTTTTTAGTGCACATGTGTCAAATGGAGGTTTGACACATGCACAGTTCTGGGCAGCCATTTTGGCTGCTCAGAAATACACTTCCAGAGGGCGTCCGGAGAGGTGACCGGACCGGTTGCCCAGGGGTTTTCTACCCCCCCTCGCGATCCCCTCCAGAAACCTGCTACTGGTTCAGGCGAACCGGTCTCAACCGGTAGCAACCCATCACTGACTTTAGTTCACAAGTCTAAATGAAGATATGGCTCCCTGTTTTGCAGGTGGTGAATTTTGAAGATGCACTTCAACATTTTAAATGGGTCAGATATACCATAGAATTTGAGGATTTCTGAAAGATACAAAGATGCAGTAGGGATGGGAAACAATTACAGTGAAAAGGGGATGTCACAACTATTAATTGCAATGTTCCCAGGGAACAGTTTGAAGACAATATCGTGCAGTTGCCTTGTGAAGTTAAGCAGGCGTGGGGCTATTTAAAGTATAAACAAGAGGCCTCCTGGGAATCCCATGAATACTGCAATGAATTTTTCAATGGAAGAAGTGAAGAATACTGAGTTATTAAATATATTAATAGTCTCACAATCAGCAGATTCTATGGAAAATATTTCCCACTGCTTCTACAAAGAGTATTTCAACCTGAAAATCAAAATGGGAGAATACTCAGCATAGGGTACTGCTATTCCATTCAAAACTCTCAGACACATACACTGAATTAATAACGTAACAGATAATAATGTTCAAATGATGTATCTTTTAAAAATCATGCCCTGTTCTATTTGTCAGCATGATTTCTAGGGAGACAATTAAACACACTCATACACAAAGACATAATATTTTCACATTGTGACAGTTGGTGTACTGCTTTCCCCTAAATGAGCAGAATAAAAAAAAAATCAAGTCCATGGAACAAAAGTCAATTATCTGATATACCTATTGTTATTATGTAGCAGAATTGGCTTATTGATTAATGAGTCAGTGCTGTGTTTGCTCCCAGGAATATTAATATCTCATGCACAAGAGGAGTCATTAAATTGGGGAAGACAGACCTTGACACTAAACTCAGTATGAGCTGCAGCTCTGGTTCGCCGAATGATTGTGTCAGGCATAGGATCAGTGTTATAAATTATTAAAGCCCAGCAACTAAGGCAGAGATAACTTAAGGTAATCCTCATTTGAATTAAAGTCAATACACCCCACTAATCCCTTGTTACAGTCTGCAGAAATTTTATAGGTGGAAGATGGAGGAAGTGGTGGGGAGATAACAGAGGTCAGGTTGGTCAAAAGACTTCTACTCCCAACCCTCTGGTGTAGCTAAAGGAAAATTCAGTGCAGCCTGTACCTTAATTTACAAAACGAACACTCTCACCACCAGCCTATTGAAGGTATAGTGCACTAGCCAAGAAGTTAAGTTACAAACTGAATAGCTTATGTGCAAATAACTACTGAACTATTTCTCACCCTTGACCAATCTATTATTCACATGACATATGCCTAGTATGAGAGTCAGTGGAAAGGACATCACTGTTGGGTTGCCTTCAGTGGTGGGATTCAGCAGGTTCGCACCAGTTCGTGAGAATTGGTAGCAGAAATTCTGGTTGGCCCCTCCTTCCAAGTTTTGAAATAAAGTAGTCCTAATTCGGGTGCAATGCAAGGCTTCCCCCCTGGCCACGCCCACCATATCACGGCCACAGAGTATATAGTAAAAAAAATTGGATCCCACCACTGGTTGCCTTCCTTCTGTAGTTTCCTGTTTGCTACTCCCCACTTCTGTACTAGAGCCTTGAGAATCTTCTAAACCAGATTTAAAAGGCTGCAGGACCAGTGATGGTGATGTAACAGGTTCTCATCAGTTCACCAGTTCGCCAGTAACTTTTCCCAGTGTCCTGGAGAACCGGTAGCAGCTTTGGGGGGGAAACACCTTCAGGGCTTACCTTTTCACTGGTTCCACCCCTGTTCATGCATGCATGCACTTGGTGTACATACATGCCTACAGTGCTAGGTGCATATACACGGCCTCCTTGCTGTCCTCCCAAGCAGGGAGGAGGAAGAGAAGCTGCTAGCCTGAAGCTCCCTATAGCCTGCTCCCCAGGGTAAGTGGCTAACCTTTGGATGTGGTGTGTCTGTGTGTATTTTAATGTTTATTTAATACCTTTACCTATATTGACGTACTACCACAGTTCCTAAAAAGGCCTGAGGGGTGTGTGTGTGTGTGTGTGTGTGCTTATTTTTATTTTTTATTTTTTTATTTCATCATGACATCATGCTGTTAGCTCCACCCACACTGTGATGATGTCACGGTGGGGTAGTAAAATTTTTGACATCCCACCACTGTGCAGGAGGTAAATGTGGATGAGGAAGTCCTGTTGCTTGAGTGGAAATATTTCACATAATATAGGATTTAACCCAAAGAGAAAATGTTCATAAGGTAATTTAAAGATTTGGAAAAGGTGACAACTAAATACTAACAGCACAATCCAGATAAAAATAAGCACTTTTAAGGTCCAATTGATTTAATGAGAAATTTATAACCCAGTCCTGATACCATACTGCTCACAAATTAGTTTCATAGTATTCAACAGCACTAATGTATGTACAATGCTGCACTGGTTGCCAGTATGTCTCCGGGTGCAATTCAAGGTGCTGGTCATTACCTTTAAAGCCCGATATGGTAGTGGGCCAGGATACTTAAGAGACCGCGTCACCCTAAGAACGTCTGTCCGTCCCACCAGGGCGGATCGGAGGGGCTCTCTTGTTATCCCATCAGCTAGGGAGGCTCATCTCTCTAGCACTAGGAAGAGGGCCTTCTCTGTGTTTGCCCAGGCCCTGTGGAACCTTCTCCAGTGGCGTAGCGTGGGGGGGCCAGGGGGGGCAGATGCCCCGGGCAGCGGCTTTCAGGGGGCGGCAAAATGTCCCCTCCCCACCCTTTTGCTGGCGAGCGCCCCGCGTGCGCTTCGCCGCTTTCAGGCGAGGAGGAGGAAAAGTTTTTTTTTTTTTAAGGCGGACAATTCAAGGAGGGGGGCCGGCTAGCCATCGGGGGCTCTCCTGGAGGGCGGCCCGCGCGCGCGCGCGCGCGCTGCTCGTCTCCGCCAGCCCAGCCACCCACCCAACTTGCCGTGAGACGGGGCGCTCGTCTGGGGTGGGTGGCGCCGTGGCGGGGAGCCCCTGGTGGCTGGCTGGGCAGGAGGAGGTGGGCAGCGTGCGCGCGCACGCGGGCCGCCCTCCAGGAGAGCCCCCGACGGCCAGCCGGGCGGGGCGGGGGGCGGGCCCCTCCTTGAATTGTCTGTCTTTAAAAAAACCCCTTTTTCTCCTCCTCGCCTGCAAGCGGCGAAGCGCATGCAGGACGCTCGCCAGCAAAAGGGTGGGGAGGGGACATTATTTGCCGCCCCCTGAAAGCCGCTGCCAGCGGCAGGCGGCGCGCGGAGAGCCCCCGACGGCCAGCCGGGCGAGCGATCTGCCGGAGCGAGGTGCGCTCGTCGGGGGTGGGTGGCGGACCGGACGGCCTCTGGTGGGCGAGCGGACGGAGGTGTGTGTGGCGCGCGCGCGGTCGTGCGCGCGCCGCTAGTCAGCAGGGGGGGCGCCTTCTGCCTTGGGAGGGGGAGGGGTGGCGGCAGCGGCGAGCTGGGGGGGGCGGCGAGTTTGCTTTTCGCCCCAGGCGGCTGAAGACTGCGCGACGCCACTGACCTTCTCCCAACGGAACTGCGCCTAGAGGCAGAGCTCTTACCTTTTCGAAAAGGCTTAAAGACCTGGCTGGCGGAGCATGTATGGGGACCCAGTAACACGGGATCCCATATAGGTTGGCTTATTTAAGGGACAGCCACCCCTCTTGCCTTTGTTTTTATTTGCGGCAATGTTTTAATCTTTTATAAATTTTAAGGTTTTAAGATTTTAAATACCATTACCATATTAGATTTACTTGTGATTTCAATTCATGTTGTAAGCCGCCCAGAGTCGGGTATACCCGATTGGGGCGGGGTAGTAAATGTGAGTTAATAATAATAATAATAATCACAACTCTTTCCACTTGTACAAATACTGATGGGACTGAGAAGTGCTCCATTTTGGCTAGAACATGGCCTAACTCTCTATAAAGAAAAGAAGTGATACACATATTGTTCTTGTCAAAGGGTGTCATGACTCCACCATCCCTATAGTTTATTCCTTATCTTTCTCCTGCAATGGTGGCCAAGCTTGGAGCCTCAGATGTTTTGGACTAACATTCCCAGAAGCCTTAACCATTAACTGTGCTGGTCAAGATTTTTGGGAGCTGTAGTCAAAGAATGTCTGTGGCCCCAAGACTTTTCTATTATAATCTTTGCCCATCTTGAAATAGTTTGAATTTTATTGTTTCTCTTATAAAATTATCCTGACTTGTGTGACTCAGTGCATAACCGACATGTCTAAAGATATGTCTTGGCGCAATTTGCCCCCCCCCCATTACACAATTTGCACATCTCTACACAAGGATTTGATCTAGAACAGTGGTGCCCAAACTAAGGCCTGGGGGCTGGGTGTGGCCAATTCATCTGGTCCTCGAAGCCCTCGTTGCTCCTGAAAGCGGAAGTAAAATGCACTCATACTGGCATGTTTTACTTCCACTTCCAAAGAGCGATGAGGGCTTAGCAGGCAGGATGAATTGGTGTCAGGGGCTGCACCAGGGCCTTAGTGACCAGCTCCCTGAACCCCATGATTGGCCCACGGCCCAAAAACTTTAGACACCCCTGATCTAGAATGTATCATTTCCCTACCAGTATGCTGTTGACATTACTAAACCTAAGCTCTTTTCCTGGTTTTTGAAATAGACATTTTATACCTTCTTCATTCTTCTATAAGGTTTTATGTGTTTTCTTCCCTGCTTTCAGCTCCTTTCCTCACATTTGCTATTATTCTTGTTCCAAAAATGTCAGCTTTATTTGCATACTATGCTCAATGAACTCACCAAAAGGTGGCTTCATTTTGGCAGTTTCAGTCTGGCCTAGACATAGAAGAAGAAGCATATTGGTTATAAAATATATAAAATAGCCCTGACTTGACCTATGAGGAAAATGTCTTTCATCATTTCCTTCCTCTTTCAACAAAACACTGACTGAAATTCTGTTGCTTAGCAGAGTCAGTCACAAACAGAGTCAGTCACAAATAGAGGAGGCCCACTTGAACCAATGGAATTTATAGAGGACCCACCCAATCTTCAATGATTCAATGGGCCTATTCTGGTGCTACTTATTACACTGAGCAACAGCATTTCAGCCACTGCCTCACAGTTTCCATTGATCATGCATCCATCATAAAATAATTGGGATGGTCTGATTAGCTTATTTGGGGGTGGGGGGGTATGAGGAATGTTAGACATGTAATACAATCCAAGAATGGAGTGAACATTAATACATTAAGTCATGTGATAGGAAAAAGCTTCTTTCTGGGCAAAACTAACTAACTTTGACTCTAGTTAACCAATCAGCCTACTTATTTACCTTCCCTGCTGCCATGTTGCTTGACCCCAATTAGTATGGCTCCTGAACTTCTTTTGTTCTATTCTGCTGCTTGCTTGCCTTCTACAAAGACAGATGTTTTTAACAGATATCTGTATCATCTTAGCCACATGGCCTAGAGCAGTAATGGCAGACATTGGCACTCCAGCTGTTCTTAAACTTCAATTCCCAGAAGCCCTGATCAGCAGGAGTGCTGACTTGGGCTTCTGGTAATTGAAGTCCAAGAACACCTGGAGTGCGAAGGTTCGCCATCATGGGTCTAGAAGGAGAGAACAATTTTTATCTTTTTTAAATTGCCTCACCTGAAAGTTCCTTCCTAAACAAGCAACCCAATGCCATCCTGTCAATACTTCTGAGCACATGTAGTGAGTATTTTTCCCCCTTTCACCTTAAGCCTTCATCTGAATGATTATTAGTTTGGCTATCTGGTCAGAAAAATTGGGGGATGAGGGGCATGCTTCAGTTCTAAGCCTAATTTCTGCACCATATTTTTTTTTTTTGCACAACTACCAAACTCCCAACAAAACTGGATTCAGTTTTACTGGCAGAAGAAAGGAGGAAAAAAATCTGACTTCTCACCTGTATTAGTGGGTATATCTTCTTAATTGTTACCTTAATACTTTGCTCCTTTTCAGATTAAAAAAAGACATGCTCTCTGGCTGCTTGATGTCAAGGGCAGCCCAGTAGCCTTCCTGTAACAGAATGCTCTCCCCACCACCAGAATGCTCTCCCCACCACCTTTGCCACCATCAGATTTCCAGCATTTCTAGAAACATCAAGGTACACTGTCATCGCATTCTCCAGTTGGCTTTCTTCTACTTGAACATTGCCTGCCTGGTGAAAAAAGTAGCAGGATGAGGAGGAGGAGGAGATGACGACGACTACGACAATAACAACCTATGGCATGCATGTCAGAGGTGGCACACAGATGCTTCTCTGTGTGCATGTTCACTACCACAGGCAAGCCCTGTCCCACTGTCACCAATGGGTGCATGTGCATGCACACTGCCGACCCATGTGCCGCCACCTTCTCTGCTTCCTAGGAGGTGTGAGAGTGTGTGTGTGTGTTCACCTCACCTTATCCCTGCCGTCACCTCCTGGGTGGGATTTCACCCTCCCCTTTTGCCATTGGCAGAAGGAGAAGGGTGGGTTATAGAAGCGGTGCTGCCATTGGCACACACATGCAGTGTCGTGACATCACTGGATACGCGCCAGCAACATCACATGGGTGTGTGAGCATGCACGGTACTTGCCCACATGCCTCCTCCTTCTTGGGCACTCAGTATCTAAAAGGTTTAACATCACTGACCTAGGAAATATGCATTTCCCTACAAGTTCTGACACAAACGTAATGTAACTAAGTTACAATCTTAGATTTGGGTGTAATAAATATTTTCTAATTACTTTCTAAACGACTGGAAATTTGCAGTATTTTGATAGAAATAAGGACTTGGAATAGTTTAGAAGGGCATTTGGACACGAATTTTTCAAGTTTTATGTCCTTCTCTTATCAATAGAAAGTGGGAAGTAATCGTTTACATTTTTGGAAATATTTGCTAGGTACAATAGTAGCATTGGCCACTAGAGGGCAGGGGAAACTATTTACTTTTCTTTTTCTGGCTGGCCTGTAATGACAGCATGGCATATTAATAATGTGTCATGTAACTAATTACTTGCATTATCAGAAAAGTGATACGAGTCCTGGTGGTGCAGTAGTCAAACTGCTGTACTGCAGCCAGAACATTTTGAGTTCAATTCTGACCAGGATCAAGGATGACTCAGGCTTCCATCCTTCTGAGGTTGGTAAAATGAGTACCCAGCATGTTGGGGCAAAATGTTAATTAACTTGTGAATTGCTCAGAGAGTGCACTAAGTGCTATGGGATGGTATATAAGTGTACAGTAATTGGAATTGCTATAATGATGGCTACCTGACTATAGCCAATAAGGTTTGTCTGTGTGACATCCCAACAAAGTCAACACAGAGTGGAAAAAAAATTGGCCTGCAGTCAGGGGCATTTTGGTTCCTGTTTGCACCAAAACAAGAAAAACAGTGAAATAATTATTCTTTCTGATGGGTGCTAAAATGTTTCCCAAACAGCTTCTCTGCTTCCATTTTATCTCAGTCCTAATTATTTTTAGCAAGTAGAAATTGAACAAAACATCTCCAGCTATAATCCTTTGCATCTTCATTATGGTAGGAAAATCAATGCATTTTATTGACTTCAACTAACAAATACCTTAAATTCTGCCCGTTTTATTTATCTATTGCACTTTTGGAGTGCCTTTTTAAAAAGGTTAATAGATTACATCTGAGCCCTGAGGAGATGCTGCTTCCTGTGCCAGACTGTCATTTACCAGAGTGGTTACTTTTCTGTCAATATTTCTTCCTTTCCTCAAGTCCCAAGTCTACTTGATCTTGTCCATTTGGCACGACTAGAGGAATAACAAGTTCTTTCCCATCATGCAATGTTCTGGGATACATCATGACAGAGAAATCTCAAAGCCCAGGTCAATTATAACAGAAGATGTGTAGCACCTCTGCCCCCATACTGTCTTCTGGGGCCTTACTTGGCAAAATGATATAAAACTATTTACGGGAAAAGCATCTCCCCATTATCCAAACCGGCTTAGTACCAAGACACCTGGAAAATTAGCTGTATCAATAGGAAGAGAAACAAACGAACACAGAGAGAAATGGAAATACCGCATGTTGTATCTGTGTTGCTAATTGTCTTTTTTTGTACTATGCAAATACAGTCAACTAATTCCATGTGTGGGAACAATACAGGCGGAGCCTTCATTGTGCAATAATTACTTTTTAATTAGAATTCATTGAATACAGATGGATTCTCACCATCCTTTCTCCAGCGGATGTTTTTAATATTCCCATGTCTGGTATTATGAGGCTGAAACTGGCAGCAAGTTACATCAAATGATTCTGTACTGGTAGTGGCTTACATAAAGTAACCAACTTCATCATTTTTCTTAGATGAAAAATGAGCTTGCTCCTTGTTCTCTTTCTGGTAGAATATGTCAGCAGCTTGTTGATATAGTGTTTGTTTATTCTTGTTCCTGCAGGAGGAAATATCATAGTTCATGTATCAAATTACGGGAACTGACTGCAACATCTTTATTTAAAATAATGTACAGGGGTATATTCTCTTGGTGACATTGACCAATTTGCAGGGATTTCTAATCCTTTTGCAAACAAATAACCTGGGTGTCCCTCCTCTGGATATTCAATCTCAAATGAACTGCAATCGCTGATCTCATTAAAGCAATCAAATCTAAAACTGACTGGAAATTTGCAGTATTTTGATAGAAATAAGGAAGAATTTCATTTGTGTGTGTGTCTTATTGCCCTAGGGCCTCTAAAGGGAAGCTGACATGTGATATATTTTTGAAGTCAAAGTTAATAATTCTCTTTATATATGAAGTAAATACCCCCCACTGAATATGGAATAAGACCTAAAATTAGAATAGAATTTCTCCAAGTAACATACCTATGGAAAGTGATTTATTCTAATGCACTAATGGAATAGATTTACAAAGCTTGAATGATACAATGTTGCTCGTTATGGTTGTAAAATATTTGTTGCCGTGGTGGGGTTTTCTAGATCATTATTTTAAAAAAGGAAAAACTCATTTTGACAGATGAACTGGGGCCATTCTGAGCAAATCACAGATACTTCATATAACAAGGCCTCCAAAGAGGAGAGCCCAGACTTATTACTATGGCAACCCAGATCAAAACACTGTTTTAGTGGAGAGTTTCCAGTTTTACAATGCAATGATGATTGTTTATAGTACCACTGAAACCAGATTCGGCAAAGGTTCAAGAAATGAGCTGACAAGAGGAAAATCATTATAGATAAACTGGGGATACCAGAATGACATATTGTGGAAATCTGTGGTTATTTGATCAAATAATGAAATTGTGACACAAAGAGAGATAAATAAAAGGTAGAAGATACAGAGCAAAGGCCCTACACTACAGGCTACTTTGTGCTATATTGCCTGCTCCAAACAAGGACTGATTTGAAGTGCAGGAAGCAGATTTAGCCATATAAATTATATCTGGAATGCTTGTTAATTTTTCAAAGGTTTGGGTTACAAGCAAATACTTTTTATTTGAGGATTTCTTAACTGGTGTAGAGCTAATGAAGAGTCTGCCCCCTAGATTTATAACAAGCATCATGCATTCGTGTAACATGTTCTACACACTTTTAAAGCTCAGCCCCTTACACAGTTGGAAAAATCACCACCTCCTGCGAAAAAATAATATTTATCTATGAGTTTCCTTCTTAAGATGTGCCACTTTATAGTCCATGTCTAGTCCTAGGTATCAGTTGTTCTGATATTTGAGCCTGTTTGTGAATTGTTCAAAAGCAGAGGTAGCTGTGCTGTCTGTAAACAAATGCCCAAATCTGCAGTGGTGATTTCTGAATTCCTCAACGTTACTCTTGTTTGCTAAATTGGAGGATTTCACTAAAATGACATTGGGATTATTTAGATGCCCAAATTAATAGGGAATAGGAAATGTTGCATGTCCAAAATTTGCAGATCTCTATCATTTAACAACATGATAGGCCTTTGTTGTTTAGAAACTTGTCTTTCCAGAAAGTCTTGGGTTGAATCAAAAAAAGCAAAACACTTCATTGAATCAAATATTATGGGTCTGTGAGATCCCACAGGATTTAGTAATATAGTAGACCATACTGCCAGGAACTCAATGTTGAGTGTCAGGTAGTGGTTAACTAATCTGACAACCCTGAGGACTAACAGCCTTGGGTGCCTAAGTCCAGAGGGAAGGGTGATGGTCCTCAAATGGATTAAATCCCACTTAAATCCCTCTTGACGGAGGGAAGCAGCTTCATCCATACTGGCCTGGGGCTGATGAGGACTTGGTGTGCCAAAAGGGCTCAGGGCCAGAAAGTGACTCACAGAGCTGGATCGGTGGTACAGGTGTCATGCTGCGATGTGGAAGGCCATTGCATTGTATTCTTGGGACAGTCTTCATGTCTGATCACCATGATGATTGCCAATATTCAGATTCGAATATGGTAGAAGAAGATTGGTTCACCATTGATTGATTGATTCAGTCTGTTTGCTCATATAGGCCAATATTTATTGTACATGCCAACTATAATATTACAAAAATATGAAGCAAAACCTGCAGCATGATAGAGAGTTCTTACACATGTGGGTTGTAGTTTATTCCCTGATTCCCCTGTCTTCCAGTTATCTGCACAAAGGGTTTTGGTTTCTGCAGTTAAATCCAGATACCTGGGAAGATGGTTAGCAATTTTAACAAATACAGAAATCACACTCCACTTATTCATCTCTCTAATTGTTTCACAAAATAGGTCAGTGTAAAATAAATCATTGGACCAGATAAGACAGTTGAATGCACCGAATAACAGCCACTTGGAATGCCTCAGCTGTCACCTCATCCTAATTCTGTGAGCTTTCAATGGTGGGAAAACTGGCAGAAATGCAAACTGTCCACAGCAAATGTGACATCTGTTAAGGCTAGAAGCACATGCTAATGATGTAAACACCTACAGCCCGTTACATCCTGCTGGTGATGGGGAACATATAAATACACACAGAGAAAAGGCTGGAACAAGTGTTTTAGATTTAAGAGACACATACTGTATAACTGGAAGACAGGGGAAACAGGAAATAAACTACAACCCACGTGTGTAGGAACTCTCCATCATGTTGCAGGTTTTGCTTCATATTTTTGCAATATTATAGTTGACATATACAATAAATATTGGCCTATATCCAATTGCCAGTACTGCTGAGCACACACATTGAATCAATGAATGGTAAGCCAATACTTATATAAATTTCATTGTTTCAAGGGGTTCATTTAAGGTAGTATTAGCAACTAGATTCAGATCATTATATTTTGCCCAGATATTCCTGCATACTGCGGAAACAGGCATCCTATATACAACATGCCATGATGTATTTACAGCTTCAGACGTTATATACAGAAATGAATATGTTCAGGGCAGTTATAAACACGTGCACGTGCATGTGCATGCTTGTTTAAAAATACAGATAGTTGCAGAAATAGATGGAATGAACTTAGGAACAAGCTGATGTGAGACAGACACAGATCAGATGTGGACTGATGCATCTGTCTCTATCTTTACTTATATCACAGCTGCAACCTCCTCTACCACATTCCCTCTGAAAAATGAAATGTGCCTCTATATCAAATTGCATGTATATCTGATATAGTAAGGTGGAAATTGAAATATTGTGGACAGAGGTATGAGATTCAGATGAAGGGAAAACTAATAAGAGTGGCTGAAGAATTCTGAGGCTTGGAAGAATAATGTTCTCCTCTGATATTGACCTCAATCAGTTTCTTTAGCATATGCTCCATATACGATCACAATTAGTTAGTCCACTCTGTCTTCTAAGGTAATTACATCTTATTGCCTGCATTGCTCCCTTATTCCTCAGGATACCATCCCTTTTATTAAACTCATCCATTGGGGCTGTGGATCATTGTGTTGTAGTCCAACACATTACATTAGGCTACTGTACCAGCCAGACATTTACTATGCAATAAATTATTTTCTTTTGTATATGTGAAAAAATGAATAAAAATTATGCAAAATTTAAAAACATTTTAAAATGCAAAGGCTAAAATCATTCTTTGAAAATAGCAGCAGGGACCATGAGGGTGTTACCTGCCTGTAGTTAAAATATAGATGGAGCTATAATGGACTAATACATTTTGTTCAGCCATATATATTATATACCATATTTGTTGGTGTATAAGACCCACTTCCCCCCTTAAAATAAACTGGAAAAATGGAGTGAGTCTTGTACAGTATATAGTGGCCTATAGTGGGTTATTTTGGTAATAACAGGGTGCATCTTATACTCCGATGCATCTTATATGCCATCAAATATGGTGTATATATAACAGATTGCGTTAATTGTAGCTCTTCTCATGGACTCAGTTATTTGGTCATTCTAGTTGCACAGTGTTACATTAGTGACATTTTATGTATGTTACTAATCATTCATGTACAGTATATGCATCAAAATGATGACACTATTGATGACTGTAATTAAACATTGCTGTTCCAACTGCCTCTTGTGCATGATAACTAGTTGAACTTAAGCATTAATTTATGTGCAGTGTACAATCCCTCCACTGGCTGATCAGTGCAGGGTCCATTGTGTAAGTCCCACTATGATATCATTATGCCCAATTGCATACGATGAGTTTCAGTGTAAGATTGGGGGGGGGGGGGGAATGTATTGTATACTAATTTTCAGGAAGAAATCTTGTTCTGACTATACTTTTGTCTAGAATCTAAAAATAAACTCAGTGGCTTAGAATCTGAGTCAGCTATCCATTCTCAGAAGGTACTGAGAAAAATTGAACCTGAGTTTCTTACTGACTGTGGCTTCCCACGCCAATTCCTTCATTGTTCCAAAGGATCGCCTAAACTTCTACAACAGGTTTTTGGATAGCAGTTGTCAAGCAGGGGTCACATCACCTTGAGAGTTTGAGATAAGGTGCCCATAGAATTGCAATAATTCTCTCCCACAAAACCAAATATATTTAACAAAAATGGGTGGGTTATCTATAAAATAGCCTTTTTAAAAACTAACATAGTATAATGACAGCTATTAAACACTTTGACATTAAATATAACAATACATAAATAAATTTATTTACAACAGTTAATTCTTACTGTAAGGTGATCTGTTGTACTTCTGAGAAGTCGCATCACAGTCAACTCTTAACATCCTCAGTTCCATGAAACATACTGTTCACACTTATCGGACTGTGGTGTGAGGCGGGGACATTAAGATTTGTCCCCAGGTATACTCCAACTCCAATGTGGCAGGAAATAGCTCATTTGATGGCGAGAGTCGAATTTATTTTAATGATGTGTTATAATACACAATCAGTAAGTTTTAAAAATCCAGGACTTTAACATGACCTTGAATCTGGAACAATCCTGGTTTTCCAGGACATATGGCAACCCTAGGTGCCCAGAAGCTGTTCTCTGAATCAGACCTCATCACTTTCCCACCAGAGGAGTGGTTTATCTTATGTCCATGGACAACAAAATTTTAAGATAGGCCACCATTAGGCCTTCCTTTAGGCTTGAAAATGTCCAATTGTCACAGCAAGAGATTTCATTCCTCCCACAGTCTACAGATAAGTTTGTTTGTTATTTGGTCATCAGGAGGCCAACACAGGCTTTGTTTGCAACTATGACATGAAAGTCTGACTGAATATCACACATGGAACACTCAGATTTCAGTTCCTAATCATTGGCTATCTCTTTGTATTCAATACTACATTATTTAAATTAAAGATTGAAAGCTTTCCTGGTTAAGAGCAATGGAGGTTTGGGCATGTGGGAAATTAGTTAAATTTCGTTAACAAATCAATTGAAAGGTAAATGACTGAATTAAAACCTTTTTAATGGAGTCATCAGTACCAATCAAATTGCTTTTTTATGGATAAATGTTAATATACTATAGTATAATTTGTTACTGGTTATGGTATCTATACTTTTAATGTAAGCAGGTGACCATTTTGTTTGCTTTACCTGATGGACTCCACCCAATCAGTCTACCAGCAGATATGTAGCTAGGAGAAGTCATCATCACTTATGAAGTGGATCAATTTGTCAGGCACTCATTCATTCTCATAGGAATAGGTGAAATAAGATAATTCAAAATTTAGTTCTCTATCCCAGAATTAATTCAAAATTAATTTCTCGATCACAAATGCAAGTTGTGCAACACAAAGTTCTATTTAGTCCTACTCAGAGTAGATTCATAGAAATGAATAGGATTTTTTGTTGTTCAGTCGCACAGTCGATTCTGACCGTTTCCAACCCCATGGACCACTGTCCCCCAGGCCCCCCTTTATTTATTTATTTTTAGGATTTGTATTGCTGCCCAATTTCAAAGACTCTAGGCGGCGTACAGATATTAAACCATCACAATTTTAAAATCACAATTAAAACCCCATTAAAAACTACCACAAAACATCCCCTACCCTCCCAAAACATTCCCTGCCTTGTGTAAAAAGAGGGAGAGAGTGTTCTTAAATCAGCCAGCAGACTGGGGCCACAGCACTGCTGGTGCCCCACACCTGCTCTGCCAGCCAGGTTTTTAAACCTTTCCTGAAGGGCAGCAACTCCATCTGGAGATGCAACTTGGTTGGCAAGAGGTTCCATAGGGCCGGAGCAGACACTGAGAAGGCCCTCCTTCTAGTGCTAGAGAGACACACCTCTCTAGCAGATGGAACAATTAGTAGATGCAACGACTATATTTGCTGGCATATAAGAAGCACTGTCCCCACTTAAAATACACTGGGGAAATGAAGTGGATCTTATAAGCCAATAATCAAAAATATTGTGATCAGCAATGGCAAAAACTGTCTCCAGCCGTTAATCTTCTTCAGCCACCAAACCACACCAGTGTGAGGGGGGCTTTAAAAATAGCCCCTTCCTGCCGATCCTGGCTTCCCTGGCTTGTCAGGAGCCAGCGGAGGGCAGGTTCCATGGGGAAAGAGAGCTCCTTTTGAAGCTACCCATCACGTGGCTTCTAGCTGTCAGCAGAGGCTGTAGCTGGTGATGAGTAGCTTCAAAAGGAGCTCTCTTCTCCCATGGATCCTGCCCTGATGGTCAGCAGCGGAGGGTTTGGCAAGGGAAGAGGTAGGAAGATGTGGGGTTCCTCCTTTGGAAGTCTCTTGCCTCACTGATCTCACCAGCTCCTGTCGGTCACTGGTGGTGGGATCAGTAGGGGAAGGGGCTTCCAAAGGAAACAAAATGTAGAAAATTATTTCCCCCCTTTAAAATGTGTATAAAACAGGGTGTGTCATATACTCCGATGCGTCTTATATGCTAGCAAATATGGTAACTTGTTCCATTCATTTCAATGGGTCTCTTCTTGGTATGAATAACACTGGATTTAAACCTATCTTAACTTGTTCAGAGAGAATTGTAACCATGATACTGACATAAAAACAACAAAACTGGTCTGATTTTGGAAGCAAAACAGGCTAAGATGTGGGCAGAGCTTGGATGAGAGACCATCAAGAAATACCAGGGATATTCAGGTACTGTTTAACAACTAATCCTGTCTGAAAACTCTCTAAAGCTGCTATCAGTCAGAGTTCACAGTACTGGCCTAGATGGATCAAGAATCTGCCCAGTAAGAGACAGCTTCCTATCTTCCCTTGTTTCTAACCATCCATAAACTATGAGGTCCCAACAAGTCATCATTTTGTGGCCGAAGAGCAGCTTAGTTTCAACAGAGCTGAGATACATCTCTAATCTTCCATTTTGACTAATTCATTACTATTTGACCATAGTGGACAGGGATTATAGGAGCAAAGGCCCAGCAATGTCTGTGAACAATGTTGAATCCTGCATCATCTGAATCTCAAATTCCTCTCATGCTTTCCTAAAACTTTTCTTACATGCTCTGTTCTTATTGTTTTAAAACCCCACAATAAACTTACAGTCCACAATGACTAGAAAGAAAAAGACACACATCCTACACACAACTAATGAATATACCATATTAGCTGGTGTATAAGATGCACTTTCCCCTTTAAAATGCACCAGAAAAATTGGGTGCATACTATGATCCAATGTGTTTTATATGCTGACAAATACCATATTTACCAGAGTATAAATGTACTCCCCTTAAAATACACCAGAAAATGGGGTGCATCTTATACTCTGATGCAACTTATACGCCGGCAAATACAGTAATTTCTAAAAAATGAAGTTGCTAATAATATGACAACTTCTGTTGCCTAAGTTTGTATCCTATCACATGTGCATCTTGCAAAAAACTTTGTTGGCTTTTCCATGAACTTTGCACTTTCACACTGTCACAAAGTATGTCAGAGGCTGAGAGGTCGGGAGGTTGTAATAAAGGACTGCAAGCAAGAGTGAACTGCAGGAAGCCACCAGCTTGCTGTTTGCCCTTGAGAAAGTGGCAGAGATCGACCTGCCAGTTCCTTAGGGTGACCTTGAATAAATCTCTCAGATCTTATTCCTCTTTAGACAACCCTTCTGGCAAATGTGGGTGGAAGTGGGGGAGACACTTTAAAAACACACCAAAACAAACCAAGGGCTAAACAGAACCCATACTCTTCCCAGCTGAAATTGAAGATTGTTCTCATCACTCATCACATGCATACCTTCTACCTCAAATTATATGGTTTCTGTATTATTTTGTATAATTAGTTATTAAAGCCAACATTTAATTACAATTATTAGGGACTCAGTGGTTAAGAAGCTTGCCTTGTTAGCCAGAAAGTCATCAGCTGAGACCTGAGTACTGCATGATGGAGTGAGCACCTGACTCTGTCCCAGCTCCTACCAAATTGCAAGTAGATATATAGGGACCACTGTGGTGGGACAAGATCTTGGGAACACAAAAGGAGCCTCTTTTGGGCTTCCCCTGAACGGAATTCCTCCAGCAAAAATCCTTTCAACCCAGAAAGCACCTTTGAATGCTTCTGATGATAAAAAGAATTACAATTATTGCAGTTGAAATAGTCATGATAGAAAATAATTTATCATAATGCAACTGGATTCTTTTCTCTCTATTTCAATTTTGCTTTTTTAATATGTTACAATTTTTTAACCATTGTTTTTGCATGCTTATTTTTTAAATGTATTTTATCTCTAATAATAATAGCAATTATCTACCTTTACATCAGTTCTGACTCATGGAACCTTTTCTTGGTACAAAGTACTGTACTCAGAAGTGCTTCACAATTACTGCCTTTTGGTGGTGCTCTAGGATTGTGCAGCTTACCCAAGGTTACACAGCTTGGCTCTTCTCCTGGAATGCACAGTGGGGAATCAAACACCCAACCACTGGCTCCACACCAGATACGTACCTGAATTACACTGAGTTATTCAGTCAGCTGTTGAATTTTTTGTGAGCCATTTAGGGGCCCATTCTAAGAGTCAGGTGAGACAGTCATCAGACAGACAGACATACATTTGAATGAAAGCAATGAAAATCTGTTAAGCTGTTTATACACCTTCTTCTGCACTGTGCACATTTCCAACTTTGGGATGCCTATCATAAGAAAAATTACCCCTGTCATATATCACAGGTAAAACATGATGTTTAAAGTTTTGTATAAAAAATGGTGGTCTTTTCTTTCTTCTTCCCAAAAAGCCAAGGAAAGATGGCAGGAAACTAGGAAAGACATGTAGGTATGCAGCTTGACAAAGAGCATTAGGACTGCCTTTAAATTACCAATGTTCAATTTGCAGTCTTCTCTCAAAAGAATGGCTCTGTTTCTTCCGTACCTAGAGGTGAGTTTTTACTCTATCTCTTTGAATTACGCTGGTGGTCATCAGAGTGGTGGTAGAACAAGGATGTGAGGCTGCAGGAGCACTTTGGTGAGTTCACTTGCTCAGAGCACTGCCACTATAATTCAGTAAGAAAAAGAGAGTCAGTGTGAAAGTGGGCATTCTGGGATGGAAGACATCAGGGCCTTTGTTCATTGTCCTCTTCCCTTTTCCCTTTGAGCAATGGCCAGCATCTCTGACATCTGTATTGCAAGATAAACCCAGTTATTCAGCCAATTACGCCTGTTGGGTTGTACAAGCCAACTTAAAAGCACAGTGCATATAACAAGGGAGAGGCAGGATTATGGAACAAGAAGGAAGGAATGTACCCAGGGACTTTTATCTCTATATCACTGGGGTAATTTTGATTCTAAATAGGTAGAGCAGCTGCTAGCATTGCAACCTCCTACTACGACAATGTTTCTGTTAGGGGAATAAGTTTAATATTTAAAGTTACATTTGGGTAAAAGAGGAATAATGGAAGGGAGTTGGCAGAATTAGTGGTTCTTGCTTTTAAATCAGTTTTGGAGTGGCATGAAGATGAGATTTCAGCTTCATAGAATGGGCCCAGTATTTTAGACAAGCCAGCTATTTGCCATCTCTATTATCCCATTACTTTGCCCCAGTTACTTACAGATTTCATTTCGTAATGGAAGTTTATATCTGACTTTTCTTTTAATTAGCTCAAGTTGGTGTACAAGGGTGTGCTCCCCATCAGTTTATCCCCATGACAATCCTTTGAGATTGGTTAGGCTAAAACAGAATATATGGCCCAAATCACCAGTTGAAAAGGAATTTGGACAACACTAGGTTTTCAACACCGCCTGTAGTTTGCAAATTAGTTTATTTGGTTTTGTCATTGGTCTTCTTGCCATAAGCAAATTCTTCACAAGAAAGTGTGCCTTGGTCAGGTCTCTGGAACCTTGAAGTCACTTGACAGCAAGGGATCGCTTCTCTGTAACCTAAAGTTTAGTCTTCAGTTTTCATCCAGCCTCATTCAAATACCTGCCCTTCCACATTCCCTCTGTTAATTTTTACATTCTGCATTCCCTTATTGTCAGAATTATGGTACCAAGATTCTCCTTTGCCTATCTGCAAAAATGATCATGTCTGTCTCATAACAATATGTTTTAGGAATATTGCCTTGAAAACAAGTTTTCTTTTTAGAAACAAAACAACTATCATTGCCCTCTCACGTTGCCTCAATTCCCAGAAAAACCTGTGGCTCCCCATTTTCCTGCAAATGGAATGATATATTCCCTTACAAAAATAAGACCAGCAAGCCAACAAAAAAGAGAACGACAGCTCATAAAGTCCGAAGTACTGCTGATCCGGTGAAGTGGCAATGGTTGAACATCATGTTCTGTCATTCCTACTGTTGAGAAAGGACTAGGTTTGGAACATGGGAAAACACCACTATTAAATTACTGACTATTAGCCCCTATAGAGTGCTTCCAACATGGGCTGAGGGAACACATGCACAGACGCACACATATGCTGAGAGATATGGAGACAGAATGGCACAGTTAAAAACATTTTTTACTAGTATAATGAGGAAAGAGACCAACAGAAGAAGTTCCCTTGCTTATTTTCTAGCTAGCAGCTACTCCAATGTTCCCACTAGGAGAAATGGAGAAAGCAAGAGAGTGATATAATAAATAATGACTGGCTGGGCTAGTAAGAAGAAATTATCTCTTTGCTTGGGGGATCTAAGTATATGCTCACCCAGGATATGAAAAGAGAGAGAGAACAGAGAGCCAATCCAAATCACTCTGTGTTTCTTTTTGGTACGCTCAAACCTATTGGAATGAAAACAAAACAAAGGGCTTCACTTGTTCCGTCATAAATCAGCATATAGAGGGAAAGTTCTAGATACAGGGATGTGTTATACAAAAACAGCTCACACAATGTTAACCCAAAGGAATAAAAAACACAAGCCAGCATGCAGCTGTATGGGTAAAATTCAAGAAAATGAAGTGGATGCATGCTGCACAAATGTCATGTGAAGCCAATTACTGCATAAGATAGAAAACATTTTCTCAAATTTTGCAGCCATCTGAACATGTGTGGATATGTGTGTGGTGGGGTGGGGAGAGAGAACACCAATTCAATCAGCAGCCACCAACCTAAATTATTTAGTGTTATACATATAATAATAATTTATTATAATAAACATGGAGGGTCCCTGAAGAATAGAAATCATCCTGAGAACACTCAGACACCTCCTGGGTAATCCTATCTAGAAACTTTGCACCAGCACCACATCACCACCACCTCATGCCATTTAATTGATGTCAGTTTATGGTGATCTTTTCCAGGATATTCTAGGTCAGTGATGACTAACCTTGGCACTCCAGGTGTGCTAGAACTTCAATTCTCAGAAGCCCTGATCAGCAGGAGTGCTGACTTGGGTTTCTGGTAATTGAAATCCAAGAACATCTGGAGTGCCAAGGTTAGCCATCACTGTTCTAGGTTGTGAGTACTCAGAAGTAGTTTCCCATTCCCTTCTTCTGGGGGTGCCGTGGGACTGTGAAGCTTTTCCATAGCTACACAGGCTGGCTCTTCAAGGAGGCACAGTAGGGAACCATACTGCTAGAAATCACACTTATATACTATCCCATAGAGAGCTTAGTGAACTCTCTGGGCACTTCACAAGTTAATTAGCATTTTGCTCCCAACATGCTAAGTCCGTGATAGTAAACCTTTTGGAGACTGAGTGCACAAGCTGAAACCCAAAACCACTTATTATTATTATTATTTTTTTGCAAAGTGCCAATGCAGCAACAGGGGAGGAAGGAAACACTCCCATTGGACAGCTGGGTAGAGGGGCGGGCCAACCTCTGTGCAGGGGTGACTGCACGGGTGCTCACAGAGAAGGCTCCAAGTGACACCTTTGGCATGTGTGCCATAGGTTTGCCACCACTGTGCTAGGGTACTCATTTCCTCTTGCTCTACAACCATATGTGTACGTTTTAATGGTTATTTTATTATTTTGTTCTTATTGTTGTACTGTTTTAAGTTGGGTCTTTGGTTGTGTAATAAAGAATGGAAGTATTTACATATTGTAACTCTTTGTGGTGTTTAAAGAAGAAACTAAGTGCCTTATTTTTGGCAGTTTCATGCCTGGCCTAGACATGGAAGAAGAAGAAGTGTGGTTAAGAATGTTGACTATAAGGATGCAAACATGGTGCATCAGTGGATTTAATGGATCAAATTTTCCAAAATAGATCCAGAATTCTTTAACCTGTCCTGAGATATTCACCTGTAATCCTCCTATATGTCAGGTTGTAGGAAACTTCACTAGCGTATCTACCCTGATTCTTGTCATTCATGGAAATTCTGTGAGTGGTTTCAGCAACACCAGATTTCTCTAGTTTGCTATATTAGCTTAGAACCTCTTGGCTCTTGTGGGAAGAACTTGTAGCACTGAACTAGGGAACTCCTTGTATAAGGAGGTACCGTAAGCTTCTTTGCCTGAACCGTATATAGGCAAAAGTCTACAAAGCCCTTCAGGATTCTGGCCAGTGAGGCTATGCTGAATACAACCATGTTTTGGATCCAATCCATTTTTCTGTGAAACTCTGCTGACACATATTTATTTATTTATTTATTTGCTTGCTTGCTTATTGGAACCATGTATCTTAATACCGGCATGGTCCTTTGTTGAAAATGATGACAGAAACTTCTTGCTAAACCTCACGCTTATGGTTTCATTTCAGGCAATTTTCCATTTGGCTGCATTCATCATTTCTCATGTACTTATATTTGCTTTCCGTTTGTAAACATAATTTCCTATAAGCCCCAGATACATATTAGTGAGTGTCTGTAATCACATGCAGAACGTGCAATCTACTCATGCAAAATCAGAAGTAAAATATGACCTGCATGTTCTTTTTATTAAGAGAAAAACTCACTGAATATTTTATATTAGGTGCATGCCCATTCACCATTTTTGTGTTACAAAGGTTACCTACATAAGAAAGATTTGACCATAGGCTGTATAAATCTATTGCTATCTTTTCATTATTTAGCTGATTTAATCTCTTTCTTAGAAGATTCAATATTCTTTTTTTGTATTTCTGAAATGAATACAATTTTAGAAAGTAAGACTAAAAAGAGCAAGAATAAAAATGTGTTGAGAGGTTGGAAAGCTCACATCAGTGATTCTCTGTTTCTATTTTAAAAACCTCAGACTGAATCATTGTATTGTTTTGTTGAGGTGTGTATGAATGTGAAACTAGCCTGAAGCTATGCAGATTTACAATGCAAACCTAAACTGTAGAAATAGCCAGTGGGCAGTTGAGTTGGCACTAAATCCAATGAAGCTATGCTGAATCCAAACTCCTTTTTGACATTGTGGCTATGTGTCTGGGCTGCAGGAGATTAGGATGGAGTGTAACTCAACTCTTTTCTCACCTGGACCTTTCTCTACCCATTTTATGGTTCTTTGGTCAATAATCCCAGCCAACAGAACAATTTTGCTGACAGATCACTAGTTTGGCAGTTCTCTGAATTTAGCTAGCAGAAGGGGAATTCTGCTGGCAGAAGCTGCTGGTGTCTCACCCTAACTCCCTACAGTCAGCACATCTTTGAGTATATCAAGTCTAGAGTTTATGAGAGAAACAGTAACTTAGTAAAACAAAACAAAACAAATAAAATACTCATGAAGCTGAGTCAATAATTTTAGGAGAAACAGTTTCAAAATATCGTTCTTCACTATTGTCATCCTGTCATCCTCAAATTCAATTAGCTCAGGTTTAGGGCCCAGAAGTTTCCAATCCACAACTACCGTTAGCCCCAATTATCGTGGCCAATGGTGAAGGACTGTGGGAGTTATAGGACAAACCTTTGTTGGATCAAAGGCCCCTAACCTCTGATTCAGCTGATACTGCGGCATGTTACTTGGAAGAGAATTCTGTTTAATACAACATACTTCTGATTAGTCATGCACAGGATTGCATTTTTAATCTCTAATTTACCAACACCTCCCTTTCCCCTGTACTTGACAACAGCAGATTCTTTTAAACGTTTGTATCTGCTTTTGAATAAAGTTTCTGTAGGATTTTACAAAACATTCTGATGGGTTTAGCTGGGCCAGGTCAAGACAGTTTCCTCCCCAGGCAGAATAGCAATGTTATCCCCACCCATCCCAGGTAAGGGGCAGAAAAACACAAATCCAGCCAAGTAATTTTAGTAATAAAAACAGAAGATTAATAAATCTAATAATTGATTATTTGCTGTGTCGTCACACCATCCAGCACCTGCTTCCTGAATCAGATGCCTCCCTAAGACTAATGTTAGAGTTGTCTATGGCGGTCAAACATACTGACTCTGCTGACGTAAAATTTATTTATTTACCCGACTGTTAGGATGAAGTCCTAAACCCATTTATCCAGGAATAAACTAAGCAAGTGGGGCTTCTTTTTGAGTCATCTTTAAAATCTGATGCAAATAAAGACACACTTAAATGGAAATAAGTTCCACTGACATAATTGGACTTCAAAGAGAGATAGACAGATCCATTAATCTCATTTTCTCCCACTTTTCCTTCTTGTTCTCGGTGGAAAATGTCTAAAATATTTTATGGTTGAATTTGCAAAGAAAGTTGTGAATTGGAGTAAAATCTTGCTGAAAGTAAAGTGAACAAATTTAACAGTCATCTATCTGCACCAGCTAAGTCCAAAAACTCTTTCATGTCTGATACAGAGGAAATAATATTATATCTGTTTGTTGTGAAGCTCTAAAAAGGCAAAGCATATAATGAAAATGTCAATGCTAAGAGAGGTAATCAGCTTTCAGACATTTAACACTGAAGCGTCTATGTTGTTGGTCTGGGGTGATTGGGAAAATCTGTCAGTTTCTTAGTTTCTCATATTTTCACTATTTTTAATCTTCAAAAGCCTTTTTTTCACATTTGTGAAAAAACTGCAAATTTTAGGAAGTTGTCGTTAAAAAACAAACTAATTCTCATCCATCCTTGCTCTTTATTAATATCTTATTATAAACAGCTGCTGAATGACAGGATTGTTTAATTTCTATCAGGAATGGCATGAAAGTTCATTAACAGACAAACCCTGTCCCATCAGAGGTGAAACAGCCTTTACTGTACAGTATTAGTAAAGGTAAACTATGAGCTAAATTAAGAGTTGAGCCATCTTATATAAATGCCACCTAGTGGTCTTGTGAAGAATCAATTAAGTCAATGATCACCTATGCTTTAATTGAAAGAATATGTTAATGGAGAACACAGTAAGATCTTGCTAATGTCAAGGCAGAATAAGACACCATCACCCTCAAATCATGGCTTCTTATGTTATTCATTAGAGGTACTTACCCTCTACTCTTTGGAAACCTGAAGATCATGATGATGCAAAACCAGAGCTATAGTGTGTAGACAAAGCTTGCAGGGTCAAAGTGTTGTGAATGTAATACAATCTGTCTGATTCCTTCAGACTTGTCACTCTAAATTTAGCTGCAATCTTTGTAGCAGCTAAGGGGAAATATTTGTTTCTCCATATCAAATATATTTATATATGATTATACAAAGAATTATTGGGCCTATGTACACTGTCTTTGTTGTAATGCAAATATCTGAGGAAAACGTGGACTTGAATGTGCAGTTGAGATATATCTGGTGAAGCAGAAAATGGTTAGAACTAGGTTGGTGGTATGGATCAATACAGTTGTTTGCATTTCTGCAATGCACACGGGCAGTTGTGGTAAAATATATTTCTAATCTCTCTGGCTTCAATGGAATGATGAGATGATGAGAGATGATTTGTGTAGAGATATTCTTGGAAGTGAAACTTACTTTTGCTCCTCCTTGCCCATTCTTGCATCTCTTTGTGGAACTATGTCTTAGTTCAAAGTTGTAACTCTTGTTAAGTTCTCTGTCGTCTGTTCAAATCTTCTGCTGGCTGATTAGGATCAATACATTTTCCTGAGAATGGAGGATGTAATGAGATCTCTCAAGAACCCTCACAATCTACATCAGGCCTGCATTTGCAGTCCCTTAGAAACAATAGACATATCTACTTTCCTCATGATCATGGTGGTTCTTTATCCAAAGCTCAGGGCTGGCTCTGGGGTACACAGAGAGAACCTCCTTGAAGATTGTGGTATATTTGAGCCACAATCGGGCATACTCCAGGCAATGGCCAATTTGTGCTGGTTAATCTTTCTCACACTAGATCAGGTGAAAAGAACTGCAGAATAAACTCACCAAAAGGTGGGTTCATTTTGGCAGTTTCACATCTGGCCTAGACAAGAAAGAAGAAGAAGTGGCCCTAACCATGGACAGACTGAGGCATCTATCTCAGGTGGTGATTCTTTTTCATTCTATCATACCATTCTTCTTCTTCCAATTTTTATCTGTTAGCACCACATTGTAAAAATAAAATATGCAATGAGTATTTTGTAGGTTGTTGGTTGTAATGATTAGCCTGAGCCTCTGTCTCTTGACTTCTAAAACTTCTGTATTATTAATCTGAGTAACCAAATCTAATCCTCTTTTTGCCCGTCTTTAATTTGTTGATGTGCACAGTAATCTATTTACTGGATATGAATTTTAATGTGTTAGGTAGTGTCAATTATTCTTTATTCCTCCTGCCCAACAATCCCCAACCACTCTAGCTTCCAAATTGGACTCAGCAAATATCTCCCCAGCACTGTCTGATCAAGGTTTAGAAAGAACTATGTTGGTACCTAGTGTTATTTTTTCCTTCATTCTTGAAGTTTATATTGGTTGTTTATTTGAGTGAGTCTATATTATTATTATAGCAGTACTATTAATACGACCGGTATTTTATTGCAAATGTTATTACAAATGATTTTATTGTAATATTATTGTGTATTGTACTGTACTGTAATTTTATTGTACTGTAATTTTATTGTGTATTGTACCGTTGTGAGCCGCCCTGAGTCGCATGTGTGATTGGGTGGCATAGAAATATGTATTATTATTATTATTATTATTATTATTATTATTATTATTATTATTATTATTATTATTATTATTATTATTATTATTATTATTATTATTATTATTATCGTTATCGTTATCGTTATCGTTATCGTTGTCGTTGCCGCTGCCGCTGCCGCTGCCGCTGCCGCTGCCGCTGCCGTGTTTGTTGCTCATTATATTTGTTCTGTCTGTAGAAAGTAAGGCCTAGTATTCAACCACCACACAAAAAACACAGAAAATGCCACAATTAAGCAAAGCCTTACCCACATTAGTGAATTTAATATACTGAAGCAAAATTTGAGAGTGGATACCAGCATTACAGGAACTGCGATGGATTAGTGGTTAAGATGCTGAACTTGGTGACTGGAAAGTTAGCAGGTCAGCAGTTCGAGACCTGAGTGCTCGCATGATGGAGTGAGCTCCTGTCACCAACTCAGAGTAAGTATAAGGTCTTCACATTTCTAGTGCTTTACAGGAAAATAATATGCATGGCAGTTTCTAATGATTTTTTTTATTGCATTGGATAACAGCCCCTGAAACTGTTTATTTGAAGGTTGGCAGAAATGGTTCCCTCTGGATGGGCTACCTTATCTCCAGAGTTAATAAATATTTATGTACGGTAGTATCCAAAACATTACTGCTATTTTAATTTCCCAATAAAAATCAACGAAAAGTATAACCAATTGGATTCCCAAACCGTGTCTGGGATTTGGGTCCAGATTATATCAGATCATGCCCACATCCAAATAGCCACATTAGATCCCACACTAAATCAGGTCACCCTTACTCAGGCCTACTGAAAATCCATCTGATTCTTCCTGATAAATGTGTGGATGTTTACAAAGCCTAGCAGAATAAATATTACCACTTCCTTATATTAAGAGTTAATTACTTTTTATTGGGGGTGGGGCATTTTAAATTGTAGTCCATTCCCTGAGAATAATTACAGCTATTTAATTGTATTCATAATTTAGCATACACCTGGAAAATATGCTGTAAAATATCAAGGGGTTTTCCTTTTAATACTGGCATGCCATTTACAAACTGTCACATTTAGAATGCATCTTTAATCTTCTATGGTCTGCTAGAATTTTATATTAAAAGTCTGCTTTGTGCTTTAAATATTAAAGATTCTGCAATACTTCAAAAGGTGATAATGCCTGATGCTCTAGTGGTGCTGAAATCTCAACAGCTAAATATATTGAGGGATGTGCAGTGGCCCTGGCTTAATTAAACATGCATGTGTATTTTCAAATGCAATCTTTTTCTGCTTGTTAGGTTTTTGACAAACCTCCAAGCAGGTCCAGGTGGAACAAAGCATGTAAACAAGCTTGTGAATGCAAGCTTAAAACACTCAAATTAACACCTTCCTATAATTAATATGCAAACTCTGGGACTCTGCTATTGATAATGACATTTAATATTATTTGCAGTTTAGTGACGTATCATATTCTTTCCCTGTCCCGTGCTCTACATGCTACACGCTGTCCACTTTAATTATAGGGAAAACATTACATTGGAGAATTGCCATCTAATGGGATGCTTTTGGCTGTTGAAAAATAATCCCAGATAAAAGGCCATACATATTGCAAGTCTGTGGTTCATGTTTCAATATGTCATTAGCTTTATCGTGATGAAAGAGTAGCTTTGCTCTGATTTTTTGGCATCTCAAGTTGAATTTGGAATCACAAAGTCGAGCTGAAACAAAAACATGTATGCACTAGATCTGAAGAAGATTTTATTACTGAAAGAATATGATTTGATTTGTGTGCGCATATATCCAGATTCCCGTGATGATACACAACCAGCAAAAATGTTATATGGTTTTTTGATACCTAGTTCTCTTTTGTCAGCAAGAGTATCAGCCTTTAAAATTGGATGGGAAAGAGAATGCCTGCCAACTGTCCCTGTAAATCAGTGGTTCCCAACATGGGGCACTCTTCAATTCCCAGAAGCCTAAGTCAGCACATTGGCTGAAGTGCTTTGAGGGATTGATTTAGGCTTCTGGGAATTGTAGTCCAAAAACCAAAAACCAAAGGTTGGGAAACACTGCTCTGTCTTGGACAGAGGAAGAGAGGTGTCACAAATTAGTGTAGTAGGACAGGATTACTCTTTCAGTTTGTCACTGCTCAGTGGGGCTTCTGACATTTTACTCCCAACTGCAGATTTCCATCAATTTCCTAATACCTTCCACAGATCTACCAAATCATGTAATTGGATCTTCCTTGACTTCTGTCAGGAGGTAGCCACATATTATTGTTGTTTGAGAAAGGTGTGTCCAAAGCCCCATTTCACGGCAAAGGTATCCATCTTTGTGGATACTTCAGTTGTGGCCTTATTTTCTTGCGTGTTTATATGTGGTTACCATTTTTCTTTAATTGAGACAAGATAAGTCAGGCCTTTGGTCATTCTAGACTGGTGTTAGTTTTAATTGACAGGCAGTCGTTCTTCAAGAGAGCTTTCCCCCACCATCTATTACCTACTGTTTTAGTAAAATGGTGGGCAGTTCGAGTTCTAATGCACATGTTGCTAGACTGCAACTTCCACCATTTATCACTGCTGCCTATGCTGCCTAGTGCAATCCTAAACCCATTTACCATGGAAATTAAAGTCAATGAGAGGGTGGCAAGGTATTCATCCCAGGTTTAAAAAGAGATGGAAGGATTTAAACTTTAGACTTTTTTTATGCATGGCAATGGTCCTTTCCTCAGTGTCATCCTTCCCCACCACCATTGATTGTTATTTCCCCTGCAGGTATATGAACTGAATTGAAATGAATTTTACACTTATATCCTGCCCCTCTAGGGAACAATACATCCCTACTCGAGGCGGCTAACATCATAAAATCCCTCATTCAACAAACAAAACTTATTAAAAATGATTGTACCCCATAAAACCTACATCCCATAAAACAAAAATAACTTACAATCAAAGCTGACCATTATAATGGGCCAAAGTACCACGGTCAAGAGACCTGACCACATGGGAAAACTGGAAGGAATGTGCGCCAGTCCCAATCTAAAAGCCAGGGATCGGCAAGAAATTTGCAAAGGCCTCCTTGAAAAGCAATGTTTTCAGTTGCTTTTTAAAGGGCTGGAGTGAAGAAGCCTGGTGCAGCTCAAGTATGATGACATTCCACAGCATTGGTGCCGCCACCAAGAAGGCCTTTCTCCTTGTCCTGGACTTCTTAGCCAGTCTCAGGGTCGGCACGTGAAGCTGCACCGACCAGAGGAGCGAGAGATGCGGGCTACAGACCTGAGGGGAAGACGTCCTGCAAGGTAAGAAGGTCCCAACCTGTATATCACTAGCAACACAGGCTTCTGTCTATAGTTTATCCCCAAGTTGTCCCACGCAAGGATGGTGGAATTGTTACCATCAGAGGAAACAAGGAGGAATAATTGATCCCCTCTCCCCTACTTCAGCCTCTTAGCACACTGTCCCCAACACAAAACTTCCCCTGAGATTTGGGGTGCTCTCTAGAGAACAGAGAGCTGCGGGGAGGAAGGAAAGAAAGTCCCATCACCCCAGTAAGCAGATGCTAGTGCTGTAATTAGGCCTATAAGAAGACACAGCCTGGCACCGTTCAGAACGTATCTTCTGCTGTGGAAGATTATATAGTAGCTTCTGTAGTTCTCTGAATCCCTGAACAAGAAAGCAAAGTTGACAAACTTATCTTGTGTTTGTGAACTGTGTTATCTGAACACTGCATGCACATTTATTGTAAGGGTCTTACTGGCACCCTTTGCCAGGTTAGTACCTAAACAACAAAATCATGTGAAGGCATTTCCTAGCCAGACTAGGTACATACTATGCCTCTTGCTACAATATTAGTTCAACGTGTTTCAAATTTATTTTTGTTAAAAAAAATTTATGGGGCAATCAATTATCATAGACGTGGCACACAGAAAAATGAAATTTTGGTTGGCTTTATGTGTATGCTTGAATCTAAAATATACAAGTCTCCCCCCTCACACACACACCTTGGTGTGTCTGTGTGTGATACAAACTATCTGTATCTTTTGGAGCAGTATCTGGCAACCAGAGTTCGTCTACAGCTTGAAAGGCAATGAGCTGCCCCCACCCAACAAAATTAAAATTATTCTATTTACTTTTAGCAAAAATGTACAATTATTGCTCAGATACATGTGAAATGTGATGAAAATGTAAATATATTTATGCAGGCAGACGCATATACATATATAAATGGTTATGGCAGGAGGAAAGTGAAATCCAGAAACATTGAGGGAACATTAAAACAGATAGCTGATTCAATATTAGGAAGAAAGGAGAGGTAAGATATAGTTCTAATACCTAAGGCAAAGCAGCAGCCATATGAAATGATGGACAAGTTTGAATTAACTTGATATGATGGGTGAGGTGGCATTTTAATGTAAGCTGAATTGTAGGGACAGTTGTACGAATATTGTTATAGATGATTCTCAAGAAGCAGCTAGGACAAAACTTAAATACCACAAAAAGAAAGTAGGGATATGAATATATTTTCATGTGTAATTAATACATTAGTGGATAAATATAATTCTTTGTTCAGTTTAAAAAACTAATATGTTGTTGTCATCGTCCTTATCCTTATTATTATTATTACTGAGTGGCCAGATCAGTAAACCTATAGCCCTAGGCATTTTATTTATATGAGAGAAAACAATTTCTTTTAATGCAGAAAAAAATAATATTCAAACATTTAATGTATGTTTTTTCTGTTTTGTACATTTTGAGGTAATGCTTTGTTTGTTTTCACCTCTGGAAGTGAAAAATACAACAATCGCAAAAAACAACAACAACTTATTGTTGGGGTAGAAATACATTCAGGAAAGCTGCAGGAGTCCAACTATTTTCTCAAGCTGCAGACACTACATTTAATTAAAATGTTGGCTTAACCATGTCACAGTGCTGTGAAGGAGCCAGTCCGTTCACCTCAGAAAGTGAACACTTTATTAGGCTAACTCTGAGCATTGTAAATGGAAGCTGGTGGAAGCTGCCTCCACAATCTTTAATGGGTTTTTAAAGATGACAAGAAAGAAAATGGGAAACTAAAGCAATAGAAGACATAAATTCCCTGAAGATGCATTCTGAAGTAAATCAGAGCAACTGAAAAAGTGAACTCTTTGAGCTTTGGGATTTCTCCCAGGTTCTTTTCTTAAAAATAAAAAAAGAAGAAGCTGGACACTTACAGTATGTTGAGTCCCTGAACACCTCAACTCTGGGCATGCTTTGACATAGTAAGTCAGAGAAAGATGAACAACATCACCTGAAGTAATGTTGGAGGGGCAGAAAATTGCTCCCTTTGCATGCTGTGTTGCCTTTGCTCTAAATCATACAACCTATTACAATCTTCCTCTCTCTCTCTCTCTCTCTCTCTCTGTCATTTATGTATGTTAAATCTTTTCCAGCAGTCGCAAGCCTGTTTTTCTCACAGTAGCTTCAACCAGACAGGAAGGAGTGATCAGCATCTATGAAATCAAAGTTCTCCTGCCCTCTTATTTTTTGGCTTCTTTTAAGGCAATTTAGTTAGACAAAGTAACAGAACATCAATACAAATGAACATTATGTGACAAATTCCAGTCTCAGTTATTTATACCACCAATCTCTCCAAACTCCAATATGGAAAGAAAATAATGTAGGTTTTTTTTTAAAAAAACAGTTAATAACTTAAGATTATTAAAATGTCAACCTTTGTTCCAGGATGAGGTGGCAATACTAAGAGTTTACCATCTTAACATAAGATTATTTACATGCTGCAAAATTGCATTACAAGCGACAATTAGAGCAATTTAAATCATGCAAATAGCATTTCCAAATATTTGTGGATGCAAGATTAATGCTAATGAAAAGATATTTCCTACTTCAAAAAGTGGTCCATGGGGTCGCAGAGGGTCGGAATCGACTGTGCGACTGAACAACAACAACAAATTCAATATACAAAGCATAGTATTGTACTATACATATTGCATATGCTATAGAAAGAGGTAGCACAATATCATTTTCTTCAGGTTATTATATAATCTACTTTGCCTTCTCATCACCTTGCCTCTATGCTTCCTTCTTGCTTTATTCATGTCAGATGCACCATCAGCATATAATATCATACAAAGCTAATTAATGCATCTAAAAACAAAATAGAATTAAGAAGAGCTAGATGACATTGACCTAGCTTCCTCAGTGCATGTTGAGGGGCATCATGTGCATTGTATCATATGGGAGACAGTTTGTACTTCTCAGCATTCACACAGGCTGTCATCTACAGGGAAACCCCACTTTCTCAGATTAGCCCTTGATCTTCCTACCCTGACACACAGTTTATTTAAATCTTTTCACACAGGCCATGGTCATTCTTGGCCAGGCGGTAGAGAGTCATGGCCAGGGGGTAGAGAGTCCAGTTATCTGGTAGCTCCTTGCTTGCCTTCTATAGTTCTAAGGTATTCTGTTGGGGCTGATTGTATGGAGGACAGATGTTCTGAGGAAACTATGCCTTGATTCCAGTCTCTGCTTTGGTGGTAGGTGATCAAATAGCAGGTGTGTTTCCAAGGAACTTGCTTTGACCCACTCTTGCTGAGCAGCACTTTCTTGACATAATTTTTGGAGGGATCCCTCCTACATTGTATTCACATTTTGAATAATGCTCAAGATTTTTGGTGGCCCCAAGAAACTATCACACCTACTATTTGAAAGGAAAACAGCAATAATGCTTATAAAATGGGTGAATTCAAAGTATTTTTAAAAATTGAGCATAAGTCCAGAGTGAGCCGGAGAGGCTCTCTAATTGTTCCATCAGCTAGAGAGGCACATCTCTCTTGCACTAGAAGGAGGGCCTTCTCTGTGTCCGTTCCGGCCCTATGGAACCTCCTCCCAACTGACTTGCACCTCCAGACAGAGCTGCTGCCCTTTAGAAAGGGTGTAAAAACCTGGCTGGTGGGGCAGGTGTGGGGTATCAATAACACGGTGACCCCAGCCTGCTGGTTGATCTGATATCCCCCCCTCCATTAATTTCTTATTTTTAAAAACCTTTTTAAAGCTTTAATCTTTTAATTATTTTACTGGATTAGCTAGGGTTTTATTGATAAATTTATTATTGAATTATTGTGTTTCTGACGTTTGTTCTACGATGCTGTGTCAGCCAGCCTGAGTTGCTCTGTGAGTAGGGTAGCATACAAGTGTGAACAAATAATAAATAAATAAATAAATAAGCCACAAAGGCAGATTAAAATCAGTACAGACCTTTTTGGTTACAAAGTGGTTTGTTTTTAGCTGAATCTGCTTTTTCAAGCCAGGTTGACTTGTAAAGGCTTTCTCTCATGTGGATAGTTGTTAGACATTCTTATAAATATGGGTTCTATAGAAGGTATTTTAGTGAAGTAGGCTGTTGGAGTGTGATGTTTGGGACCAGGGAAACCCCTACTCACACACATTCTTTCCTGTTGCTCATCATTCTATGAATTTTTTAATTTTAATTTTTTATGTATATGAGATTAATGCTAGACCATTTTGTCATCTTAGTGCTGGGCCATTATCATTATTATTTTCCATATTACCTGGACAGCAAGGAGAACAAGTGAGGAGAGCCGCCCAGAGTTGGGTTTTTACCCGATTGGGCGGGATAATAAGTTGAAGAAATAAATAAATAAATAAATAAAATAGGTCAATCTTAGAAGCAATTAGCTCTGACTGCTCCTTAGAAGGTCAAATAGTAAAGATGAAGCTAAAGTACTTTGTACATCAAATGAGAAGAGAAGATTTGCTTGAGAAAGCCTTGATGTTGGGAAGGGTGGAGGGCAGAAGAAGAAGGGGACAGCCAAAAATGAGATGGCTAGATGGTATTGTAGATACAATGGGGACAGAGCTGAGTGAGTTGAGAAGGATGGTGGAGGACAGAAGTGCCCAGTGGACAGTGTTCTATGGCGTCGCAAAGGGTCAGAATCGACTGTGCGACTGAACAACAACATTTTCATAAAAGGATCAGCAGAAGTGGGACCAGAGAAAGAAAGGAATGAAGGGAGAGTTGTGTGCTGGAATGCGAATTTCATTGCATCTACTATGAACGTGAACTCCCAAATCAATCTACAGCCCCAAGCGCTGACTAGATTTCAAACATAGCTCATGCTGTAAATCAAATCGTAGTACATTTCCAATGTAGTTACACCGTTAATGAACCTTTTTGTGTCTGTCATGGAAAACATGGAAATTTCATCCTCTTCTCTGTAAAACTACAAATACTTAAGTGTTTTAGACTTGGACTAGCTGAGCAAATAACCTAAAGGGCTGTGTTTAATATTAGCCTGCCGCAAGCAACATAACTGGCATTTTGTTGCAGTTTGCCAAAATGACCAGTTTACTTGGTTATATTGACAGCTCTACTGTAAAATTTGCTGGTATTAAAGGTCAAAAAGACCCAGTTTCCCTCACATTGCATCTATCCAAGAGAGAATAAATCTCAGAGCAGAATCACTTCTCTGACAATAATTTATGAATTATGCACTGACTGTGTTTGAATTGAGAATGGCTTTCATATCCTTTCCATTAGCTCAGATTAAGTTTTCATATAGATGCTGGGAAGCAAGCTAGCAATATCCTCTGCTCATTTTTATGAAAATTTTATCAGACCCTTTTTCTCTTCTCTTCCCCCCTCCCTCCCTTCTGTACTACACTCCAATTGGGATGTCTCAGAATCTAAAGCTCAGCTTTGGACATGAACTTCTCTCAACCTGGATGGCTGCTGCTCTAAAGGTTTCAATATTTTATGGGCTCTGGCTAACTCAGCCGTGAGATTGAAGCTGCAGAGATTTAGCTCTAATGTAAAATCATGAACGGATGAAAACTGGGATGTCATAAGTAATACATCGACAAGAGCAAGATGCAGTTACCATGTTTAAAAGGGTTTTTAAAAGAAAACAGCAGTCTCTGCTCCCTCTTTGTATCCCAAAATGAAAAGCCTCAGAGCTATTGTACTAATACGTGGCTGTGATTTTTTTTTTGCTGGCTTTTCTTCAATTGCTGCTTAATTGTTGGGTAAGGAAGGGGGTAGCCAAGTGTTGTGTGAGATAGATAGATACTTTACCCTCCACCCCCCACCCCCAGGAGGTCTATGGTCAACAAGAAAGCTCCTGATGTTGGCTTTCTAAGGAAATGGGCATCAAACAGCCTACCGTTTATAGGCCAAATCCATTTCTTAGCATCTTCTCTTTTTGTCTCAAAACTGATTTAAAACATTTGGAAAATCTGTCTATTCAACCGGCGTGTGCTGGTGCATTCTTTCCTAGACACAGGGAGGTCAGATGCGATCTGTCTGATGGACTCCTCCGCTGCAATCTATAGCCATTTCCCTAGAGTCCTGTGGAGTGTAGCAAAGCAGAGTAGCCTTATAATGGGCTGGATAACAATATGTTCTTTGTGTGAAAGAATCCAGGGGGAAGTGCTGGAAGGTGCACTGGTCAGTGAAAACACAACATTTAAAAAAAACCCTTCCCAACAACTAGTTTTCATGCTTGCTTTTTCCTCCTTTCTTATTATGTATGTTGCATTCACTGGAAATATTTTCTTGACAGGAAGTAAGCATCACCATAAAACGGTTAATATAACCATGAAGCACACAAGTTCATAGGTTCCTTTTCAGTTTTAAAGGGCTTTGGTAATTAATGTGTGTTATTGGTACATTTTTGTGGAGGAGCAGGAAAAAGGAGAGCCTCATCCCTTTGTTTATTTCCACATGCAGCTGAAGGTACAGTTTCTTTTGGAAGTGTTTCTGGCCTGTGTAGCTCAATGAAGACTCATCCTCTTCTAAGGTATGATGTCCCCTATGAGTACTGCAGCAATTTTAATTTCCATTCATTTTAAAGAAGGCTTTATCAAAATTCACATTTCTCCATCATGTTGGAATTCAATTTTTAATGACAGCTTATATTTATATATATATATATAGAAAAGTTAAAACATTGGTGCTGCCATGACCTTGTCTCTCTTTCAGTTTGGCAGCAGTATCAATTAGGCAATTTTTGCAAAGTAATCTCTAAAAGAGATCTATATACAGTATTTTTCTCATACAGTAAAACCCCTACTTACAAAAAAAAGTCAGTTTTGTAGGTTTTTGCTGAAACTGGTTTTTTATTTAACATGAAGCAAACCTATAAGAAAAAATATTTTTTTACATAAAGCAAACCCATAGGAAAAATGAATTGTTAATGTAAATTGAAGCAAACCCATAGGGAAATGATTTTTTAGATAACTCAAAGCAAACCCATAGAAAAAAGAATCTTTATGTAACTCGAAGTCGAAGCAAACCCTTAGAAATTGTGTAAATCAGGACATGCTTTTAGCACAAAATCATTATGTAACTCGAGGCATATGTAAGTCGGTGTTTTACGGTATTTGTGAAATGGATACTCACTAGCATTGGCTTCATCTGCTAGTCAGTAGGAGAACAGGGACTCATGCCTTATTTGGGTCAAAGGACACTTTGGGAAATGAAATCCTCTTGATATCAGACAACATCAATATGTCATGGCTTTAAGTTTCATGGTTTGCAGAGGTTGAAGATTATGCTGGTCACAGTCACCTTACTGTTATGCAGATCATTTCTTCTGAATAACGCCCCCACATGGCGTGACGTAATGTGGAAAACTGGTTACGATTTTAACCACATTAACATTAAACTCAACAAAAACAATATCAGAAATTAATCAGATAATCAAAGTTTAAAAAGTGGGTGAGGGAGGGATGCAAGCAGATTATTTAATTCTCAGTGTTCATTTCTCTGGCCAGTGCTGGCCTCTGGTGGAATATCCAGTATGTATAACGTAACACTTGAATTTGACAGAACAACACATTATTTGGCAAGTTTAGAGCTTTGTTTGGGAAATAAATTATTTGGCTTCAGTGGAACCTGCATTACAGCAAAGGCTGGTAATGTTGCAGACTTATATGAGATAACTAGGGATTTGAAATACTGTAGGCAAAATAATAGCAGTGATAATGTGTGGGCAGTGGACTCCAAACTTACAGAGTCAAAGCTCTGGGTCTTTTTGATCAGTAGGAATAATGATGGGGTGGTTTTGTCTTGAGTTGGCTATTAAGACCTATTATTATTGCAAAAGACCTGCTCTCTTGGAGAAAAAAACATGTGCTAGAACTGAGCGTCCACCATACAGTCAATACAACAATCTAATAGACTATATAATTGGAAGCAGGAGCTCTTTTCTCTCTGCCAAAACAAGTCAATGAGTGGATTGTGTCACAGATCATGAACAACTAATATCCAACATTAGATTAAAGTTGAAAAAGAACTCTAAAAGAATATTAATGCCAACATATAATTTAAACAACATACCAGAGGAATTTGAAGTCCATATAAAGAACAGATTCACAGTACTAAATTCAATTGATGGGGAAACCAGAAGAACTATGGGTCAAAACCAGAGACATAATGAAGGAAGAATACAAAAAAAAAGTCTCTATAAAAAAAAGAAAAGAACAATTTGGATAGATAATGGAAGAAACACTTAAAATTGCAAAAGAAAGGTGAGAAGCAACAGCAAAAGGTTAAAAAAAAAGGTCAGTACTCAGAATCCAGAGTTTAAAGCAGCGATTGGCACATAAAGACAAAGAGAACTATTACATTAACCAGTGCAAGGAAATAGAAGAGAACCAAATAAATAAATAAATAAAAGACAAGTGATATCTTCTTGAAGATCCTAAAAAATAAAAAAGAATTTTAAGAAACCTAAATGCAGGCCAAGATGTGACAGTTAGGATGATATATGGAACAACTGCTTGGTTTAAAATAGGAAAAGCAGTACGACAAGGCTGTATGTTGTCATCCTGGTTATTTAAACTATATGCAGAACACATCATGTGTAATGCAGGGCTGGAGGAATGCCAGAATTAAGATTGCTGGGGGAAATATCAACAACCCCAGATATGCAGATGATACCACCCTAATGGCAGAAAGTGAAGAAGATCTAAAAATCCTCTTCATGAGGGTGAAAGAGGAGAATGCAAAAGTTGACTTGAACCTTAACATTAAAAAAAAAATCCAGGATCAGGCATCTGGCTCCATCACTCCCTGGCAAATAGAAGCGAAAGAAATGGAAGCAGTGACAGACTTTAATCTCTTGGGATCCAAGGTCACTGCAGATAGTGACTGCGACCATGAAATAAAAAGATACATCCTCTTTGAGAGGCAAGCTATGGTAAACCCAGGCAGCATAATAAAAAGCAGAGACACCACACTGCCGACAAATGTTCACATACTGTAGTTAAAGCAATGGTCTTCCCAGTAGTAATGTATGGCTGTGATGTATGATCATGAACACCATAGTAAGGCAGGGTGAGTGCAGAAGAATAGACACTTTCAAACTGTGGTGCTGAAGAAGACTCTTGAGAGTCCACTAGACCAGTGGTCTGCAAATAGTGGCTCTCCAGGTGTTTTGGACTTCAATTCCCAGAAGCCCAAGTCAGCACTACTGTTGATCAAGGCTTCTGGGAATTGAAGTCCAAAACACCTGGAGAGCCACTATTTGCAGACCAAGGCACTAGACTGCAAGGAGATCAAATCAGTCAATCCTAAAGGAAATGACTATTCCTTGGAAGGAGAGATACTGAAGCTGAAACTCAAATGCTTTGGCCACCAAATGAGAGGAGAGGATTCATTGGAGAAAGTCCTGATGTTGTGAAGGATCAATGGCAAAAGGAGAAGAGGTGGTAAAGGATTAGAGGGCTAGACAGTATTGTTGGCACAGTGGGGTGTGGATCTGACAGAAAGGTCTGGCAGGATGTGGTCCATGGGGTCATGATGGGTTAGACTCAACTGTTTGACTGAACAACACAAGAACTAAACAACTTTAAAGTTAACAATGAAGAAGTTGAGACAGCGAAAGATTGTGTATACAGTACTTTGGTTAAATCATCAACCCAAATGGGAACTGCAGCCAAGAAATCAGAAGATGACAGAGTCTTGGAAAAATAGCAATGAAAGAATTAGAAAAAAATCGTGAAAGGTAAAGATGTTTCACAGTAATCAAGATCGTGATCATTCATACTGGTGTGTTCCCAGTCACCAGATATAGATTTGAAAGCTGGACAGTGCAGAAAGGTAACAGGAAAAAATTGATTCATTTGAAATATGATGCTAAAGGAAAGCTCTGTGGATACCCTGGACCACCAGAAAGATGAACAAGTGGTTCTTAGAGCAAGTCAAGCCTAAATTGTCTCTGGAGGCAAAAATGATAAAACTGAGTCCATCCAACTATGGGTACATAATGAGAAGGCAAGACTCAGGAAAAGAGGAAGACCAAACATGAGATGGATTGACTCTATGAGGGAAGCCAAATACAAGCTAACTTCCTGAAAGAAGCCATAGGATTCAGTTTGCAAGAGCGGAGCAGGGTCATTGAGGACAGGACATTTTGGAGATCATTTCATAAAGTTGCCATCAGTTGGAGGTGACTTAACAGCATGTAGCAACAATAACAACAAAACTTGTAGCTTCGTATGGATCAACACAGTTTGTGTTTTTAGAACTTCCTTTGGCGCTTCCTATGGAGACTACAATGAAAAATATATGTACTGTATCTCACAGCTAAGTAAAAGTGATGATAGCTGAAGGTCCTGCCATATTTTATGGATCCATACCACTATTCTTTCCTGAGTAATATATCTTGATAAAGGCCAATCTGGTGGCTTTCACAAATGTTGCTACATAACAGTAGCAGACTGCTATTCTAGGGGCAGACTGCTATTCTATGATTTATTGACTAGTGGAAAGACAGAAGAGAACTTGCAAGACATGATGTGAATATGTATTTGGCCAAAGAAGGGTCCAGAACACTTTGCTATGTGAGGCACATCAGGAAATGGCATCCCTACAAGCAGAGGAATTCAACCCAGGCATATTACTTCAGCACTTGAGGCACATACTCTTACAAGCAGCTTTGCCTCTGCCAGCAGCAAAATACAGTAATAATAATGCAAATAACTGACCATTGCCTGCCTTTCCATTAGTTCAAAATCAGCTGTCTGAGGAGATGACCTCCCTCCGTTTAACAGTAGGACTGGGAGATTTAAAAAGTTAACTTTTTGGATCTAATCTCCCCAGACAGGATGGCCTTCCAAAAATGTTCAAATGGCCCATTATTACAAGGCTGCTTATACAGTTATAATCTTGGGAAGCATATTTAGGTGTGTGTGTTTTCTTTCTACTTTTTCATAGCTGAAGCAGGATGAAAATTCAGAAGTGCCTATCTAACACTAATTCTCCGCGAACCCAGGTTACCAGTCTTCATGTTTTTCTTTTTAGTAAATCCTTTAAAGGTTGACATGGCTTTTGTGGTGCAAGCACTCTCTTTGGAATGCTGTGCTGCTATCTCCACACAGTGCCATTAGAGCATGTAAAATTTAATTTCCATTTCATCAGCATCAAATACTGATCAGAGATTTCCTTACCAAAAAACATTGCCCTCCTAGGCAAATGAAGAGCATATGGGTATAAAGCTAGACACCATAACTGTGACTCTACAGCAACCCCTGCAATTATCATGTAGAACAAGATGTGTGTCAGATAGTTTAAAGGAGGAAGCCAGATTTCTTAACCATCTTCTTTTATGCATTTCAGTGGAAAGCCAGAAAGACACATTCAAGGGGAAGGAGGAGAGATAAAGCTTAAGAAAGCCATCATATGACTTTAAAACTTGACCTAATCATCACCTTAAACTATATAGCCTGAGGGATGTGCTAGGACTCCTTCATATCTATTTAGCTCAAGCCAGTCCTATGGAGCAAACAGACCATAACATGTGCCCAGGGCTACCAGTTAGGGTGGCAAAAAAGAAGGGAATCCTAGATTCCATTCTTACTGAACTGGCTTTGTTTTAAGCTCTTAATTTCTCATACTTTTCTTCCTACGAGACATTTTCTCTTGGCCAAATAAAGTTTAATAATAATAATAAAAAAACAATTTTATTCATACCTTCTCATCTTAACAAAAAGAGGCTGCATTGGCTCAGTGGTTAAGAAGCTTGCCTTGTCAGCTGTAAGGCTGGGAAGTTGGCAGTTCGAGACCTGGGTACTACATGGGGACTGAGCATCCATCTCTGTCCCAGCTCCTGCCTAGCAGTTCAAAAGCAAGAAATTGCAAGTAGATAAATAGGGACCACTTTGGTGGGAAAAGATCTTGGGGACATGAAAGGAGCCTCATTCAGGCATCCGCTGAATGGAGTTCTTCCAGCAAAAATCCTTTCAACACAGAATAATTTCTGACATGAAATTATTATTTGCTTAACAAAATAGGATGTTCTTCTGCCAGATTTGTTAGGCCCCAATTCATTGTCTTTCTTTCCCCCCTCGATAACAAAGTGTATCTCTTTCACCATTCATCTGACCCGAGTGAAAGAAACAACTCTTTTCTTTGAGCTCAATGGATGCATTTTATTCCATCTTCTATACTTGCCAGGGAAGCATATGGGTCAAAATTGGACAGCTTCTCATTTGGGTGGCTCCCAGCTTCCCCCAGACCCTACACAACAATATACCAGTTCTCTAAAAAGAGCATTAAAAAAGGAGAATTGCCATTTCTGACAGTTTTCAGGAGCAGAAAATCCATCCATCCATCTATCAATCAATCTGTTGATCTATTGTAAGGCACTGAAGCTGTGCCCCAGAATTAGATTTCTAGTTACCTTCAGTTTTGAGTGTAATGTGAACCTTGTGTTCCCGAGTGAGGGATGGAGCCCTTCCCTCCTGTTTTGTGCAAAAACCCAACATATAAGAGTGTTTCAAAATGTCCAAGAAGTGGGATTTACTGTGTAGTACCAGAGAAATGTCTTGATAGGCAACGAATGCCATTGGTTTCTGCTACAGTAGTAAGAGAGTAAGTTTCCAGTGCAATGTAGTGGACAAAGTGACAGACATGGACTCAGAACTCTCCTCTGACTACAAAACCCACTTGGCCATATAATTTATGGAGGCAGAGGTGAAACTGGTAAAATTAACACCTACAGATCTCACAGTCACATACAATGTTTCTCAGGTAGGTATCTCTTTCCTCCCATCTGTTGGTTTTTGTTCCTATATGGCAGGGGTTCCCAACCTAAGGCCTGCAGGCTGGATCCAGCCCTCACCACCAGTTTATGTGCCCACCCCACCCCTCCAAGGACATTTGAGAAACAAAATGGCTACCCTTTGAAGCTGTTGGGACAAAATGGCCACCCCCATCATTCAGGCAGAGCAAAATGACCGTCCAGCCTTCAAAACTGACTGAGAGATCAGGACCCAGCCCCTGGCTTGAAAAGGTTGGGAACCCCTGCTTTACGGCTGGTCTGAATCAGTTCTCTTTGTTGCATTTTGTTCATTTCTGCTTCCGTTTAATTTATTGCCTAGGCTGGTTTTTTTTTTTCATTTCTTACAATTTAACCATTTATAGCCTGCCCTATATAACAACATCTCAGGATGGGTTAGAGAGTGATATAAAACAATTTTAAAACATAAGATATTTAAAACAATTTAAAAAGTAAGCTGCAAAATAAAAAGAAAAGAAAACATTACAACCACTACACTGAAATGTATGTAGGCCATGATCTTCCAATGCTCCAAAGGTTCTAATAAATAAGTTCACCTTAACTTGGTACTGAAATGATACCAGTGTCAGCACTAATCAATCCTCATGGGGAGGGCATTCCTTAGTTGGGGTGCTGTGGCAAAAAAAAAAAAGCCCTTCTGTCTCCACATAATGAAGTGTTCTCAATGGTGAGACATGGAGGAGGACCTCCCCAGTAGGTCTTAGTGATCAGGAAGGTTTATGTAGGGAGAAGTATTGAGCTTTCCTTTGCAATGTTGAGTTTTCCTTTGCAATGCCCTTGTGGTCTCATCAACTTGTTTGCCTCGCCATCTCTTTTTGTACCCATTTCCCTTTTCAACAAGGCAGTGCCTGCAGTAATTGTTACAGTTACCCGAGTGCATGCCCAGTTAGCATAATTCATGCCATTATTCAGTTTGTAGCAAATCCTAGATACACAGTGAACGATTATTCCAGTAATGTCTCAATGACAGTTCCGGCAGTGATCAATTGCAAATGATCTGATTAGCAGTCAGCTGCTGATTCCCAGTTTAATTAATCCTGATGGGCTATTGATGCACAACTGTTTGTCCTAATAACGAGTTTTTATATTAGACTGCAGCGACCCATTTAGACAGCTGCCAAGAAAAATAATCATTTTGCTATAGGACCAGTGAAGACAACAGAGGATGAATGGCTGCGATTTGACTGAAAATTCACATGGCTGTGTCACATGTGTTTTATTTTTACATTTGGAACACATTAAATGTACCAGCAGTGAGTGGGGACTTGCAAGTAGCAGAACTAGCTTTACAATTAAGAATGTTGCTTCTCATCAGTATACAAAAGCCAAACATGAAACATGAAGTGTGTTAATAGCAGAATATATGTAGCAGTAGACCATTGCACAATTCAGGTCAGTTCCTTGCACTGTTTAATTAGACTAATATATCTGTTTGCAATTAATAGCAGATGTGACAAGCTAATGTGTCCATGTACTGACAAATTAACCTTTGCCCATCAGCTGCTTGAATCTGTGAGAAAAGTGCCATGTTTTGCCTATGCTGAAGTGAACCCAACATAAAACTGCATGATAATTATAAGCATAAATGTTAATAGAATAGGCATTTCATGGGAACTACAATCCAGCAATAACTATTCCTCAGCCATGCCATTGTTCCATAAATAATGATAGGAAATGGGAAGGGTTGTTTAAAGTAAGTTAATTGTATTTTTCAATCAGTCAAATTAGTGTTTGTTAAAGGGTGATGGGCTGTCAATAATGCAGCAAATTAATGTCATTTTGAAGTCCATGGAAGACGTCCAGCTGATGTGGAACCCTTATTCATCCTATGGAAATGACCGAAAGGAACCATTGTTTGTTCAAGATGTCAGTGAGGGTCCTGCTGGATATTCCTGTGCATGCAAAGGCAATCATGCAATTGTTTTTTCCATTTCACAGGTTATCTGTTGATGATCAGTTGCACAATCAGGGTGTGACCAAACCTGTAACAGTCAGCATGTACAATAACATACTACTTATTTGATTGTCCTTACATGATCTGTGACTGTGACAGAAGACTGGTCCACATGAATTTCATTTCCTGCAGTATCCTTTGCATATCCTGATTTTATTTTTATTTATTTTATTTTATTTTATTTATTTAAATTTGTTTATCGCCCTCCTCCCCGAAGGGACCCATGGCGATTCCCAACACAATCAGCAAGACAACAATTTAAAACCAATTTAGAAATTAAAAGTTTTAAAATAAGCTTTAAAACTTAGCATTTAAAACCAGGCATTATAGCTAGGCATTATAGCTAGGAGGCACTGGGTGTCAAACCAGCCAGCCAGCTGGGAAAATTGATCGATCCATTCCCCAGACCTGACCTGCCAGCCAGGTTTTCAATCCTTTCCTGAAGGACAGCAGCTCTGTTTGCAGGCGTAGTTCTATTGGGAGGAGGTTCCACATGGCCGGAGCGGACACAGAGAAGGCCCTCCTTCTAGTGCCAGAGAGGTGCGCCTCTCTGGCCGATGGCACAACCAGAGAGCCTCTCCGGTCCGCTTTGGTGGGACAGACAGATATCCTTGGGATGATGCGGTCTCTTAAGTATCCTGCTCCATTACCATGTAGGGCTTTAAAGGTAATAACCAGCACCTTGAATTGCACCCGGAGGCAAACTGGAAGCCAGTGCGGCTCCCTCAGCAGCGGTGAGGCACGGGCATAACGCCCGCACCCCAACACCACTCGTGCAGCCACATTCTGGACCAGCTGTAGCCTCTGAATGGTCACCAAGGGCAGCCCCATGTAGAGTTTATTACAATAATCAAGTCTGGAGGTGACTAAGGCATGTGTGACCATGAGCAAGGAGTCCCGGTCTAGGAACAGCTGTAACTTGCGAATCACACGAAGTTGTGCAAAGGCCCTCCTGGCCATGACTGCCACCTGCTCTTTGAGCAGTAGTTGCGAGTCCAGGAGGACCCCCAGATTATGTACCGGGTCTGTTTGGGGCAAAGCTGCCCCATCCAGAACCAAAGATGGTAGTTCCCGAGATAACACAGGACCCCCTACCCACAGCCACTCAGTCTTACCAGGATTCAGCTGAAGCCCGTTGTCCCCCATCCAGACCCTGACAGCTTCCAGGCACCTGGAAAGGACTTCCACTGCATTGCTAGTGTTCCCACGGGCCGAGATATACAATTGGGTATCATCTGCATACTGATGATACCTCACCCTGTGGGAATGGATGATCTCGCCCAACGGTTTCATGTAGATATTAAATAGGAGAGGTGAGAGCACCGAGCCCTGAGGCACCCCGTATTGGAGCAGCCTAGGGCTGGACATCTCACCCTCCAACCACACCGACTGGGTCCGGCCCTTCAGAAATGAGGAAAACCAGGCCAAAACTGTGCCCTGGATCCCCAATCCTCGGAGCCTTCCCAGAATACTTTGTATTGTCTAGAATAGTAGTAGGCAACCTACAGCCCACAGTGCCAAATAATCCAGCCCCTCGCCCTCACTCCCACCCTCACTCCAGCCCCCACTGGCTGCAGTGGAATTAGCTGTGGACTCATTTACAACAGTCATAAATGCATCTAGAACAGCTGCGGATGCATTTATGGCAGCCATAAATGGCGGGGGGGGGGGGACCATCAGTCCAACGGTCTGAGGGAGCATGACCTGGCCCCCAATTTAAAAAGGTTGGTGATCCCTGCTCTAGAATATTGTCAAATGATGGAAGTATTTTGTGCAATATTTAACAAATGCTGATATCTGCATTGCCCATCCAACAGCAGCAGGTTTCACCATTTGATAGCTAAATGTTGAATGCTGGTAATGTCAACTTGACACAAAATTACATCAGTGTTTGATTGTAGAGCTGCCAGGGTGGTATAACAGATAGACTAGTACTCTGGTAACTTTGATTCAAATCACTGTTTGACCATGGGAAATTAATGATGTGTGTGTGTGGCACTGGTAAGACCACTCCTTAAATATGAAAAATAGTATATATTTGAATTAGTATATATTTGAATGTGTATTTTTTTCTAAATCTATCAAATTTTAGTCAAGCAGATTTCCTGCCCTCAAATGTACAAGAGGTTTTATGTGAATCTTTTGTCCACTGAAACACATTGTAGAGTGAAGAAGGTTTATGCAAACAGGTGCAAAATAGGTTATTTCTACAAAGGAATGAGAAAAACAAAGACAAATGCAAATCTGATTAATTTCTGCTTCAGAATACATAATACATACGTGGATTCCATGATCATTTTCCCATGATCATTATATTTCTAGGGTTTAAATATTCCATTAACTGTAGAGCTACAGCTTCTGTAGGCCTTTAAACACTCCTTTTCTATCTATGTATACATGAGAATGAAACAGAGTCTGAAAACATTTCTCATCACTGATAAGTTTTCTAGAGTCACTTATTTACCAAACCCGTTCTGATATAAGCTCCCTTAATTTATTATCTAAAAACTCCTGCTGGAGGTTACATGAACCAACATGTCATCAGCATTCACCACCACTAGAATTGCATAAAGAGGAAAGAGTCAGTCACATAAAAAGACAAGTTAAAAAGAAAATAGCACACAGAAAAGAGAATGCCCTAAGTCTATGCTGCAGACCTCCTCCCCACCCCACCTCACTTATTGATCAATTCCCTTATCACACTCAATCAGACAATAGATATTTAGCAAAATGTGTAATTAGGGATACAGATACAGTATCAGCAAAAATAGTAGCAGCCATGCAGAGTGTACACTCAGAAAATTTTCCCAAAAGGAAGTGATTATATTTTAAGTTGAAATGATACAATAAAGGTGATTTTGTCCCCTTGAAAATACATTCATAGGATTATATAACAGGTTTTAGGGGTATTTTGTTGTTGTTGTTTAATTCAGGCATCAAGCTTATAGGAACATGGAAAAGTGCCAGGGAATGAAGTGCCAGACTTAGTTGGTCAATGATGGCGCATGTGTTGACACTGCCTCAGAACCCGCTGATGACATAAAGGGCTAGTCACCAGTGGTTAACTTACCACCAAAGTGGAGGGAAAGGAAAGCATTACAAAAAGAACCACATCTGTCAAAAAAGGGAAGAATGAGGCCAGGGCTGTGGAAGTCTAGGTCTAAATCCCAGGCTGAAATCATCCTAAGAAGTGGAGCAAAAAAATCTGGATCCCTCCCCCCCCCCCCCAAGCTTTGGAATACTGGCCAAAGAGAACTACTGATGTTGCATGCTTTCTTCCATTCTGTCCCTCAACCCTCAACAGTCCCCAAGCCTCATTCTCAGCCCTTATCTACGAGATTCCTAGCATAAGGCATTCTAGTCCCAGAGAAACAGAAGGGGGACATGGAGAAGTGGATCTTCTACAGAAGATGTGGTCAAAGGATTTCTGTGCAAGTAGTAATTGTAGTAATTTAACTCTAATTTATTTGTGGATTTATGAAGTGTGTTGTCTCTCGAGTAATTAATGAGGGTATTAATTACCATGCTATGAAAAAAAATGACAAATGTGGGGAATAAGGGACATAGAATTCATCTAGAGGTTTTGTGGTTTTTTGGGAAGAAACAGGGGAAATGCTATGAGTGCCCAGAACAAAAGGAACATGACACCCTCAGTTACACTTCTGTTACAGAGGACATTAAAGAAGTATCAAATGGGAAATTCACACCTTCAGTGTATTTTTTTAAAGAAGTCAAATTGGCGTATCAAAAGTCAGTCTGCTTCATTCACTTGTGACATAACATTGAGCAATGATTAAAAGCTATATGAAAGAAAGGGTGGAAACTCCCTTTATCTTTGCAAACATCCAAAGCAGATTCTAATGTAAATTAGACATTAAAATACAGCCATCAACCCAAACACCTACTCACCCACCCAAAACACAAATCAACCAGAGCTTTTAAACAGAGCTTAAAGTTTATTCTGGCTAATCTTTTTCACACTAGGTCAGATGGAAGGAACTACAGAATGGCTCACCACAAGATGGCTTCATTTTGGCACTTTTCAACTTTTCAACAGTTAAAGAAGTTAGGTACTAAGTCTTTGCCTAATCATTTCTCTAGGATAATATGCCTTAATGTAAATGTAAAACAGCTGCACCTCCTTAAGGGTTCTCCAATTGGAACAGCACAGGTGTAGTTTATTGATGAGGTAACTCCAAGACTTTGCTTAAAAACCCCAAGCCAGGCCTGCCAGCTGCCTGCCCTTTTTAGGAACTGTGGTAGTACATTAGTAGAGGTAAAGGTATTAAATACACATTAAAACACACACAGACACACCACATCCAAAGGTGAGTCACTTACCCTGGGGAGCAGGCTATAGGGAGCTTCAGGCTAGCAGCTTCTCTTCCTCCTCCCTGCTTGGGAGGACAGCAAGGAGGCTGTGCATACACACCAAGCACTGTAGGCGTGCATGCACACCAAGTGCTTGGTGTGCATGCGCAGTGGGGGAACCAGTGAAAAGGTAAGCCCCGAAGCTGGTTCCCCCAAAAGCTGCTACTGGTTCTCCAGAATACTGGGGAAAGTTACTACCGGTTCTGGTGAACTGGTGCGAACCTGTTACATCCTATCACTGGTTCTATCACTGAACTACATGATACGTACAGAAGGCATTAATACATATAATATGTAACCAATGGAGGGGAAAGTACAGATAGATGGCTAGGTGGCCTTTGATATCTTGTCTCATATTATCTTTTTACATGACCAGTTGTTATCCAAATTGTTGTATTTCTTTCTTCTTCAAGGAGGTCAGTTAGCAGTTGTTTGTCTTTGTTAGAGAGTCATATATGGGCTTTCCATAATAGATACAGTGGCGTAGGTGGGGGAGGCAGGGGGCGGCCCACCTGGGCGGCACTTTTTGGGCTATGGGTGTTCTTGGACTACAATTCCCAGAAGCCCTAGTGGGAGTGGGTGCCGGCATCCACCAGGGGGGTGGCAAATATGGCTTATGCCCCGGGCGGCTGAAATCAATGCTACACTACTGATTAAATACAGCTCTATGCACAGAAGCCAGCTGTAGAAGCTTTTGTAATTAAATCTGGATGTTTTATTTTGCACCATGTTTGAATGGGAGTCCTGAAATAATACAGGTATGTCTTCTATTTACTCCTTAATATACCGTATTTGCCTGCGTATAAGATGACTTTTTCCCCATGGAAAAAATGCCTCCAAGTGGGGGGGGGGGTTTGTCTTAAACCCCGGGTACACTTCAGTTGGACCTACCTTCCCGTCGCGATTCTTGTGGTCCAGGGAGGGTCTCGTCCCCGCATCGTGTCCTTGTTGTCCCTGACTGAGATGCCTTTGGACCAGACTTTCAAGCAGTGGCGGAGCAACCACCTGCACGTCCTCTTCCCCCCGGTTTGCTGCTCCTGGGCAGGTGAATCAAAACCAACTGCCTGCACGGCCAGGGCTGCTGCCGATAGCGTTTGATTCTCCTGCCCAGAAGCAACAAACCAGGGGGAAGAGGCAGAGCCCGCACGGCCGGGGCTGCTGCCGACAGCATTTGATTCTCCCGCCCAGGAGCAGCGAATCCGGGGGGAAGAGGCAGAGCCCGCACGGCCAGGGCAGTGACCAACTGCCCGCACGGCCAGGGCTGCTTCATTGACCAGGTGAAGCAAATCCGGAGGGAGAGGGCAGAGCCATCCTCAGCTGCACACCGGGGCTGCTTCATTGGCCAGGTGGAGCAAACCCAGGGGGAGAGGGCAGATGACGAACAGGAGTTTGAAGGCTTTTAAAGGGAAACTGTCATGCCAGCAAACTTGCTAGGGACTTGCACTGTTTTATGTTTACTTGCACTGTTTTATGTTTACTGTACATGTTTGATAACATACAGCCTTGTGACAGTTTTTCTGCATGTCATAAGCATTTGGATATAAATTAACATGTTGAAATCAAATCTGATGTTCTTTTACATTTTATTTGATGTGTGGAATATATAACAAAAACTGTATTTTGAGTGGAAATGTTGGGGGGTTGTCTTATACTCCCAGTCGTCTTATACGCCGGCAAATATGGTAAGTATTTTGAATAGGTATTCCTGTTTAATAGTCCCAAGTTTGCAGTATTAATTTTTTTACATTTGAACAAAAACACCATATATTCTTACATTCCAGCTCTTCATGGATATTATTATAATCTAAAAAAAATATTCCTCCACTATGCAACTTTGATTTCTCCCAAGCAAAAGCACTCCTTCTGTTCTTGCTGCCCATTTGCTTTATACAGGCTACAATCAAAGGCTACAAAGACAAGGAAGCTGGTAATTTTCAGAGATATAATTTGAGATCATTAGAAGAAATGAAATAAATTGTCCCTTTCAAAATATCTCAGGCAAATAAGCAGATGAAAGCCAGTTCTTGTTCTTCCCCTGAACAAATAACATATAATTTCATTCATTTGGAGGACAGTCTTTTGCCTTTTAGTATCATAAAACACTATCAATTGATACACTTTAGGTCTTCTATTCAAAGTTGCTTTCCCATTCATCCACAATAAGTCAGCCTGATGCTGACTGAGTTACATTGCAGAGAGAAGGGTTTGCTTTAAAATGCATCCTCATATGGAATTACTTTTTCTCATCAAACAACTGAATTCGAGTCAGACCAAATTATGATTCTGCATGGGGACTTCTTGTTCTAGTATCAACACTGATGCAAAATTGATGAAACTTCCAAGTGAAATTGCATTGTTTGATCTTCACAGTCCTGGAATAACATAGCCTAAAGCTACACTTTCTATAAACTTACTTTGCACAAACGACTTTAGCTAGGACTGATGTATTGACTCAGTCTGGCCATGAATGACATTAAGGCTATTTAGAAAAGACACAAAATAACAGCAGAAAGAATGTAGCAATTGGTTCTGAAATTACCTTTTTTCCAGTGAACCTCTCTGAAAAATTACCTTTTTCTGCTGAATCTCCTCCAAAATTACCTTTTCCAACTGCAGCTTTCTCAAAGTGCCTTGATGTTAAGCAATATAGTTTTAAGCTGAAAATGTCATAAGGCTATGAAAAGAAATTGATAGAAAATTTCAGGGTTTCTTGTTGATATTTGAAGCAGCCTGTGGATTTTTGTTCTTTAACATAGATCTTTGGTGCTGTGTTACTACTTTGATTTCTCTATTGCCCAAACCAGCATGTCTCTCGACTTAATGGCTTCATGGACGAGAATGTGAAGGTGATTTTTTATCATTGCTGCCACTGCTGCTGTTTCTGCTTCTGAGGTACAACTACTAGTACGAAATTGGTAAACATACATCTCCTGCATGCTTCCCATTTACAGCTAGCAAAGTGTTTTTCTTCTTAAAATGGGTAGATGATTTACCTAAGGTTTGTCTCAGATTTATGTCTTATAGCAATAGCAATTACACTTATATCCTGCCCCATAGCGCTTAGTGCACTCTCTTGGCGGTTCACAGAGTAATTAGCATTTTATCCCTAACATGGTGGGTACTCATTTTATTGACCTCAGAAGGATGGAAGGCTGAGTCAACCTTGGTGCCCTTCAGGAATGAACTCACAGCGTTCTGGTTGCAGTACAGCAGTTTAACCAACGCACCATGAGGGCTCTTATGAACAAAAGTATCCAGAGTGCCTGGAATGACCTGTGAAACACCTAGAGATCAACTGTGTAACTGTTAGAAATAAAGCGAATTAAGCAACTAAATTAATGTTTTTTGGGGGGAGGGGAAGCAATTCGGTTTACATTGTATTTAAATTTAATGATTGTGTTCTGTCATGTCAGCCTTTTTCAGGATTTTCGAGGTAGCAAATACACAGAAGAGGGTTACCATTCCCTTCTTCTGGGGGCACCCCGGTACTTTGTAGCTTCCCCGTGGCTAAACAGGCTGGCTCTTCTCCCAGAAAGCACAGGAGGGACTTGAATTCCCAACCAGATACTTAAGCCACTGAATTATCTACCCAGCTATATAAACTTAAACTGATCATTAGTCATTAGAACTATGTTGGAACTTAACTTTGTACCCTGTCACGTTAAAGAAAAATCAAAGAAGAAGCCAAACATAGATCAATTCTAGTGATTCTGTTTTCAGAACAAAGCTAAAGATCAGTTTTTGCAACATTATCTGTGAGTCTGGAGTTGACTTTAGCCTTATGATTTTATGTAGTAGAAAATCAGAAAAGTAAAAAAAAAAAGTCAGAACTGAGAACAGGGTTTCAACCTGTTGTAGAAGGGATTGTATTCTCCCTGAGAGGTCAAGTCCATAGTCTGGATGTACTCCTTGATTTTGCACTGACCCTTGATTCCCAAGAGACAGCAGTGATGAAGAGTTCCTTGGCATAACTCTGCTTAACATACCAGCTTTGGCCTTTCCTGAGTCAACATGTCTTAGCAACAATCACCCATGCCTTAATTACATCATGCCTTAACTACTGCAATGTGCTGTACATAGGGCTACTCTTGAAGAGTTCTAGAATCTTCAACTGATGTAATGGGAAGCTGCTAGTCTGCTAACTGGTGTGTAGTGTCATGATACTGAAAGACCTGCACTGGTTCCTAATTCCTTACTAGGCTCAGTTCAAAGTGTTGATTTTAACCGCTGAACCCTATGGGGTTGGGTTTTGGCTATCTAGGGGACAGCCTATCACCCTATGGATGTTAGGATCTTCAGGTAAAGCCTTCTTAAGAATACTAAGAGTTGTGGGGGGGGGGGCTGCCTGTGTGTTCAAGTGTTCTCTTGTGTGGCTACCAGACTGAAGTGATCTCATTCAGAGATGCAGTCACTAGTTTTCACTCTCATTTTTTTAAAAAAAGATGTGTGTAAAAATAAATGTTTTTCAAGTGGCATCTGATGTTTAATCTACAGAGCTGTTTTTAAACTGTGAACTTTTATGGGTTTTTTATATGATAAGATTAATTATATGATTTTATGTGTACATTTGGTTTTACTTATTTTTTATTGTTTTCTGAAGATTGAAAGCATTTTGAGATCTACTTTGTAGTAAAAAAGGAGGGGTATAAGCCAAATAAATAAAGAAAACAGACAGACAGACAAAGTTATTTATCTTATGATGAAACAAGACTCACAATCAGAAATATGAAGGCTCATATCCTTCCTTCCACACCAAATATACAGAATATGTATGAACTCCTACTTTACCCTCAACCCTTTATGAACTAGATCACCTTAGAAAGATGTGCTTCCACATTTGAGATCATTGAACAACCTGGGAATCAGCCACAGATGTGAATTTTAGTCTTACGGTTTTTCAATAACTAGGGGCTGCAGTGGTTCAGTGGTTAAGAAGCTCATCTTGTTAGCTGGAAGGCTGGCAAGTTGGCAAGTTCGAGACCCGGGTACTGCATGACGGACTGAGTGCCCGTCTCTGTCCCAGCTCTTGGGGACATGAAAGGAGCATCTTTTGGGCATTCCCTGAGTGGAGTTTTTCCTGCAAAAATCCTTTCAAACCATAATAATAATAATAATAATAATAATAATAATAATAATAATAATAATAATAATAATAATAATAATAATAATAATAATAATAATAATAATAATAGCAGTAGCAGTAGCAGTAGTAGTTAAAGATATGGGAATACCGGAACACCTTATAGGCCTCATGAGAAATCTGTACATGAATCAAGAAGCAACAGTTAGGACTGAATATGGAGTAACGGAGTGGTTTGGAATAGGAAAGGGAGTAACCCTGCTTATTCAACTTATACACAGAACACATAATGCGCAATGCAGGGATGGGGGAATCACTATTTGGGATCAAAATTGCTGGAAGAAACATCAACAATTTGAGATATGCAGATGATACCACCCTAATGGCAGAAAGTGAGGAGGACCTAAATAAGCTCCTGATTAGGTTGAAAGAAGAAAGTGAAAAAGCTGGCTTGAGACTCAATATCAAGAAAACCAAGATAATGACAACAGGCCCTTTCAGTCCCTCGAAAATAGATGGGGAAGAAGTAGAAGCAGTGACAGATTTTACTTTCCTAGGATCAAAGCTCACTGCAGATGGTGATTGCAGCCATGAAATAAAAAGGCGACTGATTCTTGGGAGGCAAGCAATGAGAAACCTGGGGAACATAGTGAAAAGTAGAGACATCACATTGCAAACAAAAATTCGCATAGTCAAAGCAATGGTATTCCCTGTGGCAATGTTTGGTTGTGAGAGCTGGACCATTAAGAACGCTGAGCACAGAAGAATAGACGCCTTTGAGATGTGGTGTTGGAGGAGAGTTTTGAGAGTCCCCTGGACAGCGAGAAGAACAAATAGGTCAATCTTAGAAGAAATCAACCCTGACTGCTCCTTAGAAGGGCAAATAGTAAAGATGAAGCTAAAGTACTTTGGACATCAAATGAGAAGAGAAGACCCACTTGAGAAGGCCTTGATGCTTGGAAAGGCTGAAGGCAAAAGACGAAGGGGGCAGCCAAGGATGAGATGGCTAGATGGTATTGTGGACACAATGGGCACAGAGCTGAGCGAGTTGAGGAGGATGGAGGAGGACAGAAGTGCCTGGAGGACAGTGGTCCATTGGGTTGTAAAGGGTTGGAATCAACTGTGCGACTGAACAACAAAGAAGTAGTTGTAGTTGTAGTCGTCGTCGTCGTCGTCGTCGTAGTAGTTACTATTGTACCTAGTTAAAGTGCTACTGTGTATCATTCATAAATGAACAATAAGAAAAAGCAGAGAGCACTATAGCTACAATGCTGAAGCCTCTCGAGAGCATGTTTTCTATACCCATGATATGGGATCTGATCAAACACATAGGTGATAACATTATTGTATCTGTTGAAGATCTCACCCCCAGGTCTCTCTCTCTCTCACACATACAAACACACATCTAAGTATGCTAGTTGGGATGAACAATCTACCACCCATATGGTGCACAAAATCCCCATGGATATTGGGGAAATTTCTGACATATTTTCACTTTCTGAAAGTTTAAGAGTTTTTAAGAAAACTAGAAGAAACTTCTTCTGGTCACATCCTGTTTTGACTCTTTCCCTTTGGCCCCTAAACAGATCTGTCATTTATTTCATTTTTTTTTAATGCTGACTATCTGGTAAATGTACCGCTCTGGGTGATTTACTGTTAAAATAATACAAAACAACAGACAAAATAATAGGAATGTCAACAGATCAATAAATGTAAATAATCTAATAAAAAAATCAGCAGCAGCATGGTGGCAGCAGAGATTCATAACATGAAAGTGTGTGTGTGTGTGGGGGGACCAAGATGAAAAACCAAAGGTCATGGCTATTATTGATGGAGTAGCTTTCCATAAGCTTTTCTAAATAGTTCAGTTTTAAGAGCTATCTGAAGGTCTGGCGAGAGAAAACCATGATGCCTATCTGCAGAGGGGAGTTCCATAATGGGGAGGCCATAGCGGTAAAGGTAAAGGTCACCCTTGCTCAAAGGTCAGTCGTATCCAACTCTAGGGTTCAGTGCTCATCTCTGTTTATAACCAAAGACCCAGCACTGTCTGTGTCAGCAGACGTTTCCATGGACATGTGGCAGGCATGCCTCGACACCACAGTGCATGAAGCAGATAAAGTCTTAATTCTAGTTGTTGTCGTTCAGCCCACCCTAGACCTAAGGGATTTGAAACATGACACAATTGCCCCCACGCTGTGCAAAGAGTATGATAGAGCTTTTTCTTTGTATTGTTTGGGGCATGGAGAAGGGTTCAGGAGTATGGGGTGTGCTATAGTCCCACAGAGTCTGGGAGAGGAAAATGTGCAGTCCCCAAAGCCAGTAGCATAGCATAGGGAGGCCAGGCCCCCCACCCCGGGTGGCACTTTTTGGGCATGTGGGTGTTTTTGGACTACAATTCCCAGAAGCCCTAGCGGGAGCCAGCGTCCACCAGGGGGGCGGCAAATTTGGCTTATGCCCCAGGCAGTTGATATCCACAGGACGCTACTGCCCAAAACACTAGGAGTTGTCTTGTCTATCCATATTGGAGATAGAAGCAACCATTCCCCTTTTGTTTAAATGTTGGTGTTAGCTGCTAACACCAACATTTAAACAAAAGGGGAATGGTTGCTGCTGTCACAGGGCCAACCCTGTGATTAGGCAAAGCAAGATAGATGCCTTAGACAGCAAATGTGGAGTTCTGGAAGAGAGTAACCCCGTATTAGTAGTTTACCTTGTGTTTTCAGTACAGTATTTTTATCGGCATGGATAGGGAGAGGTTTTTCTGCCTCAAATGCCAAAGCAATTTGGCTTTGCTATAGGTACTATGCCTCTTGACTTGGTTGGGGAGAGTGCCTTTTGTTCTCTGGCTGGAGAACCAAAATGTCTTTGTCTTTCCCAGTGGGAGACACAATCACAGATAGGGATGATGATGGCAAGGAACCACAGCTATTCTATAAGTGGTGTAACTTTAAAAGGCTTCACCGGTGTTTAAATTGACCCAAATTAAAAATGTTTGTTGGCTTTAACAGTCTTCAGTAATTCTGCACAATTTTTTCATGCTCTGATCAGATTTCATTCACCTAATTTGTGTGAGCACTTACAGACTGAAATCTGTCCCTGAAGTATCTGGTTGTTAATGCTGAGGAATGGATGGGACTTTTCTGAACAGTAATTAATAAGGTGAGCTCATGTAATCTGGCATGTGAAGATTTCCTCTTAACACTCAACTTCATTTCATGCTGAAGCAAATCCTATTGCACCAAGTCTGTGATAACCTATGGCATCTCTCTCATTATTACCTAGTTAATGTGATAATGTAGCCATCAATAGACTCATGACTGTAATTACCTCAGAAACATTGCTTTAAAAGAAGTGAAAGGAATGTGGACATGATTAAAGATGGCCTTTTCCTGACACTTTTTTAAAGGCAAATGCTCTTTCCATCAAGTTATAATTTGACAGATGAACATCATACATACTCCAAATCCCAGATCAGAAATAACAACAGAAATGTTGCATAAAAGCCAGATATATTTGTTCAGGTGTATAATGGTAATGGCGTGCTGTCAAATCAATTCTGACTTAATGACAACCCTTTTGAGGGTTTTCTAGGTGGAGAATACTCAGAAGTATTTTACCATTCTCTAGGACTATGCAGATTTCCTGTGCTACATAGGCTGGCTTTTCTTCCAAGAGTCCGGGTGGGAATTTAAACTCCTAATGTGTATACACATAATCAAAATAAGGTGTATATACAGTAAAGACTTCTACTTTGGAAAGAAGAAAGAAAATTACTAAAATGAAATGTGTTACTAGGTTTTCCCAAAAACAACCTCAAAATTCACCACAAGAGATTTGTTTCAGAGAAAGAATATTTTTCTTTATGATTTATTTATTTTTGCATTTCTAGAATATTTTGGAGTAGACATGCTCCCATTCTGTTAGGAGTGAACAGTTTCTGGAACCAAGCCAAAGTATTAGCTCCTCTGAATCTATGGTGGGTCATAGCTTACTTTAGCTGCCAATACCAAATTACAGCAACATGGCAATGCACTCTTCCCCCCCAAAAAAAAAAATACTTTAAACCAAGGCACAGGAAATAATGCACCTTATTGTTTGTCACACTTGTGGGAGGCTTCTAGGAGCATAACTCAACTTGAAAGAACAAGGATAGCTCCTGCTCACATTCTTTTAGAGAAAAATTGCTGCATTTGTTTTGCTGTCAGACCACCAAATTTGGTGATGTGGCAACAACTATGCTGGATGTTGAAGTGGATAATAGGTCCATTAAAAATCATCAGGGAGGGGGCATATTATCTAAGTCAAGATGGTGAACCTTGGCACTCTACGTATTCTGAAACTTCAATTCCCAGAAGCCCTGACCAACAGGATGCTGACTTGGGTTTCTGGTAACTGAAGTCCAAGAACACCTGGAGTGCCAAGGTTCACCATCACTGATCTAAGTAATGGATGTGAAGAGTAAATAGAAGACATATAAGATTGGGTAGGGAAAGCAAATATAAAGAGGAGATAGCTATTTAAATATAAGTGGGAGGAGCCAAGCAGTTATAAAAATAGAAGAACAAGTGAAATAAATGGATTGTAGGAACAGGAGATGTGATCTTGGGTTTATGGAAGACAAGAGTGCCACAGAAAAGAAGAGCATGAATGGAGGAGAGAGCATACAGACACACCAGAGTACTACAGTAGAAGGAACAATAGGAGGGCCAGACTTTTTACACATGCATTAAAAGGCTGTGTGATCAGAGATGATCACAAAGTATGTAGGCTATCCAGAAAATGGCCATATTGTACATCTTCAACACATGGGAAGGTCATCCTTATGCTTAGAATTATCCAGCTAAGATGATCAGAAGGTCCTCCAATATATGGCAGTACTATACGTGAAGATTGGTATTTCAGACCCAAACACTCCAAATGCATGGACAGGAGGGGCTTTGGAGGTAGTAGGTAGTAGGAAGTGTGTCCTTCCTGTGAGAAAGGTCTTCTACACTCCTCCTTTCTATGAGAAGAGGAAAGGGTTTTTTAGTCCCATGAAGAAGAAGCTTGTTTTTTCATAATAAACCAAATTGGAAGTAAGCAGCTTTGTGGGTTGAAGGAAAGAGAAGAATAAATGACAATAGTGGAGTAAGAAAATGTAAGAGCTTTAAAAAGCCACAGTTACCTAGGACAAGAGAAAGTAAGACAAAAGAGGGAGTTCTGGAGGTGCAAAAGAACAGTTCAGTTTCGTGAGAATGTTTCTTCGAGGATTCCTCTAAAGTGGTGAGATCAGGCAAAGAACAGTAGAAGAGAAGTGTAGCTAAAGCAGAACTTCTGGAGATCAAGGTTAGAAGCAGATGTTAGAGATAGCTCATAATTAAACTTGAAAGCACACCAGTCTTGCAAGAGAGGTGACCAAGGTCCATGTCTGGGAAATCAGATTTCAGAAGAATTTTGTGCTTTTAGTCCATCAAAGAAAGCAAAATGGTCTGATCTGTGTAATCCCAGAGGTGAGAGAAACTGTCTTGTGATGATCATGTTAGTTTAAAGATCTTTGTCTACTGTCTATTTTTGGTCCAGGTTATCGAATAATGGGGCCGACATAGCCATGTGGCAAAAAGAGTAAGCTCTAAGGTTGGAGCTAGATGTAGTCATAGTTAAAGTAATTCCATGAAATCAATGACTGATCAAGCATGATTATTGACTTCAGTAAGCCTGTTCAAAGTTATTAAGAAAGGCGAGCAGCAAACAGAAGTGATGTGATTCTGTTAAGAAAAATAATGACTACCTCTCCTTACCTTGTATGAAGTCCATTCCATGTAGTACACTGATAATTCTGAATGGGCAAATCAAAGAAGGAGCTTACTGTTCTCACTGCTGTCTGAACATCAAAATCAGTAGTAGATAAGCAATTGCCACAATTCACCCTACAGCTTAGCTTCTCATTGCATCTATCTTATTGCCACCCATGTGTCTATTTTTCCTTGCAGTATCTTGAATTGACTGCATCTCAGGGTAGATGTGAGAAGGGGTCTGGCAAAAATAGGGTTCCAGTGTCTCTTCTGCCTCTTTCCAGTCAGATCAGCAGCTGGCCAACCCTGTGATTTCAGGACCAAAATCTGCAGTGCAAGATTAGGCCTTTGTGACATCACAGCAACAGCTATGATGAACTCCCAAAATCTGAGAGGCTGCCAGCATCCCATTGCCTGAGATACTGACCAAAATCCAATAATAAGCTGCAACTAGACTCAGCCCATGGATCTTACAAAAGAGCTAAGTCACCAAATCCCCGCTGATTCAATGAGTTTTCTCTAGTTGTGACTTACTACTAGATTTCAGTTATTAGATCAACACTTAAACTTTAAAAAAAGGGTCCTTAGAACCTCATTACCAAAGCCTAGCAATTCTATTCCTAATGTCCCAGAAGATTTTTCCAGTAGAGTAGCCACATGATGGAGCAAAGGGATCCTGTGTCATCAATAACTGTGTAGAAACAGTATTACTGGACCCAATGGCACCACACACAACATTAAAGGCAGTTTTACTTGTGCTTCTGCCAATGTGATTTATGCCATCTCTTGCCAAAAATGTCCGTCCGTGCTTTATGTAGGACAAACAGGACAATCTTTACGCAAAAGAATTAATGGACACAAATCAGATATCTGGAATGGCAACATGGAGAAACTTGTCTCAAACCACTTCAATCTAACTGGACACTCTATCCAAGACTTGAAAGTTGCAATTCTGGAACAGAGAAATTACAAAACTAGGATTGAAAGGGAGACAGCAGAAATCAAATACTGTACATCCATCTGTTAGATACCCATCACAGGGGGCTAAATATTAGTGAAGGGTTTCTGGGACATTATCAAATTTGATACACAGATTGCTATATGATTTTATATTACAACTTTCCTGTCAATTCTCTTTAGTAAAACAGAAAGAAACCAGGTACAGGTGTTTCTTTTCCCCCCCAGACATACAGGTCACAAGTTGATCAGAGACCATAATGGGCTTTCTCAGCAACCTTGAGATTTAAAGGGAGTCATTTAGAGTTTATCTGAATAATCTATTGTTGCTAATGGCTGTGTGAAGCTGCAATCTTGTGCTTGCTTGTCTGTCATCTTGTTTGACCACAACCCTTCTCCCTTTGAGCCCCTGAATTTGGTGTATAAAGAACATGCCAAGTTTCACTCTTTGTCTGATGAAGTGGACTTGATCCACGAAAGCTAACAATAAAAATATAGCAGTTAGTCTTTAAAGTGCTACAGTGTTTTTTATTTTATTTTATTTTGTTTTGTATATTTTGTTTTGTTTTGTTTTCTGATATGTGTAGAAATAGTTTGTTATGAGCACTTCACAGAAAGACCCTCCTTGAAGATTGTGGTATTTTTGGACAACAATCAGGTTTACCCTGGTAATGGCAACCTTGTGTTGCCGGCTAATCTTTCTCACACTAGGTCAGGTGACATGTACTCCAGAATAAACTCACCAAAAGGTGCCTTCATTTTGGCAGTTTCACATCTGACCTAGACATGGACGAAGAAGACGAAGAAGCTGCTGAATTTTCCTGTTCCATATAACTGGTAGAGGTGGATGAACCCTGCCCACCATTCCTCATGATCTCTCTATCGCCCAGGATTAAAGAGTTATGCCAGGATTAAAGAGTTAGGATGAGAGTGAAACTACCAGTTTCAGAAACCTCCAGCCATCAAAGAAATTATTCCAAGCTGTGTCTGAATCCCTTCATCTGGTACTGTGTAAAGTGTAGCATAGTTTAAAGAATGGGTTCTAGTGTTAACCTTTTGTATTGATGTGCGGTGACAGCCAAGAAGCAAAACTCAATTAGCCTTAAAGCCCAAATAGCCATCAATTCATATTGAAATCCAAGGAGTTAACAGTGATTTCAATGCAAATAATTTGGGTTTAAACAGATGGTGCTTCAAACTGCTAGGTGGTGCAATTGAAAAAGATAACCACTAGATGTCCTGTGGAGTAAACCAGAGAAACATGGAAGAATATATTTACATCTCAGCTCAATGTTTTCCAGTTCTGCTATTCAGATTCATAGGTTTGAGACTGTTGTTGCGAAATATTAGGGTGCATTCTATGTCAACAAGCATACAGATATATGCCCATCAGCACAACTGCATGGGGTGGTTTGGTAAATATCTGATGTTCTATGTGCCCCAAGATGAACTGCTCCTTTTATACTGTATTTTTGTCATGTTGAGAAAATAATCTGGACAGATAACTATGTAATATCTTTATCATCAAATGAGCATTGATGAAATAATGGACAATGTGAAAATAAATAGTTTAAAGTCACAGAATTTAAAAAAGGATAGATCTTTCTACTGTCAATTTTTTCTTTGCATTGGCCTTTGGCATTTGGCATTTAAGCTGATTTGATGTTGAAAGTGTTTTATTTTATTGTTGTGGGTTTTTGTGAACCCTTAATTGATTCATTTTTCTGTGTTTTAACTGGGGTTCTGTTTTATTCTGCTTCATATTATTTGTAGCCTCACTGGGTATCATTTTTGGGAAGAAAAATGGATACAATTTGAACAAATAAATCCAAGGTAAAGGAGTTGGTACCAGCGTTCCGTGCGCTCCGGTGTCTAGTCATGCCTGCCACATGACCACGGGAACGTCTGCAGAAGCAGACAACGGCTTAGAAACAGAGATGAGCACTGACCCCTAGAGTCGGATACGTCTGGCTTTCGAGTAAGGGAAACCTTTGCCTTTACCTTAAAGGAGTTGGAGGGTTTCCACTAATGTTACCCAAGCTTATTTTCGGAAGACAAATCCCAGAATTCTTCAGACAGCAGTACATTCAGTTTTGGAGGGTGTTGTAATTTTTTTTAAAAAAAGCTTTTCCACATTCTGGACTAGCAACACCACCAAACTGGTTCCACCATGCGCCCTGATGTCCTTTTCACTGGGTGGTTGAAAAAAAATTCAAGAACAGGACATCATGCATGAAATGTGGATAGCCTCAGCTATTTCTTACCTAAGCCTCCTGAAAACAGTTATTCACTGTCTATGAAAATATACGTTTCTGCTACTTACTGTGACTGCACATTTGACTTCTACTTAAATATGCTCAGTTGCAAAATATAGCAGCAGTTCTGTCCTTTAAAAGAAAAAAAAAACCAACATCAGCAACAACAATAAAAAAAGAGGGGGGAATGACACCAACAGTATTTTCTTGAGGTTTTTGCCTTTCAGGGAAAAACCCCCAACCACTCTGCACCTTGGGATTCCTGAATTCATTTTTGACAGCGGTGTCCCTAAATAGAAACAACAACTTTAATTTTGAAAGTACTTCTTCCACCGCGCTGTCTCCAAGCACTTTTCACAAAGTCAGACAAAGAAAAAGAAAAGGGAGAAAATGCTCAACATCTGTTGATGCAAAAACATTCCATTTTTGGTTCAGAATGAAAATAGAAGATGCTACAAGCATTCTCCATAGTACTGAACCAATACCCCATTGAGATGGGGGGGGGGTTGTTGTGCTGCATCAATGTCAGATGGCAAGTCAAACAAAGCTTTTGGCATAGAAAAGGTACTTTCAAACTACTTCCTTAAGGCCAAACCAGATGTAATGGGTCAGACATCCTGGATGCATTTATTCTATTCTTATGAAAACCGGGTGGTGTTGGGGTGTGGGCAGTATGCACATGCCTCACCACTGCTCTGGTAGCTGCACTGGTTGCCTATATGTCTCCGGGTGCAATTCAAGATGCTGGTTATTACCTTTAAAGCCCTACATGGTAGTGGGCCAGGATACTTAAGAGACCGCATCATCACGAGGACATCTGCCCGTCCCACTAGAGCAGATTGGAGAGGCTCTCTAGTTGTTCCATCGGCCAGAGAGGTGCATCTCTCTGGCACAAAGTGGAGGGGCTTCTCGGTATCCACCCCGGCCCTATGGAACCTCCTTCCAACGGAGTTACGTTTCCAGACGGAGTTGCTGCCCTTTAGGAAAAATTTTAAAACATGGCTGGCAGGGCAGGTTTGGGGTGTGGGAGGGACTATGACCCCAGCCCGCTGGTTGATTTAAGCCCTGCTTGCGCTCAATTAGTTTTTAGATTTTGATTTTAAAGTTTTAAATTGAGGGTTTTTTAGGAATGTTTTAAAGAGTGTTTTATTGTTTGTTTGTTTGTTTGTTTCTTTGTTTTTTAATGAATTGTGAGCTACCCTGAGTCACCTTGGTGAGAAGGGTGGTTGATAAGTATGAATAATAATAATAATAATAATAATAATAATAATAATAATAATAATAATAATAATAATAATAATAATAATAATAATAATAATAATAATAATAATAATAATAATAATAATAATAATAATAATAATAATAATAATAATAATAATGTGCAAGTGGAGGAAGATCTACTCCTGAAACAGAAAAGAGTGAGGAAAGCAATTCTCAGTCCAACTCAGCACTGAATTTAGAAAGGAAATGGGCATGAAGAAACCAACTTAAAGCAAGAGAGCATTGTGAAATAATTATGAAAGGGAGACAGGTGGTTTGCTTCCTTCCCTGTGTTCCCTTCTCCATTTAACAGTACCCTTCTGCTTTATATATGAATGGGGCATAGGGCTTTGAGAAATAGAATTGGTTGTCCAGTTTCGATTGCTCTGAAGACCACATTTAGTCCTAAAAATGTACACTTTGCTAAATGTGTGCCATGGTCAACTAGTGCTGAAAACATAATCCTGGGTATCTTTGATCCTTGAAATTAATAAGGAATTATCATAGAAAAAAGGGACTGTGTGTGGCTTAGTGGTTCAGATGCTGAACTTGATGGCTGGAAGGTTTGCGGGTCAGCAGTTCAAGGCCAGAATACTACGTGACGGAGTGAGCTTCTGTCTCTGTCCCAGTTCCTGTTAACCTAGCAGTTTGAAAGCAAGAAATTGTAAGTAGATAAATAGGTACCACTTTGGTAGGAAGGTAAACAGCATTCTGTTCACTCCAGTGTCTAGTCATGCCTGCCACATTTCCATGGAAACATCTGCAGACACAGTGTTGGCTCTTTGGGTATAAACAAATGAGCACTGAAACCTATAGTCGGATATGACTGGATTTCGAGCAAGGGCAACCTTTACCTTTACCCTATCATAGTAAAGAAATGGGGTTGGTCTTGTATCAGCTTGTTAAGGACCTCAATGATGTATGTTTATAACAACACTGGCCTTTAAAAAAGACAAGAAGTGACTCCTTTCTCTCAACACTAACCCGATTTTTGGGATATGGAACAGAAATAGCATGAAATATCCAACACAGGTAGTGACAGGTGGATAGGAAAACTGGGAATTAACCAGCTCTATGATGTGGACAGCAAGAAAACAAATTACAACCAGTGACATTAAATAGCCAAGGTTTGTATGGCCTTTGACACTCTGAGTCACAGGGATTATCACATGAACTTTTGCTAGACCTAGGATTTTTGTATATTTCTTTTCAAAATGGATTCAAGTTCAACAGGAATCCCTCTTCCCCTCCAGGAATTCTAGTATCTTTAGCCCCAAAATCCAAGTTAGTATCTTTAGTCCCAAAATCCAAGTTTGCAAAGAATTTTCAGGATATATGCCTCTTCTTTGCCATAATTCTCATTGCAGCAATGACCATGGAACATGGAGAAGGACAAGGGTGGATCTTTCTTCATTACATGGCAACTGCAAAGCATTAGGAGATTGGTTGCCCTTCCATTCAGTAGGCTCTGTAGTGGGTGCCTCTCAAAAAACCTTGATTAATAAATGGAACCTTGATTAAGAAACAGCTCAGTTTATATATAAACTGCATAACAAAAGGAAATCCATAGAAAATAGTGGCTCAGTTTACAGCATTTGTTTTCATAATGGATTAATTGGTTTTCAATGCATTCCAATGGGAAACCACATTTTGTTTAATGTATTTTGGTTTTCAATGGATTCCTATGGGAAATTCAGTTAAAGTAATTTTTGCTGTAAGAAACGTCCCGGAGAGTGCACTAATTATGTGAACTGAGGTTCCACTGTATTCTCAGAGCTTAGCAAGTTCCACACTGGTCCTTCTCTGTGGTTAACAGATGTTGCTTCACAGAGAATCTTGGCCAAGAACAGGTGTGCATCTTGGATCTTCTCTGAGAACTTGGTTTTTGGGCTACAGCTACCAGAATTCTAGTTGAGGGAATTCCTCCTCAATTCTAGTACATGTAGCGGGGGGGGGGGGGGGGAGGCAAAAAAAGCCATGTTCAACTGCCATTCTCCTCAAGCTTCTCTATTCCCTCTGAATTTAGCTTCATTCTCACAGTATCCTTGAGAGAAAATAATTTCCCCAGGAAAAAAAGTATTTGAGTTTCGTTTCATCCTGGATGGATAATTAAGAATTTGCAAAACACTTATTTTCTTGTTTGTTGAGATGCTTCTGGACCCTGGGGAGGGGTGGGGGCTGGCTAGGGGGGAGGACTGTCATGATCAGCACTGGCCATTTCATATATGTCACTTCACCCTCGAATATAATGGGGCTACCTTCCAAATAGATATATTTAGTATGATTTCTGAGCTAGTTTGTCCAATGCAAAAAGAAGAACCTGTGCAGGACACAGCCTACAGATTGTATTCAGAATGCACCCCATCATAATATAAATAATTGCATGGTAGTTAAGCATCATGGTAGTTAAACATCATGTCCATGCTTCCAAAGAAAAACAAAAAAAAATGTCATATAAGCCATAGCTTTCAGAACATCACAAATATACCCCTTTAAGTCCTCAAGGATAAAACAGTTTCTTTATACTATTTGAGATAACATGCTTCATATGTGATTAAATGATGTGCAGAGGAGGGGGAGAGGGAAGAAATCACCCTCTTAGAGTAACCATTAGTTTTTATGAGGCCAGGGATTAAGGATATCTCCAATGTCATTTGCCATCTTGGTTTGCTGAGTTAAGGCACCCTTGAATGTTTCTGCAATAGCTACAGGCAGCATCACATACCGAGGAGGGCATAAATGATCAAATGCAGACTTTTCGCATTTATTTTAAACTTAACTGATAAGTATTTCAAAAAATGCTTCTTCCTTAGCAAATAAATAAATAAATAAAAATGTAGCCCTCGGGCTGCCAAGAGCACTTGTAGACAATCGCCAGCCTTGATGTTTGAACCAGTAAAGCAGAAGAAAAAAGGTGAGACCGGCATTGTAAGAGTTAATGTCATGTTTCGGGAGAACTTTGCCGTTCTCCTGCTACTTTTAATCAAACTTGATCCCCTTCTCCCTCCCCAATTCAACCCTTGTGCACACAATGTCCTCAAGGAGAGAAAAGAGGGACTAAAACATGGACATGCTTAAAATGCTTCTATATTACCAGAATAAAAGCAAATACAAATTACTTAAGGATATGACTTTGCCTGTGACACAACAGAACAGAAGGGAGAAAGCACCCTAGTGAATTTCTAGAATGACTACAGGATTATTATATCAAATCTATTAATACTCAAGTGTTTAAATGATTTCCTTAATACTGTGCAAGGCAATACTGACTAATCACAATTCATTATACATCTCAAAACCACTGGTTTTCAATACTATTTTTTATTATACAGTAAATCTGAGGTTGCATTGTTGTTGTTGGCACTGTTGTTATTTTGCAGTTAGGGTTCCAAACCTTTTTGTAGCTATGTAAATGTATGACATCCACATGCAGGCTTAGACCAGGGTAGTTTGTTTAGAGGCAGAGAACAAAATGTCCCACTCTTAACCCACCATGGGCTTGATTATGCAGTTAGAAAGACAGTAATCATGTACATTTTCTTTGGGCAAATGTGTAAATACAAGAAGAAATGAACAAAATAGAACAAAGGGCTGCTTGTTGCTCATGGGTAAAACCTCCCAGTGCACTGAAGAAAAGGAAAGAGACACACCTCAAAAAAAAAAAAAAAAAAAAAAGGAAGGAAAGAAAGAAAAGCCAAAAATAAAACATAAATGAACATTTCCATTGTGCACATTCCTACTGTATACACATCACACCTCAAGTTAGTTTTGTGGTAGAGTAAATGGGAAATGGTCATGAGACATCTTGGCCATAGTTCCATGTTTATGGAATTCCAACCATAGAGAGGCTCTCTTGAAAGATACAATCCTATCTTTTGGGTAGCCACAAAACAAGTTTTTATTTTCCCAGGCTTTGGAATCCTTGAGTTTCGTTTTTACCTGTATCAAATATATAAATAAATCCTTACTGTAATTTATCTCTCTCAGAGATTAGAAAAGCTACTCTTGTTCATTCAGACTACATCTCACAGGATGTCCCAGCATGGGCATTTGGAGAGTGGTCATGCTGGCTGGGTAACTGTGGCAGTTGTGAACCAAAACAAGTGACCTTTCCAAACTCTTTTTATTGGTACACTTGGATCAGTATCACACTAGTCATTGCAATTCAGGTAGACCCATTGACTCAGTGGGCTTTACATATGTGTTTGCTCAGGTTTCAGCCATTGACTCTACTCTTAGTTGGGACTAGAAATGAGATTCTGACCTTGGTCAGCATCAGAAATAAAAATTGGCCACCAGCAACAGTGACTAAAAATGACACACGCCCTATAGTTGTGATGGCAAACCTTGGCACTCAATGTGTTCTTGGACTTCAATTACCAGAAGCACTCCTGCTGATTAGGGCTTCTGGGTACTGAAGTTCAAGAACACATGGAGTGCCAAAGTTCACAATCACTGCCCTATAGAAATGAATGAATGTTGTACAACAAAGCAATTGTGCTCACCACTCATTCATTAACTTCAATGGTCCAGGAGAACATTCTCACTGCTTGTACCCTAACATTCAGATCTGAACATTATAATATAAGTGGCACAACATAAACAGAATAATTAGTTCAAAATAAGACTAGAAGATAGCCTGATTCACAATTTGCAATAATAAAGAGGTAGCAGCCAAGCTACCTGGACTGCCAGAAAGACAAACAAATCAGTCCTAGAGCAAATCAAGTCTCAAGCTTCTCTGAGGGCCAAAATGATGAAGCTGAGGCTGTCCTCCTTTGGGTACATCATGAGAGAGCAGGATTCTCTAGAAAAGACAATAATGCTGAGGAAAGGATGAAGGCAGCAGGAAAATTGGAAAACCAAATACAAGATAGATTGACTTCCAAAACGAAGTCATAGGCTTGAGTTTGCAACAGCTGAGCAGGGCTGTTGAGGACATTTGGAGCTATCTTATTCATAAGATCGCCATAGGTTGGAGATAACCTGACGGCATGTAACAACAAGCCAATCTGGTGGAGTTACACAGTACAATGAAGATCTGTCAAAGTATTCTCAAGACATCTTTTTAAAGAAATGTAGATATTTTACTCTATCCCCCCTTTTTTGTTCCTTTGTTTTGGAGAAAAAAGGAACCAGAGTATATTTTGAAAAGACCAACCTTTGTTCACATGATGTGTGACTCCCCCATCATTTTCTGATACCGCCTTGATTTCTAATTGTGTTTTTCACATTTTAGCAAAAGAAATACAGGGGGAAATCAGAAATATAACCTATATTATTATACTTTAATGTGATGTTCTACTTTTCTGTTTGTAGTTCTTGAAGTTTTTGTCTTACTTCATTAATCATTTAATAAATCACTGCCAGTTTTGTGACAGACTTTAACCATAACACAAACAGCAGGAGGTGTAAACTCAGTTCAGTTCGGATCGGCATATAATATCTGTGTCGACATCATTGTCCCCTCCAGGCATATTGGCAAAACGACCAATGAAAGCTAAGCTTTTTCCGACAAAGCTTCGAAAATAAAGTTTTCATCTTTTATCTTACCACAAATCAATTGGAGCCCTTACAGCAAAATCCTATAAAATAACTTCAAACACCACTTCTTAGTCTAAAAATTTGTATTATGGCTAAAACTCTTTGAAGTTTTTATGACTGAAGTTTGGAGAAAAATGATTTAAGTGCTATCTGCTAGACATCAGAGTGTCAAAATTTTCTGCAATTTTTCTTGACATATAAACTGCTATCTACTGTATGTTTTTAGGATTTTAAAACTCCCTTTTAACCATCTAAATCCAGTTTGCCTGATAAAAGTTACTAAACTGCAGTTTATCCCACCAAATTAATCCCCTTTAAAGGTTCAGAAGCCTATAATTTATTACTTTAGGTAGAGGTAAAGGTTGCCCTTGCTCGAAAGTCAGTCGTATCCAACTTGAGGGTTCAGTGCTCATCTCTGTTTACAGCCAAAGAGCTGTGGACAGGTGGCAGGCATGCCTCAACACTGGAGTGCACGACATGCTGTTTACCTTCCCACCGAAGTGATGCCTATTTATCTACTTGAAATTTCTTGTTTTTGAAATGCTAGGTTGGCAGGAGCTGGGACAGAGACAGGAGCTCAGTCCATTGTGCAGTACTCGGGAATCAAACTCCGACATTCCAGTCATCAAGTTCAGCATGTTAACCGGTTGAGCCACCAAAGTCCCACCTTAATTTACTAGTGTGTGTGTGTGTGTTTGTGTGTGTGTGTGTGGTTTTTTTTTTGTTTGCTTTTGTTTTGTTAGGAAGCTGCTTCATACCACATAATTTAGGTTGGGTTGAGGGTTTTGTTATGTTTTAAACACAATCTTTGTCATGTTGATTTTAAGCAAAGGGAGAAAGTAGAATCTCCAGGTTTTTTTAGAGAACTGGCAGCAGAGTCCTAGACTCTTATAACAAAGGTGAAGACTGGGGACACACTTCAAATAATCTGTAGTCCTAAATGGATCATTAAGGAGGGTGAGACATTTCTCCTTGGGATATGTTTCTACAACGAGAAACTCTAAGGAGAAACAGAAGTGCTATCAGTAAATTCAGGTCACTGGCAAAATCATGGTGAATAGTCTATGACTAATCTCACTTGTTGGCTGATGAGTAACAAAGGCAAATGTACTATCTTCCTTGAGTTGCAGTACTGTACAAACATTTTGGGCCACCACCAACTTTGTTTGTTTTTAGCAAAGTTTTAATGATCATCTATAATTACAGAACATGCAAGAAATATGTACACAAAATTAAAACACAATTTCAGAACAAAATGACCTCTTCAGGCAGAAGTCAGTATTTTGTGTGATGTCCCTTGGTATGTTATATCAGGCTTTCCAGAGTTCTTCTTTAGATTTAGGTTGCTTTTTAAACTTCTTTCTCTGTTCAGGTGATCCTATACTGCCTCTGTAATATTCAAATTTGGCCTCTGTGGGGGCCAGTCCATGATTGTCAGTTTTTTATCAACTTTTGTCTCACTAAATGTGATTTCACTGTGTTAACAGTGTGCTTGGGATTGTTATCATAGTGAAAATTCCAATCAGACACTTTCCAGAAGGAATGGCGTGATGAATTAAAACCTGTCTACTTTTTAACATTCATTATCCCATCAACACAGATTTTGCCAACATCATTGTCATAAATGGAGCCCCAAACCAGGACAGACCCTCCATCATAGTTCACTGAAGGGCACAAGCACTCAGTTTGTCAGTCTCTCCAACGACAATGATTGGACCCAAGAACTTCAGACTTGGATTCATAACTCCATAATACTCTTTTCCATTGATCCCAATTACTGTATTTTTAATATTTAGCATATTTAAGCCTTTTCATCCTGTTTCTCCTTCCACAAAAGTGGTTTCTGGGCTGCTACCATTCCACAAAGACTATTTCTGATTAAGCTTCTTCAGATTGTAGAAGGGTCAACTTGGCATCCCAATGAAGCTGCCAGACACTGAGTCTCTGAGGAACTTCTCATCAGAATTTGAAAGTTTTCTTGACCTTCCAGTCCTTTCTTTCATCCTTGACCTCTCCTGCTTCTTCATATTTCTTTATAACAGCTTGACTATTGCATCTTGAGTATTCAGTGTGTTATTAATTTCTCTTTGAGAGTGGTCTTGCTGATGCAAACGTATGATTTTATGTCTGTCAAATTATGTGATTCTTGGCAATTTGACTGGAATGATGTAATTGAGAGTTGGTCTTATTAGCAAGCTTCCAATGAATTACACTCATACAATAATGAAGATTTCATTCCATTTAGGTTTATGGCAGGAACTGGGACAGAGACAGAGACAGAAGCTCACTTCTGTCCTTCCAGGCATCAAGTTCAGCATCTTAACCACTAAGACACTGTAGTACTTTTGCTCCTGTTACTTGCTAATTAAAGATATTTTGCCCTTTCTTTGCTGATTTGGAGTGGGCAATGTGTGGACCCTGAGTGCCCAAAATGGCTTCCAATATTAATCAGCTCCACAATGTTCAAAAATCTATGTGTGTGTTTTCTTTTGTCCATAAAGTACCCTTCTGTCCATAGGAGTAGACAATTGTGATGTATTTCAGGGGCCAATAGCTCCTATGCCCCCAAACCTTTTGAAGATAATTCGTCACTAGGGGGCAGAAGAGACTGTTCAGTTCCTCAAGTTTTTTTGCAACAAAACTACTTGGGGTGGGGAGTCACAATAATGAATATGGCTTTCCAAGTTCCTGAGATGGGTGGCCCTCTGGACTTTGCCCATCTGGTATAGATGCCCAAGGTTCATAAGAGAAAGAACTCCATGTGCTCAGAGATACTTCACATTCAGTCATTAATGAAAATGGGTGCCACACAGAGGCTGCTTGTAGGTTGCCAGGCCCCAACTCATTTTTTCATGGTCCCCCAGAAGCCAAAACAAGGAGAGACTATTCTCCCCCCCCCCTTCCCAAAATCTGCATGTTTCTCCATTACAACTATTCGCAGTGTCTTTTCACCCCTTTTTGAAAGCAGACAAGACAACCAATCACTTCTGGTTTCAATAAGGAGGCAGAGTGGTCTGTGATAGATCCTGTTGGGGAAGTGAAAAGGTTCTAGGGCCCTCCAAACTTGCCTGGTTCTGCACTGAATGGAATAATATTTTATATAGTAAACAGGGACATTAAATATTACTCACATGTTATTGGATTGCATTTTGCCACTAACTGTCTGTACTATAAAAGTCTAAATGTCTGAAATATGATCAGGAAAATCATTTGCACTGTAAACTGATTCATTAAATGCATTCCTTTGTACCATTACTGATGATCCTATTCCATTTCTGATCCACTTTGAGGAGGCAAACAATGTCAGGCTTGAACTACCAGTATTTTATTTTACAAGCATTAATGAACAATTAGTCAGCACTAGCACTCTTTCCATGGGTAATCCCATAGTAAGATCCCTAATCTTCGCCACTAGCAGCTAATGATGAAGGTTTCTTAAGCTTCACTTCTTATCTCAGCCAGTTCTTAATACTTGCATAAGTATCCTCTCTGAAAAGGAGGCCCCCTACAGCTCTGTAACTTGAATACAAAAGGCTGGTGAAATTTTTGAAGGGTTTGTGGTTCAATAACACTGGCATGCCTGTGTGCGCCTTCCTTCTCCAACAACTCCAGTGATCAGCAGAAGACCATGGAGGTCACTGGGGGGGCCCTTTAATTTCCTTCTAACCCTTCTAAGAATGTATTCATGTTCATTTTTACCTATTTCTGCATAGCCCAGCCACCAGCCCAGAGCTTAAGAAGGTTGTGTTAGAGGCAGCAAAGGGCTTCCTGTTTGTGCCAAACGAAAGCAATGTTCAAAGAATGATTACTGTTAACACAGGCACAGGTATACACATAAACACACAGGAAGGTGGTCTGGAAGTTTCTGAGCAAGCATTGCTATTTGCACACATGCCTTCTGCATATTTCCTCCACTTGCCTCAGAACTTTTCCCAAAAAGCAAATACTATACACATAACTACCTGAAGAATGGTAGGATAGTGACATTTTTCATTAAAGGTCTGGAGATTTTAAAGAAAGATGAAGTACAGTAAAATATTGGATAACACTAAAATCTGGTTCCACATGTCTTAGTGTTATCCGATTTTTAATGTTATCCGATGCATACATCAGATAATGTTAAAATCCTATGGGATGCATCGGATAACGTTAAAACTCCATAGATATACATTGTAACCGGCACAGGCTTTAGCGAACGTTATCCAATCCATCCCATAGGATTTAATGTTATGCGATGCATTTCCCCCCCCAAATTGCTTGACGATATGCAGTTTTAGTGTTATCTGATGCAAATATTATCTGAGGTATTACTGTAATGTCAAAAAAACAGGCAAACTTTTTCATTGCAGTTATACAACCATGCATATTTTGTTGTTGTTGTTGTGCCCCTTCAATTAAGAACTAACCTATAGCAGCTTTCAAGGTAAGTGAGAGAGATAAGGAATGGTTTACACTTCCGCAACCCCAGTGAACTTCCGTGGCTGAGCAGAAACTCAAGTCCAGGTCTCCTGAGTGCTAGTCCATCACTCTATCTAGCTCACCACACTGTGGAATGTAGGAGTTTTTTGCTTCACTCCAGTCACTTCTGGATAACTTTATGTTATAAATTTAAAAGAACATGCTAAAAGTCTGCAGTCACTTGGGGAATGGACCTCATTGGATGGGATCCAAACTTCTTCATATTTACAGATCTATTACAATCAATGGAGAAAGTTACGTAAAGTTATCCCAAGTTCCATTGGTCTCAATGGGTCTACTTTTTAAATCAAAATCATGTCAGAACACACAAAGGTGCTTTCTGGGTTGAATATATATACAAATGTTTTGCTGGAGGAACTCTGCTCAGGGTATGCCTGAATGTGGCTCCTTTCATGTCCCCAAGACCTTTTGCCACCAAAGTGGTCCCTAATTATCTACTTGCAATGTCTTGCTTTCGAACTGCTAGGTTGGCAGGAGCTGGGACAGATGCAGGTGCTCATGGCATCATACAGTACTCAGGTCTTGAACTGTCGACTTGCCGACCTTCTGGCTAACAAGGTGAGCATCTTAACCACTGAGCCACCACAGTTCCAGTGGGTCTACTGGGGTATATAGAAAGAGTCCCCTCAAATATTGTGTTATTTTTTTCACTCCAATCTAGTAACATAGGGCAATGGCAACCTTGTGTCAGCTAATCTTTCTCACACTAGGTCAGGCAAAAGGAATTACAGAATGAGTTCACCAAAAGGTGGCTTCATTTTGGCTGTTTCACATCTGGCCTAGACATGGAAGAAGTGGGTCTACTTATTTAAATAGCAATGATTATCTGGATGTACTGTATTGGGTTTCAAATGTCATGGGACTGAGACAGCATTTGTTGCTTGACATTGATGCCTATTTGACTTTTGATGGTGTAATGATTTGTATTATAGTATCTCTGATGTATTTCTTGGGATTGCCTGATGTTTTGTGATTTGTAATTGTTACTGTAGATTTTTTTGGGGGTGTATTTTGATATGTTTTACTATGTTATTCCTGCTATGTGATATTTGTAATTTGCTGTGTGATATTTGTAATTGCTTTTTGCTACAGAAATTGCTATGTAATTGTAACAGTTTCCTTTGTGAGCCGCCCAGAGTCGCTGTGCGAATGGGGCGGCATATAAGTCGAAATATACAACACAATATACAATACAATTTGTCATCTTGGTTAATGATCAGAATTGGATGAGAGGAGAGCAACTTTGTCCTCTTGGACTCTTGGTGCCTTTTGATACCATGAACCACAGTATGAGATCTTTAAGAGATATCTTAAGTGAAAATTAGACTTCTGTCATTTTAAAAAACTGTTTGCTCCTCTAATGTTTTTATAAAGGCATACAAATTATAAATGGGATTACCCGTTAATGTTGATGCTTGGGTTTATCACTCAGGGTCAGAAAACACTAGAAATTTCAGTAATTATTCCTAATTTATAGTGCTTGGGTGGAGAAATGAGGAGAAAGCAATGGCATGCTACTTGAAATCCTGGTGGGAATAATCATTGGTGAAGGTATTCCCCTCATAACACCTTTGTTTTGCCCTGAATTTGTGTCAGGTTGTAGCTTTGATTATAGAAGAAATTATCTTTTGCATGATTTAATAAATTCATTCTTTCTCTTTTCAGGATTTTAGCTTCACGAATAATATCTACTGATATTCTTTCTGCTCAACATGGGAAAATTCATGGCTTTAGTATAAATAGGTAGAAAAGGTAAAGGTTTCCCTCAATCAAAAGCCAGTTGTGTCTGAATCTAGGCAGGCATGACTAGACAGTAAAGTGTATGGAGCACTGTTACTTTCCTTCCCCAAGCAGTATCTATTTATCTACTTGCAATTTCTTGCTTTCAAATTGCTAGGTTGGTAGGAGAGCGGACAAATGATGGGGACTCACTCCATCATGCATCACTCGGGCCTTGAACAGCTGACTGTCAACCTTCTGGTCATCATCCTCAGTATCTTAACCACTAAGCCACCATAGCTCCAGTCACACAGTAATCCTATTAAAATAACTTGGGTAAGTTAGAGACTTGCATATAGTCCACTGTTTCGTGCAGGTTGGAGGCAGAATGTCTGATCACATGGACATCTCAATCAGGCCAATCTACCCCAACCTGCTCCATTTTGAGAAACTGTCAGGGGTTCAACTAAATTGACTCAATGCATTGTCCCCAGCCTATGTCTGCACACTGAGGATGGGATAAACTAAAGCACAGCCCAATTTACAGCCGATTGGGAAAGTGCTGTCCCCATCAGCTGTAAAGCAGCTTTTACCCCCTGTGCCCACTGCTTATTGGGTTCATAGAGGCCAATCAGGAGACAGCACAGGGGTAAAAATTGATTACACCCAATATCCCATCCACTCAGTGGTGGGATGTCAAAATTTTTACTGCCCCATTGTGATGTCATCACAGTGTGGGCGGAGCTAATATCATGATGTCATGATGTTGTGGGCAGGGCCAAAGAAAAATAAAATAAAATAAAAATAAACACACACACACAGACACCTCAACTCCCCGCCCACCCACAACACAAACCCATAAATAAATTAAATAAATTAAATAAAAATTACATTAAAATACACCCACCCAAACAACTGTCAACTGCACATGCGCAGTGGGGGAACCAGGGAAAAGGTAAGCCCCGAAGGTGGTTCCCCCCCAAAAGCTGCTATTGGTTCTCCAGGACACTGGGAAAAGTTACTACCGGTTCTGGCGAACTGGTGTGAACCTGTTGCATCCCATCACTGCGTCCACTGCAAAGTAGCTGTTCTCTCTGCACCAGCCACTGATCAGGCTCTAGCAGTGAAGGGACTGATGTTGCCCCATGGGAGGAACAAAACTCTTCTTCTTCCGTGTCTAGGCCTGACATGAAACTGCCAAAATGAAGGCACATTTTGTTGAGTTCATTCTGCAGTTCCTTTCGCTTGACCTATTGTGAGAAAGATTAACTGACAAACACAAGGTTGACCTTACCAGGTATGCAGTGGTGGGTTGTTAAAATCTCTGCTACCCCACCGTGACATCATGGACATTGTGGGCATAGCCAACGTCGTGGGCAGAGCAAAATAAAAAATAAAAATGTCTGCGCATGCATCAAACCACCGTTTGACACATGCACAGTTGTTTTTTAGTGTGCATTCCTCAAACCTCTATTTGATGCATGCACACTAAAAAATAGAACTGTGCATCCGTCAAACAGAGGTTTCATGCATGCGCAGTTCATGGCTGCCCGGAAATATGTTTCTGGAGGGGGCCGGAGAGGTGACCGAACTGCTTCACTCAGGGGTCCCCCCTCCCCCGGCAACCTCTCCTGATGGGGTGCTACCGGTTCGGGCAAACCAGTCTGAACCAGTAACATCCCATCACTGCATTTTGCTTATCCATAACCTCAAGTGGCTTTAGAAAGCCACTGTATACTGGTCCAAGAGGACCCATATAGACATGCGCCAATTCACCAATTAAGTCCCATTGATTTCAACTAGACTAAGGACAACTTATTTCTCCTTGATCCATTTGGTACTTTTAAAAAAAAAAGTGTAACCTCTCTTAAGTTAGGCCAAATGAAGCACAGATACATCACTTAAATGAAATTTTGCATATGGAGTAATGTAGCTCATATATATTTATGTCACTATAAACCGAGGGAACTACCACTTTTTCTGTCATGTTCCTGAGGCAAAGAGGTACAAATACTGGTTGCTGACTTTATCATTTAAATATGCACATATTATAGCACCTTGTCCAGAGAAAATTTTCAAAATGAAAGTCTTATCTTTTTGATGAGTGAATGGGGTTCAGAAAAATCTGTCATGATCTTGTACTTGTTTTTTTAACAGTGTTATTTTTAGTATGTGTTACATTGTCAAGAAGATGAGCACAGCAAGGGAAAATATATAAATTGCAGTCAATAAAGTAGATACAGGGAGTCAAAATTAAGCACATATGACACAAAAATCAGGATGCAAAATTTCCACTTCACAGATATCTAATCTGCTAAATAGTCTTTTCATTTTTGCTCTCTAAATCATATATTCATTATCCAAATTGCTTGTTCCTGAAGTGATAATATAGTGTGTTGTAACATGCCCTGACAGGACACAAATTGACTCTTTGTGCTGAGATTCTACCCAGGCAATGTAAAGGAAATATCTCACTCTATTATCTGTTGTCTGTATGAGCCAACAGATTACATGGTTCACTGAGTAGCTGAATAACTTTTAGACAGTTTGCTCATATCTATTTACACATTTTCCAGGGGAAAAAAATACATTAGCACCAGAGAAAATGCCTCCCTTTCTCTCCCCTTCTCTCTCCCCCCTCCTCTCTCTGTGCATGTGTGACATATTCCAAACAAAGCATACATAAAAATAAATCAGGCACATTCATTTTGCAGGTAGGAATAGTGACGAAATGACCAGATCCATGTAAAGAGAAGAGTTCCTGTACCCTTCGCACCTGAGCTGGAAGGAGTTGACAGATGTAAGTTTTCATACAGTGGGAAAAGTTTTGCATCATGTCCTGGAAGAAAAACATATGTAAGGATAAAACCATCTTCTACACAAGACAAATATTAATTTCAAGAACACTGTTTGCCTTTGCATTTAAGTCACCAAGGCCAGCATAAGGCAATAGCCTCAAAGTACAGTTGTACCTCGCTTAAAGAGCATAATGCGTTCCACGGGGTTGCTCTTTAAACGAGTTTGCTCTTTAAGCGAAACACCATTGTAAATGACCAATTGTGTGTGTGGGGGGGGATTTCAAACCCCGATTTATTTGTTAAGCGAGTTTTAGGTTGGTTTTATTTGTTAAGCGAAGCAAACATTCAGAGACCATTCTGCTCTTTAAGCAAGTTACTCTTTAAGCGAGGCGCTCTTTATGCAAGGTTTGACTGTACAGCTTGAAACTCTGCAGTGCAATATCTGACTTGGTGCATCAACCACAAATTCTCCTGAGTTGTCCTGACTTAAGAATAGCAATACATGCCTTATTTACATTATGTCTTGACTACAATATGCCATATGCTTGAAGACTTCAAAGTTTTGGTGGGATAAAATGCAGTGACTAAGCTCCTACTAGGTGCAAGATACATAGCCATGGGGATGTGGACATAAGTGGTTAAACTTTTGGAAGAAAGTTGCTTCAGATTAAGAAGCCACAGTAGACTTTATTACATGCTGAGTATTTGACATAGACTATTCTATCATGACTATTTAATTTTCCTTCAAAGGTTACACTGATTGCACTATGCTACTACTGTTCATAACTCCTAATTTTCTGGAATATGTATGAAAACAACTTCAAAAAGACAAAGCTTTCAGGATACATGGCTGACTAGGAGGAGCAGTTGCATGGCAGAAGATAGAGATATGAAGTAAAACCTCTCATAAAGAGTGCCTTGTTTAGAGACTAACTCACTTAAAGAGCCGAATTTTCTCTGAATGGTTGCCCTTGCTTAACAACTAAAAACAGCCAAAAACTCGGTTAACAACTAAATCAGGGTTTGCAATCTCCCACCCCTGCCAGAAGTCACAATCAGTCACTTGCAATGGCAGTGGCAGCACTTTTTCCAAGTGTTTCGCGTAAAGAGCAACTCGCTTAAAGAGCAACCCAGTGGAACGCATTATGCTCTTTAAGTGAGGTACTATTGTATAGATCAGGGGTGCCCAAACTACAGCCCGGGGCCCAGATCCGGCTCCTGACACCAATTCATCCAGCCCATGAAGCCCTCATCGCTCCTGGAAGTGGAAATAAAATGCACCTGTATGGACACATTTTACTTCTGCTTCCAAGAGCGACGAAGGCTTTGCAGGCCGGATGACTTGGTGTTGGGGGCCGAATCCAGCCCCCAGGCCATAGTGACCGGCTCCCTGAACCATGTGACCACTCCACAGCCCAAGAAGTTTGGGCACCCCTGGTATAGATAAAAGGATAGATGGACAGAGAGATATGTCATCAAATGATTCTTTCAAGAAATTATCCAACCTTTACCATGGCACATGGTCATTGACACATTCCAATTATTTGCTTTTAAGAACATGGAAAGATTCCGCACATGCAGTTCCTCCCATCAAACTGCATCTATAATAACTCTGCTATACTTGTCCTGGCCAGGCTGTGACAATGACTCAGTGCGCTGAATAACTTGCAGCATTAGTCAGGGACTGAGCAACCATTGCATTTATTTATCACGATACACTGGAATAAATGGTAAAGCCAGCCAAGTCCCTAATGAAAACATTGAATACAATCTGCCAGGTTTTTGAAACAGTGGTACGTGGTTGATTGGTTCCCTTGCCTGCCTATTTGAGCAACAAATCTGGCTAATGGAAGAAACTGTTGTGACAGCTTTTGGTACACTCTGATTGAAAATTCAGCTACATAACCCTCCTTGAACTGTTTATCTTACCTACTTATTTAAATAACATTCAAACTGACAGGTCTCTGCTTCCTTGGTTTTCTTTTTACTCTTTAATGTATGCCTTATCAGCCGGGGCTCTGATACTACCCAACTTTGCATGTTTTTGATGTTGCATATACACTGAAGGGCAGATTTCCAAGTCTGTGTCCTCAGTCATTTGTGGTTGGGATGTATTTTTATGAGCCTTGTGACTTCAAACCAGACAAAACAACCACCACCACCACTGCTATCCTGCACACAAACATAACAAATGTAATCCAAATAAGAGGGTTACTTTCTCTGTACAAATATCCAGAAAGCAGGTGGGAATGTCAAGCTTAAACGTGGCCATATCTGATCAAATCTCACAAAACAAGGCCACCAACACTAGGATGTCAGCTTTATTCAGGAGCAGCAAGGTTTTCAATGAGTGAGCTGTGTGCAAATGATTTACTGTGAATAAATTATCCCATTAATTTTGCTTCCTTTTCTGGTCATGAATCATTCAGAAACAGCTCCAGATATCAATAAGGACAGATCATGAATTGGAGGATATTTGCTGAGGAATCCAGATGAGATATTTGTCTCTTGTAGCTAGCTTGTTTATTGCTCACTCGGATCATTACCACAAGTTGGCTTTTTAAAAAGGGGAGTCAGATGACAATATTAACACATTTTATTGGGCATAATTTTTCATGGATTTTAATGCATTTAATCAAAGGTGTGGAGTGGGTATTGTGATTGCTTGTTGGGTTTGTTATGCAAAATGTCTGCATACATGTGCGATTCAATGTCCAACTTTGTTTTTGAAATGGTTTATAAAACTTTTGGCCATACCCACAAACAGGAAAGAGATCCACAGTGAGCAAACTAAGGCCCATTGGCTGGGTGTGGCCCCCGATGCCAATTCATCCGGCCTGCGAAGCCCTCATCACACCTGAGTACAGGTGTGTTTTACTTCCGCTTCCAGGAGTGACGAGGGCTTCACAGATGGGATGAATTGACATTGGGGGCCACACCCAGCCAATGGGCCTTAGTTTGCTCACTGTGGATCTCTTTCCTGTTTGTGGAAAGTTAGTGACTGGCCCCCTGAACCACATGATCGGCCCATGGCCCAAAAAGTTTGGGCACCCCGACCTAGATTGATGGACAACTGCTGGGCCACTGGGACAGGGGGATTCATGCTGGTGTGCCCTCACCTCTGGTGCCCTGGGGCACAAATAATAATTGTATTATTATTTTATCTGCCCGGTGCGCTGCACTTTAGATTAAGCCATTGCTGCAAGCTCCCTCCTTCAGCGTGGAGCAATGGTTTATTCTAAAGTGCTGTACATCGAGCAGAGCAAGCGAGGGGCGGCAACCAAGCGGTTCCCGCCCCTCGGTCACAGCCCTTCACCCTCTTCCAGTGCCCTCCCATGGTGCCCAGCACACTCCTGACAACTGCCCCCTGTTGGATAGCTCCTACTTAGTAGGTCCTTACAATGTGATACTCAGTGCCAAGATGGGAAACAAATTATGGAAATAAGTAATTGAAATACAAACTCAGCGGTGGTTCCTTCTGAGCCCTGGTCATCCACTCACCACATACACGTAAGATACCCAGAAGGGCATATTCTGGACTTGCTACTATCTTCACTCTCCACTCCAATTTGACACAACATCCTCTTCTTACAACTGAAATCAAACATTCTTCACTGGATTTTACAGAAGAAAGAAAATTGATGATACAATGCCATGAAGAAACCTAGGAACTGGCCACAAGTACCATCTGGCAGAAAGGAATAATCTATTTTTAATAGCCTCACACAGTATGTTATGGGGCAATGTTGCCATTAGCTGCACAGTTGTATATATGATTAATTCTAGTTTTTAAATATGATTGGTTGGCTGGCTGACTGGCTGGCTGGTTGGTTGGTTGGATTTGTATCCTGCCCCAAATAGTGCAAACATGGTACTCTGGGCATCTCACAACATTACATAAACCAAAAATAGTGTACAAAATACCAATAATCCTCAAATAAAAAGCATAACAAAAACAACAAATACAAAAAAGTACAACTACAAGTAAGTAAGTAAGTAAGTAAGTAAGTAAGTAAGTAATATCCTTAATTCAGTTTAAAAGTGAATTTTCGGGGGGGGGGGGAATCTGGGGAAGATGTTCCGCTATACCCATAAACACAAATACTGTACAAAATTTCATCTCACTTCTGTTGTGGTATTGTTGGGGAATATGTTGCACTTCAGTTTAGAGCTTGGAGGAATGCTTTTCAGAAAGATTGTGGCCAATTCTCTTATTGCATATTCAAATATTCACAAAAATGCAAAGGGAGAAAATTAAGGATACTCAAAATTCCTTAAACAAACAAATCAGCTGTGTGTTCCATATACAAACCAAATGTATAAGACGGTGGTACCTTTTTTTTAAACCACTAAGCAAAACATTATTTGCAAACTTTCATGATTCAAGATCACTTCTTCAGGCATACAAAGATAGTGAAATCATCAATGAAAGTCCAAATGTCCACAGCATGATGGTCTGTTAGCCAAGCTCTGTTCTTAAAAATAAATGTGAAGTAGCAGTCCATTTTATATCCCTCCCCTATTTGTATGATTGTATGGTTTGTATGATTAATTAGACAATGCCATAAAGTCCAATTGAAATGTCTCTAAAACCCCTTTAAAAATAACAGTAGAAAGGAACTAGAAAAATTACTCATTTCACAAAAAAAAAACCATGTTATTTTAAGTTTACTATAATTTTATAACAACCTGCTTTATCAATTATCACTCAAAGGTAACTTGTTATTGATAACATTGTTATTTGTAATAGATAACTTTGTTATTAGTAACTAGTTACTTCCAACCTCAAGGGACTGCAGTGGCTTAGTGGTTAAGATGTTGAACTTGATGACTGGAAGGTCAGCAGGTCTGAAGTTTGAGACCTGAGTGATGCATGATGGAGTGAGCTCCCATCTATATCCCAGTTCATCCTAACCTAGCAGTTTGAAAGCAAGAAAATGCAAGTAGATAAATAGGTACTGTTTCGGTAGGGAAGGTAACAGTGTTCTGTGTGCTCCAGTGTCTAATAATGACTGCAGGTGCAGACAGAGTTGGAAATGTCTGCAGGTGCAGACAGAGTTGACTCTTTGGCTGTAAATAGAGATGAGCTCCGCACCCTATAGTCGGATACGACTTGCTTTTGAGAAAGGGTGACCTTTACCTTTACGTCCAAGCTGAGTTCTATATTTCATTGTGTTACCCTTCCCATTATCCTTCAGCATTGGCTAGGCTGGTTACAGCAGACAGAAACTGCATCCCAGCATCTGGAGCGCCGTGAGTTCCCCACTCCTTTGTCACTGAATATGATTGTGATTTTTTTTTCTTGCCATTCTCCATGACACAAATCTTTACTCTCTAATATTCTTTGACTGTTCATTATTCCTGACCCTCTAAGAGCACCTTATTATAAGCTGCTTCTGGAAGGAGAAAATAATTGTTTTTATTTAGTCAAGGTATAATGAGCTCTTTGGAGGCCTTATGGCTGTTTCTCCTCAGGTCCAACTATTTGTCCCTCAGTTAACACTCCTTCGGATGTAATCAAATATTGCAATAAATCTTCCACAATAAGGTGTAATTAAATGAAACTGTTCTCTTCAATGACTTAAACAATTATGTAAATCCAAAAGAATGCAGGAGGATGGTTTGTTACTTAATAATGTCTAAGAGGGGTTCAGTTTACCTGCTTTCTTCATCATCTCTTAATTCTAGCATATATTACAGGCAGCTCATATTTTCTCTAAAAGAAATGGTCAGTCATAATGTGATTGCAAAGAGCTGACGTAACCCGACAAGATAGCGAAAACACAATGAATGAAACACCTATACTGTACTTTTGTATCTGATATCTGACAACAACTTCGCTATCAAGAGGTGCTGATTCAATTTTTTTGTGTAAGCTGGGGGTGGAACAGAGGATAAGACATCCATGGTGCTTGCACTTGGGCAAATGCTACAGACCAGTGACTAAGGAATTTAATTTGAGGTAGCACTGAGCCTGTCCACTTGAATCAGGTTTGGCTATACAGTTGTACCTCGCTTAAAGAGCATAATGCGTTCCACAGGATTGCTCTTTAAGCGAGTTTGCTCATTAAGCGAAACACCATTGTAAGTGACCAATTGTGACTTCTGGTGTGTGTGTGTGTGGGGGGGGATTGCGAACTCTAATTTATTTGTTAAGTGAGTTTTTGGTTGGTTTTATTTGTTAAGCGACGTGACCATTCAGATAAAATTCTGCTCTTTAAGCAAGTTACTCTTTAAGTGAGGTGCTCTTTATGTGAGGTTTGACTGTATTTTGGCAAGCAACATTGTTTTTCTTTGTTTTTATGAGTCGCTTGATGACAGCCTCTTCCTGCTTTTACACTGCTCAAGACCACTTTAAATGTAAAACGTTTGGGTCATCAGACTATACCATGGATATCTGCCCAATAAGGATAGAGTCATGCTGCATGGCTCAAAATATCCCATTGTGGCTATGAATTACACAGCAACAGCAATCTTCTCCTCCACATCTATTTATAACCAACCTCCAAAATCACATAAAGTTTAAGAAAAAAAATACCAAACACTAAAAGGTCACCCTTGCTTGAAAGCCAGTCATGTCTGACTCTAGGGTTCAGAGCTCATCAGATGCTGTCTGCGTCTGCAGATGTTTCTGTGGATATGTGGCAGGCATCCCTCAACACCTGAGTACATGGAACATTAGGGCAAGAAAATAAAAGAATATGGAAAGCATGATCGAGTCAACCTCCTTCCCATATTAATTTTAGCCACCAGAATCATTCCAAAATAATTTGCTACCAGTTTAAAACAATTACCAATTGCTGCTAATTACTTTCCTGAAATAAAAAAAAATAGTGATTTTGCAAACATGTCATCTTACCCAGACATTTTTAGGACCTGACTACTAATTTTTAGGCTTCCCCATTGTGCCTGCCCCTATACCAGCAATGATAAGAAATAAAACGTGCATAAATAATAACACTACTGCTACTGCTACTGCTACTGCTACTGCTACTTTCTTGGCTTGATCCTTTGATCTGCCCCCATGCATCAGCAAGGCTGAGAAATCAGAAGAAGGAGAAGAACCACCACCACCACCACCTATCACCACTACCACAACAATCTCTATTATGTGCCAGAGAGTTATGCAAATTGTCTTTGAATAAGTGTGTAAAAGTGAATCAAATAAAAGACATTTGTGTAGTTCCAAAGCAACTCCAGGGAACAGCAAAAAGCTGTTGATCACTCCCAGAGACGAGCAAGAACATTTTTTGTTTGTTTGTTTGTTTGTTTGTTTACTTGAATTTGTATGCTGCCCTCCTTACCAGGGCAACTCAGGGTGGTAATAATGGATCCTTTGTATCCATAATGTGCATTTTTAGGTTGAAAAGATGTTTGGCAAACTGAACTGCAGAAAGGAGAATTTCAGAATAATACAGATTGTGACTGCAGTGGTCCTTGTGGAACAGGCTCATGTTGGTATATATAGGTCTGAGGTTGAGAGGAGGAATGATGTACTACTTTGTTTTTATTTTGTTTTTTTGCAATCCTTGCATCTAAATTTCATATGGATCTCAAGTGACCTATTTAGTACGGCTCTTTCCACTGTTAATTTCCAGTACTGTGAAGTGGCTTCATAAATGACCCACTTGAAGATATCAGACACCTAAAGTGGTAAAAGAGGAAGTAAAGAAGAATATACAATAAAACCTCATATAACACTAAAACCTGGTTCCACAAGTCTTGGTGTTATATGATTTTTAGTGTTATCTGATGCATGTTAAAATCCTATGGGATCCATAGAGATACATTGTAACCACACAGGCTTTAGTGGTTGTTATCTGAAGCATCCCATAGGATCTTAATGTTATCTGATGCAATTCTTCCCCCCAGATTCCTTAATGTTATGCGATTTTAGTGTTATTCGATACTAATGTTATATGAGGTATTACTGTATCAGCAAATTAAACACTTCCTCTACTCTTCTGCAGAGAAGCAGGGGAAGTTAAATTGTTATTATTTTCTATTTCTATTCTTGTTGCACTCAATCTCTTCGATTAAAATTTTAAAAGCTTTCCTTTGTGTAAAGTACTGATTGGAACTATGACTGGGGCAGTTTCTCAATCAGTACAAAATGCAAAGAGAAGATTTTTTTAAAAAACCAATCTAAGCGGTTGAGCGCATCAGCAATGATATAGCAGTGTCTATCATCATCATCATCATCATCATCATCATCATCATCATCATCATCATCATCATCATCATTATTATTATTTAATTTCCCCTGCCCCTTCACAGAAGGGCAGAGGAAGTGTTCAATTTTCTAATATCATAAAATGGCTGGCTTAGTAAAGCCACTTGACAGGACCAGAAATTGACACCAGAAGAAGCCTTGGCAACGTTGACAGCTGCAAGGCTCAATCTTTGTCCATTCCCAGAAATCACATGTGCTGGAAGTATTTTATTTATTTATTTATTTATTTAGATTTATTATCCCGCCCCAATCAGGCGAACCTGACTCTAGGCAGCTTACAAGGGGGAGAGACTATACACAATGCAATACAATTAAACAATCCCCCTTTTGTTGTTGTTCAGTCGCACAGTCGATTCCGACCTTCTGCGACCCCATGGACCTACAAATTCACAAATTAAAACCTCAAGGTTCATAATCACTTAAAAATCAATTAAAAAAGAATTAAACTATGAATTTACAAAAATCTACAAGATTTAAAAAGTTAAAAAGTTTAAAAAGGTTTTAAAAGGTTTAAAAAGTTTAAGAGCACGAGGGAGGGGTGGCTGTCCCATCAGATCAACCACCCAACATGGGACCCCATATTACTGGAGCCCCACACCTGCCCTGCCAGCCAGGTTTTTAGGCCCTTCCGAAAGGGCAGGAGCTCTGTCTGTAGACGTAACTCAGTTGGCAGGAGGTTCCAAAGGGCAGGGGCAACCACGGAGAAGGCCCTCCTTCTGGTCCTAGAGAGATGCGCCTCTCTAGCCGATGGAATGATAAGAGAGCCTCTCCGATCCGCCCTGGTGGGACAGACAGATGTTCTTGGGGTGACGCGGTCTCTTAAGTATCCTGGCCCACTACCATGTAGGGCTTTAAAGGTAATAACCAGCACCTTGAATTGCACCCGGAGACATACTGGCAACCAGTGCAGCTACTGAAGCAGCGGTGAGGCACAAGCATAACAAGTATATCAAAGTAGAGCTCACCTACCTGCACCAAAAAAAAAAGTAGAAGCCCCTGACAGGAACTCAAAAAAGGTGTGAATAAGGGCATTCTGGGGGCAGGGTTCATTCTAGTTATCAGATCACCTGAATTCAGAGAAAAGAGTGAACCAATCAATCCACAGACCACAGTTCCAGACCACAGTTAAAGTAGACTGTGCTTCAAATGCCAAAGGAGAAGGTGAATGACAGCAGAACTGACAATTAAGCCCAAGATCTTCCCTGGGACACCCTGACCCATGAAGTGCTATGAAGGGCTCAGAGTCAGGACACTGCCAGTACCTTGCAGGTGCTCCACAAGCCATTTTATGGTGCTTTAGGATGAAAAGAAAGAATAATGTTGCTGTTAAGGCAAGCTGTCTGCATTCTTTCATCTTCTTCATTCTTCCACTTGGCTTGGTTTATTAAACTCTCCTGAGACATTATTATGTTATTAGGGTTGTGAAAGGATGGTTGCATTTTGATCTGTCGCACTGTAAGAGTACTGCATATTCCCAAGCGATTACAGTCATTTGTGTCTCCTGCAAGGAACTTTAAAAGTCTGGAGATCTTCAAAATGTCATAGACTCTTAGGACATGTTGAAATGTTTGGATGCCTCCTAACCCTTTATTTGAATACAAAGTGCCTGGACAGTTTCTGCACATCATTGGCTCATACCATCCAGATTATGTTTTTAAAAGAAATACTGTACTTGATCACTCAAATGTCCCCCCCTCCCCCGGAACAATGGGAAAGCAAAGTGTCAATTTAAAGGAATAGCCAAGTGCTGCAAGATAGAGTGAGCACCTGTCTCTGTCCTAGCTCCTGCCAACCTAGCAGTTTGAAAGCAAGAAATTGCAAGTAGATAAATAGGTACTGCTTTAGTGGAAAGGTAACAATGTTCCATGCACTTCGTTATCTAGTCATGCCTACCACATGATCATGGAAACATCTGCAGACACAGGCAACATTGGTTTTTTGGCTGTAAATGATTAGTACCATACACTAGAGCCTTGCCACTCCAGCTGTTCTTGGACTTCAATTCCCAGAAGTCCTGATCAGCAGGAGTGCTGACTTGGGCTTCTGGTAATTGAAGTCCAAGAACAGCTGTAGTGCCAAGGTTTGCCACCACTGCCCTAAAGTCAGATGTGACTGGCTTTTGAGCAAGTGTGACATTTACCTTTACCTATAACAGTAACTAACTACTTGGAGGCAGCTTTCTAGTAGAAGTACTACCTTTAAAAATTAATTTCCCAAACCATGACAGTTAAAGCTATTGTTAGACACTTTTTTTCAGTGTTTCAAACATTCTGAAAAACAGGTAGTTTCTTTTATAGTTCAGCCTATATACAGTGGTGGGCTTCAGCAGGTTTGCACCAGTTTGCCAGAACTGGTAGCAGAAATTCTGGGTGGCCCCGCCCATCCAAGTTTTGAAATAAAGTACACCTAGTCACATGGTCATGCTCACAGAGTAGGCCACACCCACAAAGTAGGCCATGTCCACAAAGTAGGCCACACCCACAGTGTGGTAGTAAAATTTTTTGGAGCCCACCACTGCCTATATATATTTAAGTCAAATAGTGCTAATCTTTGCCTGCTATGCAATGTTGTCATTCCTATTATCATATTGTATATTGTTGCTGATGTGAATAATTATTGACCATGAGTGTGTAATTGTCCCCCTGACCTGGTCAGTGTCTGAATCCAGGCACACAGATTGGTGACTGATCCATTCTGTGTCTTCTTGCAAACACTCTACCCAGATTCTTGCCCGTGCTTAGGTCAGCATTGGTTCATTTCCCATGCATGCCTAAACACAAATAACAAGAGCAAGTCTCAGAGCACATGGTGAAAGTGGATCAGGTCCCAGAATTTTATTTACGAGGCAGGAGGAGGAAAGATGCTGTGAGATAGAAGTAGGACAGAGGGGCTTCTGGCCAAGGAGTAGCCTCAGTCTCCAAAGCACACTGCTCTGTTTCCTCTCTGCCCCTTCTTTCTTCTAACCCCCCCCCCCAAAGAAAGCCCCAATCTCCTCAGTGAGTGGGGCGGCTTCCTGGAGCAGCCCCAAGGAAAAGAACAAAAAAAGGAACTTTAAGGAGGCAAGGATGAATTCTTCTTTACTTCCTCTTTCACCGCTTTGGGTGTTAAGGGAGATACATGGCACTCTGGCACTTCTAGCAGCCTCCACCATTAATGTTTCTTTGATGTCATTTCTCCACTTTCCTCCAGATCTGCCTTGTGCTCTTTCTCCTTCTCCTCTTTTCATATATATCTTGTAAGGTATGGAATTACTCTCCAAATAGGCAAACAACTTTGTTGTCTCTGTATGTAGTTTAAGATTGGTTCTATTCCAATTCTTTCCCTTATCATCTCATTCCTGATTTTATCCTTTCTAATCACTCCAGCCGCCTTCCTCAGACATCTCATTTCCATGATGACCAATTTTTGTTTTGTTGTAAGTGTTCATTTTCGGCACTGGTAACATAAGGTGGGAATGAATATGCTTTGCAGGAAGTGTTTCTTTGTGCTGGTCAGAATTGCTTTATGTTGTAAGAGCTGAGTTAACTACCCTAATATTTGGTTGACCTTTACTGCACCATATGTCCATTTTGGTCCCTTTTGCCATCTTCAGTAAATGTTGTTCCTAGGCAAACAAAGCAGATTATCCGTGTGATCCATATTCAAATTACAAAAAATGCAAAAAATGCAGGAGGAAGGTGATACCTGTTTGGATCACTGAAAATTAAAAAGTTGCAAGCTTTCGAGATCCAAGATCTCTTCTTCAGGCATTGCATGATGTCTTCTTGCCAGGTACAAGTCTTAGATATACATGTTGTTCCTAGGTACTTAAAACCCTACATTAAAGGGGGGGAACCCTGCAACTCTCTTTTTTCTGTTCACAAAGCAATGTTGAAAAGTGAATTTCTAAGAAAGAATTTAGTGGATATTCCTGGGTCTGTATATGTGTGTGATGGTCAGCTCTTTCATGACCTGTACCGCTTTTTAGAATTAGCAGGTCACTCAATGGCTTGGAGTTGAGAAATTGGAAGATGGCATCTCTTAGACTGATAGAAACTCCTGTTAACTGTTAAGTCTGGGAGGGGAGTTAAGGCATGGCAACTATGAATAACTTCAAGTGAGAAGGAAAGAAAGATTAGCAAGAAAGAAGTAGTGGGGTGGAGATCAGAGAAAAAGAGAAAACATGCTGTGTGGGAACTGAGGGGCTTCTAACCTACACAAAGCTGTTACAAACTAAATGAGTACAGGGGGTTCAACACAAAGATCAAAGAAAAGAAAAGGCATGGGAAAGAAGAGGCATGGGACTGGATCAGTGATGGGATGTAACAGGTTCTCACCAGTTCTCCAGAACCGGTAGTAACTTTCCCCAGTGTCCTGGAGAACCGGTTGCAGCTTTTGGGGGGAACCACCTTTGGGGCTTACCTTTTCACTGGTTCCTCCACTGCACATACGCGCCAAGCACTTGGTGTGCATGCATGCCTACAGTGCTTGGCGCATATGCACGGCCTCCTTGCTGTCCTCCCAAGTGGGGAGGAGGAAGAGAAGCTGCTAACCTGAAGCTCCCTATAGCCTGCTCCCCTAGATATCCTTGAGAACTGGTTAGGCAAAGACTTAGTACCTAACTTCTTTAACTGTTGAAAAGTTGAAAAGTGCCAAAATGAAGCCATCTTGTGGTGAGTTCATTCTGTAGTTCCTTCCATCTGACTTAGTGTGAGAAAGATTAGCCAGAATAAGCTTTAAACTCTGGTTTAAAAGCTCTGGTTGATTTGTGTTGTGGGTGGGTGGGTGGGTGTATTTTAATGTATTTTTATTTATTTATTTATTTAATTTACAGGTTTGTGTTGTGGGTGGGTGGGTAGGTGGGTTGAGGTGTGTGTGTGTGCTTATTTTTATTTTATTTTTTATTATTTTTAATTTGTTTTATTTAGTCCCTCCCACAACATCATGATGTCATGACATTGGCTTCGCCCATGATGTTAGCTCCGCCCACACTGTGATGATGTCATGGTGGGGTAGTAAAATTTTTGACATCCCACCACTGGACTGGATGTAGATTGGATATCTAGTCTGAACCCTGGCCAACCTGATAACATATATGAAACATATAGGTGCATATGTCAGACAGATGCTGAAGACAAGAATCTCAAGAACTTACCCTCAAGAATTACCTTGTGCATTGCTTATGACATATTTTGTACATTACAGTATGATCTTCCTCAATGGGGTGTGGGTTTTTTTAAAAAAAATCATTATATATAATGTGTATAAAGTGTAACACTCATGGCAATATTAACAGTAAAGTAACTGGTTAGTCTCTAACCCTGTGTATAGCTTCAGAGTCACTTCGGTGAGTGGGAGTCCATACAAATCTAAATAAACAAATAAACAAATAAATAGCATCTTGAAACTCAAGGGTAATTGCTGTAGTCTCAAACTATTTATCCAAACATTTACTCATCAGTAGATCTGCTTGTTTGTTTGTTTGTTTGCTTGCTTGCTTCTACATACAGAGGATGCCAAAATATATACATATCTAAAGAGAAGTTATCTATGTTTTACTTTTTGAACTTGAAGCTAATTATGGTGGCAATGTGTAGTGTGATGTTTGCTCAAAAGGATTAATGCTAGTGTCACCATGTGACAGTCAAAGAAAATGGTTGAAGCACGGTTGTCATTCAAGGAGTGCAAAAACATTTGAAGTGTTATTTGAAATTCAAGAACATTCTAGAAGTAAAACAACAATGGAGGCATGAGTATGCAACAGAACCTCCAAAATGGTTACCAATTCATGATAAGTTTGAGACACATGGTATTGTGTGTTAAGTTATATGTAGAAGCAGCACAGTAAAGCAGGTCAGGTTTTAGGCAAATCTTAGTTTCAATGCAAGTTCGCCCAAACTTTCTCCCTGTTTAACCCAGTAAATGAATATACTTGCACTAAATGCTTAGAGAAAGAACAACATATTGTTTACTCACAATTAAGTCAGAGAAATATGCATGTGCTCAGGATTTTTTGTGAAATTGTTTTTTGGAAAGAAGTACAGTTAAAGTGAAGTCTTTAGGTCTTTTAAGTCTTTTAGGCCTGCCATGCAGCCCACAAAATAGAGGGGCTCAAATAGATAACTTTTTTCTTTGAGAGGAAAGAGAGAGAGAGAGAAGGCCAGAACATGCAAAGCATTAATACATTCAAATAGGTCAGATGACCCCTAGAGGGGAAAAGACATGAAGCTTCCTTTGGTTTAGGCTAGTATTTCTGTCTCTATGGTTATTGTGCTAACACCCACTGCATGTGGGGGTTGCACTACAATACTCAACAATGTGCACAAGATCCACAAAGACTGTAGAGCAACAAGTCCTGCTTCTTCTGCTATGGTGTTGGAACAGTTAACATGCTCACCACAAAAGTCTACTAATGTGCATATCCATTTTACTGCAATGTGTACACTTTGGGGATCAATTTTACTTCCAACAAGATGGTGCCCAACCACACTTCTGCCAAGACATGAGAGCCTATCTTGAATTTGCCAGGACAATGGACAGGATGAAGTGGTGCAGTTGAGTATCTCCTAAGTTGTCCTGACATAACACCCCTTGACTTCTACCTATGAGGAAACCTTAAAAGATGTGTATCGTAGAAAACCGGCTACACTGGTAGTACTACAGGAAGAAATTGAAACAGCATTTGCAGAGCTACAAGTGGACATTTTTGGTCAATGTTGCTCCAGCAGTAGTTCACTGTAATCAGAAGTGTCTGGACTCTGATGGTTACCTTGAGTACTTCTTGCAATTGCAGAAGTCAAACATTACTTGTATTCATCTTTTGTTATTGGTATATATTGAGTATTCCCCTGCTAGGTGAGAGCCTTGTTGGGGCAGAGGGCTTGGGTAGTCTAACTAGGCCCAAACTATGGCCCATGGGCTGGATCCTGCCCATGATGCCTAATAATCCAGGCCACACTGCTCTCACCACTCCTGGAAGCAGAAGTAAAACACTGCCATGCATGCGCAAAACACTGGTTTAAATGCACCCATGGCTGTTGTAAACACATTTACAACAGCCACAGGTGCATTTGCAGCAGTGTTTTGCACATGCATGGGCACATTTACTTCCACTTTTGGTGGGAGGAACCACGTGACTGGCTCAAGGCCCGAAAAGTTTGGCCATCCCTGAACTAGACAGTGTTGCTCATCTTTTGTCAATGATGTTAGGCTGGGAATAAAACTCATTAAAGTGTCCTCCTTCGGATGCCTTGGGCCAGGTGAAATCAGAGGGCACACATCATGGTCTGCCTTGCCGGTGGATGACATGATAACCAAATGGCTTTAAAAAATGCATGCAAATGGACTTGATTTCTCAAGTCCAATTGAATGTGCGGAATGTTGTCACGGAGATGGCTACCAGTGCACAGAACCCTCGCTGAATAACAACTCCAAGGTATCCAAGGTATATATTGAGTATTAAAGCATGTATACATTTTTGGCACCCTTTGCATATTCATACAGGCATGCAACAGAAAGCTGAAGAGTAACACATTAAAATAATCATAATTACAGTAAATGTACAGTCAAATGCAGCAAACAAAACACAAGCATAGAGTCACAAAAGCTCACTGCTTGAAACACAGTTTTAAATGATTTTAATGTCTTCCTTCAACTTGCCTTGTCTTCTATCAGCCAGCCAGAAGTGATTTTTTTTACCAGATTCAAAGCACCTGCCCTGCAGCAATCCCATCCTGCACTTCTTTGTCAGAATCCTAATGACGATTTATATGTATATAAGAGGCAGTCTCCAGCTGTACAACTGAAAAGCTTCTGGGGGTCTGTGCAGTTCCCTGACCCCAGAACCTATTTTTATATTTTGATCTGGGGGAGGGTGCTGCCCAACTTTCGGAATCCCCCAGTTATCCCTGCAGTAACAAAGCCCGAACTTAACCGGCAGTAGCATGACTTGAAACAGGGCATGCAAGATCAAAGGGCCTAATAATCTGAAGCATTAGCCACTCTATAAGCTCAGAGATAGTCATATTAAACCACACTACAGGTTTACCTAATTTCAGCAACAATACAACCAAACTCCAGCTTTCTTTGGAGGTTATATATCTGAACAAAGATATTCAGCCTGTGATAATTCCTGAAAAAACTAAGGGATTTGCTTAGAATGTTAATGCAGGGGCTACTTGGAAGCCATAAAAATAAAATAGACATGGTTGATAGTTTCCCCCTTATCCCTCCACCTCTTTGAATTGTTTGATAGAGCTGCATCCAGAGCTTTTACCCTTTTGACCTAGGGCCAACTGTCATTCTCCTTGCCCTCCACATGTGAGCTGTTTTTTTTTTTCTTGAAACCATCCTCAGGCTCGTAGTGTTTCAGATTCGTGATGTGATATCTCCAGATATTAGAAATGTTTTCACATCAGGTCACTGTGTGATTGCTGAAGTGGCTGGGCAAAGCATTGCTGTGATGACAAAAAGTGCTGAAAGCATTGTCCATTTAGAACTCATTCCAGCCTTCTGTTGCTCTACGGGTGGCTACCAATTGAAAGAAATCCATAAGGATCCTAAAGGGATGAGGAAGGGGACATAGGATCACATCCTCTCAAGCTATCCCCTCCTGTGAGCTAATGCATACACATCATATCCTGCAAGGAAAGACACTGTAAAAAGAGAAGGCAAAAGAAAGAAACAGGTTTGTAGGACTGCATAAGCCCACGTACAATGTGGAGATACACATTCTGAAAGACAATATTATAATGTAAATGTAGAAATAATTTACTATAACTAGAAAAAATACTTTAGAATCCTGTTGCATGGCTCTGCCAATGCAGAGGCTGATTCTTCAATTTCTTCTTTAAATTTGTGATGTTTGCCATTTTACATGATTGCATTTGAGTTGTCTGCACTCCAAAACTGAAAAAGGAACTCTTCAATTAGTGGCTATCTTCTGCTGCCAGTATGTGACATCACTCTTGTTGCATAGGAAGAACTAAACAATGGTTACTAGCAATCAATTTAAAAATAATTAAGGGGGGGGGGGACTAACTAGTTGTGCATGTTGGTGAACCGCAACTGGCATAAATCTTAGTAGCAAATTGCTGCAAATCAGGAGCTTGGCATCAGAATTTGGTGTTGATTGGTAAATCACACGATTTAGTGCCCAACACCAAATGCTTATGCGAATTTATTAACTTACAGCAATTTGCCACTGAGACCTACCCTGACTGCATTACAACAGTATAAAAACTCAGTAGATTTGGCCATTATAATTTAAATAGAAAAACAACAAATCTTATTGTCCTTGCATGCCATCATGCCCTGATTTATGGTGATCATCTGAATTTATGGCCTCCAGAAGGTCCTGCCATTAAGAGACTTAGTTCAATCCTGCAAACTAAAGGCAGAAGCTTTTCTACTCCGGCTACTCCATATTATTACACACAATAATGATCAGGTGGCATGTGGATCTGGGCAGTCAGATGTCCAGATGTTGCTTCTTGAACCTCTAATCCCTAAATTCAAGGTTTCTGCACTCCCTGTATAACTACCTCTCACCAAAAATGGATAAGAGTGGTGTGTGTTTTAAACTACAAGCCTCCAAACCCACAACCAAAACAGCCAGTTGCCATGTTTAGGGGAGTTGTAATCCAAAAAAGTAACTTTTCTGAGCCCTGGAGAAAGTACCACCAAAAAAAAAAAAAGATTGGAACAGTAGAAAACCATGCTTATCATCTCTTCTCATCACTGCCAAGACCAACACAAGCCTTGCCATTCATATGGTGGGGTTGAAAAGGACCAGAGAAAAGAAACCTTGCATCTTTCCCCTCAGTAATGCAGCCTGAAGTTGAACTGCCCAAGCAAGATGAGTAGCACATGCATTGGCATGAATACCAATAAAACTACTCAAGACTTTAGCTTATGCTAATGATAATAATTTTGTGACAGAAATTATTCTGGGTTGAAAGGATTTTTTTTTGCAGAAGAAACTCCACTCAGGGAACACCCAAATTAAGCTCCCTTCATGTCCCCAAGAACATGAAAGTCTCTTTTCATGTCCCCAAGAACGGAACCTTATTTGGGTGTTTCCTGAGTGGAGTTTCTTCCTAAAAAAAATATCCTTTCAACCCAGTATGATTTCTGACACAACATTATTATTATTTGCATAACCTAAAATTTAACTTTACCTCAACTTATAATGGGCTAAAACTTTCATTTAAAGAATATGACATAACATATGGCTCTAAAGCACACCTCCCCCCAACACTCACCCATCTCAAAAACATTTAAAAGTTTTTTAAAAAAATATGTCCCCCAAAGACACGTGTACAGGATAGTTCTGTCATGCTTTAAGACAGGAACTGACAGTTCAGCCCTTGCTAAGACTCGTTTTTCTGCCTCACATTTTCAAGCAATTAACTGCTGCTGCAATCAGTTCTCTTTGATGACTGCTTTATTGTTCAATGGTTTTATTAAAAGCTGGTTTATTGTTTCACATTTTATGTATCATCGTTGTTATTCTAACACTCTTGTTACCCACTCTGGGATCCTTACGGAGTGCAGGATGTGAACTGAAATAACATCAATAAACAGATTACAACATTGCTCAAACAAACCCAAGACTCAAGAAAGCTGAGCAGGAAGAGAGACAACTTGGTAGTGCTTGTAACATGTATCTGAGAGATCCCTGGTTCTAATTCTGGCATTCCTTGGAAGGACCAACAGTGTTTCTTTCTTGAAATTCTTGAGCGCCGTCAGCTTGTTGGTACTGACAATAATGAAAGATTTGATGGGATTTCAAACAGCATCCTAAATTTAATGTCTGAAAATAAGAAGCAGGCTCCATACAGGCAATGTTGCTTTCCTGAGGCCTTCCCAAACAGCAGGTGCCAGGGAAAAGAAAGCTGCTCTCTGCACCCTTTTGATTTTCTTAACACAGCAAATGGGGGAAAGCAGAGCAATTTCTTTACAGATAATGTTTGATAGGGAAGCTATGTAGGAAAGAGGAGGAGAGAAGTATACAGTGGTCCATTTGTCTGGTACAGAGGGCCACCGCTCACATTTGTTTCTGCAACCACGAGGGACAGAAAATTACTTTAAAAAACAAGCTTCTGTGAATTAATTTCAAGGATCACCAAAGGCTGTCGTCCAAACCCCCACCCAAAAGTATCTTGTTCACCCTTCTCTTAGAAGGAATAATGGATGGGGATGAGAAAGACCTGATAAATCTGGATTAAGAAAAGAAAAAAAGAAGTAGGAAGGATAAGGTTCTGTCAATGAACTGACACTTCATTTTCCCTTCATTGTTGGCCAGCTGAAAAGTAGCATACTAGCAACTAGGATGATCAGACGAAGGCGGGAAAACACAACAGTTAGGCTTCAAACAGGACAAAGTCTATTCTTACAATGGCGTTCCTTAAATCCAGATATTAGAGAGGATGGAGGTGGAGGGGGGAAAGCAATGAGAAAAAAGCCGCTCCCTCTTGGATAGCTTACTGGGGATACTGCAAAAAAGATTATGTTAATCTATGCCTCATTGTCCACTGCAAAATGTTTTCATACCAGGTCTTTTATCTGTGGAAGGAGGGATGCACAACCTCTCAACTCCATGACAGTGAACACTTTCTGTGTGGTTTCTGAGTAATTAACACCAGCCCTGGACCTTTTCATTTTTGCTACTCAAGCTTATGGCCTTTTAAAGATACCCACAGGGGAGCGTCCCACACCCTTTGCAAGTGGCCTAAATCATAGTCCCAGCTTATCCCTTGATATAGAGAACATCTGCCAATTGCCAAAAGGCATAAAAAGCAGGGGGCATGGGGTGTTAAATCATACCCTTGCTGAGAATTTAACTGGGTAACCCCTCAACAGGTTAGAGGTTTCTTAAAGCTTACTTTGCAAATGGGAACATATCAGAAATGTCAGCCTATAATTTTAGTACTCCTATCCTAAATTTAAATGCAGACACGTTGTCCTCCAATTTGTCCAAGTAATACAGGCACCTGCAATCAGATTAAGACTTTGTCATCTTGATTCTCAAACCATTCAATCAGCCCAGGTCTACTTTTCAATTAGTTTTATATATATACAGTATACACGCTAGGAATATATATCTATCTATCTCATATCAGGAGGATCGTAGCCATGTTTTGCTTTGTAAACTTTCCTAGTGTTCTATTAAAAAAGAAAAAAATACACTACCAAAAAATAATCCAAACCCCACTTATTAATACATTTCAATCATGTTTCAAAATTCCTTACATTTCTAATATTTTTAGTAAAGCTGTCAAAGAATAAATCTTTCACAAAGCAAGATGAAAGATTTTCTTTATATTTTTATATGTTAAAAAAATACTTTGACAAAGAGAGCTTGGAGTTCTGGTTAAGAACAGAAAGAGATTTCATCTTTTTATGTGTCCGGCATATGAAACTGAATGTTTGGCTCTTTGTCAGGTTTCTGAAGATCCACTAAATCTGACACCCAACTAGTCAACAGAGCTGAAGCTTCACTGATGAATATGGGATACACCAAGTTAGTTAGATAGATGTGCATAAATCCAGGGATATCTCCCAAACAGAATTTATGCCACTTCCAAGTCAATGGCAAGTGTGTTTTTCTATAATAAAGATGTGACCAATGTTGTAAGTAAAGTGTTCAGTTTTTTTAGGTTGTTTGCTGTTCTTTCCACTATAAAGTGCTATTGCCTCTTTAAATCCCTTCCTTCTGGAACAGTCTACTAGAAGTCCCAAAGCAGAGGGAATGTGTAAATAGAGCACTTAACCTCCCATGAATTTCCATCCTTCAGATGATAACCACAGATGGAGCACTGAATAGTATCTGAAATGGAAATGATACACCATTCAATAAAGGAAGGCCAGAGTCTAATATGTGTCGGTAAGGCCAAACATTCAGTCCAGAGAGGTCACATGATCAGTTAAAAATCCTAGATCCAATTGAGAATCATCACAGGTGAGCTTCATTTTGGTCATCTGTTTCCCATGCCCAGAACTCAAAGACACAAGCAAGCTCTTCTTAAGGAACAATCCTAACTAGCCAAGATGGCTGTGAGCTGGTGGTGCTGATATTAAATCATCTAACGCTGTACCAAACTCCTAGCCTAGAGATGGTGGAAATTATTTACATCAATTCTGACTCTGGCGTAACTTTCTGCTAGCACAGTGGCACTGAATGTGGTTGGCTGAGGCGGATTTGGATTGGCTATAAATTAGCTCCTCCTACACTCCTCATCTTCTCCATCTCTTTTGGTTCTTTTCTTGGCTGGTCTTAGCACAGCAGTTGTACCAGCAGAGGTAAGATCAGCCAACATAATGCAATTGTACTGGCTCAAGTACACTTTTGCTGCTTCTTCCACCTGCTATAACTGCCATAACCTTGTGTCTGGCTTATATTTTAGATTTATATCAACCTGATTTTTATTTCCTTGGGAAAGACAGAATACATTTATGGAACTTCAATCAGCCCAAATGAGGGATTTGGGAAAATCAGACCAAGAAAACTTTCCCTTGGAAATTATTGCTAAGTCTTTGTTACTTATCTTCTGAGTCGCCATGGTGAGTGGGTGGGTGATATAAATCTAAATAAATAAATAAATATTTTAAAAACCAAATTATAAAAAATTTTAAAAAGAAAAAGACTCACAGATTGCTGAAGTTAGGAAGCTCACTTAAAAGAAATATAGAGGACTCAAACATCTTGCACATTAAAATTTATTTATTTATTTATTCAATTTGTATAGCTGCCCCAATCAACATGCGACTCTGGGTGACATACATAAACATCCCCAACATTTAAAACTATAGAGACACTTAAAATTCCTAAAAACTCTGAAAAAATTACCTCCCACCCACACCAATTAAAAAATCTAGTTTAAAACTTTTAAAAGCATGCGTGATCCTCCACTAAATGGACAGATAAAAGATAATCTTTATAAGATTAAATGTTTGTTTATGTGTTCATGCATTATTGTTTGAAAATCTGATATCATAAATTCCCCCAAAAATAAATGCAAGTCATTTACAGCAATAAAATATCCTTACAAGAAAAACAAATTCACACATACAGTAAAGTTATCACCTATAAAGTGTTGATTATCATCCATAAAGCCCTGTATAGTTTGGTTCCTGGCTATCTAAACGACCATATCTCCCCATATTCATTCCACATAAGGTCTTCAGAGAGGAACTTCTCCCAATCCCATTACAGGCATATTAATGGGAACACAAGCGCAAGCCATCTCTTTAATTGTTCCCTGGTTGTGGAATGCTGTCCCTCAGGACATTAGGTTAGTTCTCTCCCTTTCATCTTTCCACTCATAGGCAGGCTTTTAATAACTGTGCTGATCCCTGGATATTAGTAGTGGGGGCTTTTTTTTTTTTTGTTGTTGTTGCTCTTCTAAGTCTGTCTTTAAGGTTTTAAATACTTTTAATTAATTAATGGATTTTTAATTATCCTTGCATGTTTAATTGCTTTTAATTCATAATTTATTGTGCTTTGAGTATTACTTGTTTTAACATTGTGAACCACCTTGGGTCCTCTCACTGACAGAAAGTGAACTTACAAATGATACAAAATAAATAAATAAACATAAACCGAAGACACATGCAAAAGGAAACTAGCCTTAAGATATTAACGTCCTGATATAAATCAAATAAATAAATGAAACTGATAAATGAGAAATGATAAGTGGCTTTCAAATACCACATGACCTAAAATAGGCCACTTTTTGACACACACACCCCGTGACTTTCCATGATATTTGACCAACCCCCCTAAATCACTGTATTTCTCCTCCCCCATTCCTGTCTATCCCCTTCTTCCGATCTGATGTGCTAAGCATCCTGTTTCATCTCAATTGCCCCTTTGTTTTGCCTTTTGTTTTGGTCAATAGGGTTCTCTTGGCAAACTTCCTGACGTGGTTTGCCGGTTTCTATGCCAGTATCCTCCCATTATACATGTTATCACATACCTATTCATTCTAGGTACAGTATGTGAAAATCTAGGAGGAATCTTCACAAATAAACTGAAACAAAAAAAAATCATGCATCTGCATTGGTCAAATTCAGTAAAGGTCACCCTTGTTCAAAAGCCAGTCATATCCGACTCTAGGGTTCAGTGCTCATCTCTGTTTATAGCCGAAGAGCCAGCACTGTCTGTGGGCATTTGGACAGAGATGCAGGACATAATACAGGAGGCAGCAAGGAAAACCATACCAAAAGAAAAGAAGTGTAAGAAAGCAAAGTGGTTGTCTGATGAGGCTCTTAAAATAGCAGAGGAAATAAGAAAAGCAAAAGGCAAAGGAGAAAGGAAAAAAATACAATCACTTGAATACAGAATTTTGAAGAAAAGCAAGGAGAGATAAGGAAACCTACCTAAATGAACAGTGCAAAGAAATAGAGGAAAACAACATAAGAGGGAGGACTAGAGATCTTTTTTTAAAAAAATTGGGGAAATCAAGGGAACATTTAAAGCAAAAATGACCATGATAAGGGACAAAGACAGCAAGGAGTTAGCTGATGCAGAAGAAATTAAGAAAAGATGGAAAGAGTACAGAGATGAACTCTACAAAAAGGACCTCAACACCCCAGATGATTGCAATGATGAAAACATTGAACTTGAGCCAGACATCCTAGAGAGTGAAGTCAGAAAGATCCTAAAAAGCACTCCAAACAACAAAGCCAGTGGAGATGATGGTATCCCAGCTGAATTTTTCAAAGCCGTAAAAGATGATGGAATTAACTTATTACATTCTGTATGCCAGCAGATTTGGAAACACACAACAATGGCCACAAAATTGGAAAAGATCAGTATTCGTTTCAGTCCCAAAAAAGGGTAAAGCTAAAGAATGTTCAAATTATCGAAAAATTGTGTTCATCCCACATGCTAGAAGGTTATGCTCAAGATAATACAGGATAGACTGCAGCAGCACTTGGGGAGAGAATTACCAGAAGTGCAGGTGGGGTTAAGAAGGAGCAGGAGAACTAGAGACCATATTGCCAACATACGGTGGATCATGGAGAAAACAAAGGAGTATCAGAAACAAGTCTACTTCTGTTTCATTGACTACACCAAGGCCTTTGACTGTGTGGACCACAACAAAATGTGGCAGGTAATTAAAGAGATGGGAATACCAGAACACCTTATGTGCCTCATAAGAAATCTGTACATGAGTCAAGAAGCAACAGTTAGGACGGAATACGGAATGACGGAGTGGTTTGGAATAGGAAAAGGAGTAAGACACGCCAGCATTTTATAAACCTGCTTATTCAATTTCTACATAGAGCACATAATGTGCAGTGCAGGGATGGAGGAATCACAATTTGGGATCAAAATTGCTGGGAGAAACATCAACAACTTGTGATATGCAGATGATACTACGCTAATGGCAGAAAGTGAGGAAGACCTTAATAAAGCTCCTGCTTAGGTTGAAAGAATAGAGTGCAAAAGCTGGCTTGGGACTCAACATCAAAAAAACCAAGATAATTGCAACAGGCCCTATCACTCCCTGGAAAACAGATGGAGAAGAAGTAGAAGCAGTGACAGATTTTATTTCTTTGGATTTAAGATCACTACAGATGGTGATTGCAGCCATGAAATAAAAAGGTGACTGATGCTTGAGAGGCAAGCTATGAGAAACCTGGGGAACATAGTTAAAATAGAGACATCACCTTGCAAACAAAAATTTGTATAGTCAAAGCAATGGTATTCCCGGTTGTAATGTATGGTTGTGAGAGTTGGACCATTAGGAAAGCTGAGCGTAGAAGAATAGTTGCCTTTGAGATGTGGTGTTGGAGGAGAGTTTTGAGAGACCCCTGGACAGTGAGGAGAACAAACAGGTCGATCCTAGAAGAAATCAACCCCGACTGCTCCTTAGAAGGTCAAATAGTAAAGATGAAGCTAAAGTACTTTGGATATCAAATGAGAAGAGAGGATTCACTTGAGGAAGCCTTGATGCTGGAAAAGGTAGAAGGGCAAAAGAAGAAGGGGGCAGCCAAAGATGAGATGGCTAGATGGCATTGTAAACGCAATGGGCACAGAACTGGGTGGTTTGAGGAGAATGGTAGAGGACAGAGGTTCCCTGGGGGACAATGGTCCATGGAGTCACAAACGGTTGGAATCGACTGTGTGACTGGACAACAACAACATGAATGAATAGAACTGGGGTTAAATAAATTTAATGCACAAGAAAGAAACCTGACAGGTTTTCTCACTTCAAATATTCAGCCCCTACCAGTTCCACTCCTGACTTCTCTATAATGATGGAGAAAATATACGCAGAGATTGTGATCACAATGAACTTAACATGGTTGCAATTTTCTGCACCATAGCCAGCCTTACCTTTGGCAGAGTGAGTTGGCTTCCTCATGAACCATTTTCTGGGAAGTACAGAAGGGATGTTAGATGTCACTGTGTGTGTTGCCATTAGCTCACGAACAAGACTACTGTCCTTGGGTATAGTGGCAAAGTCTGTCCTTTGCCAGTGTCAGGATGGGGTTCAGCTACTATTTTGGTCAGTTTCCATAAGTGTAAGAGGAACCAATTGCTATCTCTTCCTTCACCACAAGTAGTCAGATGTCATGGAATGGCTCTGTTTACAAAAGTAACACAGCCAGTGTTATGGGAAGTCCTACACAATAAGAATCTCAGCAGCACAGAGAACCACATTCCATCAAGTGGTGTTGGACATCTATTCAAACCTTCTGATTTTCTGCAGGAAGGTCAAAGTGAAGGAACAAGTTGGTATGTGTCCCCATCTCCCCTCCAACATTGGACATTTGAATTCTTGAACAAGGCTGCCAACTTCAATAATTGTAGGTAGGAGAGCAGCTCATTTGCATGAAGATTTGGATTTTCAAGCTGTTATCATTCTGGAGTTTCATAAAGCTGCCCAGTGTCTTCCTTATGTTGAAAATATAAACTGTGGACTACAATACATAGTTGTTGTATCCTCATTTTTAGAAAGTAGATTTAAATAAAATTCCTTTTAAGCTTGGCAGCTTTGTGTTGTTCCTGTGAGGGATAGAAAACACCTGTTCTTTCAATCAATGGCTCAGTTTTGAGGAACTTCATTGTCCAAAAATATGGAGATCTAGAGCGAGGGAGGTGAGCCAGGGAAATCCAGTATAGCTATGAAAATACCGCTTACTGGCTGCCTGGAGTTTTACTTGCTATAAACTGTTAAGGCCACATGAAGCCTGCAAGACACTGTTAGATCTTTACAAATATCATGAAATCTTTTTCGGATATCCAAAAAATCCTGAACGGCTTGAATCTTTTGTCTCTCAGCACTGGGGACTGACCCGTAATCTCTTTCCCAGCCAGCCGGCCAATTCCGAAGCCAACCTTGTCGCTGGTTTCAACAGCTGCTTAAATTCACCAGAGGGGATATCAGCAATCCCACTTCTAAAAAGAACACCATGAGTAGGCTTACGCTGGCGATGCCTTGAGGAGGCACTGAAAGGAAGGTCAAAGGTGAAGAAAAAGATAAAGTGCTGTACAAGAAGATCAGTAAAGTTGGATCTTCTTGGTGAGAAAAGCAAAAAACAACAATTCATGTCTGGTTCTTCATGAAGCAAACAAGGCAACTTCATTTCAAAAGCTTCAGGTTTTCTTTCCCTCCCCCTTACTAACCCCTTCTTCTTCTTTTCCCTCATCATCTTCACCTTCTTCTTTTCTCTCCCTCTCCCTCTTTTTTTAGGTCAGGCGACTGTGCATCTAAAAGCCTTATTCAGTTGTTCTTGTCACGAGTACTTTGTCTGACACTGGCTGTGTTACTCTTGTAAACAGAGCCAGCATCAAAGTGAGAGCACATAGAGTCACATCACTGGATTAAGGCCTTCTGCATGATAAAGTAGCTACCTAGGGTGGGATAAACCTAATATGTGAAAGAATGTTATTGAAGAGGAAGAAAAGTGCCAAAACTCTGTCATTCTCTCCGTAATGTCCTAATCTAATGCCTGACACTAAGGCCTTAGGCCAGTGTTAGTGTTAATCAATGAAATACCCATCTGTGTCCTCTGTCCTTATCGCCATTTAAAACTAGCCTAAACTCAATTATTTTTCCCTTAGAGACCAAGATGGGATATTAAGTAGAATGAAAGGGATTGTATCCCACAAAGAAATCCCAGTGTTCGAATGCAGAGGTGTCAACACTGCTGACTAAATTTCGGTTAAACAGAGATTAAATACCCAGTTCTTTGGACATTAAATCTCTTCTCCCTGGCTGAAAAAAGAAAGAAAGAACCAAAAGAAAAGGGGAAAAATCCAGTTTGCAATATTCCACTTTAAGAGAGATTTTTTAAAGAAAAGAAAAGAAAAAGGCTGCTACTAAGTAGAATAATCAACCCAACATGTAAATTCCCTGCTATATGTGGGTTTTTCTGCAATAAGTGCTACACAATAAAGACAAGCATGTTCAACTGAAGCAGTAGAAAAGCACAGCCTCTGACTGTTCCCCAAAGCTACAACGAGCAACACAGACATTTTCAGACACATAATGGTTATCCAAGGACTGTGTAATTTATCCCATGAGTGAACGACACATCTCATAACTCAAAGACTGCTTCAGAATGGGATGAATTATGAAGGTGTTTGTCACAAGTGGGCTGAATCTATCATACCACAGATGTTCATTATTGTATTTTTGTGCATATCCTCATAGATCTAAAATATTAACTCCTGGTTTATTTTTATAACTATTCTGATTTATTTATTTTTAAAAAAAGAAGCATTCTCCTTTAAAACATTTTTTTTACAAAGAGAAGGAAAGATGACCTGAAGACCCTTACAAAGACAGAGCAAGAAAACAGAGAGGCTGAAGGAATAGCAAATGAAGCTGAGCTAAAATTAATCATAAGGTGGAGGCGCAAAGCATTTCTTCCACTTGCAGTCTGGTCTTTTCTGGCAGCTTTTGGGAGACAAATCCAAGAAAGTATGAATACAGCAGAGGACAAGGTGGTGCTGGTGTTGCACTATGATCTGTTACCTATTATGCAGAAGAAAAGCCAGTGAACAGTTTAGGAAGAGTGCCTGCAGACATAGATCTTAATTGATTTCATTTCTAATACATCTCTTATAACTTTCATAGTAACAAAAAGAAAAAACTGGAACAATAAGAATTAAGTGATGCCAATGTGCCTTCAAATGATTTCCAATTCATTGTGACCTTCATATGCTTTTCTAGGGATAAAGCACTCAGGAGTGGTCTGCTAACCCTTCCTTCTGGTGGCACTCCTGGACTGCGGAGTTTGTTCAAAGCTGCAGAGATGGCAGAGGATGTAACTCCATCAGCCACACATGCACCAGGTGTTCTTGGTGGCAGGCATGTGCTGTTATATCAGGCAATCAGGTTTTGTCCCACCCCGCCCTCACCTCTGGCACCCTGGGGCACTATTTTCCCCCAACCCCCCCATAGGTCTCCCCACTCGCTGTCCAGCACCTTCCCATGGTGCCCTGCACACCCCTGCTTGGTGGGACCCCTGGCAATGATCTCGACTGGTCCCTCGTCACACTCTTCCTTCATTCCAACTCACTGATCTGCACCACCAGTGGTGAGTTGTCACAAATTTTGCTACCACACCGTGATGTCATCACAGTGTGGGTGGAGCCAACATCATGATGTCATGATGTCATGGGCGGACCTTGCCGCCCCTCCCCCTGTGCCTATACCAACTGGCAGGGGAGGAAGAAGCCAGGGCAGGATGAGGACCTTGCCGCCCCTCCCCCTGTTCCTCCCCCAACTGCCAGGGAAAGAAGAAGCCAGGGCAGGATGAGGACCTTGCCGCCCCTCCCCCTATGCCCACCCCAACATATTGTATTGTAATGTAATGTATTGTCTGTAAGCTGCTCTGAGTCACCACAGCGAGTGGGCGGCAATATAAATTTGAACTAATAAATAAATAAAATAAATAAATCATGACATCATGATGTTGTGGGTGGGGCCAAAGAAAATAAAAATAAAATAAAATGAAATAAAAATAAGCACGCGCACACGCACACACACACACACTTCAACCCACCCACAACACAAACCCGTAAATAAATTAAATAAATTACATTACATTAAAATACACCCACCCACTTTGGTAGTAAGGTAAACTCTAGTGTCCAGGCATACCTACCACATGTCCATGGAAACATCTGCAAACGCAAACAGCACTATGGCTATAAAAAGAGATGAGCATGGAACCCTAGAGTCGGATACCACTGATTTCAAGCAAGGGTGACCTTTATACACTAAAATGTATAATTGAAAAGAGGTAAAATGTCTTACAAAATGTTTATTTTGGGAGAACACACTCTTGAGATGAGATCCCTGAACCCTGTTCAGCAATTCAGTCACAGTTGTCATTACTGTACAGCATGCAGATTGAAGTGGAAATTGAATGGAATTTGTTTGTGAACAAATACATGTAAAACTGATGGAAAACTGATTTAATCATCTATGAATCTATATTTAATCATCTATGACTCTGTATTTTGTGTATATAAGCTCATGCCTTGCTATTTCATTCCTTATGTCTGAAGAAGTGGACTTGATCCACAAAAGCTCACAATAAAAATATAGCAGTTAGTCTTTAAAGTGCTGCAGTGTTTTTGTTTTTTGTTTTTGCTTCCTGATATGATGGGAAACTGAAAATTTAGATTTCCAGCCTAAACTGAATATAGGTTCCCCCAGCCATCTTTAGTGTTAGTTGGTGGGCCATGACAAGTTATTTTCCTTGTTGTTGTTTTGTTTACAAGTTGGTTGTTTTGTTTGCTTTTGAAAGACAAGAATGAGAACACAGAAAGAAGAAAGAGTGATAAGAAGGGGGAATAGAACAAAAGAAATGGAGAGGAGGAAAGAAATTGATAGAAACACAAAATACGTATGAGGACCACTTACACATCACAAAGAGAGAGAGAGAGAAGTATCACCAAGAAGAAAGACAAAGGAGAAAACTAATTGGCATACAATTCTGTATACTAATTAAAATGTAGAACAATTAAAAAGAATTGCTCTCTGGACACATGGCTATCAAGATCCAGCATCTAGGAAAAGGCTTTTGCAGCTTGCGTGCCTATCTCCCCAGGCAGTCCTGAGCCGTTTCTTCAAAACCCAGTTCAAAGGTGAGAGAAGATCTTCTTTACCTGTCCATTCATTCACATCCACATTTCATAGAGGATATCATGCCTTGTATAAAAGAAGAGATATTTTCTAGCCTGAACTCAATGTAATTCCACAAAAGAAATGAGTGGGGAGAGAGACTGGTTCTCATTTTGTGCTGGTCTTGTAAAAGGCTGAAGCACAAGTGGAGAAACTGTGGGCCGTGCCCTGCTTTTAAACTTGGTCCATGCTCTGTAAACACTGTCATTCTGGCTTTACCCACTTTTGTCTCTGGCCTTGGCCCAAGCCCTCACAGATAAGCTCCAATGAAACGTAACCCTTGACACAGATCATATTCTCCACATCCAGACTAACATTAGGATCATTGTCTATATGGATCCTTGGAAAAGCCAGAAGCTCAGCAACCTCCTTTGGGATAATCTAAAGCCCTTTTATGCCTCGCTAGTATTCAATGTTCTCTTTCTGAGGAAAACTAAAAGTCAAATCTAGCCCCACATTGTTGTCAAGCCTAGCCAAAGTCATTTTGTTGCTTGAAGAAATGACAAAATAGCCCCTTCCTCTTTACAGACTCAGAAGCTGACTGGGTTGCTTCACTCTGCCTAAACAGAAGGACAATCATGACAAGTACAGCTGGGGGGAGAAAGTGTGGGAGAAGGATTTCTGAGGGGTGTGTAGGGCCCTGGGTGTGAGGAGACTTTCAAGGTGAATGCCAGCATCTTCAATTGGTTCCAGAATCTTACCTTAAGCCAAGGCAGCTGTTACAAATCAGGTTAAATCTGTCCCTACTTCCCTCCACATGACAAGAAGTTGGCTTTGGGTTTCTGCACTAGCTGATTGCTGGGATTAAATGTGCTGTCTGAATACATCCCCAAACGAAACTTCATGTCATGTTCCTCACACAAGAGATTTCCTTTATTGTAGTTTTCACTCTAGACTTTGGCATTAAGCCTATTATGTGCTTCCTGTTTGCTAACGGTAAGCTCATAACAACAGGAGCTGTTTTTATGTGGCACATAGACTTTAGTCAAAGCAGATATACCAAGGGTTTTCTTCTTCCAGGAGGACAAGAAATAATATTTAACATTTTGGTCTCTGGTGAGAAGATTCTGTGTTTGTTTTACATGCTGTGAGGAGTAAGTCCTTTATCTGAGCTGCTCAGCTTTTTCACAAGTGGGCAGTGGGGTAAATATTGCTAAATCCGCAAAGAACTAGTTTCGTCAAGAAGTTTTGCCTATGTGAGAGATTTAAACAAATTTTGTTTCTCTGATGGACCTGAATGTCCAGAGGTAGAAGTGGGGCTCAGCAAACTTCATCCTTAAATTACTGGACTATGATAGGAGCTTGTACAGTCAAACCTCGCATAAAGAGCGTTTCGCTTAAAGAGTAACTCGCTTAAAGAGCAGAATTTTCTCTGAATGTTCGCTTCACTTAACAAATAAAACCAACCAAAAACTTTCTTAACAAATAAATCGGGGTTCGCAATCCCCCCCCCCGTTGGTCATTTACAATGGTGTTTCGCTTAAAGATCAAACTTGCTTAAAGAGCAATCCTGTGGAATGCATTATGCTCTTTAAGTGAGGTACAACTGTACTTTAATAATCAAACCGCCTTGCCTATAAGAAATTGCTAACTATCAAGTAGTCCATAGATAACAGGCTGGGCAGATCAACGGGTCAGGTACCTTGCTGAGGGAGCTGGAGATTGGGAGTTTGATTCCCCAATGTGCATTTTGAGGGAAGAACCAACCTATGTAGCCTGGGGTATGCTGTGCAGTCCCATGGAATCCCAGTAGAAAGGAATGGTAAAGTACACTTTTGAGTACTTTATACCTAAAAACTTTGAAAAGTCACCATAAATAGGAATTAACTTGACCTAAGACTCACTGTAAATTGGAATCACAGCCTCTAAAATACTCCAGCTAGCCTTGTGAGTGGCTAGAGTTGTACTCTCAAAAAAGGATTTTTTTTCAGTCTCGGGTCTGAGTTCTCACCAAAGTTAGTTCCACAGTCAAGAGACTGACTGCTACAAAGTTAGTTTCACTGTATTCACCAGCCTAACGTCAGTAGTGACTATAAGTAACACATGTGGCTGTATTGTTGATAATTCATGGATAAATTAATGGGGGGATATTTCCTAAAATAGCTGAGAGGGCATGAGGCTCTCTGAAATTCCAACACTATAGTCTCTAATTCTATCCTAGGTATCACTGCAGTGTGAACACTTTGATACAAATGTTTGTAGAAAATAGGGATGAGATTCCTGAACCCTGTTCATCAATTCAGTCACATTTGTCTTTACCGTACAGCATGTAGTGTTACTTACTATCCTGAAAAGGAAGGGTTTCAAAGTCAAGTGGATGAGAAACCACCTATAAAATTGCCAACTGCATAGCCTGCTGGTTGAAGTGGAGAAATGAAGTGTTATCCCTCAATTAAGGATATCATGGGTAGAGACAATTAACCTGCTTGTTACCTAGGTAACCCCAGACCAAAATCATAAATGAAAATATGCACCAAAAGATGACACTTTTTCTTTCTTTAAAGACATACATTAGGTATGAGAGTTCAACAAGCTATTTGGGTGAAAGAGGCACCAAGCTGAGTGGTTCTGACATTTAGCCATTTCATGAAACAGCAGCTCTCTTCATTAACAAGAGTCAGTGGTGGCTGAAGCTGCTGTGAAATAAAGCACGCAATATAGACAACACCACAGAATTTTCAAAAGTGAATGCTAGACACCCAGGAATTGGATCATATAGCTCAGTGGTGGTATCCATGGAGAATGATACCTCCAGTTTCACAACTGGAATGGGTGCTGGGTTTTAGTCTGAACTTCACATGAACAGCCCAAGATGATGACTCCTAAATAGATTCAGCAGTTTTGCCAATTCCTTCACCAAAGGAATTTGACAAACTATACATGGGGAGCTCAACCATCCACGATGTGTAGACAACAGCATATGTTGTACGGCCAGAATGGTCTGGGTGGCAGAAAATATGGAAAACCTTTGTCTGAGGATATAGCCACATAGGAATTATCTGTACAATCCCCCTTGTTGAAGGAGACTCCTTGATGTTTCAACCAGTTAGGCATCTGGCTGCAGAGCTAGAGATTAGGAAATTGATTCACCTTTGCAGGTCCTAGGAGCCTTGGGCAAGATGCACAGTCTCAGAGCATCCCCAGGAGAAGGAGATGGTAAACCACTTCTGTGTATTTTGTACCCAGAAAACCTTGGAAAGGGTCACTGCAAATCAGAATAAACTTGACAGCACAAAAATACTATTAGAGTAATACCTCATATAACAGTATCGAATAACACTAAAATCGCATAACATCAAGGAATCTGGGGGGAAGAATTGCATCAGATAACATTAAGATCCTATGGGATGCTTCAGATAACAACCGCGAAAGCCTGTGTGGTTACAATGCATCTCTATGGATCCCATAGAGGATCAGATAACACTAAAAATCATATAACACGAAGACTTGTGGAACCAGGTTTTAGTGTTATATGAGGTTTTACTGTATTATAAGAGAGGCCTTGGTCTAATTTTAGTAATATGTCTAGAATGGGTCAAGTCAAAATGAAATCAATATGAATACAAAGTAAGTCAACCATTTCTGTATAATTTCTTGAGCCCCCCCCCCTCAAATGGTAGGCTAATAAAAAAGTTGATCTACATTAAGCACATTTATGCAGGTATCAACCCAGTCACAGAAAATGCTTATTGTGAAATTCTCCCCTTAGTTAACACTTGTCCATTAGCATTGCCATCAGTTGAGTCAGAGAGCTCTAGCTCTGGGTAACTTCTGCCCTGATGCCTAAGGATTTCCATGAGCTGTGTTTGCCTGTGTATCACCATGAGTCAAGAAACAGAGTTATTAATTTATATGTTGACCTGAAAATGAAATAGATTTATAGCTTGTTTCAGAACATGGAATATTTAATAAACAAATGAATAGAGAAGATTCCCAAAGGACAGCGACAACTGTATTAACCCATCAATTTCTCCTCATTTCTTGGGATCAACTCTTTGTACATTTTCATGTGCTTCTCTATGTCCGATTGCTGTCCTTTTCTGCATTCATTTTACCCCACTGGGGGCTCATGCTCCTTTGGCTGAGCTAGGAAAGCTGTCTTTCTCTATACTGTATCTCTAACTGAGACAGAATGGTCTGGTAATAACAACAATAGTTTATTAACAGGTTACAAGGTTGGTCTGAGGGTAGTTACTTCACCACTCTGTCTCAGGCTCACTGTCTCACACACACAGTTCCAGGGCCTTACAATCCCTCTGCCACTCCCTCTTGTCTTTGGGACTCCAGGTCACTTGATGTTCACAGTGCGCTGTCTCTTCCTCAATATAGAGCCACATTGTAGAGGCTTCTTCATAGGCATATGTTTAAGAGCTTTGGAGGTGGGAACCTGGAATTTCACATTTACTTTCATCCACGGATCATTCTTCCAGAGGTAAATCCAGTCTTCAAGTGGCAACTCTTCTTTGGCCAACTATATGCTTCCAGGGTTCCTTGGGAGGCGCAACCCACTCAGACTTGTGTTCCTCCACCATCCACATTTTGGGTGGAAATTCTGGCACCTCAATCTGGACTTCCACTTTTACCTGGTCATGTCACTTTTGGATCTCCTCCCCCCATCTCTGCCTTCACCACTAAAAATTGATTTTGAACATCATTGAAATTAACAATTTTTTCATCTGCTCTTTAACTTCAACTGAGATGTTTTGGTATCTTTCATAAACTTTGTTTTCCCTTGCTTGTGGCTTTTAAACAGACAGTCTCTAAGATACGTGGTATCAGAATGTGGATCACAATCAAGTTCTTCCATTGTCAATGCTCTTAGAGTATGAGTGAGGCATCTTTGGTCTTCCAATGTTTGTGAACTTCAGTTCCAAGAAGGCCTAACCAGCACAAGCAACAGTAAGAGCTGAGGATGTTGTAGCCCATTGCACCTGGAGTCTCTGAAGTTCTCCACTCCACATCTTAAAAAAGTATCTCTGTTAAGGCCATTCATTTCAGAGGAAGTCCAACTGACCAATCTGACTCTCATTTTGCAATACAATTTTTGTTTTGTTTTATATAGATTTCCTACAGTAGTGGAAAGGGGGATTTAGAGGGACTTCACACTGAATTCAATTTTTAAAATGTCAGAATTTTGTTGTTGTTGTTCAGTCACACAGTTGATTCCGACCCTTTGTGAACCTATGGACCATTGCCCGCCAGGCACCTCTGTCCTTCACCATCTTCCTCAGCCTGCCCAGCTCTGTGCCCATTCCATAACAATACCATCTAGCCATCTCATTTTTGGCCGCCCCCTTCTTCTTTTGTGTTCCTTTAACAATGCAATATTTGGGTTCTTACCGACAGGACATATCGTGTATACTTTCTCATGGTTCCTGTGCTTCTTTGATGTTACCATATGGATCAGCCAGCTGTAAATAACCAAGAAGAAAGATGCATAGCTTTGCGGTGAGAAACTGTGGAGAAATGTTGAGATAGCCTTTCTTTTCTTTTTTGACAGAGATGGTGACATCCATATGTTGTTGTAGTGTAACTTCCATCAGCCCCAGACAACAAAGACACAGGTAAAGACTGTTAGGAGTGGCATTCCAGAAACTTAGGGAAAGCCATACTTTGTCCATCCCTGTTCTAGGTTAGGATAAAAAGTTGTGGCCCTTCATATGTAGTTGGACTGCAACTTCCAACATTCTTAGCCACTGGTGGATAGGAGTAGCAATTCAGCCTGCTTGGGCTTCTAGAAGAATAAAAAAGGATGTAGTGACATGCTGTCCCTTTCCCAAGTCCATTTCAGACAAATGTCCCCTCACTAATGTGGCAGGTTGCTCCAGAAACTCTCTCTAACTTCATGCTCTACTCAAGAGCGAAGATGCCAATGCATTATATATATTCTATTGCTCTAATAAATAAAGGATTGACCTGTTTTCACTACTTCTGTTGTTGTTTTCATTAACACAGGGCTTCTGCTGACAGTTTCGCACCAGAGAGTCTCTAGCTAAGGCCCATCATACAAAGCATAATCCTTTTATTCCTGCTCACCCACTCTCTCCCCACCCAACTCTAATTGTTTGTTATTTAATGAAAAATGTATAATTTCATCAAGAATCCATTAAGAGGGTTTGTCGCAGATTATTTTTGTAACTCTGAACAATATATGAATGCCTTTTCTATTATTTAAAAGAAAGGAATAGTGCTGTTTATTAGGCGGTCTCCTAATTACAATGTACTACAAAGCCTATAATTAGAAGTTATCAGGCTTGTCCTCTGTCTCCTTTCCTTTGTTCTTCCTCTACCTCTAACATATATTGAGAATGAAACTGTTGACATATCAGCAAGGTGAAAGCAAGACAATTTGCAGACTTCTTTCATCAGATACTGTTTGTTTCATGACTTACAAAAAAGTTATAAAGGAGGTCAGATTGATCTGTTGTTGGTCAGGTCACTTACAATGAAAAGAGCAAAATAAAAGCACAGCAAGACACTCCAAAATGCTAACTTGTTGTTGATAGCAAATGGCTAACAAATTGCAGTTGACTACTGGTCATCTGCAAAAGAATAGACACCTTTGAACTGTAGTGCTGGAAAAGACTCTCAAGAATCCCCTGGACTTCAAGGAGATCATATCAGTCAATACTAAAGGAAATCAAACCTGACTTATCCTTGAAAGGAAAAATACTGAAAATGAAGATGAAGTACTTTGGCCACCAAATGAGAAGAAAGGACTCACCAGAGAAGGCCCTGATGCTGGGAAAGATCAAAGGAAAAAGGAGAAGGGGGCAGCAGAGGATGAAATGGCTAGGTGACATTGTTGAAGCAGTGGGTCTAGATCTGGATGGACTACGGAAGATGGCAGAGGACAGAGAAGCTTGGCATGCTGTGGTTCATGGAGTCGCAAAAGGTTGGACTTGACTGTGTGACTGAATAACAACTGGTCGTTATTTCTCATTTATGACTTGGGCTTAGGATGTAATTCAGCATACAAAAGAAGTATAATACAGACTCCCCCCTTCCTATTACACTTCTCTGTGGTACCCAAAATCTGTCTCTGAAAATTTCTCAGTCTTCTGAGGTACATTTTTAAGATGCAAATGGGCCAGCAGCAACAGGAGCTGCTGGGAGCCTGTCAATTCTGACAAAAGTAATGAATTCAAAGGTTGTAATACTCCCAGATCTTCTGACTTATATGTTTGTATGACATGGGAACAGGGGTGTGCAGGGCACCTTGGGAGGGTGGTGGACAGGGAGTGGTGGGGACACCTACTGGGGGAGGGGTTCGGTGGAGAAATCCCATACATTCCCATTACCTCTGCCCCCCCATCCTCCCAGACTGAAGCAGGGACTCACCAAATAGAGGTAGTAGGCAAGATTTAAGAACAAGTTATGCAAGCATTATCTCACATTAAATTAGGAATAATACTTCCTTAATTAAACAAAAAATCTCATTGCCCAGGAAGAAAAGAGGCAGTTGTAACTTTTTCAGGTTAAGATCCACAGATCCACATCGAACAAGCAGAAATAGATCAGGTGTCCCTGCAGGACCATAGCCAGGATTCTAGATATTTTTGGTGTGTGTGTGTGAAAATGTTTTAAGGAGGGGCAAAAAAAATTCAGGAGGGGCAACAATGTCACACTCACATATATAACATTGCCACATGACCATGGAAACCTCTGAAGACGGAAAGTCCTGGCTCTTTGGCTATAAACAGAGATGAGCACCCTTGAGTTATATATAACTGGCTTTCGAGCAAGCAAGACCTTGACCTAATAAATCATTAGATCAGCATAGTTCAGTATCAGATCCACTGGCACTAAAGTTTAAGCATTTGCTAAATTTAAGTCTAGGGGACTGTGGTGGCTCAAGTGGTAAAGATGCTGGACTTGAAGACTGGAACGTCAGAGTTCGATTCCCGGGTACTGCATGAATGAGCTCCTGCCAACCTTGCAGTTTAAAAACAAGAAATTGCAAGAAGATCAGTGATGGGATGTAACAGGTTCTCACCAGTTTGCCAAAACCGGTAGTAACTTTTCCCAGTGTCCCGGAGAACCGGCAGCAGCTTTTGGGGGGAACCACCTTCGGGGCTTACCTTTTCAGTGGTTCCCCCACTGCGCATGCATGCCAAGCACTTGGTGTGCATGCATGTCTACAGTGCTTGGCACGTATGCACGGCCTCCTTGCTGTCCTCCCAAGTGGGGAGGAGGAAGAGAAGCTGCTAGCCTGAAGCTCCCTATAGCCCGCTCCCCAAGGTAAGTGACTCACCTTTGGATGTGGTGTGTCTGTGTGTATTTTAATGTGTATTTAATACCTTTACCTATATTGACGTACTACCACAGTTCCTAAAAAGGCCTGGCGGCTGGCAGGCCTGGTGGCCTGGTTTGGGGTTTTTAAGCAAAGTCTTGGAGTTACCTCATCAATAAGCTACACCTGTGCTGTTCCAATTGCTGTTCCAATTGGAGAACCCTTAAGGAGTTACAGCTGTTTTACATTTACATTAAGGCATATTATTCTAGAGAACTGGTACGATGACCATATCCATCTTGCAACATGGTGCTGCCCAGGCACTTATACTAACAGGTAAGTGATGGGGTGTGTTTGGGGTGGGTGGGTTGAGGGGAGTGTGTGCTTATTATTATTTTATTTTATTTTATTATTTTTTCTTTGGCCCCACCCATGACATCATGACATCATGACATTAGCTCTGCCCACACTGTGATGACATCACAGTGGGGTAGTAAATTTTTTGACATCCCACCACTGAAGTAGATAAATAGGGATCAGTTCAGTGGGAAGGTAAACAGCATTCCGTGTACTCCGGTGTTGAGGCATGCCTGCCACATGTCCACGGTAATGTCTGCAGATGCAGACAGTGCTGGTTCTTTGGCTATAAAGAGAGATGAGCACTGAACCCTAGAGTTGGACATGACTGTCTTTCGAGCAAGGGTGACCTTTACCTAGCTTTTTACAAATGACAAAATCTCCTGTTATAATTCACACATGCTGCAAAACCTGGCCCTAATGCAAACGGTTGAAAAAACAAACTTCTCTTGCAAGCCGATGCATCAAATCCAAAGAGTGGATACAGCAAATACATTATACATTTGCCAATGAGTTAGTATCTGTTGACAATGGTTTGAGTGACCCAGGCAAAACTGCAGCATATAACAACCTACTAGCTGTGGTGCATCAAATTTGATAATGTCCCAGAAACCCCTGACTGATATTCAGACTCCTGAGACCACCCCCACTGGCCTTTGAAAAGGCCAGGCTGTTGCGGACGATCTTGGCTACATCCCTAAGCAATGCAACATTGAAGGGAGAGGTTTCCAAGGCCTTGCTTACATGCCTTTGCAAGGAGCTAGCAATCAAAGAGGCTCCATAGACCCTTTTCTTCCCCCATCCCTTTCACAAAAAAGGAAAGAGGAATTAGAGATTTCTGTCATAGACTGTTGTTCTTTCCCTGGACCAGCCGTTCTTTCCCTTGACCACTCTGGGAATCTATAGTTCCTCCCCTTAACCATTTAAGACCCCAAAATAAGGAAATCCCAACAGACTTAACTCCTGTACCATATTTTAATGTGAGCTGTTGTGGATGAAGTCCATGAAACAGAGTTTCTCCAGCAAAAATCCTTTCAACCCAGAATAATTTATAACGTGAAATTATTATTATTGATCCTGTGAGTGAGTGAGTGAGCGAGTGAATCAGTGTGTGCATGTGTACTCAAAAGCAGAGGAGTGGAAGGGAAGGAGAGAATGTTTGTATGTATGTCCGTCCCGCCACCTGGCCCTCCCATTCCTGTGCTTTCGAGTATGCACACACACACTAGTTCACTTGTTCATTTACTCACTCTGGGTCAATAATAATAATGTCATGTTAGAAATTATTCTGGGTTGAAAAGATTTTTTCTGGAGAAACTCCGCTCGGTGGACATATGAATGACACTCCTTTCATGTCCCCAAGATGTTTACACACTCTCTCACACACAAACCCAATGGTGGGATGTCAAAAATTTTACTACCCCACCGTGATGTCATCATAGTGTGGGTGGAACTAATGTCATGACATCATGATGTCATGGGTGGGGCCAAAGAAAAATAATAATAATAATTAAAAAAATTTAAAAAAGCACACACACACCTCAACCCACCCACCCACAACACAAACCTGTAAATAAATTAATTAAATAAATAAATAAAATAAAATAAAAATTACATTAAAATACACCCACCCACCCAAACATCAACCCACCCATCCCAAAGACAAACCCGTCACTTACCTGTTAGTATAAATGCCTGGGAAGCACCATGTTGCAAGATGGATATGGTCATTGTGCCGGTTCTCTAGGATAATATGCCTCAATGTAAATGTAAAACAGCTGTACCTCCTTAAGGGTTCTCCAATTGGAACAGCAATTGGAACAGCACAGGTGTAGCTTATTGATGAGGTAACTCCAAGACTTTGCTTAAAAGCCCCAAGCTAGACCGCCAGGCCTGCCAGCTGCCAGGCCTTTTTAGGAACTGTGGTAGTACGTCAATATAGGTAAAGGTATTAAATACACGTTAAAATACACACAGACACACCACATCCAAAGGTGAGTCACTTACCCTGGGGAGCAGGCTAGCAGCTTCTCTTCCTCCTCCCCGCTTGGGAGGACAGCAAGGAGGCCATGTATAGATGCCAAGTAATGCATGCACACCAAGTGCTTGGCGTGCATGAGCAGTAGGTGAACCAGTGAAAAGGTAAGCCCCGAAGGTGGTCCCCCCCCCCAAAAAAAAAAGCTGCTACAGGTTCTCCAGGACACTATGAAAAGTTACTAATGGTTCTGGCGAATTGGTGCGAACCTGTTACATCCCATCACTGCACACACCTAATCTCACTCATTTACACACACACCTGGCCATTTAAGACCATGTAAACAACTTATAACAAAGAAGAAATTGAGGGTACCTGTTGTCATTAGCAGTTGTGTGTGGTGCTGGCAAGGTTTTGGGCATGGGTTTCTCTTGGCCTCGCTCGGCTAGAAAGGGGGCTCCTGGCAGGCTAGGCAGCAAAGAGGAAGGGGGGAAGCCCGGCTTCTCTCTCTCTCTCTCTCTCTCTCTCTCTCTCTCTCTCTCTCTCTCTCTCTCTCTCAGCGCTGGAGAAGTGCTCATCAGGCCCTGGAACTCCTGGGTCGGATTCAGAGGGTGAAGGCACGGGGCAAGAGTTGGAGGCCTAGTCCCAGCAGCCATGGAAGGAGCTTCCCAAAGGGAAGGCACGCAGGCATGCTGGGACAAACCCTCAAAGACTCCTGCCTTCACCCTTGGAATCCGACCCAGCACTGCCGCTGCTGTTGCCGCCACCACAAGCCGCGAACTAAGCCCAGTGGGTCTTTCCCATCTGCTTAGGCCATGGCCAGGGCTAGTTGTACCAACCAGCCATGGCCAGAGGCGGGGCTGGTTGGTACATGGCAATACCTGCCTCGTGGAAATAGCATCCCACCACCTGGAAGGTTCCGGCTTGGGGTGGGCTGTGGTGGAAATCTTGCGCCCAGGTGAATTATGTTACCCCGTGACATAATTCTGCCTGCCTCTGGGAGGGCACCAATCACTGGGGCACACTGGGAAGGGTCCCTGTATCCCTGTAAGCCAGCACATGCCTGCATGGGAACATAGAACAAAGAGCACTTAATCAGAGCATTGTTTGAAAGCAGCTGCTGCAGCACAGAGAGAGAAACTTTGACTGACCAGATGTTTAAAACTATACCACCAATAGTCCCTTACTATTGATCATGCAGAGTGAAGCTGATGAGAATCATAGCTCAATATTTGTGGAAGGTCAAGTTTTTCTCTTCTTGAGATATGTTGCGTTGTTGAACCTAAGCAGCACTTTGTCTGGTTAGAACCTGGAGAGATTCTGAACAGGCAACCCAAAGATCCCCAAAAAGAAAGCTTGTGTATAGGTGAACTAAATAAGTACAGTTGTACCTCTCTTAAAGAGCATAATGTGTTCCACGGGATTTCTCTTTAAGCAAGTTTGCTCTTTAAGCGAAACAACGTTGAAAATGACCAATGGGGGGGTTGTGAACCCCAATTTATTTGTTAAGCGAGCTTTTGGTTGGTTTTATTTGTTAAGCGAAGCAAACATTGAGATAAAATTCTGCTCTTTAAGCGAGGCGCTCTTTATGCGAGGTTTGACTGTATACAGTATTTCTCTGATGATCAGAACAGTGAGTATATCTTTTCTCTGCTGGAAATTCTCTAAAATGTTTATAATTATTAATCTCCATTCAGTGTGGTCAAGGGATATTTTTAACTTATTTAGCTATGGCCCTTTTGCTTAGTGGGCATGTCTCTTCTCAAACCCATTTACTCAGAAGTGACTCTCACTTATAATCATACTTTCAAGTAGCTGTGCGCTGGATTGCAACCTCAGCTTTTGGCTTAATCTGCCTTAAAAAAAAATTGAAACAGAAAATAATTTAGAAAGAAATATAAAAGTCATAGAAAGAAAGAGGGAAACCAGAGGGAAACAGTTCTAAACAATCATGCCATATCAGAAGGAAAAAGTGGAGCAAGACTAGAGGGAAAAAATAAGAAATGTAGCCAAAGGCAAACTGGGGTGGGAGGGGGGAGTACGGTGACAATGGAAAAGAGCTTTGGAATGTGAAAATATGATAAGAAGTGCTGTGGACAGAAAAATATGGAGAAAATGTTGTTTGCGTTTAATAATTAATTGTCATTTCTGTAGGCTTGGTGGGGATCTGTCAAGTGGTCCTCAATTTATTGTAAAGGTCTTCTGCACTTCTAAAAATATGAGCTAGACCAGGGATGTCCAAAGTTTTTGGGCCGTGGACTGGTCACGTGGTTCAGTGGTCTGGTCACGTGATTCTTCCCACGTGCCTTGCAATCTGTTTTGCCACAGGATGAGATAGATTTTAAGCAGATATTTTCTTTTCTAAAACCAGGGGTGACCAAACTATGGCCCATGGGCTGGATCCGGCCCCCAATGCCAATTCATCTGGCAGTGACAAGGGTGGTGTAGGCCAAATGAATTGGCACCAGGGACAAGATCTGGCCCACATGCCATAGTTTGGGCACCCCTGAGCTAGACAATCAGACAGTGTACTGCAAAACAGTGAAGTCAAACAAGATCGTATTGAAAAATTTGAGGGGGGTATTTATTAACAAAATGAGCAAGGGCACTCAGATACTTCTGTGAATCAACTGAAGGGCTGAGAAGTTGGTAAGGAAGATGTGAGATCTGGAGAGAGAGAGAGAGAATTAGGAACCCAAAATAATAATGTTACAATCTTCTTCCCAAGTGTAGGAAAAAGATCAAGGAAAAGAGCTTTGAACATTACTTCTTTGGACCTAGAAATGTTCAGTGTCCTCCACTTAAAGTGACTTTTAAAAGCTAGCTTTTCCAAAGAGCAATACTTTAGTCTTCTTTCTGACAGCCTAATGGATGCCCTGACATTACTAGTGTGTGGTAGAATCAACTTTGTACTGTCAAAGCATCAGAGTTTTTTGAATGGCAGATGACATTTATTTTTGCTACCTGCCTCAGGCATCATTCTGTGTCTGTGGAACTTAGCCAAAATCCTCACATTAACTGGGAGTGGGGAAAAGAGTTCTCTAAGCAATAATACATTGCTGTGAGCTATCCCTGTTCTTATGTAAAGTAATTGGGAGGAAAGACAGCTGTTAAACAGACAGTTATCAACCATTAGCTGGTAGAGATGAAAACTGCTAGAAGTTTGGCATATATCAAAACATGGGCTTGGATTTTTGGAGACACTTTGGAGGTATAGCTATAGGTCTTATCTGACTAGCACCTGAGCTACAAAATTTACCACTACGCCCAGTGATGGGATGTAACAGGTTCTCACCAGTTTGCCAAAACCGGTAGTAACTTTTTCCAGTGTCCCGGAGAACCGGCAGCAGCTTGGGGGGGGGGGGGAACCACCTTCGGGGCTTACCTTTTCAGTGGTTCCCCCACTGCGCATGCACGCCAAGCACTTGGTGTGCATCTACGGCTACAGTGCATGGCGCGTATGCACGGCCTCCTTGCTGTCCTCCCAAGTGGGGAGAAGAGAAGCTGCTAGCCTGAAGCTCCCTATAGCCTGCGCTCCAGGATAAGTGACTCACCTTTGGATGTGGTGTGTCTGTGTGTATTTTAATGTGTATTTAATACCTTTACCTATATTGACGTACTACCACAGTTCCTAAAAAGGCCTGAAGGCCAGGTTTGGGGTTTTTAAACAAAGTCTTGGAGTTATTTCATCAATAAGCTACACCTGTGCTGTTCCAATTGCTGTTCCAATTGGAGAACCCTTAAGGAGGTACAGCTGTTTTACATTTACATTAAGGCATAGAGAACTGGTACGATGACCATATCCATCTTGCAACATGGTGCTACCCAAACATTTATACTAACAGGTAAGTGATGGGTTTGTGTTTGGGGTGGGTGGGTGGGTTAATTTGTGTTTGGTGTGTGTGTGTGTGTGTATTTTAATGTAATTTTTATTTTATTTATTTATTTATTTTATTTACGGGTCTGTGTTGTGGGTGGGTGGGTGGGTGCATTGAGGTATGTGTGTGTGTGTGCTTATTTTAATTTAATTTATTTTTTTTATTTGGCTCCGCGCATGACATCATGACATCATGATGTTAGCTCCGCCCATACTGTGATGACATCACGGTGGGGTAGTAAAATTTTTGACATCCCACCACTGACTATGCCACTGAACACTACTGGCTTCAGCCAAGAATTTAGCTTTTCTAGTCTAGTTATTTGCTTGGAATGCACAATCAGAAAATTATTTAGATTATGTTTTGGAAAGTTGATAGCACTGTCTGGTTCAATCTATCTGATGGTGACCAGATGACTTATTGCATATTATGACCTGACTCTGACCCTGCTCTGTGACCTGTACAGACCATTTTGGTCCAGTGCCAGAGCTGCTCTCTTTTTGGGAATGATTTGGTTCAATAGGGACAGGATTGGGGGATCACTTTAAAAGATCATTTTTAAGATTGCACCTTGAAAATAGTCCTTTCCTGTATGATCTAGTGTGACCTTTATGTCAACCCTAAATCTCAATCAGTGCATGTAGAAAACCAATTAGTTGTTGTATGTTCAGTTTCATTTTCAGCTGATTTATAAGGCTTCTATTGCTTATCTTTGGGACTTTGTAGGCCAAAAGACTGTTGACTCATTACCTTCAGTCCCAATGTTGAGAGAATTGTGTAGCTCTAAATTAAATATATACATGCATACAAACCATTTTAAATGTTGATTTGAATTCTGACTGTCATTCTCATCATGTAACACAACTCCATTTACAGAACTGGACTTTGTTGTTTGGTTTCCACTGGATATGTTTCAAGACATTGTTGGCAGAAGGTACTCAAGTATGCACAAGTGGATCATGCGAAGGATTACATGAAAATAAACTGCACCATGGCCAGTGAGAATATTGCCCAAATAAGTATAAATAAAATTACAGCTAAATATTAACAATAATTTCTTGATCTGCATTCCTATGCATGAGAATCTTTCACATCTGTAGTACTGAATGGCCATCATAATAAAAGATTTTGAGTCTGTGTGCACTAGATGAAGGCTGTATAATATATAAACAGAATTTGGAATGAAGTATTGGCAGGGAGGAAGGGAAAACGCAACCACTTTGGGCTTCAAATATCAGAATAACTTATGTGCTCCTCTTTGCAGGTTGCTAATATGTAGTAAGTAAGAGCTCTATTTCGAAGAAGAATATAAGAAGTAGAGATGTTTTGCTTTCCTTATAAGATGGATACAAAAGCCATCAGTGGTGTCTTAGCAATTTCCAGATAGCAGCAGAAACTAGTATGATGTGTTGAAACAAGGCACATATCTTCATTGCCCTAACTAAGCATGCTGAGTCCCCAAATATTTAAATCTGGATTTGCAGATACAATGGGATGGTAGTTTGATATGATTCCCACAACTATGACTCTATCTAATGGAATCCTAGGGTCTATCATTTGTAGTTCAGGGGGGTGCACTAGTATTCTCTGGAGAATTTAAAATTCCTCACTAAACTACCAGTCCCAGAATTCCTTAGGATGGAGCCATTCTAGTTGACCTACTGTCTTGGAAATGATATAATAATTGAGGACTCTTCCTACACTTTATTACATATGCAAAGCACGTCATTTCAAAGTCTACATAAAGAAAGGAAAGCCGGGATATTAAAGCAAGATTTCTGTGCACTCAGAGAGCAAAGCCAGCAAAATTATTAAAAGGACAGTTAGGTATGATTCACATATTATGCACTTAGATTTGAACAAGTGTCGAACAGAGGATAGTAGATGGTGAGCTTACTGAAAAGTCAAACAAGAACCTGCCACAGCCCAAAGGCCTAAATAGCAATAGCAATAGCACATATGTACTACCCCATAGTGCTTAGTGCACTCTCTGGGCAGTTCACAAGTTAATTAGTATTTTGTCCCAAATGTGCTGGGTACTCATTTTATGACATTGGAAGGATGGAAGGGCTCAAGTGTCTAAGACGCTGGCTGGGAGGTGGAAGGTCAGCTGTTAAATTCCCGAGTATTGCAGGACGGAATGAGCTCCCATCTTTATCCCAGCTCCTGCCAACCTAGCAGTTCAAAAGCAAGAAATTGCAAGTAGATAAATAGGGACCACATCGGTGAGAAGGTAACAGCGTTCTGTGCACTCCAGTGTCTAGCCATGCCTGCCACATGACCACAGAAACGTCTGCAGAAGCAGACAGCACTGGTTCTTTGGCTTTGAAACAGAGATGAGCACTGAACCCTAGAGTCGGATACGACTGGCTTTTGAGCAAGGGAAACCTTTACCTTTACAGCAGTTTAACCACTGTGCCACCCAATTAATAGTCAGAAGTAGAGTAGGCACACTGAATCGATAGCATTTACATGCATGATGACATACCATTCAGAGATACGGCTGTTGTAGCTGAAGCTAAGTGGATTTAGATTGCTGAACTATTTCTGCAGGCTTTCCAGAGGCAAGTCCATCTTTCATAACCTACTTTCCAAAAACCCTTTTGAAGGAAGAACAGGACAGCTCTGCCAAAGGCTTCTTGGTTCTTCCATTGTGAGTCTATAGAAGCCTCAGTTATGAAAGAACAGTAAGGAAGCCCAAGTCAACCCTTAGGCACGGCTAGAGGACACTTGATAGACTGCCCTTTCTGTTGAGAGGTGTTTGGTGTCACTTTTGAGCTTCCCTGCCTTGCCTCAAATGATAGCAGATATATTTTTATCCTTCATATGCTATCTAGAACTACTCTGAAGGGGCCGACAGTTGCTTGTGAGCCTTATGCAGAGGAGAAGAAAGTGCTCAGGAGTACATTATTTCATTTACAAGGACAGGAAGTATGTGAGCAGATGTGAGCCAACTGTGCCATCAGGACAGTCACTTTCAAGGTTCAGCACCATAAAACCTTCACGCGATGTACAAAGGCCACATTCAGACTTCTTTCTCTGTCAAAGTTAGTGTAGTAACTGAAATTTAAGAGTGCCACTGTAGCCAAATTAGTCCAAGAGGCTTTCCTCAAGCCATATAAACTCACTCTGGAAACACAAATAATGCAACAAATATACATTACCCCCTCTTTTATTTGAATGGTGGCCATAGGGTGGAGAAGTTCCAAAACACACAATACTGCAATCAAGCTTTCAGATTAGAGTTCTGTTTCTACAGAATTGCCTTAGGATTGTCCAGCATTTTCTGTTTAAGATTTAGGGCAACATATTGGAGGGTTATTTTTACAATCTCGCTCCCAGTAATTGGAGGGACTTTTTTGGGCTAGACTTTTGGGCTAGAATAATTGTCTATCTATCCAGCACTAATTGTTCCTTCCCACTTCTGGATTCAAAGAGAGCCTCATTATTCTCTGCTCATTGTTCTTTCTCACTCTTTTGCCCATTGCTGTCAGCTGTTTTGTTGCTATTGATCAGTTTGGTTGGTTGGTTGCTAACATGCATGCAGTAAAGAAAGCAGGATGCACATACAGTACAGTATATGCTGGTGTATAAGATGACTTTTTACCCCTGAAAAACATGCCTCCAAGTGGGGGGGCGCGCGTCTTGTACACCAGATGCACTTCAGTTGAATAAAATACAGTAATACCTTGGATAACATTTACCTCGGATAACATTTACCTCAGATAACGCTTAAATCGCATAACGTTAAGCAATCTGGGGAGGAGAATTGCATTGAATAACGTTAAGGTCCTATGGGATGGATCGGATAACAACTTTTAATATCAGATGACAAACAGGAGTTTGAAGGCTTTTAAAGGGAAACTGTCATGCCAGCAAACTTGCTAGGGACTTGCCTGGCACTTGCTCTCTCCCTCTATTTGTTACCTTCCTTCTATCATTGACAGTTCCAGTTTGGTTAACAGATTAGAAAACAAACAGCATGGCAGCTCCCATAGGTTTATTGTTTCATTCAGCTTTAGTGAATTGTCTCTGGTGAATTATGTTTAATAAACTTGCACTGTTTTATGTTTACTGTACATGTTTGATAACATACAGCCTTGTGACAGTTTTTCTGCATGTCATAAGCATTTGAATATAAATTAACATGTTGAAATCAAATCTGATGTTCTTTTACGTTTTATTTGGCATGTGGAAGGTGTGCGGAAGAGGGGGTAGTCTTATACAGCGAGTATATAACAAACTCTATATTTTGAGTGGAAATGTTGGGGGGTCGTCTTATACACCCAGTCGTCTTGTACGCCGGCATATATGGTACTTGTCTTCTACCCTTATAACCAATGGGAAAACACTTCAGCCTTCCACGGTACTTGGCAACTGATCACAAAATCAGCATAATTCAAAATTCTGGTATGAAATTAATGAACTATGATTAGTGAAGTTAAGTTTGTTTCATTTGTAGTTAATCAGAATTTTGGTTTTCCTTCACATTGCAGATGTTAAAATCATATGCTAGATGTTACAAATGGTTCTGTCTCAATTTTTTTATATACTGTAATATTTGAACACTGAAAAAATGCTGTAGAAATACTACAGCACATTGCATTTCAAGGCCTTCCTCCACTTTTCAACATGTACTTAAGAATATTACACTCTTAACAATAAACTAGTTGGTCAGTTGACTGATGCCAGGTATTTTATTTTTATTTTTTATATACTTATTTGGTTTGCTTTATTTTGTTGTTTTGTTTGTTTTATTGTGTTATTTTGTTATTTGTAGGTGCAATGCCCAGAGTGGGAAATACCCCAGATGGGCAATATAAAAATGCAATAAATAAATAAACTCTAGGTTTTTTACCAAAATCCAAAATCCTCAAAGAAAATTTCATGTTTCTAGGATTTTTGCATCAGGTACTTGTAGGCATATACCGTCTAATTTTTGAGAGGCAATTAACATGACAAAGGAAAAATTCCTCTTTAATATTTATTTAACATGAGTATATATGAGTATATATGGCATAACTAATTGTTTCAAAAGCAATGGCAAATAATGGTATTAAAAGTACTAATTGCTTACATTAGCTACAGAAAGAGAAATACTATGATAAACAGTGAAAATGTAACACTTAACATTTGTAAATTATACTGATACCCATATTTTGAATATTGAATACTATTTTACTTTGTTTAAATAAAGAATTTTATTTTGTATTTTCCCCGCTTTATTTTATATTTTTCTGATTATTTCCCTGCCCTAACCACTAGGCTTACATTTGCATAAACACTCCATTTAACACACAACCACCTCAGGCACTCTGGGTGTACATGAACCCTGGATATTTGTTTTATTTGATTTATTTTTAATAAATATTTCCAGCAAGAAAAACCTCCATTCAAACCTATGCGGCGGGAAGACTGTTGTCTCAATGAATGGGACTCTGAACAGCTGCGGGAGCAGAGCTGCAGTGGATCCACCTTAGTCTTAAACTTAACTGTTTTATTTCTCTTTAAAAAGTTTCCTTTGCAGACAAGTGGTGGTAAAGAGTGGCTGCGCCATGATTAACCCATTGATTCCCAGATCCAGTAAAACAGGGGTTTAAAAATAGTACAATGTATTCTAAAACCTCAAATCTTTTGTTTTAAGACAGGAAACCTTCTAAGCTGTGTGTCTACCTTAAACTAGAATAGGAGAAAGATTGATTTTTTTAAAAAAAGAGAGAGAGAGAGACTCTAAAAGAGAAAGATCTCTCTTTCCACTCCTTCCAGATGATCACCAGAAACCCCTGCTGTTAATCAATAGCTTACCCTGAGTTCCTTTCACCATTGTCTAGGTTCCAGACAGCAGTTAGGGATGTGTATACTGTATGTGTATACAGCATGTGTATACTGTATGCATTTCCAATTTACCTGATTTTTTTTTTTTGAATAGTAGCCATGTTAGTCTGTGGTTCAGGCACATCAGAGAACAAAACAAAATAAACAAAATAAAATACAAATACAAAACACTGTAGTACTTTAAAGACTAAATGCTATATTTTTATTGTTAGCTTTCGTGGATCAAGTCCACCTCTTCAAACAAAGAGTGAGACTTACAGGCATGGTTTTTATACACCAAATTCAGCGGGTTAAAGGGAGAAGGGTGTGGTCAAGCAAGATGACAGACAAGCAAGCACAACAATACAGCTTCACACAGCCATTAGCAACAATAGATTATTCAGATTAGCTCTAAATGACTCCCTTTCAATGACACCCTTTCAAAATGACTCCATTTCAAAAGAATTAATGGACACAAATCAGACATCTGGAATGGCAACACAGAGAAACCTATCTCAAACCACTTCAATCTAACTGGACACTCTATCCAAGACCTGAAAGTTACAATTCTGGAACAGAGAAATTACAAAACTAGGATTGAAAAGGAGACAGCAGAAATCAAATACATCCATCTGTTAGACACCCATCACAGAGGACTAAATATTAGCGAAGGGTTTCTGGGACATTATCAAATTTGATACACAGATTGCTATAAGATTTTATATATTGTATTACAACCTTCCTGCCAATTCTCTTTAGCAGAATAAATACAGAATATAGTAGCAATAATAATACAGAAGATTAGTCAGTAACTGATGCAGAATAAAATGGTCTCAAATCATAACTCCTGTGCCATTTTCTCTGGTTTAGAGAGGACACATCAGAGACAATTTGCATCACAGTGGTATGAAGGTCTCTGGCACGCTAAGTCACACAATCAGAACCAAGAGTGATCTTACAGACTGCATTTGCCCCATAATTTTAGAACCATCTAGCAAAGTAGTCAGAACATAATCATTTCCTTCTTCATGCAGCTTATATTGTCCAACGCCACAAGTTTACACATTTACTTAAAAAAATTATTGTAGGGGGAAGGGGCAGATCACTCACCTCCTGTTTCCAATTGTTTCTGCTAACCCACCAGTGGAAATCATCCACTTATATCTGTTCCTTGCATGGAGGGAAATAGAAAAGGCCCACCTTCTTTACCATTTTATTTCTAGGCTAAGGAAGAAAAATAGGGTGTTAATCCTTGTAACATGTGAAATTAGCAAATAATACACAGAACTGGCAGATAATAAATGAAAAAGAAGGTGATCATTTGGTTTGAAAAACTGGTATGTTCAAAGACCAAGGGTTTGTTCACGAGGTTCTTCTTAACTAATTCAAAAGCTCACATATAAAGAAATGTTCCAATCTATTGTTTAACTCAAGAACAGTTAAATGAAAGAAATGTAGAAACTAAATTCCCTTCCTTCCTCTGACTTATAGACTTTCTCCTGAACTTTCTCTCGTGTTGAAACCCAGGGAGACATCCATGCAGACGGTGACGTCCTCCAGTGTTCTGATGCCGATTAAAACCATTAATGTCTGTGATTCAGGGGCTGCGCTCTTCTGCCTGGTATGGGGCTGAATGTTTTGCTGACAGAGGTTGAAACGGGAAACTGGCTTTGCATATTATATCACCTGGCTTTTCCGTGCGTGTTGTTGTTGTATTTCACATGCAGTGTTTTTCTGCTTTTGACTTTGAAGTGTTGAGAGGGGGAAAGGCTCTAATCACATGGCCTTCTGCAGATGCTTCATTTGCATTTCTATTAATCTGGAGCCTTCTGGAGATACTCCGGCACTGGCACAGCAGGCCTTGTGTTTCAACTTGTGAGAGTCTATACCACAGCTTAATAAGTTAATACATATGTATAGCTTCCTTCAGACACCCACTAGGAGGCAGAAGCAGAGGGAAATCTTGTTCCTGCACAGGCCACTGGACTCCAGCATGAAGGCATTTTGACAGGAAAGATACAGGTCCCAGTGGTCAATTGATGCTAGACCAAGCCTATGCCTGTCAGGTTCATATTGTCCTGTCATTCCAAAATACTGATGGAAGAAATTGAGCACATTGGGTCTTTTTTGCTTGTGTGACCCATTTAGTTATATAATTACAATAGGAACACTGTACTTTCAATCAAAAATAAGTAAAGAGGCATAAATAATCTTCTTCCATGTCTAGGTCAGAAGTGAAAGTGCCAAAATAATAATAATAATAACAATTTCATGTCAGAAATTTTTCTGGGTTGAAAGGATTTTTGCTGAAGAAACTCCACTCAGGGGATTAGTTTGTTTGTTTGTTTATTCACATTTTTATGCCCAAATGAGGCTCCTTTCATGTCCCCAAGATCAAGCCACCTTTTGATGAGTTCATTCTGCGGTTCCTTTCACCTGACCCAGTCTGAGGTGGCACAAGGTGGTTTTTGCCCAGAGTACACCTGATTGTGGTTCAAAAATACCACAATCTTCATGGAGGCTCTTTCTGTGTACCCCAAATAATCTACTGAAAAGGTTGATATGTACAGATAAAATCATTAACCAAAAACATAGTACTAAAATCAACCTCTTTTTAAAAAAACCTATAAAGCCCAACACACCCATTTAGGAGTACCTGAAGAACAGCATCACAAATATAAGAAGCAGAAATAAAACAAAATCAACCAAAATTTAACAGTCTTTGCTGCTTTTCCAAAACTCAGATCAGGAGCAGTGGGATGACATGGACCTACCAAAGGACTGTGCCTATTTCTGTACAGGTCCTGCAAGTGAAATCACATGGCCTTGCTTCTTCTGCCAGCCATCTAATGCAAAACATCAGCCACCACTACACCACAATGTAGGGCTCTGGAAAAACTGTCACAGGAAACAAACTATCAACATCAGCTGAGAGGAGGTGTGTCTATGTTATTTGCCATGTCACACTTAATATCTGGGAGAAAGTGAACTTTGGAATTTACTAGTACTGGGATCAGTGGCGTAGCATGGGTTTCAGCTGCCCGGGGCGGAGGCCAAATTTGCTGCCCCCCTGAGAGGAAGAGCACCTCTATAACGCCTTTCCTGCACGCATCCAAGGACAAGAAAGGTACAGGTGGCAGCAGCAGTGGGGGGGGGAGGAATGGTGGTGGTGGGGTACACTTAGGAGCGCTGCCCTTCCGGCAGACCTTCAGGGTCTCGAAGTCCTCTGCAGAGAGGCAGGCAGGCCAACCCCCAGGCTGGCCATTTTGGTTTGCGGAGGGTGGGAGCTCCAGGCCCCCACCTCCAGGGACAAGCCACCTGTAGCCCCTCCAAGGTGGGGGGCTGGAGGCCCCCCCCACCTTATGCAGACCAAAACAGCCGGCCCAGGGGCTGGACACAATGGTGAGCGGGCATCCATTAGGGGCTGAGGCGCCCCATGACTGTCTGCCTCTGTGCGGGGGTTTTGAGGCTCCAAAGGTCTGCCAGAAGGGAAGCGCTGCTAAGCGCACACCACCACCACCATTCCTCCCCTGCCCATTGCAGATGCCGCTGCCGCCGCCACCACCCATACCTTTCTTGCCCTCTCTGAAGGGGTCCAGGTGGGCTATGAATTACTCTCCAGAGTCCAGAGGGTTATGAATGAATGTGGATAGGTATGGGAGGAAGTCTATGGGACCTCGCGATGAACTGTGTGGAGGGGGGAAGCCTATCGGTATTTCTTTTGTTAGGTTTAGGAACGAGCATACATTCTTCTCAAAAGTTTTCACAGCACCAAGAAGACCCAGGGCTGGTTTTGACCTGCCAAGAAAGCCTTTCGGGGCAAGACCTGAACAGCAATCTTCAAGGCAGGGGTCTGAAAGGGAACCTCGCTGGAGCCGCTCACTGTGGAGACTCAGATTTTGGGAGAAGAGAGTGGCGGCGAGAGTCATTGCAGGAGAGCTTGACCTTGGGGTGCAAGGGTGAAAGCCAGAAGCAGCGGCTGTTTGTTTTCTGTCTTTGTTGTTGTTCAGTCGCAGTCGATTCAGACCCTTTGCGACCCCATGGACCACTGTTTGCCAGGCACTTCTGTCCTCCACCATCTTCCTCAACTAACTCAGTTCTGTGCCCATTGCGTCTACAATACCATCTAGCCATCTCATTTTGCCCGCCCCCTTCTTCTTTTGCCCTCCACTTTTCCCAGCATCAAGGCCTTCTCAAGTGGAACATCTCCTCTCATTTGATGTCCAAAGTACTTTAGCTTCATCTTTACTATTTGACCTTCTAAGGAGCAGTCAGGGTTGATTTCTTCTAAGATTGGCCTATTTGTTCTCCTCACTGTCCTGGGTACTCTCAAAACTCTCCTCCAACACCACATCTCAAAGGCATCTATTCTTCTGCGCTCAGCATTCCTAATGGTCCAGTTTTCACAACCATTCATTACCACCATGGAATACCATTGCTTTGACTATGCGAATTTTGGGTTGCAAGGTGATGTTTCTACTTTTCACTATGTTCCCCAGGTTTCTCATAGCTTGTCTCCCAAGAATCAGTTGCTTTTCTATTTCCATGGCTGCAATCACCATCTGCAGGTCTTAGGAAATGAGGCAGAGAGAGAGAAATCCCCCAAGTTTTATGCTGGATCCTTTCCTCCTCCTCCTTCAACAGCCTGTGACCAGATAAGGGAAAGCTGGGGACCAAGTCACAGATAAGGAAGGAGGAGGAAAAGATCAAACGTAGAACTTCCGGGTAAAACAAGTTATTATTTGAGAGCCTGGCAGAAGGGAACTCATTAGGGGCAGGGGAGGGGTGGGTGGTGGAGGAAATCAGTTACTTTTTTGCAGAAGTTACTCTGCCTTGAGGAAGATCTACGATTGGTGGAACCTTTGCAATGTGTCGAAGGGGAGGGGGGTAGAAAGGGCTTCTTAGACTGTGCTCCCCCTCCTTCTCCTCCTCATGCTCCCCAGAGTCTGTACTCTGCACATGCCTAGGAGCCAGGTTGGAACTCTGCACATGTTCTTACCCACCCACCAAGTAGCAGAGGCTTTGGGCAGCAAAGGGACCCAGTGGAGATGTTCTTTGCAAAGATGGAGGTGGGGTGGTGTTTTATATCCAGTATTCCTGCACATGCCCAGGAGCCAGGAAAGGAAGTAAGGAAGGATGATGGAAATCAAAGTCCTCCCCCCCAATTGTGACCAAAAAGGACTGGTGGTTTAGCAGTTAAGATACTGAACTTGATAACTGGAAGGTCAACAGTTCAAGACCTGAATACTGATGGAGTGAGCTCCTGGCATCTCTCCCAGCTCCTAGCAGTTCAAAAGAAAGAAATTTGCAAGTAGATAAATAGGTATCCCTTTGGTGGTAAAGGTAAACAGCATTCTGTACACTCTAGTGTCTAGTCATGCCTGCCACATGACCACAGAAACATTTGCAGACACAGACAGTCCTGGCTCTTTGGATGTAAACAGATATGAGCACCAAACCCTAGAGTCAGATATGACAGGCTTTTGAGCAAGGGCGACCTTTACCTTTACTTTCCAGTGTCTAGTTGTGCCTGCCACATTGCACCTCCCCCCTCCCCCAATTTATGGCTTCGGCTGATAGTTGCCAAGATCAAACTAAACAGCGAGGGGAGGAAAATGAGCCAGCCATTAATTGCAAAACCAACCAATCCCAACCCGGGATAGGAAGTGTTTGTGTGTGTTTGGGGGGGTGGCCTTGAGATATAATTAGCCATTAATTGAGAGCTTGGTTGGAGGAGACTAATTGGGGGTGGGAGATTGCTCCCTCCGTAAAAAATAGGAGTTGTAGGTGGATGGATGGAGGAGGAAATAAGTTATGTTTTCTTTTTGCAGAACTTACTCTGTCTTGAGGACAGGTGAGGGAGAATCTCGGTAATAGCAACAGACGATCTGAGCAGCAGGCAGAGGTGGGGGGGGAGGAATCCCTTGGTTCAATCTCCCTCTCCCTGTGACGACGAGCAGAAACTTCTCTTTCGCCCAACAAGTGTCTCCCAAATGCTGGTTTGTGGACTTAAATTCCCAGAAGCCTAAGTTATTTCCCCAAAGCACTGATCAGCCAATGTACTGACTTAGGCTTCTCGGAATTGGAGTCCACTTGTGGGCTTTGTACCCCCTGTTGGGAACAGGAACTACCAGCACCACCTCCCTCCTCCTTCTCTGCTGCGGGGGAGAAGGGGACGGGAAGAGGAGAGATCGCCCTTGTTCAAAGGGATTCACCAAAGGCTGCATCGCGCCTCTCTCTCTCATACACACACGCACGTGCGCACACTCACGCGTGCCTGTGCCCTCCTCCTCCTCTGCCTTCCCCGGGGATGCCACCCCCTTGAAAGTGCCGCTGGGGGTGGGGGGGCCCTGCCCCCCATAGCGACGCCACTGACTGGGATGAGAACTCATGGCATGGAGTCCACATATAGCAACTTAATTTCATGCAGCCCACACAGATGAGTTTGAAGAGCAAGATAATGGGAGAGAAGTATTATACAGTACACCCCTAGAGTGCTGCAAACTCTTGTTCTTGTCCCCACATATTTTGGGTTCTGGCTGCACCTTACCATCAGCTCTTGTATGCAAACAACATTTTCAATGGGATCAGCATCCTTTCATAGAGAGAAATGTCCACATCCTAATTCAGAAGATTCATTGTTTTGCCTAAAAAACTTTACCGTTGAAATAATATTTTAAACACTTCATAATTATTTTACTATGTTTGGTCAATTGATCAAGTTGTGTTGGCTTACCCCTAGGCCCTGAGTGACAAGATAAACCACCCATTTTTAAACAATATATATCCTGTCACACAAGTAAACCAAGTTTCCGTGCTAGTTGTTGAATTTAGAATTGCTTGCAGCTATCCTCCCTCCCACCAACTTTTCACTAATTGCACTAGCCAGTTTTATTAATTTACATTAAATTTATTTAACACCAGGGAAATAGGCCAGAAATGTATAATGAGTTCCATTTAACAATTTACAGTAGTAAGATGAATCATGTTCCATTTAAGAGTGCCTGTTTCATCCTGTTCGGATGTGACAGAGTAAAAGCTATATTCTTATGTTACATTGGAAAGGAATACATTTGCCAGGAATCTTGCTACTGAATAACAAAGAAATGAACAAGCTTAATAATCTTCAATTTGGTTTCTTTTCTCAGCACATAATGATACATACACGGTACGATCTACGTCCAAAGTACATGAAGAAGCACCCACAAGTACTGAAAATTTAATTAAAAGTCAGAAAGCCATTGCAATGAAGACTCAGCAGAAAGCCATTTATTTTTAAAATCTAATATATTCTTCATGACTAAAGGCTACAGCACATGCTGACTTACACATTTAGCTGTAACTGATTTAAGATACTTGGTGATTTTTTTGCGCACAGGGTGGTGCTCAATTTGCAATGGAGTAAATTGGCAGAAATTTAATTTAGTAGATTTTTTAAACTCTGCAAAAAGAGAAAGGGAGGAGAGAGAAAGAAAAAGCAAGACGAATCCTCATTAAAACCTCACAATGGGCTGATAGCTTTTTTCATCATTAACTAGCCTAACTGCAGGTAAAAAAATAATACAATTATGGATTTATATAAATCCTATTGTCAATTTACAGCTCAAAGACTGGTGAGTTACCTCATTTTAAATAGGTTATTTTTTTCTCCTTAACCTTTCTTTGTTTTAATGAGGATTCAGTTTGTCAGTGTCTCCAATTCTGTTTGCAGGGAGTTTTCTCACCAATTGCCAGGGTTTGGAGGGACTAAGGATGAAAGAATGTCTTATGTTAAATTTCATACCCAAGTGGTAGGGGTGAACTGGGCACTCAGCACAGGCATTGAACATTTCCATTTCACATCTTCTACCCAGGAAGCTCCTGTGTTCCACATGTGCTTCTCTTTACAATTCAACATAAGTGTACATTTCATCCAATAAGATGGGGCAGGCTTGTTCTGGAGAGTGGACTTCCAGGAGTGAAATTCTCATTTGGAGATGAAATGAACTTGGGGTCCAGGAAGTCATCCAGAGGGACCAAGAACGAGTATATTATTTCTATCTGAGTAATAGAACATATTGGGGCCATGGTGGTTTAGTGGTTAAGATGCTGAGCTTGATGACTGGAAGGTTAGCAGATCAGCAGTTTCAGACCCAAATGCTGCCTGACAGAGTGAGCTCCTGTTATCTTTCCCAGCTCCTGCCAACCTAGCAGTTGGAAAGCAAGAAATTGCAAGTAGATAAATTGCCACTTCAACATGAAAGGTAACAGTGTTGCCTGCATCTAGTCATGCCTGCCATATGACCATGGAAATGTTTGCAGATACAGACAGTGGTGGCTCTTTGGCTGTAAATGGAGATGAGCACTACACCCTAGAGTTGGACATGAACAGCTTTCAAGCAAGGGAGATGTAATAGAGCATATTATTGCATCATTTTCTCTCTTGTTTTTGTAGGCATGCCTCCTTGTTTTGAACAACTTTCCAACCCTTCACTTTGCTCTTCTTCATGCTAACTAGAACAAGATAGGCTTGTCACAAGCCCCATACATGGGTCTACTGTTGGATGGAGAACAGGGATTGACTACTCTTTGTCAGATTTTCATCATGTGGAACTTTTCTGTTCACAGAAATGAGCAATGAGGTGGAGTGGAGTGCTACAGATTGTGTCATTCTAAAATTGAAAAGGAAAATCAAAACGATCAAAAGATTATGGGTTGGATCTGTCTTGCTCTAGCATAGAGGTAGGCAATTCCCCGAGGTTTGGGGGCTGCACAGGACCCTATAAGCCACACTACTACTGCATCCATTACCACAATTTGAATGAAGCATTGTCCGATGTACAGCTCAACAGTTGAGCACTCTAATCCAAAGATGGCCATACTTCTTCTGCCAGAAGCAGAAGAAGTGATTTATATTTTAACGGCCTTCCAAACATTCTTTTCCATGTTTGGGTTATATCAGGTAACGTCAAACCCAGAGTTTGCCTATCCAATCTGCACAATATTTTTGTTCTCATTTCCATCAGCAATTGGAGCTAAAAGGTTATTTTAAAACTGATATTCTTTTGCCTGGAGTCATGCTTTACACCTAAAAAGCTGTTGCATGGAACTGAGCAATGTTTTGCAACGCCATGAAACTATTTCACTGGAGCTAGAGTTGTGTGAAAAATTTTCAAGTTACCCCATATTCTGCCCAAATCTGCCTGTTGTGACCTCTGGATTTTTCATTCAGGCATGGAAAGTTGCTGATAGGATAGATGGTGGCTGATGATATATTAAACACTGTAAAAACATGTCATGGTTTAGATCAGTATTTTCCAACCTTTGGGAAGCCCAATTTAATTTCCTAAAGTACTGACTTAGGCTTCTGGGAATTAAAGTCCCCTTGTGGGGCATGGACCTCACATTGGGAACCACTGGTTTAGATATAACAATATTATTATTTTTAAAACATGTCAACTGATGTTTCTCAAACAATAATTAATAAACCAGTAACTTTGGGTCACAGTCTCCTTCAAAAGACTCTGTTCTGATGAATGAGTTATCACAGTACTTTAAAATCACTGTGCTCTTTTATTCCAGCAGGCAAATTACAATTCCTATCATTCCACAAGATTGAGGTTTTCATGGTGTCATTTCATTTGTACTCATTCTGATTGGTTCCAAACTTATAGTACATCATCTCTATGCGATCAGTTTTCTGCTGAAATTTGTTTGTTATACTCTACCTTAAGTCAATTTTCCATCAAACATGCTGTCTTTAAAGAACAATGCAAAAGGAATTCCAACTATAATTCCAATATAAATTTGAACTAATGAATAATAAATAAATAAACTAGTGATCTTTAGTGGGCATTCACAGTTTTAAAAAATCAGCGTGAAAAAGATTGGTACAAAGGGAATAGGGAAGGGTAGATTAAATTTTGTTTTGGTCTATGATGAGCAAAGAAACCCTACAGAGATTAGCTTCAGATTTCTCAAGTGTATATGTAACCAGCTGGAGCTTATTCCTGTGTAGAGATACAAAAATTGAGATATAGGAAAATGTTTAAATTACATTTAATTGTATCTGTTCCCACCTATTTTGATTTGGCATTGCCCAACCCACCAATTCTGTGCCCTTAGCTCTGCCCACTTTTGGAATATGGGCCCCAAAATCCATTCTTTCCCTCTTACTGTTATAAGTCTTATGGTATTATAAGACTCATAAGAATTATAATATTCTTTCATATTCAATATAGGACAGATAATCTCAATGACTTGTGTTTTATGCTTCCTAGGGGCACATGTTCCCAAGAAGACTAATGTTTTTATGGTCATTCCGTACAATCTCATTTGTCTCTATTTCCAGCATGATTCTCTATTCCTTTTCAACTTCAGGAAAAAGTCTGAAGACATGAGGTGATTAGGGTTGCAGAACTACTTTCACTACTCTGCTGTTTTAAAATGTTCCCTCGTTCTTTGAACTCTAAAACCCTATATGAGAATGAACTCGTGAAGTTGTTTCTGTGCTGCCACATGATGAGTTAATTACATGCCCAAATTAACCTTTGTTAAGCTCAATAATGGGACTTCTTTTTATCTCTGCAGTCAAGGCCAGTGTTAAAAAATTCTTAATGATCTTGGAGGAAAATCAGTAATTTGTATGACTTCCATGTATCAACCGAGGAATGATATGTATCATTAAAATGTACTCTAATGATAACCTCAAGCTGAAACTGAGAGAAAGGGTGATTCCGCAGAGGTTTCAAGGACAAGTCTCCTACTAGCCAAGGGGTGGTAGAGACCTCTAAAGTAGTGGTGCTACAGGGGACAGCTCCTTCGCCCTTCAGCTCAGAAAGAGATCATGCTGGGGAGGAGAGCTTCAAAATCTGCAACAGTCTTACAGCATTCTTTTGTGCGACAGCACTGTAAGTGGACAGGAACCCCCTATTGTTGACATGCAGGGCTATAAAAACTCAGCAGGCATAATTATATTGCAAAAGGTGACTGTGGTGGCTTAGTGGTTAAGATGCTGAACTTGATGACTGGAAGGTCAGCAGTTCAAGACTCTGTTCATGACAGAGTGAGCTCCTGTTCCAGCTGCTGCCAACCTAGCAGCTTTGAAAGCAAGAAATTGCAAGTGGACAAATAGGTACCACTTTGGCGGAAAGGTAAACAGTGTTCCATGTCTAGTCATGCCTGCCACATGTCCATGGAAACATTTGCAGACACAGACAGCGCTGGCTCTTTGGCTGTAAATGGAGATGAGCACTTAACTCTAGAGTCGGATCTAGTTGGCTTTTGAGCAAGGGTGACCTTTACCTTCACCTTTGTCAAATATATGAAATACTCCCTCTCTCATATTAATCCTGTTCTTTTTGGAATTACTCATCATGCTTATGGGAGATATACTGCATGGTGTAGCACCTGCACAGTGCCAGGCTGCTATAAAGTTGTGACAGCACAACTGTACCTTCATTGATCAAAACCTTTCAAGGCATCACATGAGTGCCCATCACAAATCCTTCTCCACTTGTGATTATGTGTTTGCTTTGTTGACGTCTATGTTTGGGAGTATAGTCAGATACAAATCCCATAAATAAGTATGCAACTAAACTAAATAAGCAATGCAGATATTTGCCCCCTCTCTACTCAACTTTTCTTGTTTCTGTCTCTATCTTTGGCAGGTTAATTTATAAACCACAGCCTTGTGGCCTTTTTTGAACCGAGTCAGTAATGGATTAATTCTCAGAAAGGTGGTAAACTATTGCATTAACTACCCAAAATAACTTTCAGAAAACCAGAGACAGTCAAAGGGCATGGAAATCTTCCAGAATCAGATATGAAATTCTATGACAGTGTCTTATCAAAACAACCATCTCTCAAATATACTCATGTGTGAAAACTTTATTGCTTTTTTTCTCAGACAATGGAGTCACATCATCTTCCAATGATACAAAAACCCTCAGCAACTGCAGACACAATTGCCAAAAACAATAGGAAGGGGAGGCTTTGAAAGGGTTAGCTGTACCTACATCATTATACAGATGCAAAGACAAGACAAATGTGGGATAGGTTTGTAAGGAAACTGGAGTGAAAAGGAGATAGATTGTGTCTGACCTCAAATCACATGTCATTACTTTCCAAGGTAACATTTACTGAATGTTTCCTTCAGGCTGTTTTTTTTTAATGTAGCAAAAAGTTAAAGTTTCACAGCTGTTTTCTGAACTGACTGCAACATTTCTAGCAGCCAGATATTCAGCTTTAGCCAATGTTGTTGTGTCATCAGAGCATTCTGGAGTGACCCCTACCTTTTGTTAATTCAATTCATTTTTTAAAAATCACTCCAGTTATGAACATGGGATATTGTGCTTCTGTATCCATGAATTTAAACTCCAGGGAGTAGCTTGATATTGCTGAACAATATCATGCTCATATTGCCAGCAGAAAGAAGGATGCCAAACTTTATTTACAAAGGCCAGTCTGAATGTTGACAACACCAACAGCAGCAGTCAAGATGGTCTACAGGATGCCCTCTTGTGCTCACTACTATTCACACCAGTCAAAAAACTGCATGGCATTTGTTTTGTTGTGAGGAATAGTTAACTGATGAAAAAAAGGATCAGATTCTGGGATTCCCCCCCTTTTTTTTTCTCTCTCTCTCTCTCTCTCTCCATGTGAATAGTACTATATGAATAGTACTATTCTCTGTGTGAATGTTCATCATGACATTATTTTCCATGCTGGAGATAACCATACCTATTGAATTTGGCCAGTCACCCTGGGAATAATGTTTTTTTTCCAATTAATTCTGATGAATTTAGAGCAGCTTTACCCTTCTGTGTATCTGTGCTGGAAGGATTTTAAGGATTAACAAGTGAGATGAGCAAATTTTCTCATCCCTGGTTTGGTTCTCCCTTAACACATGGTGTGCTACTGCAAGATGTGAAGAGCTTTCTCAATGAAACTTTTTGCCTTTGACTCCTCGTTTGCATCCATGTGAGATCCCATGTCTATGTGGCTGAAGCACTCCAGTAGTCATTTGTATAGCTGGAACAACAAACCCCGGGATAGGGGATGGGAGCTGACATCAGATTCATTAACTTAATCATGCATCCTCTCCACATGCTTCACATCTGTAAAGAATATCACCTTTCTTCTCTTCTTCAGAACTCATCTTTTTACTTTGAAGCATTTCTTTGAAATCCTTTCAGAACTTATCCCTGACCAAACTAAGTTTTATATGTGCAAGTCACCCAGAACTATTCTTTTATGAGGAAACTAATAACTGTCTTTCTTGTCTCTCCATTCATTCTTGTCCAATGTTAAAAAATTTTTTATTTATTTATTAGATTTGTATGCTGCTCTCCTTGCTGAAGCAACTCAGAGTGGCTAACAATTTAGATCAGTGGACCTGCTTTTCCTAATTACTTTATTTTGTTTAAATAATTACCCTCTCTTAGAATTATATGCTTGTTACTTAGGACTCACCAAAGTGCAGCATTTGTTTCCCAATACAGTCAAACCTCACATAAAGAGCATTTCGCTTAAAGAGCAACTCGCTTAAAGAGCAGAATTTTCTCTGAATGTTCGCTTCGCTTAAAAAATAAAACCAACCAAAAACTCGCTTAACAAATAAGTCGGGGTTCGCAATCCCCTCCTACAATTGGTCATTTACGATGGTGTTTCACAATCCCATGGAACGCATTATGCTCTTTAAGCGAGGCACCACTGTACATAAGTAATACCTCAGATAACGCTAAGACTTGGTTCCACAAGTCTTGGTGTTATCTGATTTTTAGTGTTATCGGATCCATGTTAAAATCCTATGGGATGGATCGGATAACGTTAAAGCTCCATAGAGATACATTGTAACTGCACAGGCTTTAGCGGTTGTTATCCAATCCATCCCATAGGACCTTAACGTTATTCGATCCAATTCTCCTCCCCAGATTACTTAACGTTATGCAATTTTAGCGTTATCCGATCCAATCGTTATCCGGTGTTTTACTGTACTTAAATATGTACTGATGGATTTGGTACAGTATTTTACCCATCATACAGAAGAGAAAGGTTTAAATATGTACTAACAGTGGTAAAGAGTGATTAAAACCCCTGGATTCTTGAGTATTTAAAAATACTCTTCTGTGGTTTCGCTTGTTTAATTTTATACCTGAGGAGGATTTCAGGCAGTGATACCATATTAGATCAGAAGCTTTCAATATTGTCAATCTACTAAAACCCACCATCATCATCAACAACAAAGAGGTTTAGAAAGTTGTAGACATGTTACTTATAAATTTCATTGCATTAAATTTGAAAGGGCTAACATTACTCATATTGTCATTTTATTTCAATGGTGAAGTTAATTTTCTAGACTAGGGATATGGTCTCACTACATGGTGAAGTAGAAACACCACATGGTTCTAGAGCTAGTGACGGCTACTGCAGCATGATCTGAGACCTGATGATGTAGACAGCAGCAGAATATGCTTTGAACCAGAGGCCATGATTTATTGTATTCAGATGAGTATTTTTTAAACCAGGGGTGCCCAAACATTCTGGGCCGTGGGCCGGCCACGTGGTTGAGCAGGCCGATCACGTTTCCTCCCACCGCTCTAGCAATTAAACACTCCACAAGATGTTTAGAAAGATAACAAACATATTCTTTACTTACAATTAACTTGGAGATATAAACATGGGCTCTGCTTTGTACAGTCTGCTAGAAGGCCTGCCATGTGGCCGAATAAAATGGTGAGCTTAGACATACATACTTCTGCTTCTAAGGCAAAAATAAACAAGTAAAGCAAGAGGGAGAGAAACCTGAACAACAAAGGCTTAATACATGTAAAACATGTCAGGTGACCCTAGAGGCAGGAAGACAGAAGACTTTCCTATTTGTTAGCCAGGGATAAATTAACATTAACAACCCACTGCATGCTGGGGTTGCAGATAAATACTCAACACAAACCAGGTATTTCTTTTCATTACCAGAACTGAAGCTGGCACCCACACCTTTTCACACTGTTGTGCCTCAAAGATATTCTGTCTTCTCTCAAATTTTCTTAATGTCAACAGCCTAAATGATAGGGAAAGTAAATAATCCCATCACAATATATCTCAAAGTATGCACAGGCAGCAGCAGTTTCCAGAAGATCCTGCCTTTAGAGGAAAACATTCATTTCCTTTTGGAGGTGGAAAACTCACTGTCTGTTACCACATGGTAGCTGCCATTTTCCTTTCTCTTAATGGTTCAGGCAACAACATCATGTGATGAGATGAGGCTATAGGCAAATGGCCTAACCGGCCCCTCCTAATTTGAGAACATCACCTTGAGACTCTTGAAAAATTGGAATTTGGGCCCCTGAATGAAATGGGCTCTCAATTTCTAAGAATCAAGCCTACAATAGACATGAAAATGCTACGTGTATTTATTACCCTATAATGAATTATCTGGAGCCTTATGTGTTTCTAAAGCTTGCAAGAAAGGTTACTGAAGAAAAGGGAAATTTTGCAGTAATTATATTTAAGCTTTGGCATTGCTCATATTAAAATCATCTTATATTTTCAGCACTTAAAAAAATTACCAAACACAAAGAAAGCAATTATTGCTAAAGCTGCAGAAAGGCAATGAAAGCAGTTCAGGTTTTTGTGGGGCTTTAATTTACGGTTCTCTGTGCTTTTCTTTTACTGGAAGGCTGCTTGAAGGAAAACAAGCCAAGACATCACAAAGCAAAGCTTCTACATTTCAAAGCCACTGTTAATATTGTATTACATGTTGGATGTTGTTCTAGCAGCACAGCATGCTATAATCCTTTTTTTTCCAAAAGGAAAAAAAACATCCCTTATACATTAGCTAAAGATGGCAGCCAACTGGTGTAATATTCTGCATCATAATTATTTCATAACTATAACATAATAGATTTGCTATAAATATGCATAGCTTCTCAAACATGTGGTACATATCAGAGTTTTGACAGTGCATTAGAAATGCAAGAGACATTTGAAAATTGCCCCAAATTAGCTACCCCCTGCTTAAAACACAAAGCTGTACTGAGCCATTATTGTAATATCTGAAAATACTAGCTCCTAGGTGACATGGCATAGGTACCTAATTAGCTCTGGAAATTGTTCTGTCCCACCCCCCTAAAGTTATATCCCATAACAATGGTGAGGAATGGTGCTGTGTATCAAAGAGTCAAACTGTTTATTCATACAGCTCACCTGACCCATATGAATCATTTATACAGCATTGCAAGGGATGGGAACTTTGGATCAAAGACGAATCTGGCTTTCCAAGAATGGGTGTAGGGTGATCCTTCAATGCAGTGTGTCTGCATGTCACCAAAAGGCAATACAGATTTTTTTTCCAGACAAGCTCCAAAAGACCACTGCAAAAAGGGCTACCTGAGGCCTGTTGTCCCCTAACTCTATGAGCTAGAACTCAGGGCTTCTGGGAATTGAAGTTCCAGAACACCTGGAGGAGTAGCCTGTTTACTCTAGGCCAGAGTTTCTCAACCTTGGGTCTCAGGTTCCCTAACCCTGAGCTTGGCGAAGAGCTTGCTTGTGTCTCAAATAGCAACCTGCAAACTCTTGCCTAGGTGCAAGATTTACTAGTAGACCACATTGAAAAGACACATGGCTGGTCCTGCCATGAATGAGAATTGCTTTTGGAATCAGATGCAAGGGTGCAATTATGGCAGTTTCCTGATTACTCCATCTGATCCTTCTGTGCATTGTTTTCTGCTTGTGGCCACAGTTGTTTGTGCCACATGACCTAACCAGATTCCCTCAAGAGTCTTGCTGCCCTCAGGTGTGGTGAACAATGCAATCAGCATGGAAAGGGGAAGAAGAAATTATCTTGTCTTTTACTTTGAATGACAAAATATACTGTGCTGGTTCCGTAAAGCCACTAGTAAACCCAACACTTTCACTATGGCGTCAAAGGTCACTGATTTGATTGGGTTTGAGAAACAGAGACACTCCAACTCACGTTGTTCCTTCAACAAAAGCTAGGAAGGAACTAAAACTGCAGTCTTGTGAGTACTGTACTTGATTACAATTTCAGTAACACAAACCATTGAATGAACTGGCTTTGCTATCATGTAGGCATGTCCAGAGCTTTGGTAACCATACTTTTTTTTTAAGACAACAAGGACTTTATCAACTTTTTTTTACTGGTGAAAGCAGTTTCAGATCAGAATGTACATGAAGTGCAAGTGCCATGCTGGCAAGAATCTTGCAGTCTACTTTTAATAGCCTGATTAATTTAACTCCAGAGGTCTACAACCTTTCTGAACTGATGGGAACATCTGGAATTTCAACAGACTTACCCATTAAAAGCCAGCTGACATGTATGTGTTTCTCCAGGTCTCAAGATGGAGGGAGAAATGAGTGGCCTTGGAATTGGACAGTAATAGCTTCATCCACTGAGTGGGTAGACACAGGAGCTGCCTGCCACAAGGACAAATCTGAATTTTTGTATATGGCATTTCTTTAAAGTCGAGAACCCATCTCCACACATTGCCAGATTGTGCCAGGAAAAGTACTTGTGAAGGTGGTGTGGTTTTCTTGTGCCACGTTGGCATACAGAATGGAGGGAGGGAGAGAGGACTGGGGAAAGAACTGGTGGGTGCAAATATCTGGGCCAATCATATCACTTAGAACAGTGATGCCAAACCTTGGCACTCCAGCTGTTCTTGAACTTCAATTCTCAGAAGCCTTGATCAGCAGGAGTGCTGACTTGGGCTTCTGGTAATTGAAGTCTAAGAACACCTGGAGTGCCAAGGTTGGCCACCACAGACTTAGAGCAGGGTAATGTGACAAGCATCAACAGCATGACTTCGAGACTTCCTCACATAGGGGTGGCACAGAGCCTGGTTCTTTGTCTTTGAGGACTCCACTCCTGTAAAAGAGGGTGATTCCTTGTTGTTTCTGCAAACCTAAGAATGATTTAACTCCAGAAGCTGTCCTTCCCCAGAGCTTGGGAAATGTACAAAAGGTACAAGTACCAAAAGTCCTACCATCCTGAGAGCCTACGTCCAAAAAAGTAACTTTGACAAATTCCCCCAAGGCTTGCCTATGCTTACTAATATCAGCCAGAGACTAAACCTAAGATTTCCTATCAGAGATTAAGTTCCTTTTCTGGACCGTACTATTCAGAATCCCATCGCCAGCATGGTCCCTGTCCCTCAGAAAATATGTTTCCCATATTTGCTTTGGAACACAAAATGAAGCAGGACAAAGGCTAATAGAATTCTGCCAAGAGAAAGCACTAGTCATAGCAAACACCCTTTTTCAACAATACAAGAGGTGACTTTACACATGGACATCACCAGATGGCCAACACTAAAACCAGATTGATTACATAATCTGCAGCCAAAGATGGAGAAGTTCCATACAGTCAGCAAAAACAAGACCTGGAACAGACTGTGGTTCAGATCATAATCTACTGATTGCCAGTTTCAGGTTTAAATTAAAGAAAACAGGGAAAACAACTAGGACACACAGGTATGGCCTAGACAACATCCCTAAGAAATACACGGTGAAGGTGTGGAACAGATTTAATGGTTTAGACTTGTAGACAGAGTACCAGAAGAATTATGGACAGAGGTTCGGGACATCATACAAGAGATAGCAAGTAAAAGAAAGGAACCATAAGAAAGCAAAGTGCCTATCTGATGAGGCTCTTAAATTAGTGGAGGAAAGAAGGAACGCAAAAGGAAAAGTCAATCAATTAAACACAGATTTTCAGAGAAAAGCAAGGAAAGATAAGGAAACCTTAAATGAACAGTGCAAAGAAATAGAGGAAAACAACAGAAGGGGAAGGACTAGAGATATTTTCAAAAAAAATTGGAGAAATCAAGGGAACGTTTAAAGCAAAAATTATCATGATAAAGGACAAAAAAAGCAGGGATTTAGCTGATGCAGAAAAGATTAAGAAAATATGGCAAGAGTACACAGAAGAACTTTCTAAAAAGTACCTCAACATCCCTGACAACCACAGTGATGAGAACTTTGAACTAGAACTGGACATCCTGGAGAGTGAAGTCAGAAAAGTCCTTAAAAGTACTGCTAATAACAAAGCTAGTGGAGATGATGGTATTCCAGTTGAATTATTCAAAGTCCTAAAAGATGATGGAATTAAAGCATCACATTCTTTATGCCAGTAGATTTGGAAAATACAACAATGGCCACAGGATTGGAAAAGATCGGTATATTTTCCAATCCCAAAAAAGGGCAATGCCAAAGAATGTTCAAATTATCGAACAATTGTGCTCATCCCACATGCTAGCAAGGTCATGCTCAAGATAATACAGGACAAGCTTCAGCAGCACATGGAGAGAGAACTACCAGAAGTACAAGCTGGGTTCAGAAGAGACAGGGGAACTAGAGACCACATTGCCAACATACATTGGATCATGGAGAAAACAAAGAAATATCAGAAGTAAGTCTACTTCTGTTTAATTGATTACACCAAGGCATTTGACTGTGTGGACCACAATAAAATGTGGCAAGTAATTAAAGCGATGGGAATACCAGAACACCTTATATGCCTCATGAGAAATCTGTACATGAGTCAAGAAGCAACAGTTAGGACAGATTACGGAATGACAGAGTGGTTTAGAATAGGAAAAGGAGTAAGACAAGGCTGCATTTTGTCACCCTGCCTATTTAATTTATACACAGAGCACATAATGTGCAACACAGGGCTGGATGAATCAAAAGTTGGAATTAAAATCACTGGGAGAAACATCAACAATTTGAAATATGCAGATGACACTAACCTAATGGTAGAAAGTCAAGAAGACCTAAGCTCTTGCTTAGGTTGAAGGAGGAGAGTGCAAAAGCTGGCTTGAGACTCAATATCAAGAAAACCATGATAATGGCAACAGGCCCTATCACTCTGGAAAGAAGTAGATGGGGAAGAAGTAGAAGCAGTGACAGACTTTACTTTCTTAGGATCCAAGATCACTGCAGATGGAGATTGCAGCCATGAAATAAAAAGGTGACTAATTCTTGGAAGGGAAAATAGTTAAAAGTAGAGACATCACCTTGCAAACAAAAATTCACATAGTCAAAGCAATGGTATTTCTGGTGGTAATGTACGGTTGTGAGAGCTGGACCATAAGAAAAGCTGAGTGCAGAAATGTGGTGTTGGAGGAGAATTTTGAGAGTACCCTGGACAGTGAGGAGAACAAATAGGTCAATCGTAGAAGAAATCAACCCTGACTGGTCCTTAGAAGGTCAAATATTAAAGATGAAGCTAAAGTATTTTGGACATCAAATGAGAAGAGAGGGTAGCCGACATGATTGTACCGGATAACGCTAAAACAATCGTTATCCAATGCAAGATTTTTCCAAAAATCTTGCATTGTTATCCGATTCTAGCACTATCCGGTATAATCGTTATCTGGGGTATTACTGTACACACATTGTAGGCCAACACCATCTTGCTTTCCAGTCAAATCAATATACTGTGGTGGTGAAGTCTACATCTCTGCTTCGAGAAATTCATTTCAACATTGAAGACCATGTGACTTAACATTTCAGTCTGATGTCAAGCACACAGAGCAGATGCAGATTCTGCCAGCTGTCTCAAGTGAAATGGAATTCGGTATCCAAATATGGTAGTACCATCTCCAATTTAAGCAGAATTTATAGAGCAGTAATTAAGATGGAGCAGTTGGGGTTTTGAGTCAGTATGCCAAAATTTTGGAGGCAAAAAATATACTGCTAGAAGGCCTCTAACTCACTTTTTGATATTTACTCATGGAAATGTGGCCTACTCCAGTGATGGCAGCAACAGGTTTGCACCAGTTCCCCAGAACTGGTAGTAACTTTCCCCAGTGTTCCAGAGAACCGGTAGTGGCTTTTGGGAGAACAATATGGGGGGCTTACCTTTTCACCAGTTCTCCCACTGCACATGCGCACCAAGCGCTTGGTGTGCATGCACACCTACTGCACCTGGCGCACATGCATGGCCTCCTTGCTGTCCTCCCAAGCAGAGAGGAGGAAGAGAAGCTGCTAGCCTGAAGCTCCCTATAGCCTGCTCCTCAGGGTAAGTGACTCGCCTTTGGGTGTGGGTGTGTATTTTAATGTGTATTTATTTTTAATGTGTATTTTTATGTTTTTACATGTATTTAATTTGTATTTTTATGTCCATTTAATGTGTATTTAATGTCTATTTATTTTTAATGTGTATTTTTATGTGTTTTATGTGTATTTTTATGTATTTTTATGTCTATTTAATTTGTATTTTTATGTGTACTTATTTTTATGGGTTTTTTATGTTGGCTCCATCCACATCATTGGCTCCGTCCATGACATCATGATGTTGGCTCTGCCCATGACATCATGATGTTTGCTCTGCCCACAATGTTGGCTCTGCCCACAGTGTGGTAGTAATTTTTTTGGCTGCCCACCACTGGCCTACTCAAAATACATATACTGCACCACCATCATCTGCTCCTCTCTGGACAAAAGGAAACACAGAATAGACCAATTCAGCACTGAACCAACATGACTATTGTCTAGCACTTAGACGAGGTGTTCCTGCCCTTTCTTCCACATATATAACAAGATTATATAACCCAAATTTAACCAAAAGGACAGCAAAAATGTAGGTATCAAAATTGCTAGTTACAGCTCTGGAAATTAATGAGGGCTTTCTAAATTTAAAGAGAAATAACAACATTACATAAATATCATGTGTAGATATGGATACTCTTTCTCTCATACCTTCTTGTCTCACTGTGCTGCAATCTACCAAAGAGAGAGCAAGACAGAGAAAGATGGGTATAGATGGATATAGATGTGTAAGAAAATTACAAAAGGAAATCTGTACAATAACTATACCTTTTATCCTTTGGTGGGGAGAGTCGTGTAGTCATATAAAGCAATTAACAGTGTTAATTTGTTTGTTTTTGCTCTAACATTTTACCAGCAATTACTGCATTCAGATTTAATGTCCTATTAGCAAAATTAAGAAAATTAACAGTAAACAGAAACTGAAACCAAATCCAGCTTTTGAAAAGCATCCAGTGTTCATTTTCATTGACAAGGGGATAATTGTGTCTATTTAGTGATTTACTCTAAGATTTTTTTAAAAAAGATTTGGTTAATAATTTATACTGTACTGTACTGTTTAAAAGGAGGCTGTGAAAAGCCTACGGAAGGATTTGAATTAAACAGTCTTTCACCCTTTTAATATCTCACAAGAGATTTTTCTGCACTGATTCATTTAATTTAGTGGACACAGCGGTGTGGCCCATTGATTGTGGACAAAACTTCTGAAGGGCCTGGTGTGCACCCCCTGTTAAAACGTGGGAAGAGAGTAAAGTTGGTCGTGAATTAATTTGATTCTGTACATAATTCTTTTTTTCAATGGGTTTCTGTGTCCCATTGCAGAAGCATGAAAAAAGGAGACACAGAGTTTGATTGCTTAATATTCATCTACATTTTCCTCTCTATGGGCACAATATGCTTGGCTTAATTAACTTTTCTCAAAGGTGAAGCAGTGCGCACCATCTGCTGTGAGACAATCACATTTGTATGCCTCTCAGAATAATCCCTTTACTACTGAAACTGCTATCATACAGGAACCAAATCTGAAAAACTTTCAAATGGCTCACCATTGAAACTCATCCTATTTTGCTCCTGTGGTACAGTGCTGGCATGATTTGGTCAAAGAAGAAGTGGACTGTTTTTATTTCGTTTCTGAGAGTGAAGGCTCTTTCTTTGCTACCATTTCACCAGAAATTATTTTGAGTCCAATCCTTTTCATCAGCCCCGCCCAATTAAAATTTCTGCATGCTTCCTTTGAACCCTAGCTGAAGAACAACTGCTCAGCTAAAATATACCAGCATTCTCAGATCACTTCACTGTTATTTGTCTATAAAACAATCATGATAACAACAACAGAGAAGAGAATTTAAAGAAAAGATTAAAAGTAGCTGTCTGACGTTAAGTCACTCAAAATTCCAATGTGGAATATTGAGGCAAAGTTTAGCCATTTAATTTTTTAATCAAGTCTCAAGGACCACACAGTGCTATCAAGGGCCTACTGAACTTGCTCTAAAGCTGGGTCATTATTTGATCTTTGTGGCTGGTAATCTGATTATCTCATTGTGGAGGTAAACTTCAGACCCAATCTTTTTAGCAGCTGGCTAGGCTGGATTACCCCAGCTACTGAGCTGGAAAATGAACTGAGCAGTCCGTCTTTGGCCTTGTTCCTTTTGAGCCTAAAGTTGCCTACTTCAGGGTGTCTACTTTTGTGTCTGAATCAGCACTTTATTCTTCAATCTCCCTGATGCAGTGCAAACATATTCTCTCATGGTAATGTTAAGGCAGAACTTGAAATGCCCTCAAAACATGAGAGTTTTCCAGAACAGATAGTAATAGCAGCCTTGGCCAAACACGACAGAAACCTGGTTATTTAATTAAGGCAATGTAACGAAGGAAACGGTCTCCTTCTTTATTTTTGATTCACACTGGCCTGAGTTGCTAAAATATGCAAATACTCACAGGAGTTGTGTGGTCCCTCCTTAAGACACTCACAGTTTTGCTTGTGGTCTCCTTGCGGCTTTGACTGCTTTTACAGTGAATGCACAGCCCTGGCAAAGCACAGAAATTCTCGGAGAAAAAAGCCTGAAAGAGTTCAAAGACTCCAAAAGACAAAAAATGACTAAGCTGGGGATTTTTAGGTACACTGAAAAGAAGAAGAAAATATAAGTTCCCTAATGCAGGCTGTTATGGCAATGTTACCCATATCAAAGCATTATGGTGCTACAGAAGAGTGCTGAAAGTTTTCTTGGCCACCATATGTTAAAAAAAGAAAAGAAATAGAAGCAATTTAGACCGGCGGTGATTTTTGTGACATGAACCATTGAATGCTCTTTTTTGACACACTATTGAGTGAACAAGGAATTCAAAGAGTTTGAACTCGAACAAGTTTTCTGCCTCAATAGGCCATAATTAGGCCCAAAGAACGGAGTATTACTCAGTGTAGTGGTCTGTTCTTGAGGCTAACCAGGGTGTTTTCCCTCCAGCTATTATAATACCCATCAAAGAAAGAGCTCTTATGTTGGCTCTCTGCTTATCAATCCTGCTAAAACCTAAATCTCTTTAGGACATTTTTTAAAAAAACCTTAAGAGAGAAAGAGAGAAAAGGAGGGCGGGAAGGGAGTGCTGTGTGCCATTCTCAAATGTTGATGTGGCATGTTGCTAATGCTACTGAGTGCATACAGAAACTAATGTAAACACATTGATCACTACTGTTAGTGAAAATTGAGAGGAAAAATCTGGCGGGGGGGGTATATAAACATACACAACCAGGCAATTTTTTTTCTTAAAAAGTATGGAGCTCTAGGAGACCACCTCAGCCCTTTGTTCTATGATTCACACAACCTTTTCCCAGTTGCCGACAATAACACCACTCTCGTTTCAGCATTCCACTTCCAGCACCCAAGGTCCTTAGTGGTCTTATATCAAAATGAAGAATTATTGTTTTAATAAAAGAGAGACCCATTTTAAATAATGCGGCATTAACAGCAGTCAAGTGTATCATGCACTTTCAGCTTCCACAGTACTTAGAAAATAATTATTTGGAGCTCAGCTTCTGTGCCATAATTGTGGTCTTGATACAACTAGCGCTATGGAGCATGACAGCAATGAATTTCATCAAACATGATGCAACTTTCTTAATCCTAGGAAAGCAGTAACCCATGACATTGTGACATTTTACTCTTATTAGTCTTTCTTACCAACTCTGATAATGAAGTCAAGTACCTATGCATTTAATCATCGCCGTCACTTCTATCTGCTTTAAAGAAAAATGGCTATTGTTGTGATGGCTGTAGCTGCTAATATTCATGTGGAAATCTTCTGACAACCATTTCAAATTCCTTGATATGTCCTTCCTGGCCATTTCTCATTAGACTAACATCTATAACCATGGGATTTTAAAATATCTTGGCTAAATCAAGTTTTAAAGATTTTATAAGCACACAGTCTAGAGGCATTAAGTGTAGTCTTGGACAAGATGAACCTATTCCCTTCTTCTGGTACAGTTTGCTCAAGACCACATGTGATGGATTCTCTACTTGCTGCCTAGAAAACCGTTAACGGGTCACCATAAGTCAGAATGGACTCAACAACTCTCCGATATTAAGGATTTCCATTGGTTTGACTTTTTTTTTACTCCCTCCCTTTGAACATCAAGTCACACCCATCCACATCAACTCAGATTAACTCACGAGCTATTGTGTTTATTTTTTAATTTATTTTTTTAATTAAAATTTGCCAGATTACAATTTCTGATACAAGTAGAGTAGGTATATGTCCTTTTCAAAAAGAGGTCAGACCTCTCTTGGAAGGCTTGTAAGCGGATAATCCTTTCTTCAGAGGTATCCTCTATCTGAACAGCTTCCCTTTGCAAGTCTGGTGTAAAGGTAAAGAATTCTTAGGAGAAACATTAGAGATCTTGAAAGTCCCTACTTAGGGAACATAGGGATATCTGACTGAGCAGTCACACGGCTTATCTGGGCTCAGTCTTCCCCATAGGGATGAGATATGTTGTGATGTTGCTTAAATTATCAACATAATTTCTAACTTTGCATCTGTCTGTAAATCAGCATAAGCAATTTTATGCAAGTTGTTGCCCTTTTTTATCTCCCACTCTCCATATTTTTTACGTTATACCACCTAAGCAATGGGAGAAACTACTTTGCAGAGACATAGGTTTGAGGAGGCATACTAGATGGAACATTTGGGTACCATTGTTCCCTGGCTCAGGATTTCATCATTTAACCATCATTGGGCACATGTAATTATTATGGAGTAAATACTATTTACTTTTAACAATGTCAACAAAACAAGAAATGTAACTGGTTGCTCTGTTATTTTGTTATAGCAATTTATACCAGGGGTTCCCAACCTAAGGCCTGTGGGTTGGATCTGGCCCATGGAGACATTTCATATAGCCCCCACCCCTCCAAGGGCATTCAAGAAACAAAATGGACATCCCTTTGGAGTTGTTGGGACAAAATGGCCACCCCATCATGCAGGCAGGGCAAAATGGCCACCCAGCCCTCAAAGCTGACTGAGAGAGCGTGACCTGCCCCCTGGCTTGAAAAGGTTGTGAACCCCTGATGTATACCAAGCTAAGACTGACCAGTTTTTATTTTCTTAAGCTTCCATGTGACTGAGCACCCTTCTTCAGATGATGAAATATGCTTGAGCACAAACAAGCTTATGACAGATACAAAGTTAGTCTTATAGATGCTACGTGACTATTTCTAAACAAAACAAACTCATCACAGAACCTCTGTGAAATTAAAATATTACTACCCTGTTTGTGTAAAAGTGAAGTAATTTCCAGATGTTTGACTACCAGGCAACATCTTCCCTTTCATAAAGTTAGGGTCTTTTAAGAGAGGGTAAAGAGCACTAAGCACCAGTAGTGAGCTTAAAAAATTGAAAAAGAGCACAAAAAGGATTAAGGATTGGTTAACGGGGATGGGCATGAGGGAACAACTTAGAGCAGTGTTAGAAGACAGGATTTCATGATTTTAAAGTTATTAAATTGGAACTTTGAAGTAAAATAAAGGAAGAAAACATAAGGTAGTTGTAGAGAGATGACCAAATTTAGAGAGTTAATAATTCAATGAGAGAAAGAGACTCATTTTTTTAAATGAAAGGGTTAATTAGAATCCATAAATTATTGAGGACAATAATAAAAGACAAAAAAACACACACACAAAAGTCTTAAAACTATATGTCAAGTGAATTTAGGTAAAGAAATAAGTAACAAGGAGTGGAGACAGGTATGGAATAAAAGAATTTTAAGGAATATGACAATAAGGATAAAAGAAAAATGCAATTAAAAATATGGAGGTATTACTTAACACTTGTGAGATTAAATTGTTCAGATCCAACATATCTCACAGAAAGCTGAAGATGTAATCAGGAAATTGGTACATACTTTCAGATATGGTGGGAATGCAAAGAGAGCAAAAATATATAGACACTGGTTTTCAAAGAATAAAGGAAATATTAGGTGTAGAAATAGAGCAATGTCCAAAAAGAGCACAATTATTTAGCTTGGAAAGCATACAATTAAACTGGTTTAAAAAAGGAATTAGAGTACTGTAGTTATAATAGTAACAATGGCAGCAAGCTTAATAATGGAAAACATTTGGAAAATTAGATTTAAAAAAACATTCAATTAAGAGAATGGTATAAGGAAGTGTGGGACTCGGCTACAAATGACAAGTTAGGGGGGAGGGAGTATGGCAAAGGAAAAATAAATGATATTTCAAAGGTCTCATTGGGGTGGGGTGCATTAACGTTATAAGCAGTGTCATTTTACATGCTGTTCTATTAAGGAAGATATTTACATCCCTAAAACTGGAAAGTGGAGACACCTTCAACAGAAGGACTGCTTTTAAAAAAATGATTGTATAAGAAAAACATTGCAAACAGTGTCCACAGTGAGAGGGGGGGGACAGAAAGAGAATACAATTTTAGCAGATAAACAAGCAAACTGGTTGGAATCAAACACACCACTCATTTATTAATAACAGGATACATAAAACAGAAAATAAGATTCTCTGTTAATATATATGCAGTTAATATATGCAGTTAGCAAATATCATATTTCTCCAAAATTATCTCTTTTTGATAGGGTCTGGGCTGATGATAATAAGTGAAGCAAGAGATCTGAAGACTGCATTTCCTCTCCAGGCCTAATTTAAATTAACCTCCACTTTATCTGTGAGTGCTTCCTTTCAGCAGTCCTCTCTAGGTAAGTAGGACACTTCTGTAAACCAAAAGACACTCAAGACTATTGACAGCTATGGATCAGCCTAATATGGGTATACTATTTTCACATTTGTTTGTTTGTCTGGTTTTATTTGTTTGTTTATTATGCCACCTATTTGAGAAATTTCTCACTCCAGGTGTTGTAGATACAAATATCAAAATAACATAACAAAACACACAGCAAATTAAAAATAAACCAACTAAATAAATACATCCTAAAATAAAATAAATAGTGGGTGTTTTAATTCTATGCTACCTTTCTCATGATCATCATGAATCAGCTTTGGGGAATACTGTCTCTGTACTTCTGTCCATCCTAGTTATAGTATTGTGATGTGTTTTCTGTACAACTGTGGATGACATAAAATAGGTTTGTAGCCAGGCAGGTTGAAAGGAATTCTATGGGGCCCCATGTTATCCCGGGAGCTACCATCTTTGGAGCTAGATGGGGCTTTTTTGCCGGAGACACCCCCAGTGCGTAATTTGGGGGTCCTCCTGGACTCACTACTCCTGCTCGATGTGCAGGCAGCAGTCATGGCTAGGAGGGCTTTTGCACAACTTCCTGTCATTCACCAATTGCGTTTACTCCTGGACCGGGACACACTCTGGTCACCTCCAGACTGGATTATTGTAATCCTGTCTACATGGAGCTGCCCTTGATGACCATTCAGAGGCTGCAGCTGGTTCAGAATGTGGCTGCCCGTGTAGTGATGGGGTGCAGGCATTATGCCTGTGCCTCACCCCTGCTACGGGAGCTGCATTGGTTGCCAGTGTGCCTTCTAGGTTCAATTCAAGGTGCTAGTAATTACCTTTATAGCCCTACATGGTAGCGGGCCAGGATACTTAAGAGACCGCATCACCCCAAGGACATCTGCCCGCCCCACTAGAGTGGACCAGAGGGACTCTTTAAAAATACCAACTGGAACCTCCTGCCAGTTGAACTGCATCTCTAGACAGAGCCGCTGCCCTTCAGGAAAGAGCTGAAAACCTGGCTGGCAGGGCAGGTGTGGGGAAGTGGAGAGGGAGCAACCACCACCCCCACTGGCTCATTTAGAGCAGGATCATTGATGCTTTTTTAAAAAATTTACTAGATTTTTAATTAGTGCAAGTGGGAGGTAGCTTTTCAGTGTTTTTAGGCATTTTAAGGGTTTTTATAGTATAAACATTGTGGATTTTATGTACACCGCCCAGAGTTGCATGTCGATTGGGACGGCTATACAAATTGAATAAATTAAATAAAAATAAATAAATACATTTATTTATTTATTTATTTATTTATTTATTGTTCGCATTTAGTATCCCGCCCCAATCGGGAAGACCCGACTCTGGGTGGCTTACAGCATACATTACCGTCATAGGTAATGGTCATAACAATATATAAAACCTTAAAAGTTCATAATAATTCATAAAAATTTAAAACATTAAAACAATAAAACAGATAAAAATAGATACAAATACAGATACAGATGCCAGGTGGGGGGAGGGATGGCTGCCCTTAAATCAGCCATCCTAGGTGGGAACCTGCGTTACTGTGTCCCCAGTGGCGTAGCGTGGGGGGGGCGGGGGGGGCGGATGCCCCGGGCAGCGGCTTTCAGGGGGCGGCAAAATGTCCTCACCACTTTGGCCTCCTCCCTCTGCCTGGGCTTAGGAAGGAAGCAGGACTTCCCAGGCGGAGGGCGGCCCTTTTGCTGGTGAGCGCTGCTCGCCTCCGTCCCATTGGCTTGGGTACTCATTTAACCGGCCTCGGTCGCCAGCAACCGAGGCCGGTTAAAGGAGTACCCTAGCCAATGGGACGGAGGCGAGCAGCGCTCGCCAGCAAAAGGCTCGCCCTCCACACACCTGGGAAGTCCTGCACGCGCGCGCGCGCGCTGCCCACCTCCTCCCCCCCACCCCTAGCCACCCAGCCAGCTTGCCGTCAGACTGGGCGCTCGTCGGGGGGGTGGCGCCATAGCGGGGAGCCCCTGGCTGCTGGCTGGGTGGCTGGGGGGGAGGAGGTGGGCAGCGCGCGCGTGCAGGACTTCCCAGGTGTGTGGAGGGCGAGCCTTTTGCTGGCGAGCGCTGCTCGCCTCTGTCCCATTGGCTAGGGTACTCCTTTAACCGGCCTCGGTTGCTGGCGACCGAGGCCGGTTAAAGGAGTACCCAAGCCAATGGGACGGCCACGGAGGCGAGCAGCGATCACCAGCAAAAGGCTCGCCCTCCACCTGGGAAGTCCTGCACGCGCGCGCTGCCCACCTCCTCCCCCCCAGCCACCCAGCCAGCAGCCAGGGGCTCCCCGCTATGGCGCCACCCCCCCCCCCCGACGAGCGCCCAGTCTGACGGCAAGCTGGCTGGGTGGGTGGGTCGGCACCCCCCCCTGCCAGCCCGCCGCCAGAAGTTCGAAAAAGGTAAAGATCGCGGCTCGACTGCGGGGGTTAGCTGGGATCCCGAGGGTTTTCCCCATCGTCGCCTAACCCCCGCAGAGCTGCCCACGCGCACGCCCGAGGATTCGAAAGGGTATTCCTACCCTTTTGAATCCTCGGGCGTGCACGCGGACGGCTCTGCGGGGATTAGGCGAGGATGGGGGGAACCCTCGGGATCCCAGCTAACCCCCGCAGTCGAGCCGCGATCTTTACCTTTTTCGAACTTCTGGCGGCGGGCTGGCAGGGGGGGGTGCCCACTATTCAGCAGGGGAGGGAGCGCCTTCTGCCTGGGGGGGGGGGGCGAGCGGTGGGGGGGGCAGCGAGCGGGGGGGGCGGGCGGCGATTTTCTTCTTCGCCCCAGGCGGCTCAACGCTGCGCGACGCCACTGTGTGTCCCCACACTTGACCCGCCAGCCAGGTCTTTAAGCCCTTCCGAAAGGGCAGGAGCTCCGTCTGCAGGCGCAGCTCTGTCGGAAGGAGGTTCCAAAGGGCCGGGGCGAACACGGAGAAGGCTCTCTTCCTTCTCTACATAAACTTTTGGGTTGGAAAGGTTTGAATAGAAAACATTTAATCAGTCCCCAACAGTAGAAGATGATCATGTCATTCAGGTTGTGCAGGCTTCTGGTCAATAAATATTTATATGCCATTGATTACTCAATATGGAGTATTGTGCTCACAAGTGGCTTATTGTTCTCTTTTTCTAGTGGTACTTTGGAACTGTACAGCTTGTCTCTGACTACAGAGCTTGACTTTTCTCCCAGAAGGCACGGTGGGAATTGAACTCTTGACCCAGCAATTCAAGCTCAGTGAGCTACCCAGCCTGCTAAAAAGCATATGACTAACTAAACAAACTTGTAAACAAAGCACTGGGTGGGATCATATCTAAAAATTCTTAATTCCAGGTTGTTTAGCTTTTCACATCAAAACTGCTTCTCAAGCCAAAGTGAATAGTGGAAAAGTATTTCCATTTTATTTCACTTTAGTTCCAGATGGTAGATCCCTTATGGACTAATCCTCACTTTAGATGTTCATTGTTAGGAAAACTGTACCACATACCAGTCAGAGCTAATAACCTAATCTTGCAAATTGATGTTTCTTTTCTATTTTGCTTACAATACAGTGGATCATCTGCAACATTGGCTGAATAAATATACCATTTGTCACAAACTAAGATATTGTCATCATTAACTTGATTAATCAAGTGGTGTTGTTAAAGATGGATAGAAAGCACAAAATAGTAAACCCAGTGTCACATAATGAAGAGATTAATTTGAGTAAGACAACCAATTTCATGTAACAATTCTCATGCTTTATTTAGAAAGCTATCAATTAGTATATGAATTTTTTTTAATGTCTTCACTGACATATTGTTTTGTCTTTCTAGGAAACAAAAAGGCAATTTGCTCAAAAGTCAACCTGTTTGCTTTATTTTGTTTTTAAACACAGAGTCAAGTACCTCCACACTCTTTCCATTCTATAATCTGAAGTCATGATGTTGGTAACTAAAAGGAAATTAATGATGAAATGGAAAAGCTGACAAGGGAATCATTCTCCTCTTAAGAAACCACTAATTTTCTTTCCATAATATGATTATAATTCTGGTAGCAGGAGTCACAGCAAGAAAAGCCTGTGATTACTTTCATTCCTTCATTATTGTGGATGGAGATTAATATGACTCCCTCCTTAGATGATAGCTCCAGTAATGACCCAAGTTCTTAAACTATTCAATCAATTTCTGTTGCTTAGGCCAAACAAAAAGTTGGCACATATAAAGGAGAAAACTAAAGGTACTGTATTTTAGGGAAGCAATGAGCCTATTGTTTGTTTTTGTGTATTTAACATTTTGTGCTGCCATATAGTAGAGAGTGTGGTTGTTCTACAGTGGCTTTGCCTAATCTGATGCAGTCTAGATCAGTGTTCCCTAACTTTTGGTTTTTGGACTTCAATTCCCAGAAGCCCAAGTCAATTCCCAAAAACACAGATCAGCCGATGTACTGACTTAGGCTTCTGGGAATTGAAATCGAAAAACCCAAGGTTGTGAGACACTGGTCTAGATCTATTGTATTACAAATTTGGCCAAACATCCCACTACAATAATGGAGTAGACCGTACAGCCAATGACTCAACACTGAGTGTTGGGCACAGTAAATAATCTGACTCCCCAAAGGGGCCAATGGTTATGGGCAGATGAGCCCCTTTAGATGGGGTGATGGTCCCCTCAGTGAAGGAAATGCCACTGAAAACCATCATATTGCCCCAACGGCAAAATGAGCGGAGGAGGAACCACTTTCCTGATTCCCAAGAGTCATGGAGGCAGAAGAGGCCATGCCAGATGGATTGACTATGAAGGCACACCTTGTCAATATCCTCAAGGCTGCAGCAGTCCATTGCAGTCCTGGTGTTAAATCCTGCATGTCTCATTTCATATGTGCTGCGGGAGATGGTTCCATGATCACAGTGTACGGGTCACTTCATGGCAAGCTGGGATCCACCTTAAACAAATTCACACTAATGGCATTTTTCTGTTTGTCAAAAATCATTTCCAGGAAAAAAGTATACGTACTTGGATATGAGCAGCAGCCGATGATGACGATGACTACAACTCCCATAATTCCTATATGACATCACCAATGACAAGGAAACTGGGAATGATGGAATTGCATTGGGTTACATATCTAGAGAATGCCAGGTTGGGGACAGTTTTTCACTGCTTCGCCACTGTGTTGGTCAATCACACCACTCTTGTCCATGCCTGCAATGTGCCCTCAATTTCTCCTCCTTTCCCCCTCTCTAAATAAGAAGACATGAGATATGTTGAGGGATTCCTGTGGTATTCACTTGGATTTGGAGGTGTTTCCCTCCAAAAAAAACCCCTGATGGCAAAAACAGCCATGTCACAAGAATCTCAGCAGTATCTGTGTGTCAAAATATCATTATTTCTTTAGCCTATGCTGTGCAAATATACGTTGTTCCTCTACATGGTGTCACGGAACCAGCCGGCCCCCTCTGCTCTGGACCTCCTAAACCAAAGCCCCCAGAGGGCGAGCTGGCTGGCAAGGCAGCTAAACAGCCCTTAGCTGCTTCTCTTCCACAAGGAGGTTTTAATCAGGTAGCGTATTCAGAGGCTTGTGTGTGAATGCATTGCTTCTCTTACCCTTTTGTCCAATGAAGAGACGTTATTGAAGCAAACGTAGGTTTATTGATCAGGTTCTTAAAGCATAAGAGTCAGTCCAGAGACAGTCCAAAACAAAACATAGTCCTATAGCATAAAGACCAGTCCAGAAAGGCCAATCACTCTAGGTAATCATTGTGAAAGTGTAAAAGGGAAGTAGTCCCAGGGAAAGATGTTAGCCCATAGACATCCAAAAGCGAACTCTCTCTGTTCTCCGCAAGATGGAGATTCTGCAATCAGGTGGGATACCCCCAACCAATCAGAAATAGCTTTTACTGAAACAGCAAGTACCCAAAACATGGGAACATGTGGAGACAGTGTCTCTGTGGTAGCCACAATAAGGCTAACTACAGTTAAGAAGTAGGAACACTGAACTGAAAACAAGCTGTCTTGTGACACACAGTCTTGTGAAACAATGAAGGGAAATGATTTTTGAGGCCTAGTGAAACTAGGTCCCCTCCAGGCTATGGGAACGTGAGGAAAGAGATGTCGTCTCATGACACATGGTTCTTCTCTCCCCACTTTATGCCAACAAAAGCAGCTCTGTAAGTTTCATTACCAAACTGAGATTTGGAATTGGGTCTCCCTGTTCAGAATCCAACACCAAAAATTAAACAATACTGATTCTGGGAGACCAGTGGTCTCTAAATAAACAAAGCCAAGGATTAAACGTACTGGTAAAATGTACTTAGCCTGTGTAATATGGAGAATCCCATTCTAATTTGCATAACATGCGCATTTGCATAATGTGCAAATAAGGCTGCCTATAAGTTTTCAAAACATGCAATTAGTCAGGTGGATTTTGAATATGTACTGTACTACAAAATTGCCCTCTAGAAGAAGAAGAAGCAGCAAAAGGAGGAGGAGGAGGGGAAGGAGAAGAAGAATGGAAGTTGGCTAAAGATACAGGTCCAGTTTTGAAAAACAGGCATGCAGAGAAACCTGAGATCCATTTAAAAAGTGAATTGCTAGTCTTGGTCATTCCAGGAACAGCAATTCAATTTTTAATGTGGAAGCATGATCCCAGGTAGAAGTGTGGGGGCTTCAAAAACAGCAGTTTCATAATTTGTCCAATGTTACTAGAGGTATCCCAAATCAGAAACATACCATCACCCCTCTGTTGTGAAAATTTTCTCATATTACAGTAATATCCAGTTTGGATCGCAGCAGTGAATTATACAGAAAATATTCTATAAACTTGCCCAATGTCGTACACAGGGCCAATACATCACCCCTCTCTGTTCTGACCAACAAAAGGTTATGTCTGAGTTTGAATCATACTTAGCATGTGCAGCTCCAACCTGCTTTAAGAGGAACTAGAAAACATGAGTTGCCTAAAATGTTGGGAGAATTAGGACTTCTGGGTTGTGAAGTTCATAAAACTTTCTTCCTTCCATAAAGTAAGCACCAAAGGGCCTCAGTAGAAAAAAAATCAGGGACTACCCAGAGTAGCATTGTTCCATTACAATAGCCAAACAGACACCTCTAGCCATTTGCAACTACAGTATAAAGAACCCACTTCAACATCTGGTAATCAGTGGTACCCTGCCTATGCATGTGAGTTTCCAGTTAGCTATTTATGGCTGATAGTCCTTAGTGGTTTAAGGTAAATTGTGTCTTCTCAGAAGTTCATCTCTCTCTCTCTCTCTCTCTGCATTTTTTGCTAGTCATAGAGCAGATATCAATCTTTTTATTACTCAAGATGGGGGGGGGGGATTGTTCTAATCTTACATCTCTGACCTCTTTCATTACCTCCCTATAACTTACCCCAGCCTTGAAATCATGTTGTGAGTTTTTACACAACCTTGAGCAGTCTAGCATAGGGAGCTGTATAATTGCAGTTGCCACTTGGGGTACTCTGAGATTACTATGCTTCAGCTGAAAAGCTGATCTGAGTGGAGCCCTTATAATATGGTATACTTAACCTAATGCTTAATTCAGTCCTAATGTTATGAAATTATCAGGAGAACTGCTAATGTTACAAATCTAAATACTATGACATTTCCAGATTGTATGCTACAGTGACAAGGATATAGTAGATTGGATAGTTACATGGTGACTCTCAAAAATGACCTTATAGAAACATTTATTTCACAACATTTTAGTTTCATTTTGATTAATTAGATTTAGAAAATTTTCTCATTGGGGAAAAGGAAAAGATGCCAATCAGCTGAGATCACAAGTGGAATTCATGTAATTTGCCATCTGTACCAGGTTAGAATGACTAACAGGCTCTCTAAAGACATATAGGTAAATTCTCTAGCTAAATAAACTTTCTTGTTTAAAAAAAAGAATAGAGTGCTTACTTAACAAAAATACTCTAGAGGAAAAAAGAAACAGGTTGACTGTAACCTTCTATTAATGAGGCACTAATGTATAATTACTATAATACAAACACTGTCTCCATAGAGGAATATTTATACACACAAGAATATTCTCATTTGTGCCAATATCCAAATTGGCGTTTCTCTAGTGATTTCATCTCATTGCATGAGGTTAATGAATTTTAAGATTTTTAACCTGGTCATCTGGAAAATAACTAGCAAATTTCCTTTTTTTTATTGGCTGCCTTGAGTATACCGATACAGCACTGAGTGAACTCAAAGCAGGTATAACCTTGCTGACTTATAATTGTTGACTTATAATTGTTCTACAGTATTTTGAAATTCCATGTAATAGGAAAATTCAGACAATTATAGATCAGACAATAAGTCCACCTTTCTCTCTTCCCATAAAGTATGGATGGGATGCTCTCATAGTTGCTTACTCCTCCTTTAGCTTAGAGCAATGTTTCCCAACCTTTGGTTTTGGACTTCAGTTCCAAGAACCCAAAGTCAATTCCCCAAAGCACTGATCAGCCAAAGTACTGACAGGCTTCTGGGAATTGAAGTCCCCCTGTGGTGCCTGGGGCCCACGTTTGTAACCAATGGCTTAGGGTGAATCAGAATTATTTTCAGTCCATTTCTCTGAAGAATTTACCAAAATTCACAACTGTCCGGGAAGAATTTACAAGTCTATGAGAACTCAGTTGATTCCCTCCATCCTGGCAGCCCCATGCATCTATTATTCGTTGTACTCCATTACTCTTTCTACAAGTGGTCTTTCCTCTCTTTAGCTGTTCTCCGGGGGTCAGGGCCATAGCCAGGCCATAGCCAGGTGTTGCCCACCTTGAGTTACCAATTTGTCCACCCTCAAACTCCCAGGTGCTTATATATATGACATATATATGTTCCATTGTTGCCCAGCCTGAAAAAATATTCACCCACCCACATTTAGAATCCTGGCTACGGCCCTACCGGGGTATACAGAAAGAGCCTCCATGAAGCTAGTGGTATTTTTGAATTCCTTGTGCTTCTGCCAATGTGATTTATGCCATCTCTTGCCAAAAGTGTCTGTCTGTGCTTTATGTAGGACAAACAGGACAATCTTTACGATAAAGAATTAATGGACACAAATCAGACATCCGGAATGGCAACACAAAGAAACCTGTCTCCAACCACTTCAATCTAACTGGACACTCTATCCAAAACCTGAAATTTACAATTCTGGAACAGAAAAATTACAAAACTAGGATTGAAAGGGAGACAGCAGAAATCAAATACATCCATCTGTTAGACACCCATCACAGGGGATTAAATATTAGTGAAGGGTTTCTGGCAAATTATCAAATTTGATACACAGATTGCTATATGGTGCTAGATATTTTATATATTATATTACAACCTTCCTGCCAATTCTCTTTAGCAAAACAGGAAGTAACCAGATACAGTGTTTGTTTTCTGACATGCAGGTCAAAGGTTGATCAGAGACCAGAATGGTCTTTCTCAGCACCTTTGAGATTGAAAGGGAGACATTTAGAGCTAATCTGAATAATCTACTGTTGCTGATGGCTGTGGGAAGCTGTATTGTTGTGCTTGCTTGTCTGTCATTTTGCTTGAGCACACTCTTCTCCCTTTGACCCCTGAATTTGGTGTATAAAAACCATGCCTGTAAATTTCACTCCTTGTCTGAAGAAGTGGACTTGATTCACAAAAGCTAACAATAAAAATATAGCAGTTAGTATTTAAAGTGCTACAGTGTTTTTATTTTGTTTTGTTTTCTGTTATGCCTGACCCACAGACTGACACAGCTACTATTCCAAAAAAAATTAAATATAGATAGATTATGGCATATTACAAAAGATAAGATGGAGATTTACTTTGTACTTAGCCTGCTGTTAGTATCTTAACATTGTAATGAAGTTCATTTATTGCAATGGAAATCAAACTCAGGGTACAAACTACTGCAAAGGACATTAACCAGTGGAAGAAAAGATTAACTACTTGAGTTAGATTAGGAAAATAAAAAGCTCTTGCTGGTAGAGGAAAAACACTAAATCTCTCTACATTCTTTTATTGCCAAAATGTACTTGAGGAATGAAGCTCCATCATCAAGACGGTGTGCTTTATTTCCACAATGTGAAGCTTATTTACCTGAATTATTAATGTTCCTTTTGTTTGTTGCAAAAACTTAATTCCTTCTTCCTCCTTTTCATTCACCTGTCACAATTGTTTTTGATTCACATCTGAGGATAATGCACAAATTTTTGGGAAACATTTCAGTGTCAACCATATTTTCACTCTTATCAGACGATTCCGTCTTCATGGTGAAACCAGATGGTGCTCCCCTCCCTCCCCGTCCCAACATGAAGACTGTCACTCACAAAGCTGAGGCTTTAAACTTAAGCAAGTGGATACAAGATAGAATTTAAACTACATCTCATATGTCAGTAGACAGTATATCATGTACAAAAAGCTGAGCAAATATAAGATTCACGCACATCCCACCCACCATGATGTCAAGAGTTTCAATAGACTACAATATGATATTAGTTAACAAGGCTCAACTTTACTTACACAGGCTATGGGAAAGTTCCTCTTTTATATATATATACTACACATCTTAGAATTTCTCTCAGCCAGCACAGCTTTTAGTCATGCTGCCAAAACATTCTAGGAGCTACTATTAAAAATGTCTTTCCTGATGTCCTTCAATTAATCACCTCAAGTAGAATTGGAGAAAATTAGAGAAGCATTGGTAGATCTCTGGGTTTTGTCAGTGACGCAGGGTGGGTTTTAGTCGCCTGGGGCCGCAGGCCAAACTTCGGGCTTCGCCGGGCTTGGAGGTGGGGCGGCCACACACCTGGGACCCCGACAGCATGGGCAAGGCCCAGGGTCTGGGGCGGGGCGGGCCCAGTGGGGAGCCCACTGTCGGGGTCCCAGGCGTGTGGCCGCCCCGCCTCCAAGCCCAGTGATGGCAGCTTATCCACCTTCAGCAGCAGTGGCACCCAGGAAGGCGGGAAGCGAGACCAATGGTCGCCGTGGCCCTGTGGCTGCGGCAGAGCAGCACTGGCCAGACCTTGGAGGGGGGAGGTCCTCAGCCTGGATGGTGCTGCTCCAGCCATGGGTGGTGGGCTGCAACAACCACAGGCCTCGCCCCTTTGGGCGCTGCTGATGCTGAAGGCGGGTGAGCTGCCACCACCAGGCTCGGAGACCGGGTGGCTGTTTGCCTGGGATGCTGATATTGGGCTCACCGCTAGGCCCGTGCCGCTCCAGCCCAGCCCCTCACCTGCGCCATCGGGGTGTTAGGCACGTGGCAACCCTGCCTCCTAGCCCAGCAGCAGCAGTGGCACCCAAGCAGGCAGAAAGCGAGGCCGGCGGTCAGTGCAGCCCAGTGGCCAGAGCCCCTCTGTCCAGGCATTGCAGGGGGTGGTGATTCTCTGCCTGGCTGGCGCTGGCCCACAGTGACTGCTGGCCTCACTTCTCACTTTCCTGGGCACCACTGCTGCTGCTGGGCCACATGCCTGGGACCCCAATGGTGGGCTCTCCACTGGGCCTGCGCTGCACCGCCCCAGCCCGGCAGGCGATAAGGAGGGGTGCCTGGGAATGAGGGGGACAGAGGAGGGGGAGTGGCACCCCCTGCCCTCCACTGTGCCATCAAGACCATGCTCTCCAGCCCAGGGCAGGGCCCAGGGTGCCGGCAGTGACAGAGGGTCCTGGCGCCCACCCCATCCACCAGGAGGTCTGGGGCAGCGGCATCCCCCCCCCCAAGTGCCACATGGGACAGGCTGCTCCCTCACCCCCCTCGCTACACCTCTGGGTTTTGTAAACATGACTGGACCACAATAATTTCTTAACCAATTAAACAAGATGGCAGACCTATAGTGCAATTCAACACATGCCCAGTGGTGGAATTCAGCTGGAACGCCCTGGTATACCCGTATTGGTAGTAGAAATTCCAACTGGCCCCACTCATCCGGTTGCCAGAGTCTCAGGTCGTAGGCCTCCCCTACCAGTGGCGCAGCCTCCCCAGATTTCCCCCATCCGGTTGCCATGGCAACCCAGTCACATGGCCATAGGGCGGCCAACCGTCCCGCATTCTGCGCGGCAATTCCATTTAGGGAGGGGGTATTTCGACTTACCCTCCGTTCGAAAATCCTCCGGACCTCTCCCGTTGCGTCACGGACGCACCTGTTTCCCCTCTGCCCGGCAGGCAGTTAAAGGGAAACGGAGCCGAAAAGGCTCCAATGAACTGCGCCTGCGCAGAGACCCAGTTTGGCGCCAGATTGGGTCTCTGCGCAGGCGCAGTTCATTGGAGCCTTTTCGGCTCCGTTTCCCTTTAACTGCCTGCCGGGCAGAGGGGAAACAGGTGCGTCCGTGACGCAACGGGAGAGGTCCGGAGGATTTTCGAACGGAGGGTAAGTCGAAATACCCCCTCCCTAAATGGAATTGCCCCGTAGAACGCGGGACGGTTGGCCGCCCTAGGCCACACCCACCCAGTCACATGGCCATGCTCACCATGCCACACCCACAGAGTAGGTAGTAAAAAGTTTTGAATCCCCCACTGCACATGCCCCTACTGAGAAGTAATCCTACTGCTTTTGAAGGACTAACTCCCAGGTAAAGAGGCCTGAGACAGCATTCCTAATTGTATGATGTACTGCAGCTATCTTCAAGGCAATATTTCCCATATATTCAGAATCAATGTTATTCTAAATTATTCTTTTTAATAACTGGTCACTGTTTATATTACAGATTACTATGAAAACAGAAGTTTTGGTCTTGAAAGTAGGATTCAAATGTTAATATAATGTAGGAAGAAGCAAAAGAAAAGGGCACACTTGGTTCATCATGTAACTTCAGCTTCCCAGACTCCTTCACTGAGGGGTTGGGGATGAAGGTGAAAGAGGAACAGAGTTCACAAAGATTCTACAGAGAGGACAATATTTGGAGACCAGATTTGTAAACATCATACCATTTCAAACAAGCAAGGCTTATTGGGTGGAAATATATTATATTTTTCCCTCCACCTTCCCCCACCCCCACCCACATCGTTGCCTTTGATTTTTCAGAAGGATGAAATGAAAGCGACACTGATATATATTTCAAGCCCTGTGAATTTACAACGGGACTTTGGAATAAAGAGGTTAAGAGGGAAAAAAGAGCCAGAAACCTTTGAACTAAACAAAGGTCCATTACAGTGCAGTCTTTTTGCCACAACCACCTTGGAAAGGAAATTATGCTCAATGGGGAGACCAGCTGGCTTTTGCCACTGCATCTTTTCCTGACATAACACGGTCCCATCACTTCCAGCCACTATCTAGCTACCGTATGCCATCATGTGTCAATGACTCCTCTTGGTCCTGATTTCTTATCTCAGAGCGATTTATTTTCTACCCAAATGTTCTGTGAAAGGGGCCATTTCTGGCCTCACATCTGTGTGTCTCTTTGTACTCCCCCAAGCCTGTGGCCTGGCGAGCTGCATTACGTTGATTAAAGTGGTACTATAGACAGTTACTTAGGCTTTTACTCTGCCCTTAGATTAAAGACACACAGCATCCCCCTTTCAAGGGTCCCCCACCCCACCCTTGTGTTATTTTAAACCTCCTTCTTGCAAAACTGCAACTTTCAAAAGGGGTCAGTAAAAGACAAAAGCTCTTATGAACCAGAGAAGGAAAAAAGGCTTTTATGACAAATGATTTCTAATTTCTCCTTTGTTCTGAAAAGGCAGCAGTTATACTGCCAGAAACATAACAAGCCATCAGTAGGCCCTGATGGAAAGCTTTGACTGAAGGCTCCGGAAAACAAGGACTGATCATTTTCCCTTTAAAAAAAAAAGAATAAAAAAAGAAAGAAAGAAAAGGGGGGGAAGCCTTTTGTGGAAGAGAAATGCTTACTCCTTCAGCTTTAAATCTGAAAAGAAAATGAAAAGAAAAGAACATAATTCAAGCTATGTAGATAGGATATCCACCTCCGAGAGATGCCTGGCGGAAATTATTTTCTTTCTATACATTGTAGGTGGTTAGGAAGAGGTGGTTTGCATGAATATTGAGGAGATTTATTAATATGTGCGAAATTTTGTATTTCCATCCAGCAAATCCTATCGCTTCAGAGGCCTTGCGTGAACCTTAAGCCTCAGAAGGAGAACGCACACTGCTGAGTTTACTAAATGAAAGGTCTTCAAGCCAGCACAGGTGACTCTTTTATTTGTTGATGTTGCCCTGGAAATCCTCCCAAAGAAACCAGAACATTTTAGCCACATTCTAGGTTGCTGCTCAGTCTTAGGTTCCCAACTGAACTCTCAGGGAAATTCTATGTTTCCCTGATCTCCAGGTAGAGAGACAAATCTCAGAATGAGAGGAGGAGGAGGAGGAGGAAGAAGTTTGATTATTGTGTGAGACATAACTCTGAGCCCAGGCACTCTTATTCACATATTCCCAGCTAGTATCCCTTGCTCGAAAGCCAGTTGTATCCATTTACAGCCAAAGAACCAGCACTGTCTGCGTCTGCAGACATTTCCATAGTCGTGTGACAGGCATGACTAGACACCAGAGTACACAGAACACTGTTACTTTCCCACCTATTTATCCACTTGCAATTTCTTGCTTTTGTACTGCTTAGCTGACAAGAACCAGGAGAGAGATGCGGGTTCACTCCATCATGCAGTCTCAAACAGCTGACTTTCCAGTTGTAAAATTCAGCATCTTAACCACAAAGCCACTTCAGTCCCTCCTAGCCAGTACAAGAGTATAAAAGCCTCTGTACAAAGCTATTTTTGAGTGTGTTGCACCAGATGCCAAGATGGGCTCAACAATAGCAGCCCCAGGCCCTCCCTTGAGTCCCCCCTCCCTCTTCTCCTGGCTTCTTTATATTCAGATGTTGGGCTCAATGTGATTTCTTAAGAAAGGTAATGTATGTATGGACCTCAACATCATGGACCATGAGATTTCTTGATGCACACATCCTGGCAGCATTGGTGCAAAGTGAGCATTGGGGGGGGGGGGAGACACACACCACCTATCAGTCCTTACCTCAAGGAATGGAATGCAGCTGACCAGACAACCAGACTTGCTAGAAACAGCTACTACCTTATTCATATCAGAAAACAAAATAAAATAACCAACATAAAATAAAAATAAAATAAAAAACACTGTAGCAATTTAAAGACTAACTGCTATATTTTTATTGTTAGCTTTCGTGGATCAAGTCCACTTCTTCTGGGTTGTTGTTTAGGTCTCAAGGAGTTGTTTCTCCAGGCAGGATAATAAATATCAGGATGAGCATTGCTAGAGAGGAAAGTAGCTTAATCTTTATGTATTGAGTCACTTCATAGTTTGAGCAGCCATTTCCAGCTAGCACAAAGACACTGGCTCAGCTCAAGTGGTTTGTTGTGTTTTGCATTTTCCTAACACTGATGCATTAAAAAGCCATAAATGAGAGAAGAGGAATAGGGAGAGATCCTGTTGCCCCCTTTGAGCAAAGCAAGGAGTGGAGCACCAGCATTGTTACTTATGAATTCTTTTGTCACACAAGCTTCTGGTGGTTGTTGCTCTAGGCCTGGATAAGAACTCCTTTCAGGGTGCATATCTGATATTTTCTTCAAGCACCACAGAGCTTGGAACAACTCAGCCTATATAAAGCATTCTGAGTCCATGTGGAAGTTGGGAACCCTAGTAGGAATGGTAGTAGCCATTGCAGCTGCCTGCTGCCTTTTGCCTAATTTGGCAATTGGCTGGGTGCCAGTTTCTTTTTTCCCTGGTTCTGGGTTGCTAGATTAGCTGGCTAAGTGAGACCCACCCAGACACTGTACCTTTTAGCCATGATTATCTCTCACATGATCAAATGGGCCAAAAGCAGTTCCTCCCCTTCTCTCAGTTTTTGCCTGCCTTGCCTTTCTGACATCACAAGGAGCCATGTCTGTGATATCACAAAATCCTACTCCCTGGTCTCAATGTTGACCTTGAAATTTCAAGAAATGGGATGTTACTCACCAGGCAGCCCTTATGTGTGTAAGCATGAAGGAAAAAAACACATAGACCACTATTCTGATCCGGAATGGCTTTTGTTAATATTCTAAGGGGGAAGGTAACAGTGTGAAACACACAATGATCCTGTGAGGCTAGAACAAGAGCTGGCCTCAAACATTTTGCTGTCAAAAGCTAGGTTAAAAAAAAGATGTTATTCCTTTTCACCCAATTGTATGTACCAAAAGGAGGCCAACCAAGGAACTGAGCCTTATTTCCACAGAACTGGATCTAATACTGCCAGTGCAAGATAGTCTTTTTGTTGTTCAGTCGCACAGTCAATTCTGACCCTCCGTGACCCCATGGACCACCGCCTGCCAGGCACCCCTGTCCTCCACCATCCTCCTCAGCCCATCCAGCTCTGTTCCCACTGCATCCACAATACCATCTACCCATCTCATTTTTGGCCATCCCCTTTATCTTTTGCCTTCCACCCTTCCCAGCATCAAGGTCTTCTCAAGCGAATCCTCTCTTCTCATTTGATGTCCAAAGTACCTTAGCTTTATCTTTACAATTTGACCTTCTAAGGAGCAGTCAGGGTTGATTTCTTCTACGATTGACCTATTTGTTCTCCTCCAAAAGAGTAGCGTGCCTTGGCGGGGCCCCGTATAAAAATTTGTTTGGGGGCCCTTAGGAAGGGTAAAGATTTGTTTTGCTTACGCACGTTGGGGGCCCCCGTGGCCCGGGGGCCCCGTATAATTGATACGGCAGATACGGCGGTAGCTACGCCTCTGTTCTCCTCGCTGTCCAGGGGACTCTCAATACTCTCCTCCAACACCACATCTCAAAGGCATCTATTCTACTATTTAAAATAAAAGACAATTTGTTGTCCCTCTTCGTTCCATGTACAGAAGCTGGTTCCATTTGCAGTTTAATCTCTCTTTTACAACAGTGATGGAAGAGGGTCTTTAAATACATCTGAGACATTATGCTAGTTTAGGAAGCCTGTGGCAAATTGTATTGTAGAGAAGGACAGCAGTGGACTTTGGAAAGAGTAGCCAGGAAGCTGTCATGGCTACATCCCCAAGCAATTGCTACCTCAGGTAATCACATCACTAGATAAATGGCAGCGCTGGACCAGGCACCTGAGATCAGCAGAGGACAAATACAGCTTAGTGCATTTAGTACCACTCAGCTTCTGTCATCTGAGGCAATCTCCCTAGTCTATCTAATAGTAGGGCAGGCCCTGACTGGAACCAAATTGAACTAGCCATCTCAATAACCTTTCATTTCTGAGTTGAGGGCATAATGTTGGTTGGTTGGTTGGTTGGTTGGTTGGTTGGTTGGTTGACTCACTCGTTCTTTCGTTCTGGATCTTCAAGCACTCAATAATTCATGTTATTGTGCAATTTTTCACTCCCAGGGCTTTTCTAAGGCCAAAAAGGTGTTTTCAGAACAATTTGTTTCTTTAAAACAGGGCTTTTTTGGCCCACCAAAATCCCCAAGGGTAAGATTGCCTTTGAGGGTAAAACAGATGGCCCAGAGGCTGGGTGTGGGGGGGTGTCATTTTTGGCAAATGGAGGTTAAGGTTATAGAGCCGCAGTGATGAATCTTGTCACGCCAGGTGTTCTTGGACTTCAAATCCCACAAGCCCTGATCAGCAGGTGTACTGACTTGGACTGCTGGTAATTGAAGTCCAAGAACACCTGGACTGCCAAGGTTTTCCACCACTGGGATAGAGGATGTATGAAGCCCCCTAGTGGGTGCACAGGAGAGCTTTGTGGTCCCATGTAGCCCACATCCAAATTGGGCTAGCTTCCCATGTCCCACATTTTCACTATGGATGTCACGGAGAACCAAGAAATCGTTTCCAAAAACAAGGCACACAGTTCATTCTCTGACCAACCAACTATGCTTTAGTTAGTTTCCTTTGAAGTAGGCACTACAAAAATAACGGCACGTATGTAGTCTATATGTAAGGTGGCAGCAAATTATCTTGAGAGTTTAAACATCAAGATGACATGAAGAGCACTCTAATTCCTCCCCTGGCCTCATCCATCATACAAATACCCAAACACAAGGACTAGGCAGGTACAAAATATACCTCCTTATTTTGTATTTCACAGTTCCCTGCACAAATTCCTTTCTGACCCTGTCCAACTGGTACACAAACATTTTAGTGTCACAAGTTCCTAGATTTTATTTTCATCCAAGAAGGAACTGTGATGATACATACATGGGTGTAATGTAGCACAAAGGCATGCTTACTGAGGCATACATTCAGGATGTGTCAGTTTAAAAACCGCACACCACAAACCTGTTTCATTCCTGCACAAATATTAGGCACTATGCTCAGCTCTTGTTTAAATCATGGGCCAACCCAGCTATTTCGGAAGCTCACAGATTTCAACTACCCAAGATTTCTTCCTGATTTTAATGATGCTGAAAGCTGATTGCCAAATATGCATTTGCTTGGGTAGATATTACAACTTGGAAGTGCTGTAATCTCAGTTTCCTTCTGTGCTGAGCATCCATTAATACAACAATGGCCATCATCATCAATGAGAGATTGGCATTAGTAATCCATGTGAACCAGAAAGTACGTAGGATACAAACCCACAACTAACAGCCATGTGAATCTGGTCCTTTCACAGGAAAGCAGTCTTGCATTTCCACTGCTAAAATGGGCTACAAATGGGTTGCCATTAACTTTCGTAATTTGAGTAGGTGCCTGCAAAGGGCCAGGTGGTGTTTATGCAGATGACTGAGCATGTTACAATGTGTTCTTCCTTTTGGATAAAACATTAGTGTATCAGATGTGACAAATCAGATGTTCATCTTCCACACTCCTGCATTATTTTACATTGAGAATTAGATAATGTGCTTGCCTTAGCTTTTTGCAGCAGTTTTTCCTCCCTCCTTTCCTTTTTCTGGAGCTTAGGTTTATACATAAAGTTCTCCCAATGCTCTGCATAATTTTTGATGCACACAGCCTGACTTAGTATGGTATGTGCCTATTGTGCTCCAGTTAATATCCAGCATTGCAATTCAGAACCAGGGATAGTGTCATGGTGCTGCCACTGGAGAGAATTAGAAATCTGCTATTTTCCCCACCACTAAATTACTAGGTGTTAGCAATGCTAATCTCATCAACATCTGAATACATGATCAACATTTATCAGACGTCCAATTCACTCTGTAAGAATGCCACACCGATCAGTGGTGGGCTTCAAAAAAATTTTTACTACCACACTGTGGGCATGGTATGGTGGCCATGGTCAGGGAGAAAGCCCTACGTTGCACCCAAATTAGGATTACTTTATTTCAAAACTTGGATGGGCAGAGCCAGCCAGAATTTCTGCTACTGGTTCTGGTGAACTGGTGTAAACCTGCTGATGCCCACCACTGATACCGATCCTTTCTCAGCTAGTGCATTACAAAACCTCAGCAATTTGGTAATCTCAGTGTAAGAAGCCCATCCAGTATAAATTAAGTAGATATTTCCTGAATATTTATCCTAAGGAGGAGGTCACTGTTGGTACTTTTTTCATGAAAAACCATGGAATAAAGCAGACCCACTGAATCAATAAGATTTACCTAAATATTGACCCAGCCTTTGGCAATTGACCCAGTGGACAAAGTCTAGCTGGAAACATCAGCTGAATAGGCCTCTATATCTAATTTTTGTTCTGGGTTTTAATCAACCCTCCCCTTCAACATGTGTGTATGTTTATGCATCCATTTCTCTGAACCTGCTCCATACATTTGTGTAAGTGGATTATACTCCATGGAAGCTCATGTTATCACCAGCTTTGTTGGTCTTACGACTGCCAGACAACTCTTTCTTGTTTTTGTCCAGTTTCTCCAAAATTAAAATTGTAATTGGTTCAGAAAAAAATTAAAGTTTAGGCATGCTACCTTTTCAGAAAAAACTAGCTAGTTCATCCAGATGTTAGAAATGTAATATGGACAATCCTTTTCCAGAGCATTTGATTTATTTGTGCCCTCTAGTAGCTTTCTTTTTCATCAGAAATTACATTTCATATTAATTTTACCTTAGAAAAATATTTGATATTTACAAATATCTGTGCATTGCTGAATTAGAATCTTATAAAGTAGAGTCTTGGAGCTCTTCTAGTTGCAAATAGATACTCTAGTATTGGAAAGGAAAACCCTCCCCTCCAACAGATCCAGCAGTCTGAAGATCTTATTGCACTGCCTCTGTTTTGGATGTATGTCTTAACACTCATCATTTCCAGTTGGACATTGGTTTGGACATATGGACAGCTTACATTAATTTTAATGCTTAATTGATGTGTATTTAATTTTCATTGATGTGCCTATGAACTGTTTTTCCTCCTTTCTTCCAATTCGTTGTGTCTCTGCAAAATAGAATTATCAAAACTTGAGTGGGCAAAAAAATCTCAGAAATTGTATATACCTTGTGGTATATAAACAACAGTTTTTAATGTATAGCACGGTATATGCCAGTGATGGTAAACCTTTTAGAGACCGAGTGCCCAAACAGAGGGGCGGGGCAAACTCTGTGCTGAGGGAAGGGGGAAAGCACTCCCATTGGGCTGCTGGGCAGAGGGGTGGGGTGAAATCTGTACTGGGGTACAACGCACATGCCAAAAAAACGGCTCTGAGTGTCCCCTCTGGCACACATGCCATAGGTTCATCACCACTGGTATATGCCATAGGAATGCATAGGAATTTTGGTAATAAAACAGAAGGTTGAAGGGGAAAGGGAATCTTTCAGTGAAAGAGATCATTATAAATATACAGTAGTGAGATCTTTCTGTGCCTCCCATGCCAGGTTAACCTGGCTGGCTTTGAATACTCTGCATCTTGGCTTGGGTGGGTAGGTGGGTGACACTATTTGCTATGTGACCTCAGGCAGCAAGCAGTCTTGCACCAGCCCTGTTCAAAAGTTCCTCCCATGTATAAAAATAAATAAATCTCTTGGTGACTACCTGTTTGTAACTAGCTGGAAGAGGAATGGAGAGTAAAGTGACACCTAGACTTGGCGTTTCTAAGTTTTTACAATATTCTTAATGAACACTTGGATGGGATTTGGCAATGGGTACATAAGGATTTAGTGCACATGACCCGACCTCAACCTACTAGCCTGACAATGTGACTTTCCCATTAGGTGAGGTTAAGGTGAGATGTGCCAGTGCTTGGAGAAATAAGTGCAGATTGGGGACAATCCATCAGATACTGAGTAGCTGTTGGATCTGGAAACTTGGCTTATTGCCTACGCAAAGTAGCATTTTTTGGAAGAGTAGCCGTGTTAGTCTGTGGTTCAGGCATGGTATATATAAACCATGCCTGGAAGTTTCACTCCTTGTCTGAAAAAGTGGACTTGATACATGAAAGCTAACAATAAAAATATAGCAGGTAGTCTTTACAGTGCTACAGTGTTTTTATTTTGGTTTATTACTTTTTTGGTTTTGTTTTCTGATATGCAAAGTAGCATGTTGGCCATTAACCATGGGAAGAAACTTGAACTGACTGATTGGGGTGACAAAGTGTCATTAACAGCAAGACCATTTCCTCAAGCAAGAATGATCTATGAAACCATGACCTTTCTTCTCTCCACCACCACCATCATCTCTGTCCCTGTTTATTAAAGTTGTGGCCCACTTATATGCCAAGAATGGTATCTGCCTCTTTCTTTCCAGCCACATGGGAAAAGTCTGTTTTTCAGTCTCGGGGCAGCCAAAGTGACTATAGATTGGGTGTACAATCTATAGTCTTTGAACAAATGTGAAAAAAATGGGCCAAATCCAAGTTGTTGGTGCAATTTCAGAGTGACTATGTAGTCCAGCATAGAGCCACAGTTTGTGCTAAGCATAGATAATCTCTACCATGGGTTTTTTGTATTCCTTCTGGAATGCGTCAGTGCTAAAAAGATGGATTTGAATCAAGGGACAAAAAAATCAAAAGTAATGCAGTAATAATAAAATGAGCTGCTGAAGCAAAATGAAAAAGCCAGGGACAGCTGAAGTCCCTGGTAAAAGGCAGAATCTTGCCATGAAACCCCAACCACTGAGGTGCTAGAAAAGGTTCAGATTCAGCTCATTGCACATAAATATCGCCTTGTGGCCACTGAATCTGCCATTTTGTAAAGCTGTAGGGAAAAGAGAAAGACTTGTGCTCTTGTTCAAATAGCCTTTTTCAAATTCTGAATTTTCTTTGCTCTGTCATTTTACTGAAATATTGGCTGGAATCCTATTGTACAGTTATGCAGACAGCATAATTGTAGGCACAAATGGCTGTATGTTAAGACATCTCCGTGGGCATTGTCTGTTGCATGCCAAGCCATATCTCAATATGCAACAGAAAATGTCTAAGGAGAAGTCTCAACTTACAGCAATTCACTTCTAAATGTTACACTGTTTGCATACCTATGCGACAAAATTCCAGCCACCATTTTATTGTTGGATCTGATTATTTGTGTGATTGTAGGAGAATTATCGTGGTATCAGCCTTGAATAAATAGGTCACAGACATTAAAGTGGTGCGTCACATCTCCAGTCACAGCTGTCTGTGTTCTACCCTCAACCTACAGAATTTTGTTTTGTTTTTAGTGAAACTCCAAAAATGCCCAAGTCAATGTTATGGATCCAGGGATAGAATTTGGAAAGTTACCTGAAAAATACAAGGCAGGTTGGTGCTTACCTACATGCTGTTTGTTTAGGGGCAAAGCTTTTAGAAAGGCTTCTGCATACAGTACCTCTATTGCAGATATTTATCATAATAAATAACTTGAGGCAACATCCTATCTGAACTTCAGCAAAGCATAGGCCTTTCTGTTTTGGCACTACAGTGCCGGGGTGGACAACTGTGAAGGGTCCAGAAGTCACCCTGTCTAATTGCCATGGCCATTTTGGACCTACACAGGCTGCAGCTGCCCTTTTGTGAAACCAGAAATGACTGAGGCCACTACCAATTTTTGAAATGTTTGTTTCAGTGCCACTACCCCCAATGAAAGTTGCCAAACCCCCAAGGTAGTATTAAAATGGGCATTTATCCCTCCTAAGGCTTCTACCAGTGTAATGATCCATTTTGTAGCTAAATAGCTTCTGGAGGCACACACACACAAAATCCGTCTGTGGCTTTGCTGGAGGAGGGTAGGACAGGACAGGACAGGTAATCCACTCTGTTTGGACTCAGTGGTTTGTTTCCCAGCCATCATCGGTTAAAGATGAACCAAGGTTGGAACCACATTTTTGCAGGGACCCACCACAAAGCTTTATGCTGCTGATCAGTTGCAAACACGGATGAAACCCTCTCGCATGTCCAGTTTTTATGTGACTCATCATATTAAAGCAACCCTCGAGGGAGGAGGTCAGATCTACAGTCTTGCACCAGACCTTTTCTAGAGTTTCCTCCATGTATCAAATGAGGAAATATCTTGGTGACTACCTATTTGTACTGCAATAGCTCAAGTGGCTAAGATGCTGACTGGGAGGCCGAAGGTCAGCAGTTTGGTACCCGAGTACTGCAGGACGGAATGAGCTCCCGTCTTTGTCCCGGGTCCTGCCAATCTAGCAGTTTGAAAGCAAGAAATTGCAAGTAGATAAATAGGGACCACTTTGGTGGGACGGTAAACAGCGTTCTGTGTGCTTCGGTATCTAGTCATGCCTGCCACATGATCATGGAAACATCTGCAGAAGCAGACAGCGCTGACTCTTCGGCTTTAAACAGAGATGAGCACTGAACGCTAGAATCGGATACGACTGGCTTTCGAGCAAAGGAAACTTTTCCACTGAAGAGGAAGGAAGAGAAAACTGGCACTTAGATTTGAGCTGGGATCAAGAGAACAGTTGAAAGTCCAGCTCAAAGGTGGCTGGGGTCCAGCAACCAAAAGGGAGGGGAACCACAATCATCAGGAGCCATCATGGAGCTGTAGCTGAGATTGTAGGTAAGGAAGAAGTGGTATCACAATTTCCCTTTCTGCCAATGGTTTGTACAAAACTACAATCCACTTTACAGAGAAAACCCTCCAGCCCCAACCCAAACTTCCTTCTCCATGCAGGGGAGCTGCAGAAGCCATTTTAAAACTGAATGCCATTTTTCAACCTTTGTGTCACATGCACGGACAGGAGATGCTACAAGTTCCATCTAGTTTCCTGAAAGGTATAGCTTCAGCCTAAGGCACAACACAAGGACTTTACGCTGCTTCAGTGTAGCATGTTACTGGTATATTAACACCCGTGTCTGTGTGTCTTTCACCACACCATAAGAATCTTGTTTCTTCCTTCTTTCCCATGATGCCAGTGTTTTCAGTAGAGAGTGTGCCATAATAAGGAGAGGAAAGAAGGATGAAGTAATGAAACAGCCATCACATTAACTTCTGTGATTGTAAAAGAGAAGAAACCTACCCTGAGCACCAGCCTTCAATACAAGGCAGCTTTCAATTTGGCATTGTAAGGCAGGTCTCAGCATGTGTAACTATGATTCTGGTAACTGGTCACAGCCTCCTGTATTCACAACTTTTTTGCACTAAATGATTAGATCTGATCACTGTCCCTAGGATGTCATTATTTAAACTACTAATATGGTTGATGGCAACAGGAAGGAACAGTACAACAATATTTTCCTCTTTGATTTCCTTTACTGTTGTTTGTGTTTCAGCAATTTCCCACAAACATATGCCATCAGATTTTTTTTAATCATAAAAAATGAAATTAAAGGCACATAAAATGTCTTAACAGTTGAAGGCTCATCTCAACCCATACTGTAGGGCAGGGATTCTCAACCTGTGGCCCATGACACCATTTCATGTGGGGCCCCCAATGCATCCACCACACCAGGAAGTGCCATGTGGTGGAGGATGGGCAAAATGGCCGTCTGGCTCCCAAAGCTGTTTGAGGGAGCGTGACCTGGCCCCTGGCTTAAAAAGGTTGAGAACTCCTGCTGTAGAGCAGCTGTCTTCTGGTCTGAACAATTGTAGGTGTCCTCTCATAATTACCTGAAAGGATGAGATATCTCTCTATAAAGTGGCATAAATTGCTCATCCGAACTGGTAAAAAGCTGTTTGCAAAAGATAAGGATGGGGAGTAAGCAAGACCAGAAAGCTTCACTAATAAATAGTTCTCAGAAATATCAGCTCTCAATTTACTACTTGTACACAATGGGCTAGTCGAAACTTGTACTCTGATCCAATTTGCCACAGCTCTTGTTTTCAGTCATTGTGAAACTGCATGGCGAGCGCAGCAGGGGCCAGTTGCTTCTCTCCCCTGAGTCAGTCAGTGGGGTTTTGTTTCCTGGTGGCCAGAAAATATCAGGTGGCTTTGGGAGCCTAATTATCAAAGAAAAATCAAATTTAGGACAAGAACCTGTCTAAGAGTTGCTGCCTCCCTCCCTTGCCACTCCTTTTTTGTGTTTATGATTCAGAACCGCCAAGTTATCTTGCTTCCAAACTGTATTTGAATTACTCATAGAGGGGAGAAACAAAGGGATATTAAAAACAACTGACAATGCAGAAGGATAATTGATTTTTAAAACCTACAATTTTCTTCTGCTGCTTTGTTGGAAGAGCAAGAGTTCCAATTACCAAGAACTATCTCCAAAATTAGCAAATGATCCGGGAGCTTCTAATTAAGAATTGTTAAGCCAAGCTTAACTCAACATTGTTCTATAATTTACCAACTCTTGGGAATCTTTTCCCCAATATACATGGTGTGTGGGTTTTTTAAAGTAATGCAATAAGAGACCTCTGGACTCAGTGCTTGTTTTGCAGAACGGTTAAAGTAATTAAACTGTATTCCAGAAGTATCTGATGGAGAGAAAGACATGAAATGGTACTTGGACGATGCTATATTTTTAGTGTAAAAATAAATTGCAGGCCTGAAATAAATTATGTTAAATAAATGTTGTTCTCTAACAGAAAACTCAGGTGCCGAATGTTGCTGATGGCTAGCTATTGAAACAGGGCAACTAAGAAAGAAAGCAGCTTCTATATACAAATGAGCCAGTCTTGAAAGAAATGGATTAAAGTAAAAATGCTACTTGTTAACATTAGGAAAGTGTTTGAGGTTGGGAGATTATTTTGAAAACAAAATAATCAAAGCAAAGCAAAAATACTTGCCACTTTCAGAAATGATCCAAGGTGCTCACATCAAATCTGTGCTCTCTGGAGCACCAAATGTTATTTCAACGCTTTGTCGGCTGAAAAAATTGAGACCTCACTTAAAGAGCATAATGTGTTCCATGGGGTGGCTCTTTAAGCAAGTTTGCTCCTTAAGCAAAACACCATTGTAAGTGACCAATTGTGACTTCTGGTGGGGGGGGGGGGATTGTGAACCCCAATTTATTTGTTAAGCGAGTTTTTGGTTGGTTTTATTTGTTAAGCGAGGCAAATATTCAGAGAAAATTCTGCTCTTTAAGCAAGTTACTCTCTAAGCGAGGCACTATTTATGCAAGGTTTTACTGTACATTCCAAGACCTACTGTGGATACCTGAAACTGTAGATAACAGTGAATCCTATACTCTACATTGCAGGCAGTGTTATATACAGTAAAACCTCGGATAACGCTAAAACTTGGTTCCACAAGTCTTGGTGTTATCTGATTTTTAGTGTTATCCGATCCATATTAAAATCCTATGGTATGGATCAGATAACGTTAAAGCTCCATAGAGATACATTGTAACCACACAGGCTTTAGCGGTTGTTATCCGATCCATCCCATAGGACCTTAACGTTATTTGATCCAATTCTCCTCCCCAGATTACTTAACATTATGCAATTTTAGCGTTATCCGATCCAATCGTTATCCGGTGTTTTACTGTATACTGAACCCATGAATATAGGTTACTGCACCTGTGGTACACGAACAGAAAAACCAAGACACCCAAAGCAGTAGATTGACAGTACAAATACCAATGAAAAGCCCACATTCTCCTGAAAACTGCAGTCACAAAGCCTCTGGGAATACTCTACCCATGCAGGGCCGTAGCCAGGATTCTAAATGTGAGTGGGTGAATATTTTTTCAGGATGGGCAACAATGTCATATATACTGTATATGCTGGAGTATAAGACTAATTTTTCCCCTGAAAAACATGCCTCCAAGTGGGGGGGGGGGTCGTCTTATATGCCAGGCGCCAGACAGGGGTGCCAGCCTTTTTGGCGTGACCGGCCCGTTCTGCTCGGCGGGAAGCAGCAGTGTTCCGCCCCGCCCCTTGTCTACACAGAGCTTGCACATGCGCACTTGCGCACTAGTGCCGGCCACAGGGAGATGTTGAAATCAAATCTGATGTTCTTTTATGTTTTATTTGGTGTGTGGAAGGTGTGCGGAAGAGGGGTTAGTCTTATATGGCGAGTATATAACAAACTCTATGTTTTGAGTGGAAATGTTGGGGGGTCGTCTTATACGCCCAGTCGTCTTATACCCCAGCATATACAGTATGTCATATATATATAAACAGCCAGGAGTTTGAGGGTGGGCAAACTGCTAATTCAAAGCCCACCCTGGCCACCCCCTGGCTATGGCCCTGTACCCATGTGATCACTCACCATTTTGCAAGAGAAGCATGTTAGAGAGAACACCGAAAGATTCATTTTTGCCCCACTTTAATTAGCTGGAGGTAGTGTAAGTGTGCACTGGAGACTTGTATTTCTCTTTGCTTTCAAACACCTGCAGATCTTAATCCAAATGACTCAGCACCTGTGTATATGAAAGTTGTGCGATTGTGTGTCTGGGATTTGAATGAGGTAAATTACAGTAGCAGTAAACTGTCTCCTTCCCTTACTCCAATGTTCTACTTTACCATTTTGTGCCTGTTGGTAGCTTTCACTTTTGCTAATCTCAGTAGATGCTTTTTGTACCCTTAAATTTTCCAGGAGGTACACTGAATATGAAGATGACGGGGGAGGGGGGGAGGCTGAGTGAGAGTTGTAGCTAATTGTATTGCAGATTAAAAACTCTAGTGTGAGGAGACAAGAGAAAACAATGTTTTTCTCTCTCTTTTTTGCCATTAATTAATGGTGGCAAACTGAGCAGAGGAAGTAGGAGAGATCCTAAAGGTCACAGAAAATGGCTGAGAAAGATCGCATTGGCCACCTTGCTCTGCTTCCTCATTTAAGGTACACACACTATGTTGACAAAGATCCTGTTTGGACAAATTCCATCCAAAATGGACTACCAACCAGTGGAACAGTTAAGCCACTATTCTACTCTGAACATAAAATGGTAAGATGGTAGAAGATCAAAAACAGGCTTCCTCAACCATGGCCCTCCAGCTGTTCTTGAACTTCAATTCCCAGAAGCCCTCACCAGCAGGAGAGCTGACTTGGGCTTCTGGGAATTGAAAACCAAGAACAGCTGGGGTGCTGAGGTTGAGGAAGCCTGGTCAAAAATATGGAAGCTACCCTTGCAGTGTTGTGAAGGGGAAAATACTCCTCCTTCTTTGTTTATTAAGTTGGGCCTCTCAGAGTTTGACCCCACAGTCCTGCCTTAATGGCATCTGTAACACCAAGTAAGGCATGCTAAATAAGTGCAGACACCCTTGCTAAAGAAATAAACTGGTTTGTTATGCATATATTTTGATGCTGCTGCTTCTAGACATAACAACTAGAGCACCCAGAGGTAGCTTTATATGCTATTTAGGGTTGCATTGCGCGATTTATATCATAAATTATTAAATGACTTAATGGACAATGCATTAGAAAGAAAACAGGCAAATTACAGAATAATTTAACTGTTGCAAAGAAGCGCAGCCACACGCAGGACGTAAAACACTCTATTTTGACACAGAATGCCCGAAGCTAAAGCAATTAAGGCTGCAAAATATTGCCGGCTGACATGGCGTGTATGTAGATTTGTCATTCATTGGCAAGGCTTGGTAACAATCTCAGGTTACGTGCACAAATAAAATAATCCATGTGGTAGAAAATGCTTTTTGCTCGGAGTGCTGTAAAGATGGTGGTGGTGGTGGTGGGAGGGGGTTATGTATCATTTAGGCACATCACCATTTTACAGATAGTGTTTGCAGATGACAAAAGAGACTTCATCAAGGCAAGCATGTCAGAACCGGTCCCTTTAGACACTGCTTGCTGTGCGCTCAAGATCATAAACTAATTATTCTTATATTCCTAAAAGCTGCATTTAAATGTGCTCCAGCACTCTAGCGAGCAAACCCTAGCCAGCTTAAAGTTAAAATCGGGTGAAACACCCTGTATTTCATTCAAATGAATAAGTCTAGCAATGGCAAATCCACAGGCCTTACTGGACCCATGGAACAACCTTTCTCTAGCCACCAGGGACTGTGACCACGGTTTTTCCTTCTCTAAGCAAATTGCAACTGCTTCCAGGGAAGAAGAAAACCAGGGTAGACGACATCTGGGCTGCATGAGATTTTCATTGGAACCACATGCATGAGAAAGGATTAAAGTCAATTCCCATGTGCTGTGGTCTCTCCAGTTTAGTGGCAGCTGGTGATCGTTGCAGTTGGTGGAGTGGAAAGCACAGCATCCAATGGCAGGTGAAGCCAGAGAGAGCTGGGGCAAAATTGGATTATTATTTTTCAACCTGGGCAGGGATATGTGTGGGAGGTTTCAAGCACATAGACATGCAAGTAGGCATTCTGACATGTCCAAGCACACAGAAGCAGCTAGGCAGGTATTAACTCAGTCTGAACCCCATTCATTCACTCTACAATTCACCTGAGAATCAGAAAATACATCCTGATTCCAAATCCAAACTACTGCTGTTCCCTTCTGTACTGGGGTATTAGTGGAGGAGAGTGGGAAACCACACCCCTGGGAACTCAACATTTATTATTTTAATGTATATGGAGACATAAGCTGTCTGAAATCTTATTGCGCAGCTCCACATGCACAGTGGTGATGCATAAGCAGCAGTGGGAAATCTCTGCTGATGAAAGGCTTCCTTTGGCAATTTTGGGGTGTAAGAGAGTTGATCCCATTGTGTGCACCCCAACATTGCCTTCCATCAGCAGCAATTCACCTTCCCCTGATGGTGGTGCTAACTCCACTTCTCAAATACTGTAGAGCAGGACAACAGGATTTCAGCCACAGTGTAGAAAAGATACATCTTCTAGAAACCAGGAAAAAGGCAAGAGATCCAGGAGCCAAACAACTCCAAATCTCCTGACCTCCATTGCTGTGGCAGCTTCTGCGAGGAAGAGCCTGCTTCTAGGCTGAGGGCTCCAGTCCTGCAGAATGTAGAAGAGCAGCTGCAAATCCCAACAGTCACTCTGTCCAGTGGATGCTCCTTCTTTTAGCTGCTTGTTAAAACACTTCCTGGTGAGGCACAGATCTAATTATCATTATATGTTCAGTGGTGGGCAACGGCCGGTCCGCACCGGTCCATGCGGACCGGTGGCAACTTTTTGGGGCGGCCACGTGGGTGTTACCTTTTTTTGTGGTGGTCATGCCAACTTCCTCACCTGTGCATGCGTGCCACCAGCGCTCGATGCGCATACACACCTCCAGCGCTCAGTGTGCATGCATGCCTCCAGTGCTCAGCACGCATGCACCAATTGATACATTAATGCATGCACACTGAGCCAAGCAGCCACCTCCTCCTCTCTGGAGACCAAGTCAGAAGGGGAAGCTGCACGCGAGCGCTCCTGCCTTTCCCCCCCCCCCATGGGTCCAGGGGGGAAGGGGGAAGGAGAAGCTGTGCGTGAGCTCTCCTGCCTCCCCCCCCCCATGGGCCTGGGGTGAGGAGGAAGGAGAAGCTGCATGCCAACACTCTTGCCTCCGCCCATGGGCCGGGGGGGGGGGGCAAGGAGGAAGAAGCTGTGCACGAGCATTCCTGCCTTAACCCCCCCCTCCAGGCCTGGGGGGTGAGGAGGAAGGATAAGCACCCTGGGGAGGGGAGGAGAAAGAGCAGCCACAGCTGGGCCCCAGCATGGCTGCAGCACCGCTTGGGTGCTGATGTTCCCCTTTGAAGGTTACCCCAGGGTAAGTGACTCGCCTTTGGCTTGGGTGTGGAGATGGTGTGTGGGTGTGTGCATGCGTGTGTGCATGTGTGTGTGTGTCCATCTTTCTCTCTCTCCGTCTGTGTGTGTGTGTGTCAATTCCTAGCCTGCTCTTTCAATCCTAAATCCTAATTCTGTGTGTGTGTGTGTGTGTGTTTGTTTTGTTTACTCTGATATGCTTGAAACACAGACTAACACAGCTACCATTTCAAAAGTCTTATTCTGTGCAAGCATATCAGAGAGTAAACAAAACAAAAAGACAAACATTGTGGCACCTTAAATACTAACTACTGTATTTTAATGTGAGCTTTTGTGGATTGAGTCCACTGGCTCTTTGGCTATAAACAGAGATGAGCACTGACCCCTAGAGTTGGTAACGACTGACTTTCGAGCAAGGGCAACCTATACCTAATAACAGAAGATCCCTGATTGGTATTCAAATTTGACACCAGGTTTTGTCTCTGCAAGTGGTTTAAGGTCTCCCTTGCTCAAAAGCCAGTCATATCCAACTCTAGGGTGCAGTGCTCAACTCCATTTACAGCCAAAGAGCCAGTGCTGCCTGTGTTTGCAAATGTATACATGTCCACATGGGCAGGCATGACTAGACCGCCTATGACATTGGCTCCGCCCATGACATTGGCTCCGCCCAAGACATTGGCTCCACCCATGGTGTGCCCATCACTGTATATGTTACTGTATTTATACTCATTCTCTTCAGTTTATCTTTACCACTGGATTTTCCTTGACTGCATACATTGGACTCTGGATCAATTTTCCTCTCCTTTCAACTGAATCATCAGAAACCCATATGTTGGAACAGAAAGATTATTCTTCTTCAATTTTGGGGTCAGACAGTGAAGACTGTAGTAAATCTGGACTAGAGGTCTGAGTAAGCAATTTGGGAAAAACTTAAATTTTCCATAAGGGTCTAACTAGATTTCGTTTTGAATGTTGTGCTTTTTGCAGGTCAAAATCACTTCCTCTCATGCTTAATCCAAATTATTCTAAATTGTACTTTTCTTTAATCATGGAATTATAATTCATTTAAATTCATTTATTTTCCTCTGATGTCTTGAACATTCATTGACCTGATTCAATGTTTACCCACCATGATTTAAACATATTTTTCCAAATACGAATAGCTTTCAGTCATTGCCAATTACACTCTGTCACCTACTGGGGCAAACAGAGAGCCTTATTTTCAATAAACAAAGTGCCATCACACATTTCTTGTGTCATCTAGTTTGGCTCTGTGAAGCCCAAACACCTATTGCCACCTGATCAGGATTATAAAGCAGCTTTCCAAGGATGCAAAAATTGGTAATTGGTCTGCTCGGAAGGGTCTAAAAGCAAAGATTCACCATTGACAGAATTCATGATCAGACATGCTGGCGTATACTAAGAATTGATCTAGTGCTACCCGCAACAGTAACCAACAGAGAGCAGTGTTTCCAGTGGTGGGCAGCAACAGGTTTGCACACACACCCAGGAGCAGGGTAGCAAAATTGGGTGACCTCTGGGCAGGAGGGTGGCGTAATTGAGTGGCCTTCAGGCAGGGGGGTAGCGAAATTGGGTGGCCACGCCCATCTCCTTGCCCTGCCCCATCAGGTTTTGTCCCTACAAGTGATTCAAGGTCTCCCTTGCTCAAAAGCCAGTTATATCTGACTCTAGGATGCAGTGCTCATCTACATTTACACGCCAAATAAGCAGTGCTGCCTGTGTTTGCAGATGTATACATGGCCATATGTCAGGCATGACTAGATTGCCCATGACGTAGGCTCCGCCCATGACTATAGGCCATGATGTAGCCTCCACCCATGTGTGGTACCAAAAAAATTTGCTGCCCACCACTGAGTATTTCTCAAGCTTTGGTTTTGTGCTGACATGGGCTTCTGGTAATTGAAGTACAAGAACACCTGGAGAGCCAAGTTTGAGGACCTCTGGTATAGTAAGTTTCAAATAGAGAAAGTTCACCCCATCAATGGGGATTTGGTGAGTCATCCTCTGTAAATTCCATTAGTTCAATGGGTCTATTCTAGTTGCAGCTTACTACACCAAGTAATAGGATTATGGCCTCTGAAATTTTTGCTATCTTCTATTTAAACAAAAAAACTCAAATACTTTCAGAATGATATCTGAATTTTAGTAAACTTTTATCAAAAATGGACTGAAATGAAATGTGCAGTGACCCCTCATTACACCCAACTGAGTCATTTACTAACAAATGGATGTTGGTACTTTCTTGAATAAGAAGAAAATTAAATCAGCTCATTTACATAATTTATTCACTGATTGATTAATACATGCAAATCCTACCTTTCAATCAAATTTCTCAGGGTGGCTTATAATTTTTAAGTTGACAGATGATGACGTAAGTACCAGCTGAGGCTCCTTAGGGAAGACATTCTATCAACAGGCCAATGATAACCAGAGAAGGACGGTGAATCTGATTTCACAGTAGTAGTGAGTCCATTCTAACATTCAGTCTGGACTTTACATGAAAGATCCAAAATGCTGAACTATATCCCCCATATAGTTTAAGTTATAATCTAAAGCAGAGTCAATACAACATTATAGGATCAGCCTTCACTGCATTGAGCAAAAATCACGTGAAAAGCCTCTGATTATTTTTGTAGCAAATGGGAAAGTTTATGGCAGTGGTGGCGAACCTACAGCATGTGTTTTTTCAGCCTTGTGTTTGTTTTGTTGCTAGTGCTGAGAATTTTTTATAAGTGTGCAGGAAAATTAATATGGATTTTGCTGTGTATTTCCCAAATGGAAGTATTTTTATATACAATTATGCATAACACACATTTTTCTCTAATATAACATATTTTAAATGTTTTTTATACTTATATGTGCATCACCTTTATACATCCTTTTTTGGACAAAGTAAAACAATTGAGGATTATTTTGCAAATTTCAGAGGGACTGGATTTTGAAGGGTAGTTGAGTTTTGGTATGGATCTTTGGCTATAAAGAGATAAGTGCTGTATATATACATGGCATTGGGACTAGAGACCACATTGCCAACATACGGTGGATCATGGAGAAAACAAAGGAATATCAGAAACAAGTCTACTTCTGTTTCATTGACTACACCAAGGCCTTTGACTGTGTGGACCACAACAAAATGTGGCAAGTAATGAAAGAGATAGGAATACCAGAACACCTTATATGCCTCATGAGAAATCTGTACAAGAGTCAAGTTAGGACAGAATACAGAATGATGGAGTGGTTTGGAATAGGAAAAGGAGTAAGACAAGGCTGCATTTTATCACCCAGCTTATCCAACTTATACACAGAGCACATAATGCGCAATGCAGGGATGGAAGAATCAGAATTTTGGATCAAAATTGCTGGGAGAAACATCAACAACTTGAGATATGCAGATGACACTACCTTAATAGCAGAAAGTGAGGAAGACCTAAAGAAGCTGCTGCTTAGGTTGAAAGAAGAGAGTGCAAAAGCTGGCTTGAGACACAATATCAAGAAAACCAAGATAATGGCAACAGGCCCTATCAGTCCCTGGAGAACAGGTGGGGAAGAAGTAGAAGCAGTGACAGATTTTACTTTCCTAGGATCCAAGATCACTGCAGATGGTGATTGCAGCCATGAAATAAAAAGGTGACTGATTCTTGGGAGGCAAGCTATGAGAAACCTGGGGAACTCAGTGAAAAGTAAAGACATCACATTGAAAACAAAAATTCGTATAGTCAAAGCAATGGTATTTCCAGTGGCAATGTATGGTTGTGAGAGCTGGGCCATTAGGAAAGCTGAGCTCAGAAGAATAGATGCCTTTGAGATGTGGTGTTGGAGGAGAGTTTTGAGAGTCCCCTGGACAGCGAGGAGAACAAATAGGTCAATCTCAGAAGAAATTAACCCTGACTGCTCCCTAGAAGGTCAAATAGTAAAGATGAAGATGAAGTACTTTGGACATCAAATGAGAAGAGAGGATTCGCTTGAGAAAGCCTTGATGCTGGGAAGGGTGGAGGGCAAAAGAAGAATGAGGCAGCCAAAAATGAGATGGCTAGATGGCATTGTGGATGCAATGGGCACAGAGCTGGGCGAGCTGAGGAGGATGGTGGAGGACAGAGGTGCCTGGAGGACAATGGTCCATAGGATCACAAAGGGTCAGAATCGACTTTGCAACTGAACAACAACAAGGAAATCTTAGGAAGTGGCTTGAATGCAAACATTCAATGATTCACAGTATGATTTCAGAGGCCTCATGATGTCACAGGTAGTTGATTACAAGTATCTCCTACAGAAACCTGTGGGAGCTCAAGTTGCATGGCAGGGTGAAAAGTTAAAGTCTCAGTATTCACTTTGCCTGTTCATTTAGCTGCCCATCTTTCCTGAAAGGGGTTTTCTTTCACATATCCTACACAAGCATAAATAAGATGTAAATGGTCATTTGGCAGCTCTTGTGTGTGATATTTATATGTCACTCCTGAACAGAAAGAGATTTCTTTAATGCCTTTAAAGATTTACTCCTGGTGTTGGTCTCCAATTAACTTGGTTTTAGAATAAGACAGGATTTGTGTTTATGCAGAAAGAAAGTATGTTCTCATTATACTTTTATTCTCATGTTAGATTTATTACATCTCTCAATTATAATTTATTTTCATGGCTGAGGTTTTATCTAATTCTTCATATCCACCTCTCTCATCTAACAAAAATAATAATGCATAAATAATATCAGGCAATGTTTTTCACAGGTTTTATCTGTTTGTATGCTTTAATTCACCGAATGTCTTAGAGTGGAAGCTTAGGGAACTACAAAGGGAATCTCCACGTGATCTCTGCAACAACATGAAAAATTATCATTTTCAGTTTTCTTTCTCTCCGCCATACTCAGACTAGGGTTGTCACATAATAAAAGATACAAAAGAATTGGTGTCGAGACAGAAATGCTTTTGTTGCAGCAAAGCCACACCAATGCACAGATCCTCACATAGAAATTCTGGCCAGCAGCCACTGTTCTCTGGCAGCACTGCGTAGTTTGCTATGATGGTAGAACTGATGGTGGCACCGTAGGTAGGTAGGTAGGTAGGTAGGTAGGTAGGTAGGTAGGTAGGTAGGTAGGTAGGTAGGTAGGTAGGTAGGTAGGTAGGTAGGTAGGTAGATAGATAGATAGATAGATAGATAGATACTCCCTGGAAGCCCATGAAGCAGCAATGGTGATCACTTCCAGGCTGGTGTTCTCCAAGTGTTGGACCATAGTACACAGAATCTCTTTTCTTGGACTACTCCTCCCATAATATCCTAATCATAATTTCTTATTGTTGGGTATATTCTAGGTGCTGTTGTTCAGAAGACATTTTGCTAAATTTGCTACAGAGAACATTAGCCAAACCACTCTGACTGAACCATCATTGGCCAAAGTCCTTTTGCATAAATGGTATAATGTTTAGAGGTAAATTGGCTCAAGTTAAGAAATTAACATAGCCATTATCAGTTGGATGCCAAGTCATAGAACTTAAGTTTGAGCCACTCGATTCAAAAAACTATACCTAAGAGACCGCGTCACCCTAAGAATGTCTGCCCGTCCCACCAGGGCGGACCGGAGGGGCTCTCTTGTTACTCCATCGGCTAGGGAGGCTCGCCTCACGAGCACCAGGAAGAGAGCCTTCTCTGTGTTCGCCCCGGCCCTTTGGAACCTCCTTCCGACAGAGCTGCGCCTGCAGGCGGAGCTTCTGCCCTTTCGAAAGGGCCTGAAGACATGGCTGGCGGGTCAAGTGTGGGGACATAGCAATGCAGGTTCCCATCCAGGATGGCTAATTTAAGAGCAGCCATCCGCCCCCATCTGGTAGCTGTTATTATGGGTTTTTATCCGTTTTCACTGTTCAATGTTTTAAATTTTTTATGAATTTCTTATGAATTTTATGAATTTTAAGGCCATATATATTATGAGCTATGCTGTAAGCCGCCCAGAGTCGGGTCCGCCCGATTGGGGCGGGATATTAAATGCAAATAAATAATAATAAAAATAATAATAAATAATAATTTGTGCTATTCCACCATAAATAAGTAAGAAGATTTGGACCACTATTTTCTTATCATTTGTTATTTGTATATGATTTGAAGAATGTTAGTATCAAGGTAAATGGTTTGCCATTTGGGTATTCCCCCCCAAAAAAAAAAATCCAGTATTTTCCAAGAATTCCCCAGGCCAACGCATACTTGCAGACACTTTCTTTCCATTCTCCTGGACAACGTGAGGCCTCTTTCTAGGCCATTCGCCAAGATTTAATCTTCTGCTACAATGCACCATGGGATAAAATTATCACAATGTTCCCTGGAAATGGTAGTCTCATTACCCTTTATGATAGAGCACCTTCTGAAGAACTACCATCCCCTGGAAACATTGCAGCCTCTTCCTCCCCGGAAGAACTGCAGCAGGAACTGACGGCTTGGTAGGAAGCCTAGAAGAAGGCCACGACCTTGTCAAGATGAGTGAAATGAAGGAATCTGTTTGTGGGCTGAAACTCACATAATTCTATCTGGGGAATTCTTTGAGAATTCTGGAATTTGGAGAGAGAGAGAAACCAAGAACCGGACACACCTAGCAAGAGATTTCTCTAGTCCATTTTTGAAAAGGTTCAAGATGTCTTATGAACAACAAACAACTCTCCAAGAACTCCTCAAATTTTACCTTAATGAAACCTTTTGGGGGCTTAGCTTTACAACTTAAAGGTCAAGAGGCCTCCAAGGACATCAACAATATTATGCCTAGCAGGAGAGCACAATTGAGAACAATTGGGTTGAACATGGTTCTGTATTAGCAGGTGCAAGACCAAGCTTGGCTTTCACCCAAACATCCCTGCTGCTTTTCGTGTGCCTGTGTGTTTTAAATGATTTCATGTTATATATCAGAGCTAATTATTCCTGTTGGGCCAACCTCAGGAAATGTCAACAGTACATTGTAAGTGCTAATTGGGGTGTCCATGCTCTTCAGCAGATTTGGGATCTAGCCGCACTCTGGATTGTTGAGGTGAGGTGTGTTTCAGGAGGCAGCACTATAATGAGCTTAGTCTCCATGGAAGAAGCAGAGATTCACTGCTCACACTTTGAATTGCGTTCGCACCAGCGCTCTTGCCAGATACAAAGGAAGGTTCCCAAGTAGGCCAACAGCCCAAGGCAAAAACAGGCAGGCAGGCGAGCTATGAGGAAATCCAAAGGCAAAACTCTAGGCTACTGTGAAGAAAGGCAAAGTACAAAGATGTTTACATGGCGCTCATTTGTTTTCATCAGGATAGTTTATGCAAATATTGTGATTATTATTATTTTAGAGAAAGACCTTGTGCTGAAATTTTGCAGAGATTTTCAGAACTCCTCTAGAGACAAAAGCATATTTGTGTTGTACAATTTGAAAGATCAGAAGGCAAATCTGTTTGTGTGCAGGATAATTGTTCTCTTGCCTTTGTGGAGCTCAGTCCTTCTTTTAAAAATTATATATTGTACTTATCACATTTGTATTCCAGCCTTCCTCCAAAAAATAACTCTTAGGGAATTATACAAAGAATCGTCAGGTTTGTCCTCACAGCAATCTTCTGGTAAATTAATCCTGACCTCTCTGTTCTATATCCAGCCCCAGATTTACTACCTCGCCCTGATTGCTAATATATGTTCTGGTAATAGGTTGCCAGCATATGAAAATCTGGAACTATTGAGCTAAATTGCAGGCTGTTTCTTTCACAGCCCAAAAATATGAAGAGGTGTCTTATCTCCATTGTCTCATGGAACTGGTGAACACATGTAGAGGATGAAATTATGCCCTGACCATTTCCACCTTAACAGCCTCTGAAGGAATAGATGATGACAATATCTCAAAGATTGAGATGGGTGCAAACAAATCTCCATGGAGATTGTGTGTCCTGGTTTTGTATCATACGCATGCCTCCTTAACCCCACCAAAGGAGGATGGCTGTCAACAGATAAAGGCAGCCTTCATTAATTGTGTGAATTAACCTTGATGCTTATAGGTTGTTAATTGTATCAGAATTTGGTAAAGCAATTTTTTCTATTTTTGAATTACCATTTGCAGAACCCACTGGTTAGTTCAGTCATAGGGGCCACAGTATTCTGAGAATTGTTATTTGAAAAGGTAATCTCTTCTCCAAGCAAGTTCTGAGTCAAATGCATTCCCAGTGGAGGCTCCATGGATAAATAACCACAAACTTCTATGGAACATATGTAGTTATTTAATATGGAAGATGGGGAAAGACATACTGTATGTAATGTGATCAAAACTATGGGCTTTAACTCTTTGTTATAGCAGCTCCGTATCATGTTGTATGGCCAGTTGTAGTACAGACTTATCCATGAATCAAATACATAACATCCACTAGTAATCACATCCTCTGAAGCTAAATCTTCACAGAATTCAAAATCTATGAAGTGTGAGCTTGTTTCAAGTTGTCTATAGTTTTCAAAAAGTTTTTATATCCCAATTTAATCATCTGACTAGGCAGATTCTAAAGAGAATTGGTCTTCCAACCAGAATACTGTTCTATATGCTGTGTGCATGTGTGTTTCCAGATATCAGAGGCATGGAGAAGAAAGTTAAGTAAATGTTTAAAAAATAGCAAGAGAATATAGAGTGACAAACTGATTATTTAACATACAAAAGAATCCTCATTGTCTGAACTTATTTAAAACTTTTCAATTATTAACACACACATATGACCCCTCTTTTTAGGTCTGGTCTTCTTCATATATGGTCTGGTGATTAGCAAGTAAAGCCCTAAGTTTAAGCCATAAATGACTTAAAACTAATTACCGTACTCTAGTTGAATCCAAAAATAATAATTCAGGTGTGTTGGTGTTTGAGTTTGCCTGTGGGGGTAACTGTTTCATCATATTTCAGTTGTGGGGAAATCTTTCGGACCCCCAGAGGCTGCCAGGCTCAATCTCTCATTACCCTCAGCCAACATGGCTAATGGTGAAGGGTTTGTTGGAGTTAGTCTAACAATATTTGCTAAGTATCTGCAGTTTCCTTATTTGTTCCCAGTAAAGAGGGTTGGGAGTTTGGTTGTCAGGACAACTCAAGAGATGGGCCACAAGAACAATGAGCAGCATTAAATATCCCATGTAAAAATGCAAGGTTTTCTCATGGAACTAGCTTGCCTTGGCAAAGATGCATCTTGTGACTTAAAGCTGAGCTTCAAAATGGTGACAGAGAAAAAATACCCAGAAACAGAAGATACAATTCGCTTTATGCTTTATCTTTAGACTTACTCCTTCCTTCTGCTTCTTCAGGGAGACAGATAGGGATTCATTTAGGAAAGAAGGATCCCAATGGGCTATATTCATTTTTGGGAAAATGAGGGAAAATGAGTTTTGTGGGAGGAAACAAGGTTCCCTGCAGGGCTGAATAGATATTTCCTGAGAAATTTTGGAAACTGGAACAATGAAGGAAGCAAACGGATTTCAGTGCATCTGTGCAGTTCCTCGCTCATTCACATGTCAAAACTGGAGCCCTGTTGCCAACAGAGGTCAGCCACTGCTTGTATCAGCAAAGGGGTTTGTGCCGTTGGCATAGATGCCTCATCTTGAGGCCCATTTATAATAATAGTCCCAAAGGGCATGATCCAGCCAAAGGGAAGTCCTTTTAAGTCCCATTGATTCAATGTAAGAGATTTAGACACATGCTTCCCACTCTTTCTTCTCATCTCCCCCTCTCCTTATAGAAATCAATGTGTTCAAAATGCTTCATTCAGGTTACAGCATGCCCAGAACATGGAGAAACCATTCCATTTACCATGTGTCCATTGGTGGGGTGCAGGGACACACACCCTTTTCCTTTACCCACATAAGCACACAGTTAATGCTGTTTGGAAGTGGAAATCATTTCCCTCCATTTAAAGGTATGATTCCCATCCAGTGGATATAATTAGTGGAAAGATATTTTTCCTGACCAATTTCCCTTTCTCTTTGACGGCAGACCTTCTCTTAGCAACTGGCTGCATAAGAGAGAAGTTTTAAATGGGGCTGTTTTGTTTGTGATTAGTTTGTATTAGAATTGTTTTTCTACAGTAGCTTAAATTTTTTTAATATGGTAGCTTTAGTAAAGGTAAAAGTCTCCCTTGCTCTAAAGCCAGTCATATCTGACTCTAGGCATGGAGCTCATCTCTGCTTACAGCCAAAGAGCTACGGCTCTCTGCATCTGCAAATGTGTCCATGGTCAGGTGGCAAGGATGACTAGAAGCTGGAGACATTGTTACCTTTCCCAGTGAAGCAGTACCTATTTATCTATTTGTAACTTCATACTTTTGAACTGCTAGGTTGGCAGGAGCTAGGACAGACAACAGAAACTCATTCCATCATGCAATGCTTGGGTGTCGAACTGTTGACCTGCCGACAGTGGTGGGCATCAGAAATTCTGGCTGGCCCCGCCCATCCAAGTTTTGAAATAAAGTAGTCCTGATTCAGGTGCAATGCAGGGCTTTACCACTGACCATACCACGCCCACAGTGTGGTAATAAAAAATTTTTGGAGCCCACCACTGACTGCCAATCTTCCATTCATCAAGCTCAGTGTCTTAACCACTAAACCACCTTAGCTTTATATAAATACTGCATAAAGCTTTTTATTTCTTTAATTCTTCTTTAATATTCAATTTATTTCTCTCTCACGCACTCACACTCACACTCACACTCACTCTCTCTCTCTCACACACACACACACATACCTCCCATAAACCTCCCATCCAGCATGGCCATGAACCAAACTGGCTAGAGATTCCTGAGATTTTTCAGAACTGAGGTTTGGAGTAGATTTGGGGATGGATCAGGTGGCCCTTGAGCAGATGGGAAACTCAGCAAAAAGAAGTGCCTTCCTCCACTTTCGTTCATGGAATCATTCGGGGCGAAGCATTTCATTACAGTTGTTCTGTGTGAAAACCTGGTTTGTGATCTTGATGTCATAATGCAATCCAGCTGCTCTATTGACAAGGGGGCGCTTCTCTCCCCACCCCCTACTATGAAAACATGTGCACTTTTGGTTACTCGGGTTGCTTAGACATGGTATCATCTAAAATGTATTCAACATAGTAAATCATGATAAAAATGGGACCTCTTCCTCTGAAAGATGCTCACAATGTCAGAGGGAGGGAATAAACTTGTCATTCCATTCTTAGCACAGCAGCAGCAACAGCATCCCGAGATCAGCAGACTGGGGACTCTTCTTGTTTGTGATGGTGATCCTGGGGGACTCATCTTATTTCCTCTTGCCTTGCTGGGCATGTTCATAAAAATCAGGATGGGTTATCTGATTGAATGGTAAATGGTGATAAGTAGTGTTTTGACATACCCATGTGCAAAGTAAGTGATAAGTTATGCTAAGCAGTCAATCTTCCCTACATCAAGGTGTGTGCATGTGCACACACACTTGCACATCCCTATGTATGTGTATGCAGAAACAGACACAACAACACATCATGGCCTGAAGATATTCTGCAGATTTCCAGCCTCTGTGGAATTATTACAACAGCAAAAAATCTACATACAAAAAATGCAATACACATGAAAAGATCCTTCTTATTTAGTGAGGCATAGAGCATCAGTTTGTGTAAATCAGTACGAATCACAATTGATCATTGGCCTGTTGTAATACAGACAGATCTCACTCTAGGTAAAAGAACAGTAGGTCCCAAACTTTACATTCTGGATCAGGCTGGTATCCCAGGTGAAATAAATTAATGAGTATGGAGTCCTACACATACTTATGCATACACGGACATAGTCCTGCTCAAGATCATGCTTGCAAATATTCAGTGGTGCTTACTTCTGAGTAGACATATATTGACTTGTGCAGTAAAGTTGTGAGTCCATTGGCCAAAAAGAGAGCCCACTGTGTTTCTGTGTAATCCCATACTCTAGTCTTCCTTCCAGTTTGTCACTGCTAGACATCAGATATTTCCTAGCCTCACATGTCTGCAAAATGCACAAAATAGGGCACTCCCAAGTTTTAATTCAAGAAAAAGTGTGTTGTCAGCCTTTTCTGGTAAACATTAGCAGAAATAGTCAAGCAGCAGTTTATATTGGCTGCTGGACAGGCAAATTCTGAAGAGAAAGACAGACAGACAGACAGATTCCTCTTTTTGAGTTTTGAAATAGCAGTAAATTGAGGGTGGGAATTAAAGGCTAACTAAACCTTTGATTGGGATTGCAGTGGCTCAGGTGGCTAAGGACACTGCCTGGAAGGTGGCAGGTCAGCACTTCAATACCCAAATACTGCAGGATGGAATGAGTTCCTATCTTTGTCCCAACTCCTGCCAACCTAGCAGTTCGAAAGCAAGAAATTGCAAGTAGATAAATAGGGACCACTTTGGTGGGAAGGTAAACAGCGTTCTGTGCACTTCGGTGTCTAGTCATGCATGCCACATGACCATGGAAACATCTGCAGAAGGAGAGAGCACTAGCTCTTTGGCTATGCAACAGAGATGAGCACTGAACCCTAGAGTCAGATACAACTGGCTTTTGAGCAAGGGTGACCTTTACCTTTACTTAAACCTTTGGTCAGTGCTTGCTTAACATTTATTTTCCAAGCATTCCCACATTCCTTTCTTTATATGTATCAGGGCACTGCAGAATTTAAAAATTATGAATGTATATGAAATATAGCTAAAATCCATTCCCATGCTGGTGGCTTACCTGAAGTTCTTCTTCAACAGCAGCCAACTTCATTAAGGAACAAAAAGTAAAGTAATAAGTCATTTCACACCCTGTCTGACCATTCTGCGATAATAGCACGATTTCATGCAAGGGTACAACATTATGCCCATCTGCAATCACAGTCACTTTGCAAAAATCTTAATTCACACTTCACATGCAGCTAACCTTGTTACTTTCCCTCCGTACATCCATCAGTACTGCAGCTGCACATCTTCACAGCCCAACATCTTAAAATTCATCACTTTGGCACCTTTGCAACACTCGAGGTCGAACGAAGGAAGCCAGCCACGAATAATTAAGGGTGCCCAGATGTTTAGATTTACTCTGCTCAAACATTTATTGGATGCAATGGAGTCTTCTCTTTTTCCCCCTTTCCGACTGGAAAGATACACACAAGGAGAGGAAGGGGGGAGGTGAGGCCAAGCCCAAGTTCCAACTGCCCCCTCCACCTTTCCCCTCAGACAAGTATAGCTTTTTGTAGCTGGAATTTGAACAAGAAGCCTGATAATGAGTAGGTTGAGAGAAAGAAAGGTGTTATCTCATTAAGGTAATTACTAAGACATCCCTACCATTATTTCGGTTTGAAAATGTGGCAATTAAAGAGCCCTACATGGGCTCCCGGAGACAAGGGAACAAGGCAATTCTCTTGGAACTCCTCTGTTGCGGTTAATGTGTGTCATGTAAATGAAAAGGCAGGAGATAATGCAAAATGCCTCTTTCGGTCTTCATCTCTTCATCTTTTCACACATAAGGCACACACAAGCCTTTTCAGAAGAGGCCAGCCTTTGAAATGAAGCCTCTCCTTTAGTCGTAACTGTACAGAGGCTGCCATCTTTGTTTTATCTCCCGTGGAAAACTCCAGAACCAATGCATTTCGGCTCCTCCGAATGATGTGGCTTTGAAAGAGCTGAAGGGATACAGGAAAGTGTTATTGCTTTTATATTCCTCAATGGGATCTAAGTCTAGAATCCACCTCTTCCGCCTCTTTCCCCTGTCCTTTGTGACATCAGAGCAACAAAGCTAATGGCAGCCTCCGAACCCATGGCTTCCCTATGTAATGGCATTCTGCATGATAAGCAGACCAGCTGAAGCCTGACTCTGACTTTGAGAAGGGCCTGCGGAAGTTGTCTTTGGTGATTCTACTCCCAGGGGTCCCTCCCGCTCCCCTGGGGCAGTGCATCTTCGGTAAGAAGCAGGTGGTGGGTTCAAAGAAAAGCTCCCAGCTTGAATGCATGTTCCAGACAGTGGAGATATGTTGGTAACATCAGCTCCACCACCAGCATGCATATCTAGGGTAGCTTCATTAATGTACAGCAGTTCCATGTACAGGAGGTGGAAAGTCCACATACTCCCGGGCTGCCTGAAGTTCCCCACTAACTACTAAGGGCATCGGAGAGCAACCCAGAGCAGCACAACTCCACACCTGTATACAAGCTGGTCCCATCATGTTAGTGACAACAAATGTTATATGCATACAACTACTGCTCAGCTCAGTCGCATCACATAGTGTAGCAGAGCAAACCTCAGAACGTGCTGGGTAACAAGAACTATGGCATCGCCAAGCCCACTGCAGCATCCCTGTCCTCTCTGAGCTTGGATGAAATCTGTACGATAGCTTGAAAAAAATTAATATTTCCTAGGAAATTTGATACAGCCTACACCCATTGTAAGACAAAATATTTGAGGGTGGTTTGGTCTTGAATGGGCTATGAAGAGCAATTGAGTTTATGAAACACCTGCACCTCATTTGTTTATAAAAACTGATCCAGTTGCATACTTTTTTTGGATTCTTATTCTGAGGTTGTGGCAGTGGCTATGCCGACTGTCATGAGGAAGGCCTGGACTTCTAAATTTATCTCTATGCCACTGCCACACCTGGGGCACCATGTTGGAAACTCAGCACCAGGAAAGCGAGTCGTCCCAATCTGTAAGGGCTCTGCCTTTTGTCCAGAGCTGGGAAGTAATTAGTTACAAGTAATGAGCCCTGTTACTTGTGGGTAGTCTTGCAGGAGAATAGCAAGGGTTTGAAGTTTTGATATTTATAAACCAACATAACAAGTAGGAGCAAAGTTACTTTCTTGGTATAAAACATAATATTTTCAAGTTAATTTAAAACAACTTCTAAATAGGAGTGCAATCATTTTGCATGTTACCACCGACTCCGTTCTTCAGAAGAATTTTGGCTTTGCCACATGGAAACTTCTGCAAAAACATGAGTGGAACACATTTCTCTCCCAGCTGCAGATGAAATAATACAAGATTCAGAAGAATTCTCAAGAACGTGCTCTCTTTGTGAATCTGCTTGTGGAAAATGTATGTATGAATTGACTAGCAGATTCTTCATCCTGAGTTACTGTTGCTATTGGGTTTTTCACATATGAAAAATAATAATAAGGTGTTCTGTTAGTGTATCAAATCATATGAGTGGATATTTAAACCCTTGCTATGAAATAAAGAACACACAAGCCTTTCATTTTAGAATTTATCTCAAAAATGAATTTCAAATGCAAAATGGGATTTTAAAAAATCAAATATGAATTTTTAAACCACATGTTATCTGCATCTGTAAGATCCCTATAGATATTACCATAATTGTGTTGGCTAAATATTAGATCATGATGTTTAGCTCATCTTTGGACTGCATGTTTCAGGAATTGCCAGAGAAATAATAGAAGTCAAACTATAACATCAATGAAAAGACAGCAAAAGACTTTACTCCATGGCTACATTCACACATTTAAGAATTTTTCATCTGAGTACAGATAAATATTAGGTTAAGATTACACTGGCCAGCTATTTTTGAATGAGAAATGGCTTGTACTGCAGATTTATTGTACTGTACTCTTCTCATCTTGTACTTCTGCTTGAGTAAACCAAGTGAATAGCTTTGTCTGAATCCAATATGGGGAGGAGAGATTTCCTCTTTTTCTATAATTAGATTTCAGTGAAAAAGAAGCAGTAAAAATGTGTACCTTTTTTTAGCATTGCAGATTTCTGAAACTGGCCTAGCAACACTAGTCTGGAAATAGTTTGTATGCCTTTCTTTGATTAAAAAAATAAAGAAATCCAACCACATCAGTCTCATGTTGTGGAAGAAGACAGATCTCCAGTTGGGATTGATCTTAGTTTAAACTCAGCAGCTGGTCACTAATAGAGCTGCTCATAATCATCACTGTAATGTTAGGGGATGTAATTAGTACACAAGCTATTTCCGTGTGTCTCTTTGAAATCACTCCTAATTTGGGGGGAATATATTGGAAACAAGCAGGCTTGTGGGAAAACAGTGCATATTAATATGAAAATCAATGGCACTTGCATGTGATAAAAGTTGCCAGCTGGTAATTGGAGCCCAGATAATATCTCAGACCAAACTGTAACAAACCCAATCAAACTTCAGGCTGTTTAGTCAGGAAGCAGAACGTCTGGAGGCAAGGTGCAAAGTTCAATAGACCTGGCTCTGAAAGTAAAGGCAAACAATTGGGATGAGTTGCTTTTTGGATGAGTTACTTTTTCTTTTCCTTTTTCACTACAACTCTTAGAGTTCTCCAGCTGGCTAGGAAATTCTCAGGATTGCAGTGGTCCAGAAGAATTGATTTTTCTGAGCACTCTCTGGAATTAATTTCAAACCTAAAGACAAAAGCAGCTTGGATCGTTCTTAGACCTCTTTATACCCATGTACCAATTTTGTGGATGTAGGTTTTTTAATGTTGGAAAGAACCATTTGTTACAGAAAAACCAAGCATAGATCATGCTATTCAATGTTTCTGAGACATCACCTAGTCCTAGACTGTCTCTGAGTCTTAGTCCAGCAATGTGGGTAAACATTTGTCATAGAAAGTTAAAGACAGACATTTGCAGAAAAAAAGTCTAAATAACATTCTAGACATCAGAAGATGTGTGCATGTGCGTGTGTGCAAGCATGCGTGCACGCGTGCAGACATTTTCATGGTCATGTGGCAGGCATGACTAAGTGCATGGAACACTGTTACCTTTCCCGCTGAAGGAATACCTATTTATCTACTTGCAATTTCATGCTTTCAAACTGCTAGGTTGGCAGGAGCTGGGATAGAGACGGGAACTCACTTTGTGGTGCAGCACTTGGGTCTCGAACTACATCAAGTTCAGCATCATAACCACTAAGCCACCTCAGTCCCCGACTACACACTGCTAAAAGAAGGAGAGAAGGCAAGAGGGATGGAAATGAAATGATGTACAGTATTTGGATCAAGAACGAAAGCACAGTAGGGGAGGGCAGTTTTTGCAAAACAAGATGAGTAGATCAAATGCAGGTGAGGAAAGAAAGAGAAGCAAGTGGGATCTGGAAAATGAGGTGATGCCAAGCGAAACCCATAAGACTTCCTGATCGCTTGAAGCTGAGTGTCGCTCTTCATTTTCCCCCGCTGGCAAACCGGAGTGACTCCCTTAACAACCGGGAATATCCGTTCCCAGCTTCTAGCCATGCTGCCCAGTTTTTGCCGGCTCTGTTACCCTTTTTTACCTGTTTTCTAAATTGTATTTTTTTTGGGGGGGGGGAGAAGAGATGTAGCTTCCTTCCAGAGAGATAATTGATTTTCCCTACCTCTCTCGCCTCGTCCCCTGCTAAGGGCTCCAAACTGTAGTGAAGCAAAAGACAAAGGTAGAAGAAACCTGGCATTGGGTCGCTTTCCAAACCGGGGGGGGGGGGGGGAACAGCTAAATGCCTCTGGAAGGTTTCTTGGGAACAGCCAGGCAGCTTTTTTTACCTGGTCCGGCCAAGGATCAGATAAGCTGAAGATCCCTGACTGGGCTGGAGAGGGGAGAGAGAGGAGACAACAGAGGATGTAGTGCAGGGGGTGCCCAAACTCTGGCCTGGGGGCCAGATGTGGCCCCCAGCACCAATTCATCCAGCCCACGAAGCTGTCACTGCTCCCAGAAGCAGAAGTAAAATATGTATGGGTCGGATGAATTGGCATGGGGGGGCAGATCCAGCCCCACAGGCCATAGTGACCAGCCCCCTGAACCACATGATCGGCCCACAGCCCAAAAGTTTGGGCACCCCCTGGTGTAGTGGTCTCTCGACGCCCAAGGGTCCAATTTCCACTTTTTTGACCCAGAAAGACCCTGAGCAACCTGAAACCTGGCGCTGTGTCTCAGACTGACCAACCCCACCTTATAATACTCTCCAGGGCTAACTCAAAGGGCAAAACCCTACCTGGGGGGATCTTGTCATCTAGATACCTGCATGCATGCATATGTGTGCACATGCACACTTTCACACACACAACAGATTCCTAGAGATATAGAGGCCTCACACACATGCACACTTACTTTGGGACAACACAAATGTAAACACAATGGGGAAGAACATGCATGCCAGGGATGTGTGGAAAAAATACTCAATAGCCATGGTGGAACTGTGGCTAAACCACTGTGCTGCACCCAGAAGGTTGTGAATTCAGTCCTGGAGGGCTCAAGGTTGACTCAGGCTCCCATCCTTCCGAGGAGGCCGGTTAAATGAGTATCCAGCGTGTTGGGGGCAAAATGTTAATTAACTGGTGAACCGCCCAGCGAGTGCACTGAGCCTATGGGGCAGTATATATAATTGTATTAGTTGCTACTGCTAATAAGGTAATGAATAAACGCAACAGAGTGGTTTAGGTTTTTTTCTTTTCACTGGGTTGGTGATCTTAAAAGAACGATTTCCCTCTCGGGCCCCGCTTCGGAGGGATCTGGAGTGAGACCAACGCCCCCGATCCGGTCAGTGAAAAGGATATCGGAGCGCCCAATCCTGCGCCTGCTGACCCGCCTGATCCTTGACTGGGAAGGAGGGAAGAACCGTGAACGCTCGCCAGCCCTGGGAACTGTCTATGGTGCTGCAGGAGGGCCGGAGCCTTTTCCCTTCCTGGCACAAATAAAGCTTTAGTCCAAACCGTTGACGTAAACACCCGCCTTCACACGTGCTTTCCTTTTTCTTTTTAAGTCCAAACTCCGTGTTAACTGATCCGGTTTAAAAAACGTTCCTAAGGACTGGGCCACACATCCTATCCTGAATCTGCATGAGTGGAGAGTACTTGCAGGGTCCAGTTTTTTAGCCCTCTCTCGATAGAGGAGAGTTTCGGAGATTACTTTCCCTATTATATGGTTATTATTGAGCAGCAGCTGGGAGGTGAAGCATCTCCCAGGGTGCCCCATGGTTTAAATCCAGGTCATGCGTTACAGAAGTGAAAGAACTGTCCACACAGACTTTCTAAGGATTTATGTCTCCCACCTCCCCACCTCTCTCTGTCTAAGGGTGGTTAATAAATGTCACTTTTTGTATGAGCTGGTCTTTTACATCAAGAACCTCCCCATACGTTGGTGAAATGAAATCCCATTCCATTCTTGCCAGGCTTACTTTTTGGCAACACCTAGTTATCAAATCAACTTTTCTGGCGTATAGTTGGATATAAACTGGCTAGTTTTCAAGGTGACACAAGATGCCTTGTCTTTACTGCAACTGGCTGCAGACTATACACAGGGTGGCCTATCTGGGGCTGTTTATGGGGTCCAACTGCTTCCCAAAATCATGGGGTTGGAGACCAAAGCAAACCAAGCGAGTCAAAGCACAGGCGGTGCCAAAGGAAAGGTCAAGTCTGTCTATAGAACCATCTCCCACCAGAATACTCTCCAGGGTTGACTCAAAAGGCAATACCCTACCTGCTGGGATCTTGCCAGCCACATACCTGCATGCATGCATATGTGTGCACATGCACACACTCTCACACACACAACAGATTCCTAGAGATATAGAGGCGTCACACTCATACGCACTTACTTTTGGACAACAGTTGTCTAACCTTGCCATCCCATCCTAGGTTTCTCTACTTTCCCATTGTCACAGTAGATGACAAGAAGCAAGTAGGAACATTCATGACTCCTCCTTACTTACTTACTTTTATTTATTTAAGGACTAGTTAAGGTGCCCCCCAGCAGAGGTGGATCCAAGGTTAAAGGAGAAAGTGGCCCAAGATCTAGCTGCCTAAGGAAACCTCTCTCTCTCCAAAGGACCTGCTAAGCCAGCCTTAACCTTCTCCCTTCCCTAAGAGGGAGAATAGCCTCTTCCTCTTATCCAGAACAACAAAACCAGTAGTAATAGCAATATTAACAGGTGTGCAGGTTTGTGTTTTCAGACTACGACTGCCAACATGTGTGTCAACAACAAGGATGATAGCGATGCAGCAGCTGTGAAGCAGAATTCATAGACTCCTTATGAACCCACTAGAAAAACATATGCATAGCCCATAGAGCAAGTTTTTGTGTACTTTTGTAAATCTTGGGCAATTATTATTATTTAATGATTCACCCCAGCAATCACATATAGAGAGCCTGAAATCTCAAACTCCTATGAGATTAGGTTATGAAAGAGGAAGTTTGTTAGTGGGCTTGTTTGTTTGTTACTTACTGTGGGGCAGAGAACCCGAAAGAGGCTATGGTTAAAGGAAGTCCAGGCTGGCGGGTGAATCCACTGTTCTGTAGCCCCCGCTACCATATAAAAAGGGAGAAATTTGGTTCAGTTCGGTTTCTTAACATTCCTACTCTCCACCCCACTCCAGAGAGGCTGGGGGAAAAAAGAAATCACTTCTTAACTAAAGGTAAGAGTGTGTCTGGGGCAAACCATTGAGTGCCCCCCCCCCCAGTTTCAAAGCCTCTTCTTTGTTTTTTAATAAGTACTGTATTCACGTTTAAGAGAACGAGAGGGGGGTTAGGAAGAAAAAAGTTGCAGGATTGTCCTCTTTTTGCTAGTTGTACTTGCTTGAGCGCCTTTACATGAATGTGAATCTGTAGCTTTTTAGACATGGAATGAAGCCCTTTCTTATATGGAAAGCCTCTCTTAATTAGCTTTAGAAGGCAAGCAAAGGAGTCTAATGAAGTAGGTTTGTTTAGCTTGTTCATAATTTAAATGAGAAGTCATCCAAATTGTTTTATCAATGAAACGAAGAGTTCAGATTTCACCGCAGGCATAGAAAAGCTAGAGAGAGGGAAGAAAATATGTTGGTTTTCCGACAAAATTCCTGTACAGTTAAAACAGTCTAATTTAAGGGGGAGTTGTAAAATAAATATTTAAGAAGCCCCTCGTTATTTATCGTTCTCTTTCATTTAAAAAGAAACAGTTGCGGAGGGGAGAGAACACTTTGGTTGTAATCCTATTCTTACTGTACTAGGTGGTGAGTCTCGTTTGACTTATGAACAAATATGGATAGGGTTGTTCGGACAGCTATTATTTTATTTTTTCAAACGCCCCTCCCCTCTGCATTTTTAAATTTCTTCTTTTGTGCCAAAAGAACTAAACAGGGAAGGAGCATTCATGAAAAGGTTTTGAAATGCCAATTTAATTTTTCCTTTCCATACGATATTTTTGAAATAATTGGTGACTTTTCAGATAGTGAAATTTTCTAGTGACTTAGATAACAGCTGTTTCAGAGAACTGCCTCTAGACCTGATATCTCTCTCTCTCTCTCTCTCTCAAACACACACGCACACATACACACACACATGATGATCATCATTATTTTAAAAAACAGGGGGAATTCAGTTTTTGCCTACTTTATTTCTCTTGATTTTAAAAAAGAAAGTGGGAATTAAATTAAAAGTTCACATTTCCAAACTGTTTGTCAACCCTAGCCAGGCTATTCGTTCTCAACCCACTCGTCTTAATCGGATAGTGTCACTGAAAAAGAAAGGCGAACTTTGGAATGTTTTCCATTGGAAGCATCTGAGAGGGCGATTTACATTATTTACAAGCAGACCCAGAAGAAACAAACTAAAAAGGTGACCTTCGCAGTTGAAATTTTTGAAATGGTAGCTGTGTTAGTCTGTGCAAGCATATCGGAGAGTAAACTAACCAAAAAGACAAAACCCATTGTGGCACCTTAAGGACGAACTGCTGTATTTTAATGTTAGCTTTCATGGATCAAGTCCACTTCACCAGACATAAGAGTGAGACTTCATGGTATCAATTTATACACATCAGGTACAGAGATACACAATGCCTGGATCACTCGCTCACTAAATCTGAAGGGTAAACTCATTAGCAAATGTGTAATGCCACAACGTTTATCTATCAACCATTTACAAGTCAAGAGGGCCAAACATCACAGCAAATCTGAATAACAACCCCAGATCTTCTGCTATTACCAGTTGTTTAAAGTCACTTTGATTTGCAAATTTATCTGCGATGCTAGCCAACCATTGTGTACCTCTGTACCTGATGTGTATAAATCGATGCCAGGAAGTCTCACTCTTCTGTCTGACGAAGTGGACTTGATCCACAAAAGCTAACATTAAAACACAGCCATTCGTTTTTAAGGTGCCACAACGGTTGTTGTTGTTGATGATGATGATGATGATGATGATGATGATGATGATGATGTTAATATTTTAAAACATATAATGCGTTTTGTTTACTCCCTGATAAACTTAAAAGGGGCGCTGGTTAAATACGTGAAAGTGAATTCGTTCCGGCGGGCTCCCAGTTCCCCCATTGAAGGCGATGGGAGTGTAGAAGTGGGAGATTTGAGCCGGACGATCTGGGCTCTTTGGCTGGAACTGGCCTGTCGGTTTCGCTTCTTATCCCTGGTCAGTTTCCAGGGGGGGGTGCGGGGGGGGGCGAGTTAACATCCAGCCACGTCGGGGCTGCTTTTTTCTACAGCCAGGCGGTCCTAACGCCCATTACCAAGTGGAGCCTGGAGAACAGGCTTCCGTCTCGTTGTTATTATTTACTTTGCACTCCTAATTAACAGGGCAAGCGACGGACGGGGGAGGGGGGATGAGGTGGGGGCCGAAATGGTGCGGAGCAAAAGGCCGATCGGTGGAGAATCTCGTCTCCACCCACCCACCCACCCCGACGGCTCAGGCTCCGCGTAATTGTCCGGCTCCGTGGCCACCACCGGCGAGAATGAGGTGGGCGTCTCCGGGCCCTTTTGTGAAAACGCGGCCAAGGTCAAGATGGTTTTTAATGCGAATTTATTAGTAGAGGCAGGGGGCGAGAATTAGGGGGGGAGGGAAGAAACGAGGGAGAGGGAGGCGGAGGGAGGGAGGGAGTCAGCAAACCATCCTCTAATTAGCAAAGCCCAAATACAATGTGCCTGCAGGCTTTCCTGGTTCTCCCCCCCCCCTTTCCCTCTCCTCTCTCTCCCCACCCCCTTCTCCATCACCTCGCCTTCGCCCTTCTCCTTCTTTGGAGAATAAAAACCCACACAAGCAAAGAGAGACAACGGCAAACCCTCAGAGGAGGTGATAATATTGGACTGGCGTTATGAATGTTTTATAGGTAATTGCTGTATATCTTTCTAATTTTAAGGAGGAGGCGTCTAGAAAGCGCGGAGAGGAAAGAGAAGAAGGCACTCAAAGAGAAGACGGGCTTGAGCGTCTTCTTCTTCTTCTAAAGCTAAGGTTTTGCCTTGTATTTGCCTGATAGCCAGGCAGGCTGATCCAGATTGTCAAGGGGGGAGGGGGGACAGCAGCATCTCCCCCCTCCCCGTTCCTCACTCTCTGCCAAAGTAGCCAAAGAAACGGGAGAAAATCAGAAGTCGAAGAAACCCAACTGCCCATGGCATCATTTCCTACTCAACAACTTCCCTTCCCCCCACGTTAAAAAAAAGGGGGGGGACCCACAGAGGCAGGATCTAGTTCTCAGAGTGGTCGCCTTTACTCTCCTCGTGGCCTCCAGAGGGGTGGAAGTGTTGCTATTGTTAATAATAATTTTAAATTATTTTATTAATATTTTTATTTTCTCCCACTTGCCCCACAACAGCCCGATGTCCCAAAACCTTTTTTTTTTTTTTTTGTTAAAAGAAGGCGTTAAAAGGCAAAAGGGTGAGCCGCTTTTCAGAACGATACAGGTTAAGAAGGGACGAATTAAAGAAAGGTGGCCGAGACAATGCTGTCTCGAAAGAGACATTTTGAATCTGGTGACTTGGGAAAGGGGGGAGGGCAGAAAAAAAGACCCCAGGGAGAGAAAAGGAGGGGGAGGGGGAGATCAAAGATTCCCAAGGTCTCTTCCTCTCCCCCCCCCTCCGTGGATGGGGTTGGATTTTCTTCTCTCCTGCCCAGGGTTTCTGCTCCTAATTGCCACCCCCGAGCGCCTTCCCCGCTTCCTGTCTGTTTTCCCAGTTTCTCCCCAGACCCTCGGAACAGCTGCCAGGCCAGGCGAGCGCATTCGGGTTTCCCAGCCATCCGGCCACGTTGCGCAATACCCCATTCAGAGTCTCTCTCTTTTTCTCTCTCTCTCTCTCCCCCCGCAAGATCGGGCTTTTCAATATTCAGCAACACAGGCAAAGGGGGAAGGGAGGTAAAATAGTCCCCAGCGCGGCAGACGCACCGACACGCAGCAACCGGAGGAAAACAAATACACCCAACACCCTTTTTTAAAAAAAGTCCTTATTTGTCCATCGTTCTTCCACAACCGCACACGCTTTTGCGCAAACGCACCGCTGCGCCAACTCCATCCTGAGCCCCATCAAACTCCATCGGCTGCTTCTAAAATAAAAAAAAAGTTTCAACTCTTTCTTAACTTTCAGAAAGACTGGAAGGGTGTTAAAAAATTAAAGCGCTCCCAAACCACCAGCTGATGTTTCGCGGGAGAGACTTTGAAACTCCGAATCAAACACACACACGCCCACACTGCCTTTTCCATTTTTACAGACACCTCCTCCCCCGCCGCTGCCCCCCCCCTCTCGTAGACTCGGGGAAATTAGCCTATCAAGATCTGCACATTTGATTAAAAAAAGATAAAAGTTTATTTATTTTTCCCCTTCGTTTTGCCATTTTCAGTCATCAAAAAATCTATATATATATATTTATATTTATATAATTATAATAATATTTTTTGCTGCCATGTAAGCCTTTCTTTCGCTGAATTAAAAAAAACTGGGCGAGGAAAGAGAAGGGAAGAAACCATTTTTTTGTTTGCTTGTTCTTGGCTGTTCTTTTCAACTAACGTATTATAAGTGACTTTTCTTTTTCTGGACAACATATAATAAATAAGATATATCATTTCGCACATCAGCCTGTTCAAAATGTACATCGCAAATCTATCTACCGACCGACGGGATTTAGAGCTTGTCAATAGACAGATAGGTAGATATTATTTCTCGAGCGAGGAGCCATGCCGCTTGTTTTTTCTTTTCAGGAAGCAAAATGGGTCACGAGAATTCAGTGCAAACTTCTCCGTTTTCCCCGCCGCCGCCTCGCCTTTCTCCTTCTGAGATCTCTGTGGGGGGGGGGGGGACAGTGGGGGGGGGGATCTTTTCTCCCTTTGTGTCACTCAAGAGTCTTGGCTGGGTCTCAGTCTCTTTCTTTTCTTTTTTCCATCTCCCCCCTCCTCCCTTTCAGTCACTAGCACATCCCCCCCCCTTTTTTTTTGTTTCTGACCAAGGGGTTAAAATGCTGGGCTTGAGGCCCTGTTCCGCGGACTGGATCCAGCATCGCTGCTTCCTCTGAGCCGATCGCCTCCATCGTTCACTGGACACCACCGATTCCCTCGCCGCCGCCGCCGCCTCCAAGGCCCCCCCCCCATATTGCCACAAGTCCTTTCTCTGTCGATCGGCTCTCGTTGATTTTAAGTGAAGGGGAGATGAATGGAGGGAAGAGTCTGTTGGGTGAGGGGGGGGCGCGAACCGGGGGTGGAGGGAGGGAGAAAGAGGGGTGGAATTGCTTTCACCGCGGGTGGGGGGTCCCCGGGATGGGAGTCGACAAGGGGTTGAGGGTGGGCTGCCCTCCGGGTCCCAGGCCGTGGATCAGCACCCGTGGGACCAGGGGTCTCTGGAGCTGCGGGTGAGGCGCCGGCGGAGTCCGGTACATGCTACTGTACATGGCCGCGGCCGCCGCCGCCGCCGTGGTGCTGTCCATGCCGCCCAGGAGGTTCGGGTGATAGAAATAGGGCGACGGGAACATCCTCTGCAGAGCCGAATAGTTCCCGGCTTCGGCCAGCAGCTCCAGCCCCACGGCCGTCTGCCGCTTCCACTTGGTCCTGCAAGAGACGGAAAGGAGAAGGCCTAGGCTGGGGGCCCAAAGAAGTAGGGGGGGAGACAGGCGGGGGGGCGAGGGGGTCCCGGGTGTGTGGGGGGGGTGAGTCTGGGGTAGAGCCCGATCTATCCTTCTTCCATCCCTCCCTCTTCCTTCCGAATTTAAACAGACCCTTCCCACAGGAGCAGAGGGGGAGCCTGGGATCGAACTCTTCTTCCCTGGGTTTCTTCCTCTCTCAACAGCAAGGCCGGCTTATAAAATACCATCCAGTGTGTAAAATACCTGAAGGGGAGGTGTAATGGTCAATGATGAACCTTCTCTTTGGCAAGGAAAGGTGTGGGGCTGAATCTTATTGCCAACAGAGCCCCACACCACAGCCCCACACGCCAAGAATCAATCACTGAATAAATGGTGAGTGGGTCCATCAACACTTCGGTAAATCCCATTGAGTCAACGGACCAACTCTGGTTAGGATTAGGAATAGGATGGCATAGAATGCCAGCTAACACAAGCCACCTACGGGAAGACCTTTCCTTCCTTTCTTGTGTCCAGAGCACCACCACCACCACCACCACCACCACCACCACCACCACCACCACCACCTGTTAGAGTGGGGGGGGGGGGCAAATAAGACCCAGTTTGAAAATTTGCTCCAGGACAAAATACACACGTAAAACATAACGACTGAATTTGCATCTATGGTCTCAGTAGCAACCCCACCCCCAAATATCCATCCCAGGGTCTTTCTTCTCCTCTCTATTAAATTCATATGCTTTTGACCAAGGCTGGTATGGTAAAGTTCTTTGGGGAAAAAATCCGTGTATTATTCACTCCTACTAAAACAGTGATTGCAAATCGGACAAATAACGTATCCCCTACAGCTCGACTCTTGGGTTAATTGTGAGAAGGAAAGGAGAGGAGAGAAGAAATTTACCTCCACTCTTGAAAACTCCCAAAGGTACCTCCTTAAATTTTTACCAGGAGCTCAAATTCAGACAATTCCTTGGTGAGTTCCCCCCCCCCCATCCCTCGAAAAGACAAAACTTTGTGGCTTTCCTCCAATCTATTGCTATTAAGAAGGGAAAAACCAACCTGGGTTTTTAACATTGTGTCCTCCCAAGGCACCTCAACAGAAATCAATTATAAAAGGCAAAGATACAGAATTCTGTTCTTAAATCTAAGCAAGAAGAAACAGGTTGCTTTGCTTCAACCTAGAGACGCAGCAGTCGGTGCTCTCCAGGCAGAAGGAAAGGAAGCCCTTTGATCTAACTTTTGCTTCTTAAGTGCACAGATGATCTCTTCTCCCCCAACCAACCGACCACCCCCAGCTTCCCCCGGACAGAGAGACCCAGGAATAATCTGAGTACAGAGAGAGCCTGGTCCTTCTAGACTTGAGGGGACAGGTTGCAAATGTCCACACGTGCGTCCCTAACCTGGGTCTCCAAACCCATAACCCTCTCTGAAAGGTATATAGGCGAGTGGGTGGCATACGGGGAGGCGCGCACACACGCGATCGCAGCCCAGCAATGGCAGCCAAATTAATAAACATGGCGCTTCTGTTTAGGCTGGCGATAAATGACACTAATGTTTTCCGACAGAATTAGGGTGGCTGCAACCGTATGTAATGAGACAGAAAATTATGGCAAGGATGACAACTGGACGCGGTTTTTTTTCCCAAGCTAGCCGTCCTCTGTGAGGAAAGCGCCATCCCCTTAACGCCGTTGTGGCTCCCCTGTTGTTATTGGGTTTTTTCCCCCTTTCAAACGATTTTGTTTTGGGTTTTTAAGGACAGATTTTACGCCTTGGTGTCTCTCTTCATCACGGGCGCCTTAAACGCAGCCGGATTAGACTCCATTAAATTGGGACGGACGAGATGGATTGGTACAAGGCAACATCTCTCCAACAGCATTTAAGAGAAGCGGGTCCCCAAACCAGATTAGAAAGGGGGTGCAGGAGAAATATGGGGGGGATGGGGGGGCCTTGGAGATGAGGGTGAGGTCTTTAGGTTTAGGGTGAAGAAGCAGAGCCTGACTTGGGGCATGCCGTCGGAAGAGCCTTCCGCATTGAGCGGCCCACCAGCTCCTCTGGTTGACCCCGAAACCCTACCTACTGACAGATTAACTCTCTGTGGCTCTCTTTTCCTCCCCTGCTTTATTTCGCTTGCAGGGGCACCTCTGACTTATCCTGATAGAGATTTCGTGCATCTTCCACTTCTGCCTGCCTGTCTGCGTGAGCGGGCTGGTGTCGTTTGAGAAAGTATTGGCTCAACCGGGCAGAGAAATTGCATTCTCTCTCAAATTGGGAGGGAATTAAGGTGGGACCCAGATGCAGATGGACGATTTGGTCCACGTTCACCATCTGGTAGCCTGTGGAAAGGCCGAGGATTAGCGGCCTGGAGACTGGCTGCCGATTTCCCACACAGACTGGAATTTAAATCTGGGGGTGGTGTGTGAGTGTGGCGTTTTCCCGAGCAGCCCTGTGCGCGTCTACTCAGAAGGAAGTCCAGTTTCGAGCTCAATAACAGGTCTGTTCAGACCAGTCATACGTTCTTCTTGGGAGGTATGTGTGTGTCAGTCAGTAGGGCTTACATCTGAGTAAACGAGCCTAGGATCAGGCGCGTCGGGTTGCAGTGCCTGCTGCGGAGGAAGAACTATCGAACACAACACCTCGGGCGGGGATCGGGACCGGGCAGGGGGCTGGCGGCCTTTGTTTGCCTCGATGCGACTTTCTCCCGAGTCAACACCGTGAAGAAGAGGCTGTAAGTTTTTTCTGTTCGTGGGACTCTTTCCTGGCTGGGGGTGGCGACCTTCCCGTCTTCCCCGGCTTGCTTAATGCAACCACACTGAGAGGGGACCGTGGATGGGGTGGGAGAGAGAAGGGGGTGTCAGAAGGAGACCGGGAGAAAAGCTATCGAGGGTGTTGCGCTTTTTCTACCCCACCCCACCCCTACCTCCGGTTTTGGTACCAGGTTTTGACCTGGGTATCCGTCAGGTTGAGCGCCGCTGCCAAGTCCATGCGGTCCTGGACGCTCAGGTACTTCTGCCGCTCGAAGCTCCTCTCCAGCTGGTTGAGCTGATGGTCGGAGAAGGCCGTGCGTGCTTTGCGGGGCTTCTTGGAGCGCACGGGGGGGCTGTCCCGGCTGCTTGAAATCTCCCGATCGCCTTCTTCTTTTGTCCCTAAGGAGGAAGCAGAAGCCGGGGCTTTAGATGGAAAAGGAAATTGGTGAAGGCAAGTGAATAGCCTGAAACCGCGCCACCACCTCTGAAATTGGCATCAGGGGTTTTCTCAGGGCAGGAAACACCTCTTTCGGCTGGACCCAAACTGACCTCTCCCTAGCGCTCATTATCAATGGGATCGTTTTCTTCGTGGTGTTATTTTCTATTCCTTGCATGCAAGCAACACATTCCAGGCTGCTCACATTGGTCGGGGAGAAACTGATCCCCCCCCCCCGCTGGTTTCCATACAGATGGTGAATTGAACGTCCCAAACATGCAGTTTGGGACTGCAAAGAGACATTTCCCAAGAGAGGTGATTTCTCTTGTCACACAGCTTCCAAATAGCCTTTCCTTCTGGAAAGGGCGTCAGGAGGGGGTGTCTGTTCTGTGCCCCCTTTCTTCTCTCCCTCCTCGTCCAAATTCATCTTTCCCCTCCTTGGAAGCCCATTTCGCCTAATATTAAGACATCGTTGAGACATAAAAGCGACGGGTCCCCCAGCTACAAAACCCAAGAGTGCTTTGGCACAGGCGGATCACAGCGGGTAAAAAAGATTTGGAGATTTTATTTGGCATCTTGGGGTGTTGGTTCGGTTTTTTCCTTTTAAAAAACTGGAATGTTAGGAAATCGATATGTCAATCCATCTGTGTGTTTGTACCAGGGTCCCCCTCCCCGCCACTTCCCATTTCCCTCTCTCTTTCTTTCTCCCCTTCTCAGCGCTCCTTGATCTTCCCTGCAGGAAGAACCATAATCTCTCTAATTGACCCACTAGGGAGGTTGGTGCACCAACTAAATAACAACAACAAAAAATTGCTAGACAAGGCTGTACATCTGGTTGTGGGGGCTTTTTGGACAATCATGCTAATGCTAAAATGGCAAAATGGATAGGCGACTGGCTCGCTCTTCTGGCTACTGCAAAATATCTGAAGGCCGTAAAATTAGCAAAATGTTTCTGCTCCTTCTTACCTGCACGTTTCAAAGGCGCTTTCCCAGTTAAGTGAAATTTTCGGATCCCCCCCCCCCCCCCAGTGTGCTGTTCACACACCTCCTATAATACATTTAAATGTAAGATGGTATACATTTTACTGCACACTCCTTAAGACTCTGCAGAAACCGGTGGCCAAATCACCCAGTGACATTAATACAACAGAACTAGCCTTTAAAAAACAGAACAGAACAAGAGAGACCCTCTTTTCGTTTTTAAAACTTTCTCAGAAATGTATTTTCTTCTAAATCCTCTTCGAATTATATATTACTTGTCAAGACTCTGTTAAACTTCTTCGAATTATATCTTACTCCTCAAGACTGCTAAGCTGCTGCGAACTATATTTTGAAATTGTTACACACACACATATATATATATAGGACGGTAAAAAAAAATTATACATTTATATTTGAAAATGTCTGGTAACCCCCCGGGGATTTGGATTGTATTGGAGTCCGCACTTTGAGCCTCCATTTTATTCTGCCACTACCAACTTTTTTTTTTAAACGAAACGATGCACTGCAACGTCTCAATGTGGGGAGGAAGTAAATATTCCTGCCCCCCCTAAACATAGGGGCATGCGTTTTAAAAATATAATCAAGGTTAAAGGCTCTTGGATGGGGATAAGCAGTCCGAAGATGCCTTGGTTTTTCCTAATAGGCTTATTTTATTTTTCCCCACCCTCAAATTTCTGAACTATTCTGATCACGAGATTCTAGCCGTGTCCTGCCTGCTAAGTCTCCAGCCCCATGGAATGCAGTGGAACGTTGGCCGAAGGCTTGGCGGGCCATGGAACGTTGGAACAGGGAAAGATCAAAGGGGAGACAATGGAACGCCACGAACGTTCCGAGCGCAGCGCGGGGAAAGAACCAGCCACCCGGGCGCAACTCACCGTGGCATTTCAGCTCATTCTGGGGGTCGTCGCGTTTCTCGAGCTTGCTTTTGCTCTCGTCCTGCTCCAGTTTGGGCCGGAAGCCTTCGCTCGCCGCGTTGCTCTCTTGTTTCGGGGTGTGATGGGGAGAGGAGACGCTGGTGGTGTAAGGGGCGCACGCCGCCAGAGGTTTGCTGTCCCCCAAAATGTCTTTAATTAGAAAAGACGAAGTGGAAGTCCGGGGGGCCGAACTGCCCGAACCTAACGGCTGCGGCTGCTGTTGCGGCGATTGCTGCAAACTTGGTTGCTGCTGCTGCTGCGGATGTTGGCTGTGATGAAGATGGTGATGCTGCGAAGGGAGGGAGTCTTGCGTCAAGTGCGGGTCGGGATGCTCCGCCGTGACCGAGATGGGCGAAGAGGGAGCTGTCCCGACCGTGTCTATTTCCGAGCAAGGGGACGGGGTGGCCTGGCTGAGGAAATCCGCCGCCCTCGCCTCGCCGTGGGCCGACCGAAAGTCTCCGTTCATCACGCCCGGGCTGCCGGACCTGGGATTAGACAAAATCGTGTCTATTCCAAAACTGGAGCCGCTGCTAGATCCTTCCATGCTGGCGGTTCAAAGAAGCGCCTTCATGTCCCCACACCGACTCCTTCCCAAGACGATCCTTTCTTTTTCTTTTGCAAAAGACAAGGCTTGGGGAAGGGGGAGAAAGGGGGGGGGGATCGAAGGTCGATGGCACGCACCGGACTCAAAACAAACAACCAAAGCAAATCAGTGAGGGAGGGGATTTGGAGAGCCCTCACAGGCGAAAGGGCTTAGATCAAAATTGAAATTTGGGGGGATGGGGAGAACGAAAAACCACACGAGATGGGAGTGGACTGGAGACGCACATCAAAAGAAAGCGAGATATGCAAAATTGTCCCAGAAATGGGGGAGGGAAAACGAAGGGAGGAAGGGAAGGAGGAAGGGAATTGTAAGAGAAGTCTGAAATGAGATGGGGGCCCTCCGGGCTGGAGCTGTTCTTTTCCTGGCCAGCCCCACCGGCGCCCCGTACTCCTCCCCGTCACCGCGCCTCTCTCCCAGCCCCGGCCCACGTGCTTGGCGTATTGTTCGAGGGGCGCGAAGGGAGAGGTCGCGATCCACCGGGCGAGGACCCCGACGGATCCTCCTGGCGCGGCGGCAAGGCTGCGGAAAGCAGGAGGGCAAGGCGGCGGTGGAGGCAGTCTGCGGGATGCTGCGCTGCCGGCCCGAAGGCGCCTCCTTGGCTGGCCTGCCTCCGCGCTGCCTCTCGATCTCTCACTCGCCTGCGCGCCCGGGAGTTATTGAACTTTCCTGGAAAGTTGAGGCGTGGTGGTGGCGGCGCAGGAGGAGGAGGAGACGCGGCGCCTCGGCCACTGCCGGCCCTTCCCGCCCGCCCCGACGGTTCCTCCCGGGCTCCGCCGCCCCCTTTCCGCCCACGTGACGTCACCGCCGCCCCGCTTCCCACTTGATCCTACCTAAACCCTCTTTCGGGGCTCGTCCTCCCTTTCTTTCACTCTCGGGTCCCGAGGAGAGGCAGGGAGCCCTGCCATTGGCGGCGGGGCCCGGCCGAAGATGACGCTCCGCGCCAGGCAGCCAATGGGAGACGAAAACGGCGGGAGAAGGGGCGGGGGCGGGGTTGAGAGGAGGAGGAAAAGGGGGTCCCTTGTCAGCTTCAGAAGCGGGACTGTTCTTTTTGAGACGGTCCAGGATGGCCCCGCCCCCCTCCATGGGTCCCCTCTCCCCTTTTCCTCTGGTGTAGCTCGGTCGAAAAGGCTGGGGTTTTTTTTTTCCACCCAATGCCACATTCTTAGAACAGGAGAATTTTTTTGATGGAGGGAGAGAGAGAAAGAGAGAGAGAGTCAGTTTTAAGAGATGGGAGAGAGAAGAGTTGCAGAGATTCCTTTCCCTATTATATGGTTCCTATTGGCCAGCAGCTGAGAGGTCAAGCATCTCCCAGGGTGCCCCATGGTTTCCATCCAGGCCATGCGCTACCGAAGCGAAACAAACGTCCACACAGGCTTTCTAGGGATTCCTGTCGTTCTTCTTCCCCTTCCTCTCTTTCTGTCTGTCTGTCTGTCTCCCGCCCCCCCTGTTTATCCCATTCTCCCCTGCATGTTCTTTGTCTGGGGAAGAGGTAAGTTTCGCATCACATTCCTGGAGAGAGGCGGAACCGACCTGGCTGCCCTCCCTGGCAGTTCTCCCTTAAGGAGCAGAAAGCGAAAGGTCGACGGGTAGGTTTGCGTGAGGAAAGGAGCCCTTCGCCTCTGTGGTCCCTGCCTGGGAAGGAAAGGAAAGGAATGATGGGGTTTTTTTAGGGAGTGAGTGGGTTTAGACTGGACCAGAACTCACTCCCAGCGGAGCCAGTCTGAACAAGTCGGTCAGGGGCCTTGAGTACCACCAGCAACTTCCCTGGGTGGGTGGGCTGAAATCCGCCCTCTCCGCAGGGTACAGAGATAGGTCTCGCTTTCCACCTGTTTATGCGACTACCTGGCGCCTTGTTTTGCTCCCACCCTCTCTTTCCTCGGTTTTGCTCCTTTGGTTTTCCCTAGTTTTCCCAGCACCTGGTTGGAACCGAAACAAGTCCCGGACGACCCGCCTGGGACTCCGGATTGGGAGGTGGGGTGTGTGCGAAGCGAAGCCTCTTGGCTTGTCGGAAGGTGTCCGCTCGCATTCCTTTTCTTAGGACGACACGGCTCGAACCTGTCTCTTGTTGAATGTCAGAGTAATGGGAAGTGCCAGTGACAAGGCGATGTATTACTCCTGATTAAGTGGCGCGTCAACCTAATTAGCAGAGCAATTATAAGGTGCTAATGAATGATTCAAAGTTCGGCAAGTTGCATGCTACTCCGAATCGCCTTCTTTCTTTTCTTTTCTTTTCTTTTCCTTCCTTCCTTTTTCTTTCTTTCTTTCTTTCTTTCTTTCTCAGCCGTGCTGGTGTTTTTAGGAGGGAGCAAGGAGCAGAAAGGAATGAGTCCGCATAGACGTAACACCCCTCAGACCCTCCTCTTTGCTTTAAAAACAGAAACACACAAGCAGACAACGTAATTTACACGGGGATGGGTGTGTGTGTGTGGGTGAAATTGGGAAATGCCCCGTCTTTAGAGGAAGCCAAAAACTAGCGGGGTGGGGGTGGGGACAAGTAAATCTGAGATTAAATCGTTCAAGATTTGGAGATGCTTCCGAGCAGTTCATAAGCTTCCAGGGGCAGGGTGCCAGTTTGCAAGCCTAACCTGGAGGACTCGTCGCAAAGGAGGGGAGGGAGGACAAGACAAACGTGGGAAAGGAAATCAAAATACCTGAGTGAGGGTCGCTCCCGTAAGACAGGTGCCTGCGGAAGAAAGCTGGCATGTTTCCCGGCGCCAAGGACAGATGGCTTGGGATGACTTTCAACCGCTAAATGAAAGCCTCCTCCGCCTTCTTGGGGTGTCCCCATCCATTCAAGACTGCCTATCGCACACACACCCCTTAACCCGCCCGCCCCGCTTCCCTTCTTCCTGTGCTCCCCCAGCGACAATCTTCTCTCGCAGGTCAAGCTGAGAATCGCTTACAGTTCTTGATGGATTGCTGGGTGAGGCCGAAGGCAGCCGGAAAGGTCGGCCTGGCCTCCCCCCTGGATGTTTTTTGGGTTTTGATGCGCAGGCGGGGTGGGCGAGGTTAAGGGAAAACAAATCGGTGGGATTTTAAAAGAAAGAAAGACATAGACACTAAAGAGACTGGCATTAAACTGGGCAACGAGAGAGGCAGGAGAAAGAGAGTGAAAGACATTTTTAATTTTGCAATACAGCGGCAGGTCTGAGGAAAGGAAGGTTCCATGCGCTGCCTTTTGAAGATCTCGTCCACGAATAGGGTCTAGTTCTCCCCACGCTTCTCCCTCGCCCCCCAGAACCTCAGCTCTTCGCTCCCTCTTCCGCTCCATCCCACTGTGACCGCCTCGACATGTGCTAGGAAATCTCGCCGGTTTCACTGGGACTTCGGAGACATAATTTAACATACAGTACATCTATTTAGGGCAAGCGTGTCTTTTAAATATCAGCGGGCCACGCTGTAAAATAGTGTTTACGGGTCGGAGGCAAATTGGTTTCCATGGGGAACGTCCCTAAAATACACCTGAGAAGCCACCAGATTCCCCCTCGGTCTCTCTCTTTTCTAAACCCCACTGGGGGGGAAATCAGTCCCAAGTGGGGTGCTGGGAGGTGCCTTGACAGTGTAAGAAAAGCCGTTTGGTAGAGAACGGGTTTAGGGTCTGTCTTGTCTTGTATGAGTGGAACTATGGATTAATCCGGTTGCACTCTTTGGGCCAAGACAGAAGAAATTTCTCCCTCAAGAGCAGTGAGGGGCCGGTTTGGATGCTGCTTCCAGACAATGTGTGGAGAAGAGATCATTAATATCCACTAGATCTTTATTTATAAAGACGCTTGTTTCGGACAGGCTTTAATCAAAAACACATTTCCAAGTGGGAATTGGGACCTGCGAAGGGACAAAAACAATTGACTGTTGGTCAAAGGGTGCAGTAATTTCTTAAAGCGCAAAAGAAGAGAAGGAAAAGTTCGGGCGACAGGCTCGTTTCCTCAAAGGAAATGGACCCGATGCGTCCGATTCTTTGCAAGCGAGCGGTAGAAATCCACTATCCGGGATGGTTAGGTTTCCAAAAGAGGTTTTGTCTGCTTTGTGTTTACCCGGACCTGTGAATCAGGGACAACTATAGATGCAGGGAGATTTTTTTTTTTGGGGGGGGGGGGATTAGCTAAAGGAAGAAGATTAATCTATCCAGTGTGGAGGTGATGATAGGGAAGAAGAGATTTGTGCCATCCGAAATCTAAGCTCCGAGGCTGTGGATATGTGCGTGCCTGTATTGTGCCATAATGGTCCGTGTCTGTCACAAACACGCTGACGTGCATTTCCCTACATTTAAGAGGTATGAAGGGGGGGATCGCCAGGTAATATAGGAGAAAGAGAATATATCACTGTTTAATTTAGAGCAGGCTTGAAGGCGATTTCGTGTAGGCACGACGAAACTGCCCTTTGCTTACTCCCGTGGGTCAAGGCTAGCCTTCCTTTGGGTTATTTAGGAAAGGCTTTGTGTTTTGTCCTGCCCCCCTCCTTAATTCCCCCACCTTTTCACTCTTAGGACAATTTTGGGACAAGTCGGCCAGAAGACTAGGTGCAAAACAAGTTTCGCTAAGAAAAACATCTGTCCCAAAACCCACTGGTTTAAATGAGGTGGAGGAAGACCCGTTCGTGGCTTCAACTCAGTTAATACATTAAATCACAGCGACTCCCTACAAAGCAAACCGAATACTTTTCTTCAATTCTGTATTTTTCAAAGGAACGGATATTTCATTAGAAGGAGTTACGCATTTTCATATTGTCCAGTGTTTAGCGTTGTTCAATGTTTCAATTTTCTTTTGCGCAAAATGTATCGAAATGCAATAAGAGGCGAACCTCCCTGTTCAATTGTAAGTTTCTAGTTGGCCGCAAAACACATTAGACTTTTCTTAGAGTCCGGATCGTTATCAAATTGCTATCCTTTCCCAAAGCATTTTCGTAACTTTTCCAAGACCCTCTTCACGATGTTCAGCTTTTTAAAATAAAAGATCCCCCTGAATATTCGTTTCAGCATCTTTTCTAGCGAGAGAAAATAAATCAAAAATTAAAAGGCAGGCGGTTTTGAACTTGGGGTAGGGGAGCTGAGTAACAGGAACAGTTGTGTCTCTGAATCCTGCGCTTTCGAAGTAAAGTTTCGGAAGCTGCTGTCCAGCCTAGGTTGGAAAAGCCGCGATGACCAATCCGGCCACAAGGCGGCGACAATAGAGGCCTCTATTGTCTCCGCAAAACCTTGCGGTCTGACAGTATTGCATTCATAGAGAGCTACAAAAATGGTACAGTACTTGAAACGCTCTATTCGAGCAGTCGGCGATGTGCTTGTAAAGAAGCAGGGAATTGTTTTTAATCAGCATCTCACAATCGGTATGCAAATAGGCAGCTTTCTCAAGATGCCATACACTGGGAAAAATCCTCCAGGCAAGCCGATTGAAATGCATGCATCAGTCTTGTGCTCCTGCGCTCTTGCCATTCATTTCAATGGGTCTTGTACACACAAAAAAGTTTCGTGTGAATTGTTTCCAAAGAGTCTGAATGAATCCAGTGGATTTACAGCACATGCATCCCAATTCATCTTACAAACAGATCTTAAACTGTTTGGTGGTGGTATGTGTTTTTAGACTGAGTCTCGCCTAGTTAAATGGAATTTACTGTCTAATCTAGCTTTCCCTCACTTATCCCCACCATACTTTGACTAAAGCTGCCATTATCCCTTGGCCATTGGCCATAAGGGCTGGTGTCGGTGAGACTACAGTTCAGAGGCTGTGTCCTTGACTGTTAAGGTTGCAGCCTTTTAGAGAGAGATGATACCCGACACCCAGCCCCTCTAAGGATGCTGGGTTTAAAGCAAGTCTGAAAACCTCGATTACATTTTGATTGCCTTTTTAAAGAAAAATAATTATCTCCAGGATAAATTAGCCATTAAGGAAATGGGTGTGTTGGTGGTTTTCTTCTTTAGCACAGAATTGCTGGTTTCACGCCTGCTTCTCACTAGGGCAGAATATGTAGTTCTACGACTGCAGTGGCTCAAGTGGCTAAGTCGCTGACTGGAAGGCGGGAGGTCAGCAGTTCGATTCCCAAGTACTACAGGACTGAATGAGCTCCCGTCTTTGTCCCAGCTCCTGCCAACCTAGCAGTTTGAAAGCAAGAAATTGCAAGTAGATAAAAAGGGACCACTTCAGTGGGAAGGTAAACAGCATTCAGGACGCGCCGGAAACGTCTGCAGAAGCAAATAGCACTGGCTCTTTGGTTTTGAAACAGAGATGAGCACTGAACCCTAGAGTTGAATACAACTGGCTTTCGAGCAAGGGAAACCTTTACCTTTTACCTTTACAGAAAAGTGGAAGGAACAGATAGCACAGGGATCGACTAGCTGGTCTTTGGGCACCCAGTTGTCTGAACGTACAGGCATAAATGCCCAGGGAGTGAATTGGCTACCTGGTGGTGGTAGTGGTGAAGATTCCCCTTTCTTTTCTTTTCAGAGGCACCGCATTATCTGGACACTTCCCTTTCTGTGCGGTTGCTAATAGCTTAGGCACAGAAGAAGACAGTGGGATCACAGTAAATTAAAAAGCTGAGCTCAACGTCTCTAAAGCCAGAGCGATTCTGTTTTTCAAACATATTTAAATTGCTACTACTGTATTTTGTTGAATGAGGAAAACTGACTCGAGGTCCCAATTTCAGATGTGGCACATTAAGCATGAAAATGCCAGTGAGTATGGCGTAGTAGAATATGGCATGGAAACTTCTTTGTTCCTATGCGTCAGATGTAGGAATTAGAGGAAGCTCCTGCCCCACCCCCAACCCGGTACACTTTGCGTAGCTTTAACCATCCCATATCGCTTCCTCACCGACACTAGGCGAATTACGGTAGGTATCCTACTGTCGGCTGCTTATAGGATTTCCCTGGGCTCCTGATATTAACCGTGTTTGATTTGTCTTTAGCTTACTGCTCCCCTGCCTCCCCCCTTCTTCTTCTCCTTTATTTTTTAAATAGCCAAGCTCCACCTCCACGGCCCCAAAGGAGATTCTCTCTTTTCCAGCTTCTCTGCCTTATTTGTCTCCACACAGAAAAAATCCACGGTTGGTTTGCAACTTCTCTGCAGAAAATACCCTGAGAAGCCTAGGCGGGCTACAAGGCCCAAGTGCGCCCGGGTTTGCATTCTGACGATCCAGTTCATGTGAATAGAGCTAAAGGTGGCCAGTGGGTCACCTAAAGGGCCTTCCTTTAGGGCAAAAGGCAGAAGAGTGAAATTGACACACGACATCCTTTCTGTTAGTTAGCCTTGCTGGACAGAAATAACTGGGGATCAAGAGCCCTTGGTGTGTGTGTGTGTGTGTGTGTGTGTGTGTGTGTGTGTGTGTGTGTGTGTGTGTGTGTGTGTGTGTGTGTGTGTGTGTGTGTGTGTGTGTGTGTGTGTGTGTGTGTGTCATTTTTGAACATCATAACTGGGCCTGAAAGTGAAGTTACGCTCAGATCATCTGGATCGCTTAATAATGTTTGGGGGGGGGGGGACTTCGGAGGAAACGTGGGCCGAACTCCCAGAACTTCAATCTAATTTGCCAGGGTTCTTGTTTCATCTGCATTACCCCTTTCTCTCTCAACTGACTCTCTGGGTAGGAGGGACTTGGAAGTGAAAGGTTTCAACCAGATCTATCTGTAGAAGGGGCCTCTCCAGAAAAGCGGGAGGTGGAGAGAGAAAAGAGAAGGGAGGATTCTTGCCCCGATGTTAATTAACAAGCAGCTAATTAAAACGGCACTATGAGCGCTAATCAATCGCTTTATTAAGCCGGGAGTAGTAACTGGAACAAATTGAATGCTACCAGTTAGAGTATCATACTATCGAGCTGCAAGGGGTCGATGAAGGGACGAGGGATTGGAGGGATGAATCCATCGATCCTCTCCCGATTGGGGTCAACGACAGACATAGAGAGGCGGGTAGGATCTCTCCGCCTCCCTCCCCGTCCTTTCTCCACCCCACCTTCCGTCCTGGGTAGATCAGAGAGAGGAAGAGATTTGCAGCACTTGGGGGGGCCGGAATCCTGAGACGAAGTAGAGCCTTGCCTCCACTCTGGCCCCCTCCCCCAACTCGAAGGCCAATAAAGAGGAAGAGGGCGAGGCAACCCAGCAGTTCCATGCCATCTCGACGTGGCTGAAGGACAACATCGTCCTAAGGGGAACAGACGTAGAGAAGTTCCCCATCGACCCAACTCCAGCTGAGTTTGGCCATTGATTTTAAGGGGGATCATGATGAAGAACCACCCCAGACAGTCCTTCTGAACCAAACCCCTCCACGAAAGTCCAGGAAATGGAGGGGCCCAAACAAACCAAAAGATGCTACTCATAATAATTGTTGCAAAGCCTAACTAGCCGGCTGAGGAATAGCACTTTGCTTTTTCTGAGCCCACCTTCTCAAAATTGTTGCTTGGGTGGGTGGGTGTTTAACATCCACTTCCTTTGCTCCACTTTCACTGTAGATTATCAGGATATTTTTTGTAATGGGGTGGAGACACTGGCAGAGAAAGACTCTTACCAGATTTCTGGAGATACAGGAAGGTGGTGGATGGGTGCAGAACAGAAGGGTCTCCAGCTGTAGAACCAGTGGCCTTCAAGATCTTATTAGATTCCTGCATCAGGCTCTGCCAGGACAGTCAAGAACAAGGGTGATGGAATTTGTAGTCCGCTACAGTGTCTGGGGAGAACAGATCCCTGCCCCACCTCATCCTTGCTTTGGGATGTGTTGGTTACATGCACTTGATGGCATATTGTGCAAGTTCCTTCTTATTCAACCTGGATGTGTTTCACGGAAAGTTAATTGATCCAAACTTCCTCCTTAGTCAATGGGCTGTGAGGTTTGGCCCTTCAACTGACAATACTTATAGATCCGGGATGTGGAGGAGGTTAATAGGTTATGGCTGAAATCCAATAATTAAGTTGCAACTGGAGTAGGCCCATTGAATCAGTAGGGATTTTGCTGTAACATTCATTGATTCAATTAGCCTTGTCGTTATGACTTACTACAGGATTTCTGGGTTGAAATAACTTTTGCTGGAGAAACATCGCTCAGGGGGTGCCTGAATGAGGCTCCTTTCATGTCCCCAAGATCTTTTCCCACAGAAGTGGTCCCTATTTATCTACTTGCATTTTCTTGCTTTGAAACTGCTAGGTTGGCAGGAGCTGGGACAGAGACAGGCGCTCAAACAGTAATGCAGTACCTGGGTCTCAAACTACAGACTTGCCAGCCTTCCAGCTAACAAGGCGAACTTCTTAACCACTGAACCACCGCAGTGTCTTGATCACCAAAGATAAACTATACTGTGGCCTTGGGTAAGTGTAAAAGGTAAGAATAATATTGTGCTGGGTCAAACACTGCAGGATAAGTTGAGGGGATTCAAGGAAGACCAGCAGAAGCAGGGTCATCCCCGAAGGGACTCAGCTATCCACGACCCTGTAATATCCCTGGCTCTGACATCCCATCCCTTTAATGAATGACGGGGAGGATCGCCTTCTGAGATCCTATAAAGGGGCGTGAGTCGCTTATTTTTTTTGGCTGCACAAGGAACCTGGAGCCAAGCAGATAATGATAAACCTCTGCGATTCTTCGAGAGAGAAAGTAATAGATCCAATTACAAAATACTCATCTCCTTTCTCTCTGCTTCGCAGGCACTCCTGTCCCTTTACAGCCTCCAGGGGGCATCCTTTCATTTGGGGCCTCTGTGTGATGGGACTGGGCGAGAGATCCTCTCCAGGCTCTGAGAAGACCCATCCCCGGGTGCTGGAGAAGTAGGAGGGTGATCTTGAGACAGGGACCCCAAGATGAGGGTTTTTAAAAATTATTCTTGCAGAATGGACTCACCAAAAAGTTGCCTTCGTTTTTGGGTAGTGTCAGGTCTGGCCCTGCAAGCTTGGGAGGGAACTCTTGCGGGTTTGCATTGGTGGTGGAGATCAAGGAGAGAATGAACAAGAAGCTGTAGGGTCGAACCAGAGACGTGTGAATGGGAGGAAGAGCAAGCAGGCCCTGCTTTGACAAAGATGCAAAGGGTAAGGTGGAGGGTAAAAAAGAGGTGGCAGAGATGAGTTCGATCCTGATGAAACTGATCAGGGGCGAAAAAATTCCAGAGAGTTTTTGTCTGTAAAGTGCACTAAAAACCAAGTCCTCTGATTTTCTATTCCGGCCCAAATGATTGTGTTACTATAATACTTTTGTTCAGTCGCACAGTCGATTCCGACCCTTTGCGACCCTATGGACCACTGTCCGCCAGGCACCTCTGTCCTCCACCATCCTCCTCAACTTGCTCAGTTCTGTACTCATTGTCTCTACAATACCATCTAGTCATCTCATTTTTGGCCGCTCCCTTTTTCTTTTGCCCTCCACCTTTCCCAGCATTAAGGCTTTCTCAAGTGAATCCTCTCTTCTCATTTGATGTCCAAAGTACTTTAGCTTCATCTTTACTATTTGATCTTCAAGGGAGCAGTCAGGGTTGATTTCTTCTAAGACTGACCTATTTGTTCTCCTCGCTGTCCAGGGGACTCTCAAAACTCTCCTCCAACACCACATCTCAAAGGCATCTATTCTTCTGCGCTCAGCTTTCCTAATGGTCCAGCTCTCACAACCATACATTGCCACAGGGAATACCATTGCTTTGACTGTACAAATTTTTGTTTGCAATGTGATGTCTCTACTTTTCACTATGCTCCCCAGGTTTCTCATCGCTTGCCTCCCAAGAATCAGTCGCCTTTTTATTTCATGGCTGCAATCACCATCTGCAGTGAGCTTTGATCCTAGGAAAGTAAAATCTGTCACTGCTTCTACTTCTTCCTCATCTATTTTCCAGGAACTAATAGGGCCTTTTGCCATGATCTTGGTTTTCTTGATATTAAGTCTCAAGCCAGCTTTTGCACTTTCACCTTTCAACCTAATCAGGAGCTTCTTTAAGTCCTCTTCACTTTCTGCCATTAGGGAATATTAATAACTGCCCCGTCTTTCCCCCCAAATCTTCCCACGTCTCCTAACTTCTGTTCACACCTGATCGCATTTCACCTGGGAGCCAAGATCACTCAGCCACGTGCATCAGAGTGAGTCCTCGCATTCATTAGCCACGCCACATCAGCAAAGTCCAGTGATCTCCAATGTGAGTATAGGAATGAACCCCACAGAGTCACACACATATACGCGCACACGCACATGCACATGCACTATGGGCCTATCAGGAACTTTTAGCCAGGCCTACTTTGCAGGGGTGTCCTGGAGATAAAGTCGGAAGGAGTTCCTGGAGGGTGGGGGGTGGGATAGCAAGGAAACAAACCAATGCTTTCATATTTAACGAGGTATGGGGAACTCATTTTTCTGGGAAATGATGTCTAACAATATAGACCAGGCAGTGTTTTCTATCTGAAGACTAGATGCTCAAAGGGGAGCCTTGGGAAGCCTCCTATAAAGGTCTCTCTTGCTCGAAAGACAGTCTTGTCCGACTCTAAGGGTTCATCGTTTACAGCCAAAGAGCCAGAGCTGTCTGCATCTGCAGATGTTTCCATGGTCATGTGGTAGGCACAACTAGACACCATTACCTTTCCTTCTATTTATCTATTTGCAATTTCTTGCTTTCAAACTGCTAGGTTGGCAGGAGCTGGGGCAGATGACAGGAGCTCACTCCCTCACACAATACTTGGGTTTGACCTGTCGACCTTCTGGCAGTGGTGGGATGTCAAAAATTTTACTACCCCACTGTGACATCATCACAGTGTGGGCGGAGCTAACATCATGATGTCATGATGTCATGGGTGGGGCCAAAGAATTTTTTTAAAAAAAATACAAAATAATAATAATAAATAAAATAAGTGCATGCACATGCACGCACACCTCATCCCACCCACCCACAACACAAACCCATAAATAAATTAAATAAATACATAAATAAATAAAAAATACATTAAAATACAGCCAGCCACCCAAACACAAATCAACCAGAGCTTTTAAACCAGAGTTTAAAGCTTATTCTGGCTAATCTTTCTCACACTAGGTCATATGGAAGGAACCACAGAATGAACTCACCACAAGATGGCTTCATTTTGGCACTTTTCAATAGTTAAAAAAGTTAGGTACTAAGTCTTTGCCTAACCATTTCTCTAGGATAATATGCCTTAATGTAAATGTAAAACAGCTGTACCTCCTTAAGGGTTCTCCAATTGGAACAGTACTTGGAACAGCACAGGTGTAGCTTATTGATGAGGTAACTCCAAGACTTTGCTTAAAAATCCCAAGCCAGGCCACCAGGCCTTTTTAGGAACTGTGGTAGTACGTCACTATAGGTAAAGGTATTAAATACACATTAAAATACACAGACACACCACATCCAAAGGTGAGTCACTTACCTTGGGGAGCAGGCTATAGGCTAGCAGCTTCTCTTCCTCCTCCTCACTTGGGAGGAAAGCAAGGAGGCCGTGCATACGCGCCAAGCACTGTAGGCATGCATGCACACCAAGTGCTTGGCATGCATGTGCCAGTGAAAAGGTAACCCTTGAAGGTGGTTCCCCCAAAAAAGCTGCTACCAGTTCTCCAGGACACTGGGGAAAGTTATTACCGGTTCTGGAGAACTGGTGAAAACCTGTTACATTCCATCACTGCCTTCTGGTCATCCAGTTCAGCATCTAAACCACTCAGCCCCGGCAGGTTATATACACCAACTTCAAGAAGAGCCTGGCCAAACCCTCCCTATGTTTTGTGAAGGTTCTCAACAGGAATGTCTAATCTGGATTGGCAATTGGTACAACCTAAAGTGGCCACTTTTTTCAGAAGCCCAGATTCAATTGGAAAGAGCACAAAATCCGAGCTGGGCCCACTGGAACTAGGGTTTCAGCCCTGGCGAAAGCCCCATTGCCTGGAAGGGGCCCACACCAGCAGGAGTCTGGCCACGTCTCAGGGACCGAGCCAAGCCTTTCCCCTTTGCACGAGGCGCTGCTTTGGCGGCTCTGGGGTCTTAGTGTGATCTTTGGCCCCAGCAGGCCGCCCGCGTCTTCCGGATGCGCTGCGTTTGTCCTTCCTAGCGGGCGGCTGGGATCTGAAATGGGGCGCGGGGGGGGGGAGGTGTTGCTGCTGGTTGTGGAGAGAAATTCCCTCTTCCCTTTGGGCACCTTAAGGGCGTTCTGTGGAGCTCCTGGAGGAAAGGACTCCGAGACGGGGCTGTCTTCTTGCCCGAGCGGCTGGCAGGTGGCAGGCTGGCGACTGAAGCGACGCCGCGCGCGTCTCTTTTCTGCCTCCCTATCTTTTCCCCACGCCTGCTCCCAAGGAGATCTGGCCATCGGCTCTCTGTGCGGAGGGGAAAGGACTCGGACGCGTGGAGCGGGGGGGGGGGGACATATCCTGAGGGCAAAGCTCAGAAGAAGAAAGAGAGAAATGAGGGGGGGGGGTGGAGAAAGAGAGCGAGGGAGCGCTTTGGCTTGCAGCTCAATGTAACAGTCTGAATGAACATCCCTTTATTAAAAACTGCTGCCTGACATTTACACTGTGCCAACAGCCTCTTTCCGGTAATCCGGCCAAAACTAGACGGTACCTCCCAGTGACTGCCGCGTTTCCAGCGAACTGAAATAAACCAGACCCTTGCCTTGCTCCCCACTTCGTCCCTTCCATCCCTGGGCTGACTTTCTGGTTTGTTTCTGAAGCCAGCCGTTCACGTGTTTTCCTACAAGAATCGGGGCGAGCCTCGAGCCCCATCCTAGGCATCTTTGACCAAGGATGAACATTTCCACAAGTGGTGCTTACTTCAGAGAAAGGGGAGAGAGAATTGTGTCCTGTGGGCCTTTCTGCTTGCTTACTTGTTTTCTTCCTTCCTCTGTTAAAGAAGATATTTAATTCCTTCGCACCAAAAGCAATTGGAGTTGAAAAGCACCAGTTTCCCCGTATCCTGCCCATCATTTCCGTCCTCCAACTCCTCTCTGCAAAAGAGACAGAGAGATGATTAAATGCACCACCAGTTTAATGATTTGGTCCTGCCCATCTCCTTTTCCTTCCTCCTCCGAAAGTTCACTCTCCCCTCCTTTTCTCCATTCAAGTAAACCCAAATACTAATACTAATACTAATAATAACTATTATTATTATTATTATTATTATTATTATTATTATTATTATTATTATTATTATTATTATTATTATTATTATTATTATTATTATTATTATTATTATTATTATTATTATTATTATTATTCCTTTCACTTCCCTGTTTCCCAATGCAAGACCAGAGTACATGATCAGAAATGCTCAGAGAGCAGAAAGCACATTGATTTCAGCTTGTTCCGTCCGCAGACAGGCCCTGACAAGGTTGTTAGAACAGTTGGAGAGGTCTATACAATCACTTAATTACCAAAACTGTCAGTCAGGCGGGCCGCTGCTAGCCGCCTCCATGGCTGCGAGGAACATTCCACTACTGCCTTCTCCTCCTTGATTGATCTGTGCTGATGGCATTGCAAAATAATTAGAGTGAATTTTCTGATGTGTGATTTTATCCCAAGTTCATGCTTCAGAAAGGTAATCGGAAGGATGAGAAGGGTCAATGCCATTTCAGATTACCTGAAGTCCAAGTGAAAGGGTAAGGGGGGGAATGTATATGTATATATTTATACATAAGGAAGGATAAGAGAGGGAGAGAGAGAAAGGAAGGAAGAGAAAACGAGGGAGGGAGAGGGAGGGGGAGAAAATAAAAGGAGAAATGGGCAAAGGAAGACGAGAGATGCGATTAAGGATTGCTGAAGGGTATTGCAAGCCATTCGTCAAACTCTGCAAGTGATTTCCTTCCGAGCCAACAAATGGCAGATTGATTTTGTCCAACTCACTTCTAGCCACATTTCAAATGATCCAGCGGTTATTACAGCGATTGGCTTCGGAAATGACAGGCGAAAGGAGAAGAGATCCGGTTTTACAGCGGACGGGAGCCGCGTGCTTAAGCGCTGTCAGCTACAGTTAAGTAAATATCATTAGTGCGAGGAAGGAACGAACCGAAGGTCGGGGCGCCCAGACACCCACAACCACACACGGACCCACAAAGACACTTCCAAGCTGTGTCTCTCTGGCTCCCCCCTTCCTTGGACTCCCAATTCTCTCTCTCCACCCCTCCCTCCACAACTCTCTCCCTCCCTCCCCAGTTCTTGGGGTGGGGGTGTACTAACACTTTCACTGATCTTGGGAGAACTTTCTCTTTCTACTTCTGGGATGTGGAATAAGGAGTGGGTGGGGTTGGTTGGTTGGATAGATGTTTTGTTCCTCACCACTTATTCCAGTCCTACCAGGAGGGTCCAAAACTCAGCCCGACTCACATTTTTACTGGTAAATCTGTAGTCAGTCTTGTTCCATGAAAGTAAGTCAAATTCAAGATTCCATGCTCACTTATAAGGGAGGGAGAAAGGCCATCCTTATAAGTGATGGAAAAACCAGTGGGCCTTAAACCCACTTCACAGTCCATGGACTGTGGGCTTTACCACCCCATGAGGTGTTTAATAGGATGAAAGTGCAGATGGGTAATGAAAGCCGCCATCCTGGTTTCCAGTCAAGAGCGACTGAAAACCAGAAGATCATCTCAGGAATTAAGGAAAGGTCAATGGAATCAGCTCAAGAAAGCCATGAGCCAGATTAACTATTCCCGTGTTCCTCTTTCATTTCCCATGGAAACACCTAGAACAACTTTCTTCTAGACTAGAGCGATGGGGAAAGGGGTGAGTGATTTATTTATACGCCCTTGGTGCAGCCTTCCTCCTTTCTCCCACGGCTTTTAGGCGAGGAAGGGCGAGGAAGAGGCCTTGGCCCCAAGAGCCAACACCGATCCCATCTCAGTTGCCTCCAGGGGTGTTTGGGGGTTCACCACAGATCACAGCTGGTTGAGGACCGGCAGATTTGTGCAGTCGTGGGTCTCTCTTAGCAAGAGGAAAATGCTTCAATCATAAGAAGCTCGCCTTTGCCAGAAAATCGAAGTGGGGGCCAGAGGTTAAAGTTGAGCATGCTCGAGTTGACAACCCTCGTTTGCGTTTGAAAATAAAAATAAACATTGATTTCTTGGCCCACAGTCACCGCAAGGGGCTTCCTAGCTTCTGTAACTAAAAACTAATTACCTGCAATGAAGTCTTATTTTTATTAATTCCAAAGGGAACTCTTTCGAAGAAGTGTATATTTTGGACGGCAGCAGAGGCAGTTGGAGGGGTTGAAAGTTAAGTCTTATTGAGATCTGTGGCTTCACATCCTAAGGCTTTTCGGACGGCACACCTCAGGAGGCGTTAGGACAACCCCATAAGGTAGATTTTTAACCACTCAGTTGAGTTCCTTCCTCCCTTCCTCCCTTCCTCCCTCCCTTCCTTCCTTCCTTCCTTCCTTCCTTCCTTCCTTTGGTGCCTTCAAGTCAAACCATACAGGGCCATGTGAAGTATGGAAGAGTGTTTTTTGACAGGTCCATCCCACACCCTCATTGAGTTTCCATAGCCGAGGAAGGATTTGAATCCAGGTCTACCGAGGTCTAGCCGTCACTCCATCCACACACCTTCCAAATAGAAGACCCTCTTGAAAGCAAACCCTTCCTGATCTTAGGTTTTTGGAAAAGACAGTGCTGGAGGTATTTGCAGCGAGGGAATTTCCTCAAGGGATCGAAGCCGTTGGATTCAGAGACCACGGATTTAAGGAGGCTGCTGAGGTCGAAACGTTTGAGATGCCCCTCACTGCAGTGGAAAGAACAATTTCCTGGCTTCCGATTTGTGATAAACCTCTTTCCTTTCGGACATGTTTTGTTTCCTAAGAGTACCAGCCTGTAGCCAGTAACTTGGGACTAAGTACTTGATGGAATCCGTACTTTGGATTCACTTCGGTCTCCTACGGTGGTCAACTGGGTTAGAACAGATGGAGATAGGCAGGAAAATAGAAGGGGAATGCACATTTCTTTCTTTGGCTTCTGGGTTTTAAACCAGGCATCATGGAGGATTGTTACATCTGTTTGGGACTTGCTTTTATTCCTCTTTCACACGCGGACGAGTTTTCGGTGACTTCTTCGGAATATGCGAGATTGGCCTCTACATTCGTGATGTCCATTTCCAGCAGAAGTTTTTACCAGCTTATATCTTTATGTGAGGAAGATTTGATCTAGGCACAGGCCGCTCAAGTGACTTTTTTTAAAGCCAAAAATGCTAGAAAAGCATTTTTGCATAAAGCGTTTTGCTTTACGGCGGAAAGTTTGCGGTCTCGGTTACTGAACCTAGAGACGTGCAGAAGGGGCGAAGTGCACTCTGCCGCCGCCGCCGCCCCCCCCCGCTAGAAGGCAAGTGGCTTTGGCCCCATTTCTATGCCTGGAAGCATTGGGCGTGAGGTGGGCAGAGACGAGGCTGGAGTGATGGGGCCAGTGGCGGAGGGTCCAATGCCTCCATTGAGGTTCTCCAGCAATTTCGAGACAACTCGCGTTCCCATCAGGGATATCCCTGCTTGTTTGGGCTCCCCCTTTCCAGACGCCAGAAACTTCGGATGCCTTGGTCACTATGGGTGGGAATGATGGAAGTTGTAGTCTACCATATCAGGCGGACTCTGAGTTTGCTGAAGGTTTAATAAGGCCTACAGAGACCACAGAAAGAGAGAGAGAGAGAGAGATCTAGAAACCTGTGTGGGACCTCCCAGAACCAGAGAGCTTCGAATCCACCCAGGTCCTGCCCCTCGATAGCCTTCACCGGGACTAACAGCCTGCTTAATCTCTGGCTATGAAATAAACTGCGGGGGGGTGAGGGAGTCCTGACATGGGATCATCTGTCCAGGTGGGGGAATCTTGGTTTGAAAGAAGTTTGAGATCTATTGAAGGAAGAGGTGGATGGATGTCAAACTAGGTCTTCCGGCTGAAAGGCGTTAAACTACTGTACTTTATACCTCGGGTTGTGGGTCAGTTAATGTCCCCGCGCCTCCTTTCATCTAGGGTCTGTTTCGGGAGACCCTCCCTTGAAAGCTACACATTCCTCCTGGAAACCGCGACAGGAAATGGCGACCCAATGTCTGAAAGGTGGTCGAAATTCTCCTGACCGGGCTAGGCTGGGAATCTTATTCTATCTGGTTTCCCTCCCCAGACCATCTTAAATTAAGATGAACACAAAAGAAAAGTTGGAAGGAAGGGAGCATTTTGTTTATTAGCATTTCCCTTCCCTAGATACATTTAGAAGACGAGAACCGAAATCCTATGGATCTTTGAAAAACATATCCCTTTCTGCCCCCATAGCTTGGGGAGCTGCGCCGGATTTAGGAGTCAGAAGCGATGCTTCTCTTGCCGCCAAAAAGCCCTTAGATTAGAACCTAAGAAAAGAGGACTTCTGGGCATGTGTAAAGTGCAATCCAAGCGCCGTAATTGAGGATTTATATGCTAAAATGGCAGATCTGAAATTGCGACACCCCCCTTTTAATCGCCCTTCATTTTTATCGATAATGACAACAAACTTGAGCTCGAAAGCTTTCCTTCTTTGAATCCCAGTTCCCGGAGTTTTAAAAAAGAAGTAACGCTTCTGGCCACATTCCAAACCTTATGGACACCCAAACAGGCCTTTGGAAGGTAACTGTGTGTGTGTGTGTGTGTGTGTGTGTGTGTGTGTGTGTGTGTGTGTGTGTGTGTGTGTGTGTGTGTGTGTGTGTGTGTGTGTGTCCTTCCAGCTTTTCTGTCTCTCAAGGAAATCTAGTCGCGATCCCAGTGGAAAAGCAGAGGAAGAAAACCTACAAAGTCTGCGTGCCCCCCCTCCCCCTCGCCCCGCCAGCTTGGCGTGCCAAAAAAAGGGGGGGGGGAGAAGAAAAAAGAGGGAAATGAGAGAGAGAAGGAAGGGCGGGGGGAAATGCAGCCCTCCTTGCTTTTCAAAGCGCGGCAGCATTTTTAAAGTCAAATAAAGTACAATTTATCTGGCGAATCAAGTAGGTAAACAACTTACATCTGGTAGCTGCACTTGAAGGAACCATCCGTTCCCGTGCACAGCAAATTGAAGAAACAATGGCAGTAATGAGCCTTGCAAAATGCAACTGTGAATCATGAAAGACAACACTGCATTTTGCAAGCGCCGGCATAAAAGGTGAAATCATCAGCTTGCAAAGAGGAAAAGAAAGCGAGCGATGATTAAATGATCAAAAGCTGGCAGAGTGAATTCAATGTCACTGCCAGACGCAGCCATCTCTTCTCCCAGCAAACCCCCCCTCCGCCGCCGCCCCCCCGCCCCGCACACGCACAAGTGAAAGTTAGGTTTCAAGCACAGTGTAATTATAGCCGAGGTTGTCAGTTTGACATTAATGCAGCCAGCAGAAATTTCCTAATTGGCCTCAGAGGAGAAAGTGAACCAGAAAATATATTAACATTTTAAAAAAGCATATTTTGCCTAATCCTTTCACTTTCCAACAATATTTGAAGACCAAAATGCCCCAGGCAGGAGAATTTAAATGAGCAATTTTGTTTTTGAAGGAAACGGCCAATGAGACAGAAAATAGACTAAAGGGAAATCATTAGTGGATGAGAGATACTGACAGCCCAGCCTTGCTGACTGGCTGCCCTGTCACTTACAGTCTGTGTTCTTTAGTTCCACGCTATGAGCTAAGTTGATAACATGAAAAGACCCATAAACGTGCAGCCAGAAGTCAAAGCCTATTATCTGGAAATTCAAATGCAAGGAGGGAGGGAGTGCGGGGGTGGGGGTGGAGAGAGAGAGGGAGAGGGAGGGAATGAGAGAGAGAGAGAGAGAGAGAGAAAGATGGGGGGAGGCAGGATCCAGCTTCCTTTCTTTTCTCGAAAACTGGCCGTATCAAGGAGAACAATAATAGCCCATTATCTGACATCAATGTGCGAGGCCCTGCCAAAGACGATCTCCCTCTTTCTCTGTGTCACGGGCCTCCTCCGCCCTCTTTCCCTCCTCCCCACCCCCTCGGCCCCACCCCATCCTCATCCTCCTCCCTTGACCCGACCGGGCCACGCTGGGCCTTCCAAAGTGCAGATCGCGACAAAAAAAAAACATGCTTAAAGTTACGCGGCTGTAATGTCACATGCGGCCTGGCTTGATGTGATATGACCATCTCATGGAAACAAAGCTAAGTGCAGTCAGGAGCCGTTAGTCCCGTGGCTTTGATGGAGCAGCTGAGGCTAGCATCGCCCGTGGCAGGATCTGCGGGGCAAAATGCTCACGAACAAGACTTTTGCCCTTTTGAGATGGGGAAAAAAGAGGGAGGGGGAGGGAGGAGGGGGGGGGAAAGGGCCGTAGCCAGCCAAGCAAACGCGCGACAAGAGGGAGGGGGGGCACATCTCGGAACAGAGCCCGCGGTCAGCGGTGGGGAGAGGGGGTGTGTGTCTGTGTGTGCGTGTGTTTGGGAGGAGGGCACATACAGTTACGATACAAAATGCTGTAGGGAGACAGCTCCAGCCATACCTTAGCAAGGTGATCCGGGCAAAGGGTAGGCTCGGATCCTGTCATCTCCACGGTCCTCGCAGCCTACGAGCTATAAGCTGACGTGGAGAGAGGAGCAGTCAGGCGCGCGCGCGTGGGGGGGGGGGATTTCTTTTGCTGGGCCCCGAAAATATCCTGATAGTTTCCTTAAACAGGGGAGGAAAGACAGAGTGGATGAGACAGATTTGAATTAAGCAAAGGAGAATTTTTAAAATAAGGACCCACTTTCCATTATCATTTCAAGCCTCTCTATCAAAGAGCTCAAGAGAAACACACACACACAATACTGTACTTTCTTTCCCCTTCCCAATCTTTCTTTTCCTCCTCCCTACAACATCCTTGTAAGGTAGGCTAGCCTGCCAGGTAGCGATTGGCTTAAAAATACCCCGTAGGTTTTGTCTGCTGGGAGACTGGAAGCCAATCAGGGCTGGAACGTCATAACATCACAGTTTCTGGTTTCCCGTTTCGAGGAGTGCAGGTCAAAAAATGAGGATGGATGGATGGGGTAGGCAGAGAGACAGTTGACTCTTCTAGGTGGAGTTAAAAAGTCATGGGTTTAGATCAAAAAAGGTGGTAAATGACGTTGTTAAGATCTGCTTAATGAAATTAATGAAGAGGTCAAGGTGCAAAGTAAGAAAGGAAGGAAGGAAGGAAGAAACTACATTTGTAGCACCTTAAAGACTAAATGTTATATTTTAATATTGGCTTCCATGGATCAAGTTAACTTCACCTAGCCTTTAGACTTGCTTCTGAGCAGATATGCACTGGATGGATGGACTACCTCCAGCTACAGAGCATGGATTTATCTGGCTCTCAAAGTCTACGAGATTTGGTCAGGAGGAGGGGAAAAAAACATTTTCGGTCAGGAATGGGCAACTGTCACTCAGAGAAAAGGAAGCCCAGTGCCCTCCTCAATGTAGTTTTCAGCTCTGCCTCCCTTTCCTTAGAAGCTGGCCTTGAAAGGTCCCTTGATCCCTGAGCCACAGAAGGCCTAAACTGGCAGGACATCTGGGCCCTTGGGAGCAGAAGGGGGTTTCTTTTAAGGCCCAGTGGTAACTCATGGACAGACATAATCCTGAGGTTCTCTTAGGAGTCGAAAGCAGGAACCTCAGGGCCCCAAAGGGATGTGTGATCAAATGTGAAGATGAAGCTCCTATCCTTTGGCAGAGAAAGAGACGATGTTGATAATGCTAATACTGATGATGGAGGAGGAGAAGGCGGAGAAAGATGTTCAAGAACTTCAGAGCTGCTAGATCACTATGTTACTTATTCCAGAACAGTCCCATCTCAACTCTTCTCAACGCATTGAGTTCCTAAACTGACTCTTCTGCTTAGTTTGCTTAAGGAGTGCAGCCTAATGAATCTTGAGAAGGATCCTTGCTTTAAAAAAGAACTGCCAGTCTTGTGGATACAGCTTTGATCTGGGCCTGAATTGTCTCTCAGGAGAGGCAAACTACTCCTGAGTAAGACGGCTTGCATGGGGAAGCCAGACTCCCTGTGGTAAAAGAAAGCGCAGATCACCCCTTACCTGTTTCAGAGCAGCCAGTTAAGGGATCTCACAGACATGGTACAGATCTAACTTCTGTGTCTAGGCCAGATGTGAAACTGCCAAAATGAAGCCACATTTTGGTGAGTTCATTCTGCAGTTCCCTTCGCCTGAATCAGTGTGAGAAAGATTACCCTGCATGATTGTGGTTCAAAAATACCACAAACTTCAAGGAAGCTCTTTCTGTGTACCCCAACAGATTTAATCAGAATCTCTCAAGGCAAACTCCAGGCCGCTTCAAGCAGGTCAATCGTCTGGTCCTTCTCTCAGCCTGTGTCTTTCTACCAACAGTGACTGAAGTGAAGGAACTTTCTCGTCCCTTTCCTTGAGCCACACTATAAACTCTGGATCAATGGCTCCGGAGTCAACACTGGGTAACAAAGTGCTGGCGGGGCCACGGTGGCTTAGTGGTTAAGATGCTTAGCTTGATGACTGGAAGGTCAGCAGTTCCAGACTCAAGTGCTGTGCAAGGGAGTGAGCTCCCATCGTCTGCCCCAGCTCCTTCCAACATAGCAGTGCGGAAAGCAAGAAATTGCAGGTAGATAAATAGGTTCCACTTTGGTGGGAAAGGTAACAACGTTCTGTGTGCTCTAGTGACTAGTCCGGCCTGCCATATGATCACAGAAATGTCTGCAGATGCAGACAGCGCTGGCTCTTTGGCTGTTAAAGACGATGAGCACACCTACCCCGGACACGACCTGCTTTCGAGCAAGGGAGCCCATAACACAGTGCTGCCCCGAAAGACCACAGCCACCAAAAGTGGTTAAATTGGAGAAGGGGGGGGCAGCCTGACTGAACAGCTTCTTCTCCGGCCAACCGCCGGACCGCTCCGGTTTTTGGTCAGATGCTTCTCTGCTCTTTTTCCGGTGTGTTGGGGCGGGGAGGGGGCGAGGAGAGGGGAAAGGCTGAGTTGTTTTGATTCCTTCCTCCTGGCATGGAAGGGATCGAAAGGGGGGGGGGGCGGAGAAGAGAAGAGAGGCGGCGGCTTCCATCAGGCTGGGCTCGTAGCTAATATTGATGAGAGCCGTGCCTGAGTCTGACATCAAATTAGTGGCCTTCATGTACCAAATCTGGGGAGAAGTGTCTAACAACGCTTCAAGCTGGTGGGAGGCGAGCGGAGGGAGGGGGGCGCGGATGGAGAGAGAGGGAGACAGAGACGGAAGGCAGCGCATGAAGGACGGGAGGAAAGGAGGAAGGAGAAAAAGGAGAAGGAGGAGAGGACGAGGGGGAAGGAAAAAGGGAAGAAAGAGTGAGAAATCCGCTGTCTCGTTAGTTGCTCTACCTGACGGGGACGTGAAAGCCCCCCCCCTCCCCTTTTCCTCTCATCAATACAGTAGAGTTCTTTGTCCGTAATTTGCAATAAATGTCTGGCGGAGGGGGTTATTCCTCCCCTCTTCAGTTCTTTTTATCCTCCTGTTTTTCTTTTTTAAAAACACCCAAAACCGATCATTATTGGCCGCAGATCCTCTCACCCTCTAATTGGAAGCGTTGGGCCTTATCAGCGGAGGATTTTCTAGGACCTTTGACAGATACCAATACGAAAAAATCATTGTTCACTTGTCAATTTAAAAGACCATTAAAGTGGGTTTCTGGTTTTTAGTTTGGTTTGTGGCTTTTTGGTTGTTTGTTTGTTTTGCCCGGGGAGAGGGACAGGATGGTTTGGGCTTCTCATGGGCTTTTCATTGGGACTTTACCCTATGCACCTTTTTGCTTTGTGGGTAAAGATATAAATTAGGGAGACATACTACATGGGTCAAAAAGATCAAGGTAGAACAGATTTTTAAAAAACGATGGGGGGGATACCAATATTAAGGCATAGGGCTGTATTGGGACTCAGTCATACTCAGAAAGAACCATTGAAATGATAGGGCTTGACTTAAATCATGACATCCCCAAATACTAAATACCAGTGGTTTGAGTTTGTTTGCATTAGATGTAACTAAGTTGTGGATCTGCTCTTAAGAATGGTATGTACCTTTACACCCTAAACCAGAAGTTCTCAACCTTTTTAAGCTGGGTGCTGGGTCACGCTTCCTCAAACAGATTTGGAAGTCATTTTGTCCTTCCTCCACCACATGGCACTTCCTGGTGTAGTGGAGGCAATGGAGGGCCCAGATGAAATTGTGCCATGGGCTGCATCCAGTACACTGGCCGAAGGTTGAGAATCCCTGTCCTAAACCTAGACATGAGTAAGATGTCATAAGGTCTTAGCACATGTTATCCTGATTCCTCCTTCCCAAAGAGGGTCCTTCCAGATGTGTGGGGCCACAGTTCCCATCCTGCACAACCATGGTGGCAGGGGCTCATGAGATTTATAGTGTAACTCTGGAAGGTGTTCCACTTGGAGAAGGCAAGCTTATCTATTTATAATCTGTCCAGTCTCTAAACTCAAACTCAGAAACTTTGTTCTTAGGTCAGCAGCCAGGACCTGGCCAAGACATTTTTGTGTCTGAGGAGCATGACTAGGTGGCATCCTCTTCTGTTTCACAAACAGAAGCCAATTAGTTGAGTAGCTGACTCTTAATTCAACCCTGACAACAACGTCTTCAACTAGCAGCAGACAAGTAGGAGAAGTTATCTGGGATAGAGAGCTCTGTCCTCCAGCGTTATTTATGTGTCTTCCCAACTGTCTGCCATCTGTGGTAGTTGCCTCATTCTGACTAACAGTAGGGTCAGCCATATGATCGAGTAAAGTCCATCAGGTTGGTGAATAACAAAGGTGATGTCTTTCCTCAAAGGTGATGTCTTTCTCACCGTTGTGAGACACTGACCCTCAGGGACTCAATTTGGGGCCCTCTTCAAGTTGATCCTTAACATTTCTTCAAAATGTCTGCCCCATGTCTTACCAGTTTCACTGCCAGCTCCTCTTACATTGTCATGGGATGGCGAACAAATGCATCTGCTGTCCTTCTCTAATTATACTTAACCTTAGACCCCCAGATGTTTTTGGACTTCAATTTCCAGAAGCCATGATGAACAAGTGAGCTTCTGAAATCTAAGAACACCTGGAAGTCCAAGGTTGAGAAACCCTGGAAATGATGTTATGACTAAGCTGTCTTATGATGTCTTGCCACCTAATGGAATAAAGTAAGTCCAATATACAGTCGCGTCAGTAAGAAGCATTTATTGAGTTTGCTTGTGGTTCCTTTAGTCTTTGTATCTCTGATCAACTTGGATCTGAATCAGGGAAAATCCCTCTACCACTGAAAGCTCATTATGGATTCAGTGTTACATAGCACTGTATTTAAGGGTGAAATCCACAAAGACAGTGACACTGAGGTACCTTATAGTCTGGAACACTTTGAGATACACTCTGAGTCTTTAAAATGGTGATGTATGTACATATGTTTTGTTTACTCTCATATTTCCTTCTTGCTTTGTGTAGAGCCTGCGCTGAAATTATGGTGGAGCTCATGACCAAGGGACCCAAACATAACAACTGCTTTGGGGACCTGGATTTGGCTTACTAGAATGACATCTGTCATACCACCCTGTTTATCAAGTCAGAAAGTCAGTCCTTTATATTTATTGGGGTTCCCTTTCTGCTCAGTAGATGTATACTTTCAACTGCAGATACAGAAGTCATAATAAAATAACAATAGCAGTTACACTTACCATATATACTCGACTATAAGTCATCCCGAATATAAGTTGAGGTACCTAATTTGGACCTCTAAAACAAAGAAAATAAATTGACCCGAGTATAAGTCATGGGTGGAAAATGCAGCAGCTGCTAGTGAGTTTCAGTAATTAAAATACAGTACATGAAAATACAGTAAAATTAATGAATTTAGATAGTTGTGTGGTTATTTTTTTTGAATGTTTATGTTGACCTGAATATAAGTTGAGTCCCATTTTTGGACCTCATTTGGGGGGCTGAAAAACTAGACTTTTACTCGAGTATATAAGTATACACTGCCCAATAGTGCTTAGAGCATTATCTGGGTGGTTCACAAGCTGGTTAACATTTTACTTCCAAAAAGGTGGGTACTCTATCGACCTTGGAAGGAAGAAAGGCTCAGTCAACCTTAATCCCTTCAGGATCAAACTCAGATCATGACCAGAGTTTGGGCTGCAGTACTGCACCTTAACCACTGCACCATGGGGGTTCTCTCATGGACAGATGCAGACCATCCATTTCCATCATTCTTCCACTTACATTCAGAACAACGGATACTTCATTTAAAAAGTAAATTATTATAATGGGCTGTCCATTCTGTCTCCCGTTGGCTCTTTCCTGTTTTGCTAAAACTGGCACAGGCAGCAAAACTAATCTGTGTAAATGCTTTCAACCACTAATCTGCTTCCAGCGACACTTCCCCAAGCAGGAGTGAGGGTGGAGCTTTGGGGAGGAGGTTGCAAGGAAGGAGAAATTTTGAAAGATGACATTTGGAAGCCTGGGAAAACAGAATTGTTTTGACGCTGTCATTGGCAAACAAATTAAGCTGCAAATCTATGGGAAAGATAATTGTGTGGAAGGATGGCATTATAAACCAAACACATACATACATACATACATACATACATACATACATACATACATACATACATACATACATACATACATACATACATACATACATACATACAAAATCACATTAAAAGTGCCATGCCATCCCTGATTGTAAACCACTCAGAAGACATTGGACTGATTTTGTTGTATCCCTATCTAAAGCTTTAGGACTTGTTCACACTCTCTGCATTTGATGAATGGCAACAGAAGGTGTGGTATGGATCCACTGAATAATACAGGGTGGATATCAGAGTTCAGAAAAGTTGTTCATTTTTTTGGGACAGTAATAACAATTGTGTACGAACAAGTTGGTTTTGACTGAAGGGGACCCTTTCCAGGCTTTTCTAGGTAGAGCAGGGGTTCCTTAACTCTTTGGGCTGCAGGCTGGTCATGTCTTTATGACAGCCACGGGTGCATTTATGACATTATTTTGTGCATGTGTGGGTGCATTTTACTTCCACTTCTGGGAGCGGCAAGGGTGGCGCACACTGGATGATTTGGCACCACCGGACGGATCTGGCCTGTGGGCCATAGTTGGGGCACCCCTGAGGTAGAGCATATACAGTTTGCCATTCCTTTCTTCAGGGGAGGGGGCATCCTTTGACTACATAGCTTGCTGATGACTACACAATTCCGGCTCTTCTCCCAGTGGGGAATCAAACTCCTAACCTCAGGCTCCACAAGTATATACCTAAACCACTGAGCTATCTAGCTTACAAATGGACTACATTCCCTATCATCCCTGGACATATGAATTGAGGATCTGTAGGAATTGTGTCCTCTCCCCCCAGGAACTTTTTCAAACTTTGGTTCCACCAGAAAGTATATAGAAGGGTTCCCCAACCTACAGCCCGGCCCCTGGTGCCAAATCATCTGACCCAAGCCACCCTCGCTGCTACCCAAAGCAGAAGCAGACACATTTACATCAGACATAAAATGCACCCATGACTGCCATAAACATGGAAGTGGACGTATTTATGACAGCCACAAATGCGCCCACTTCTGCTTTTGGGGGACTTGGTCCGGTCTGCTCAGCTGTCCAGGGTGTTGATCAGGCACGCGGTGTAAAAAGATTGGAAACCCCTGGTCTATAAAATCCATTTGCCATTGAAGAAGAGCCAGGAAGAAACTGACACACACACACAGAGAATTGGGTTCACTTATGTTATAAAGACTCATGACTCCCTGCCTCCTTCTACTCCATAAGGATCTCACACTAATTACTCATCTTTCTAATAAAAATGGTCACACAAAGCTATTTGCTTAGCCGCTCTCCCAGTCAGAATACATGTGGGTTTTCATTTCCTCTACTCTTAACAAAAATCATACACTGTTTTGATTCCTCCCTCCCACCGTTTAGTCATTCTGGCCAATTTTAAGTAGCTGATGTTTTGTTTGGCTGCTGTTTTATTTGCTGTCAAAAAGGATTTGATGCCGAAACCATTTAAGCATGTATACAACCCATGGAGGGATTCATTTGACCTCATTATCCTGCAATAAAGAAGAAATCCTGTTTGTTAAATATCACCAAACTGCATGCATTTCACATCAGATCATAAGAGCGATGCTTCAAAAGACTCTTCCAGGTTTTTGTGTAGTGTTTTCTTTCTATTTCCACCCCATTTTTTTTTAAAAAGGAAGATGGAACGGGTTAACTTGACTTGCCAGAAGGTGTTCTGACAAACACAGGAAAAAGCAAGGGAGATGCAGCCTCCTTTAAGAGCAGAGCCACTGAAGAAAAAAGAGATTTATGCTTTTAATTAATGGCAATTAAACCATGCCTGTTGGCTTGGCCTATGGCAATTGTTCCTCGCAAAAAAGCAGGCCGAGCTGGTGACAAGCATTTGAATCCGCTAAGTTCTGTCAAGGGATCTGACTCTGCAGGCATCAAAACCAAACTAAATCAATAAAAGAATTAAACTTTTATAAATTGCATTTTGACAAGTATCAGATACCGTTAAGCTTTGATATTATGAATTCCTCGGAGGTGATGCAAACAAGAAGGGCCGCAGTTAGAGATCCAAACAATCAAAGAGGCTTGTTAACATGCGCTGTCAAATGCATCAGTGCTATTAATTACTACAAATTAATGTGACTCTCTCTCTCTCTCTCTCTCTTCCTCTGGTGATTGGAATAATAATCAGCTGGATTTCATGGAATGAGCACAGAGAACATATGCAACCCTGCCAAAAATAATAAGGCAAGAAACCAGCAGACATTTTGCAAGCATTCAGCTCACGGGCTTGATAATGTGCTCGGGAAGCACACGGCCCATTTTAACCAGTCACACTGGTTACTGGGGAGTGTCTCATGTACCACCCAAATAGACAGAAAAGTCAATATACCTGCCTGGCTATATATACTGATATACCGATATGAACTATGTGTCTGTTGAGAGGTTCTGTAATTCTGAATATCAGGCACAGAAGATAAATTAAGGGGGAGGGCTATAGCCTTTTTAGTCTTACTATCTGCCATCCAAATTTGACCAAACACCACCACCACCACCACCACCACCACCTCCTCCTCTTCTTCTTCTTCTTCTTCTTCTTCTTCTTCTTCTTCTTCTTCTTCTTCTTCTTCTTCTTCTTCTTCTTCTTCTTCTTCTTCTTCTTCTTCTTCTTCTTCTTCTTCTTCTTCTTCTTCTTCTTCTTCTTCTTCTTCTTCTTCTTCTTCTTCTTCTTCTTCTTCTTCTTCCGTGTTTAGGTCAGACTTTAACCTGTCAAAACAAAGCCACCTTTTGGTGAGTTCATTCTGCAGGTCCTTTTTCCTGACCTGGTGTGAAAAAGATTAGCCGGGAACACAAGATTGCCGTTGCCCGGAGTACATCTGATTCTGGTTCAAAAATGTCACATTTTTTGAGGTAGGCTCTTTCTGTGTGCCCCACCAACCATTGCTAGAAACAGGATATTGGGCTCACTGGTTCTGGGTTCCGATTCAGCAGAATAGGTTTGAAGGACAGCATTTCTCCCATCACAACTAGGCTATGATATAGAACAGAAACTCATTGGCAACTTTGATCAATGGTCACAAGTAGGAATGTACTTGTAGAACTCCAAGAATTCTCCAAAAATTCCTCTGGCAGGATTTGAGAGATCCAATTCATACCTACAGACACCTTTGTTACCTGGAACAGGGCCAAATCCTCAAAAATTGTGGCAGCATTCCAAGCCTTCATTTCCCAGGAGGAAAACTGTTGCAATGCTTCCCGGACTTCGTAGTTTTATGTGGAGGCAACCTCTATAGCAAGGGTGCCCAAAATACAGCCCGAGGGCTGAATTGGCCCCCTACACCAATTCATCTGGCTTGTGCTGCCCTCACCGTTCTTGGAAGTGGAAGTAAAACATGCCCATGCATGCACAAAATGCTGCCGTAAATACACCCATGGTTGTCGTAAACGCATTTATGACAGGCATGGGTGCATTTACATTAGCATTCTGCACATGCGCAGTTGCATTTTACTTCCACTTCCAGTGGGAGGAACCACGTGACCAGCCCACAGCCAAAAAAGTTTGAGCACCCCTGCCCTATAGAGCCCAAAGCAGTGTTTCCCAAGCTTTTGGTTTTTGGACTTCAATCCCCAGAAGCCTAAATCAATTCCCCAAAGTACTGATCAGCCAATGTACTGATTTAGGCTTCTGGGAATCGAAGTCTCCCTGTGGGGTGTGGGCCACATGTTGGGAACCACTGGCCTAATTGATAGTGTGACTACCATGCCCAGGAATTACTACAGCAGGAAATAAAGGCCTAGAACAGTGATGGCGAACGTTGGCACTCCAGATGTTCTTGGATTTCAGTTCCCAGAAGGCCAAATCTCTGTGAAGCCAAATCTCTGTGCATACAATAAACCCATCCGTATGGCTTCACAGAGACTTGGCCTTCTGGGAACTGAAATCCAAGAACTCCTGGAGTGCCAAGGTTCACTATCATGGGCCTAGAATGTCGCTGCTTGGAAGGATTTGGCCCTGTTCTAGGTGAGCAAACTGAAAGTATTTTTAGATTAGAACTCCCAAAATTCTGCCTGAAGAATTCTCAGAGAATTTTGAAAGTTGGAGTAAAAAACCCCCACTAATCTAGTTTTTTAAAAAAATATACACATGAATCTAGTCACAAGCCATATAAAGAATAACATGGAGAGTCAACCCTTGTGGTATTAATCAAGGTTCCAAGCAAGAAAATGAATTTGGGATTATAAAATATGGTGACTCCAGATTAACATCATCAGGATTCTGTCATTTCCTGCCAGCAGAATTCTTCTGCTGATGATGTGCATATGGAGTTTCTCCTCAACCAGACACTGACTACCTTGCTTCAGCACAATTGTTGCATCACCTACCTTCAGATCATGGCCTGTTATTTATTTTTCTGTTGGAGAATATAGCCATCTTGCCTGCTTTGTAGCAATGGATATGAGTGGGAAGAGGTAGGCTTTCACAAGCTAAATGCCTGTCTGCTGCCACTAACTAATTAACAGAGTTCTTTTCCCCATCTCTAGCATCTGTCCTTCCACCTCTTATTTTCCTGTCTGTTTTTGCTTCTTTTAAAACAATTTTCTATGATGTACGTGGTAAGGTTAGATTTCTACCTACCACATGACTGTGAATTATCATCTTTTATTTCCTTTTATTCTTGTCTTCCTTGCCACTCATCTGAACTGTAAACTGATTTTAAACTGATTTTTTTTACTGCTTTAAGTGTTAGTTAGTGAGGGGAACAGTTTAAGAAACTTGTGCTACTGCTCTCTCACTTTTCCCCTGCTCCTGTTTTGTTTTCCTGCTAACTAAGAAAGGAATAATCAGGTTCCAAAAATATACATTCAACAGTCACATTAATTTTTGCACGGCACTTGATCAAGCTCAACATTTTAACCACTAACCCACCACGGCCCCTTCCAGGGGAGTAGTGACTGTTTAATATTACACACAGTGATGTAGCAGAGTCAGAGTTCACAGAGCTGAAGGATTGGGAGCTTGTGATTATCATGGATCATGACCTCACTTGATACTACCACCACCACTTCATCTGTTACACTTCCCTTGAACTTGACTACAATCATCATAGAATCTGGGGAGGTTGGATTAATTCATACCAGGACCAAAATATTAATGTGAGCTATTCTTACAGTTAGACAGGTTTTTGGGGTGGCTTGGTCTTAAATGAGCAATTAAGTGCCACTAGATTTGCAGAAGATGGAAAGTATGGGAACTAATTTGTTGGTATGGATCAATGCAGTTGCCTTCATTTTTGTTCTCATTAGAGACATGACGATAGGGACTTTCAAAATCAGCATTTGCTCTTCAAGATCTCTGCATCCACCTCCTCTTTTCACAAGGAGCTGAGTCTTTTGACCACCTGCTCAAAAGTTTGTTGTTGTTGTTGCACAATGAGCATCCAAGCGTCCTCTTATCTTTGTTGTTCAGTCGCACAGTCGATCTGACCCTTTGCGACCCCATAGAGTCAGACCACTGTCCGCCAGGCACTTCTGTCCTCCACCATCCTCCTCAACTCACTCATCTCTGTGCCCATTGTGTCTACAATACCATCTAGCCATCTAATATGGACCAAAACCACATTCTCTGGCCCAAATGGTAGTTCTTCAGAAGAAGAAAACAACAACAACAGAAGATCAGTATAACATATGCTTTATCCAAATGAGCACAAGCTGGCAGTTGCAAACAAGGTGTGAAATGCAGCTTGTCACCTTTCTTTATGTCCCTATGGGAAATGCAAAAGAGATTCATTGCTTCAAAAACCACACCATTATTATTTTCTCTTTTGTATTCAATTACTTGGAGATGCCATCAACACAAACCACCAACCAGCCAAAGAAGAGGCAGTATATCCTGCTGTCTCGCTGAGACCCTGTTTTATTACAACCAGGCTTTCATCCTTCTCCCTGCCTATACAGATTTGGAGGGACTGTTTGGGATTTGTCACTTAATTTTAACAATATAATTTTTGTTAGAGGGCGGAAGCTTGCTAAACTTGACATGTGATATTTAATCACATATTGACCACTCAGTATTGTTTTAATGCTTCCTGTCAGCTAGAGTGCAGCTGGCAGAGTTCAAGCAGCACTTTTGCCTGGAGTTCAGTATCCATTTAAATCAAATTTGTCAGCTTTCAATTTATTAAAAAGAGGGAAAGAAACAATAACACCCACGTGCATTTCTTCCCTTTTACTACAATGCAAGTTAATAATGCCTTGTTAAGCCAAGGGCATGTTTTAATGTGAACAACTTAGATGTTAAATGAAATGAGGGTCTAAATGCCTCCCTTAATACACTCATAGACTTGATTTGGTGCCAAATTTGTAATATAAACATTCACTTTGTGTTACATTATTATTACTATGTTTTTACTGGCAAAACACACCAAATCACACATAGGCAAATGTGTGTATGTGTGAAAGAGAGAGAGAGATGCATACATGTGTGAGAGAGGGAGAAAAAGAAAGGGAGAGAGATGATGATGATGATGATGAAATCTCAATTTCAGCTTTCCTTCTCTCAACAAACAGCCCCCCCCCCCAATTTTTTATTTGTGAGATGAAGTCTGTACATGCACAAGTAAAGGCAGGTGCCTAACAACATTGATCCATGCACTGGTAATCTTGATGATAGATTACTACAATGATCTTTACTTGGGGCTTCCCTTGAACTTGGCAAGGAAACTTCCACAATGCAGTGGATTGATCATGGTGTGGTTAGGTTTGCCCTACATCTCTCTAATCCAGGGGTTCCCAAACTTTTCACGCCATGGGCTGATCACGTGGTTGAGCTGGCTGGTCATGTGGTTCCTTCCACTTTAAAATGCATCTGTATCTATCATAAATGTGTTTACTACAGCTGCAGGTGCATTTATGCATGCATGGGTGCGTTTTATGGCTGTTGTAAATGCACCCACTTTCACTTACAGGAGTGGTGAGGGTGTCTGCAGGCCACATAAAATGGTGCTGTGGGCCAGGTCTGGCCTGCAGGCTGTAGTTTGCCACCCCTACCCTAATCCTAGCTAGTTTGCACTGGTTCCCGGTCCTTTACTATGCTCAGTACATCATGCTAACCTTGATCTATAAGGCTGTACATGGTGTGGGAGTCTACTGCCTCTCAGACCGTCCTCTTCCAAGTGTGTCTACTCATCAAACTCATGCCTCATCAACAAGTAGTTTGAGCATCCCCATCCCCAGAGAAGCCAAGAAATTGAGGATGAAGATTATAGTCTTCTCCATGTTGGGTTCGTCTTTATGGAACACCCTCCCTACAAATATTCTGTTGAGTGATTCCCCCCCCAGGCATTATGATATTTAAAATTCTCTCTGTTGTTTTGTACCTATTTCCTTTTTGGATTTTTATCTGGTTATTTATGTTTCATTGTTTGGATTTTAATTATATAATGCACACCACCCACAATAGTTTACTAATGGGTGTCAAGCAAGCAAGCAAACAAACAAGCAAATAAATAAAAAAAATAAAGAAATGTTGTCATGTCTTTTAAAGAAGAATTATGATCCCAGAAGCCTGTCTTTAAAAGGCAGTTTTAAATATATTTTTGAAGTATTGATACTTCAATTTTTTCAATTTTAATTAGCTTTTTTTGGTTGAATTTGGTGCTTATGTTAGCTTTCGCCAACCTTCCTGGACCTTTTCTACCAAAATAATGAATATGAGAATATAACTTTCTGCTTCCTGTGCAATTCAGTAGAATGAAGAATAAGTACACGAAGTTCAAAACAAAAAACAAGGAAGAACTCTATCCTTCAACTGCTTCCAGCAGTAAGAACAGCTTTATGGAATGTCTTAAAAATACCCTTGTGGTACAGTGATTAAAATCCTGTACTGCAGCTAAAACTGTTGACATTGTGAGTTCAATCCTGCGCAGGATCAAGTTTGACTCTGCCTTCCAAGGTCGGTAAAATTAGTACCCAGCATGGTGGGGGCAAAATGCTAATTAACTTGTGGATCATCCAGATTGTTCACTAAACTCTATGGAGTGGTATATAAGTGTATATGGGGAAATTACTGAAATGAGGAGAAAACCAGTGACAACAGTAAGCATTTCTTTCTGAAGAAGGAAGATGTGACCTAACAATCTCTCTTTTGAAAAAAAGTGGCAGGTAGAGTCTAAGGATACTACCATCAGGGATTTAGTGCATGAATTTGATGTGTTGAATTATGCTCATTAGTTCATTTATTTCATTCATTAGTTAAGGGTGATGTTTCAAATGGGGAAAAATAAAGACATTATGTTAATAAAATTAAGGTTTTCATAAAATGTTTATAAAATCTAAGGTTTTCTGAGCTAAGTTAAAGGTCACCCTTGATCAAAAGCCAGTCATATCTGACACTAGGTTTCAATGCTCATCTCACAGTGCTGTCTGTGTCTGCAGACATTTTCATGGACATGTGGCAGGCATGGAACACTGTTTACTTTCCCACCAAAGTGGTCCCTATTTATCTTATTGCAATGTCTTGTTTTTGAATTGCTACGTTGTTTTAACCCAAAACCAAAAATCCCAATTTCATTTTTGTTTATTATTTTTTATATTTTATTTTTCAATAAAGATGCTTTTAACCTTTATTTTCCATTCTCCCCGACTCTACCCACTACGCACACATGTCCATAAGCAGCCCTCTGTACAAACAACAATTCACCACAGGTGAATAACTGCAAAGGATTTATTTTTTAATAAATATTTCAAACTGCAAAGAAAAAGAGTTTTTCCTTCACGATTCCTTGAAAGCAGTTCTTCAATAAGAGGGAAAGCCAAAAAGGAAACTGGTTATGATTTCAAAGGAGAAACTTCCTATAGTGTATCCATTCTCACTCCAATGTATCTATTCTGGTGTGGAGAGATTCTTCTTCTTCTTTTTTTTTTTTAGGAAAGAAGGTTAGAAAGAAAGTGGTTTTTTTTTTGTTTTAAACCTTCATAGAAAATGTTTCTCAAGTCTGATCCAAATTGTATAAAAGTATCAAAAGAAAGGTTATTCTGTCCTCTTTCAAGTGCACTTTAGATCACTTCAATCAGTTGATCAGTTTTTTTTGTTGAATCACAGCCAAACACACACACTCTGCAGAAATGTCATTTCAATGCGTCACATTTTTCTTCATTATCTTTTTTATTGATTCCTGCTTTGGCGTCTTTTTTCTCCACATGTTGTATGCGAACTGTATCCACCTCAGGGAGTTGTCATATTCACTTTTAAAATTGGTTTTCCCTCCTTTTTTTGGGTTTGTGTGACCTATTTTTAGTGTTTTTTGTAAAACACTTCATAAATTATGTTTCCAAAGTCCAATTCCAAATCTGAAAGATTAATATTTCCTGTTTCAAATGCACTTTTGATCATCTGAATTGATTGGGTAGTTTTTTTGTTGGACCCCCAACAACCAACCCTCCTAGTAAAACTGTCACTTTTCTGATGCTACTTCTGAAAGTGATGATGTCATCACTTTGCATTTTTGGCTTTTGGTTTGTACCAATGCTTAAAGTCACTGAGATGATCTTTCAAATGACATAACCCTTATTTATTTTCGTGGGTGCCTTAGTTTTGGTGTTGCAGCTTGGCAAAAGTACATGACTTTCATTACATTGCAAGAGCTGTCAGACCACCCAACTGAAATGTAAGACGTTCATAAAGTTCATTTCAAAAGCAGAGTACAGTACAGTAATACCCTGGATAACGATTGCATCGGATAACGCTAGAATCAGATAACGATGCAAATTTTTTGGAAAAAACTTGCATTCGATAACGATTCTGGATAATGATTCTTAGCGTTATCCGATGCAATGGTCTGAGGGTGTGGGGTGGTTTGGGTAGAACAACCCAATCCACCCCCCATGTGCAGTGGTCTCTGCGACTGCAGTAGGGTCAGGGGAAAGCACCCGCCTTTCCCCCAACCCTACTGCAGTCGCAGAGACTCCTTGTCTCTTTCCCTCCCTGTATTTAAACTACAGGGAAGGGGGAAAGAAAGAGACGTGATTGGTTCTCTAGAGAACCAATCACATCTCTCTCTTTCCCCCTCCCTATAGTTTAAATACAGGGAGGGAAAGAAAGAAAGAAAAACAGTTATCTCTCTCCCTGTAGTTTAAATACAGGGAGGAAAAAAGATGCAATCGCAAGGTGCTTTCCCCGACCCTACTGCAGTCGCAGAGACCGCTGCGCATGGGGGGTGGCTTTAAAGGCAGGGAGGTCTCTTTCTTTCCCTGCCTGCCTTTAAAGCGGTTTGTCCCTTTTTAGCATTGTTTGATGCATACATCGGACAACGCTAAAAATCGGATAACGTCATGACTTGTGGAACCAAGTCATAACGTTATTTGGGGTATTACTTTACTGTACTTTGTCCAGACAGCCATAGAGATCTAGTTCTCAGAAGAAATTCCAGAGACTATTCCTGATATAAAGTCTATAAATGCCAGTGTACAACATTAGATGTGTAAGTAAATACAGAAATGAATGCATCTATCCCATTCATAAACATGTTACATGTACAGTATATGATATTTCCATATACTTTGCAACAGTTGTCTTAGATGAGGATGTAAGCTGTTATCTTGTTCCTGCAGTTTTTATGAAGATAAATGTCAGAGCAGAGATCGACTATTGTGTTTTCTTGAAAAGACAAATGGATACTAGCTACCAGTCACATTTTTACAACATTAGTTTACCGTCTATTGCCACTAACAGTGATGAAGCAATGCATCATTCTAGAAAGGTAGTAACTAACGAATGGGGAATTCTAGAATCCAGGTTAAACAATTGAAAAATACATCACTGTGAAGGAGATAATCCTAGAGCAGTATCTTTTATTTCCTAAGGTTGGGGCTCCCAGGGTCACGAAATGTTAGGTTATTGGACTAAAGAGCCCAGAATCCCTGATTGTTGAGACTTCAGGAAGCTGAGCTCTAAAAGGAGATGAAACTGGTAAAACATCAAGGAGCCCTAGTGGCACAGTGGTTAAAACTGCTGAACTGCAACCAAAAGGTTGTGAGTTCGATCCTGACTATGACTCAAGGTTGACTCAGCCTTCTATCCTTCCAAGGTTGGTAAAATAAATACCCAGCACGTTGGGGGCAAAATGATAATTAACTTGTGAACTGTCCAGAGAGTGCACAAGTGCTATGGGGCGGTATATAAGCGTGACTGCTTTGTTTTTTAATATCTGGGGAAGTACAGTTCTTAGGGGAAAGTGTGGCCAGTGTAATATGGGAGGAATTTGAGGGGTGGCTCGCAGATTGAATGGGGAAACCAACATGCAGAGACATGCTCAAGTCTCCACTAGCTGTGGAAATTATTGGAGTAACCTTGGGTCTTTCAGTCTCTCTCAGCCTGGTCTCACTGGAAGAAAGACAAGATATACATTCTGCTAATTAAGATGCAGGTAATAAACAAGCGACTCACCACAAGTGTGGGTCACTAGCACCAAGAGCTGTTTCTCCTTAATATAGGGAAAGAGCTAGGGAGCAGTTGCTGTAGTAACCAAGCTAGAAGACCTGGGTTCAAGCCCCTGCTCGGGCATGAAATTAATGGGTGATATCTGACAGTTCGTTTCCTCTTGTCAGCTGCACATCTGATCTCCTTCACATGTGCTCTCTTAGAAATAGCAACTGACTATGCAAAACACGGCTCCAGTGAAGATAATAACAATTACAGAACAAGTATCAGACAAGTACAGAACAAGTGTTATCAGACTCAAATCTTTCCTTGGTGATTATGTCAGCAAGGAAGGAGAACTCTTTAAGGGTTGGCGTTCCCCGAGTGCTCATTGCAAGCTCTTGGAAAAGTTCAGATGAGGCAGTATCAGAAAGGAAGGTCTACTGCTTTAGTGGCACATACAATGAATTAAAGGCTGATCCAAACCTGACACTATCCAGGACCCCCAATATATTCCCCAGAGTCCTGATTGTCCAATGAAGTTAAAATATAGGTTTTTTTTAAAAAAAAAATCAGATCAAATGCTGTATGTGGAAATTGTCATTGTCGTTGGTTGCAACTCATATCCAAGAATGCATTTTTTTCCTGAAGCAGGGACAATGACATTGGTGTGAATTTGTTTAAGGTGGATCCCAGCTTTCCATGAAATGGTCTGCACACTATGATCACAGAGCCATCTCCTGTTGAACCCATGAAATGAGATGTACAGGATTTGACACTGGGACTGCAATGGACTGTTGCAGCCTTGAGGACATTATCAAGGAGTGTCTTCATATCCAGTCCATCTGGCATGGCCTCTTCCATCTCCATGACCATTAGGAATCATAAAGTGGTTCCTCCTCTGCTCATTTTGCCATTGGACCCAAAATGATGGTTTCCAGTGGCATTTCCTCCACTGAGGGGACCATCACATCACCTAAAGGGCCTCATCCACCCATAGCCATTTCCCCCTTTACTTGCGTTGAGTCACTGGTTGTACAGTCTACTGCATTACCATACCGGGATGTCCGGCCAGACAGGAAATAGTGGAAATAGTTAGGGATGTGGAGGAAAAGGGTAGTTTTTCTCTCAACACATGCCATTTACCCAAACCTCTTCTCCAGTTCTCACTGGCAGCCAATCACTCAGAGCCAAGACAAGGAAGTGTACACAACCAGAGTAGTTGAGGTTGTCTCTTTATGGGGCATATTTCAAGGCAGTTGTGAGCTGGGTGATTCAGGGCAGGTAAAAGGAGGCCCTTCTTCACACAACACACAATTAAGCGGTGGCATTGGGTACCTCCTTGATCCCACAATCCACAACCAAATGGATGCACAAACTGTTCTCCTCTGTATCCAAGATTACTGGCTAGTGTTCTAGTATCTATGGATGCCAGCCTGCCTGAGTTCAGATTGCAGCAGCAACAGATTACTGCTTTCACACACAAGCAAATGTGTGACCAAATAATGGCCTTCTGCCAAACTCTCCTTTGCTTCCTGCCTCCTGTCAAGATCTAGTTCAGACTTGTCCTGCCTGGTCTTGGTTTCCACAGAATATTGGAGGGAACTGAGTAGCTGGTGACCATTAAAAAAAATATTGCAGACTGCTGGCAAGGAAATGCCATTAATTTAATGTTCAGACTTCTCTGTGTGTAACGTAACGAAGCATATCTGAGAAAAGCCTGGTTCAGATTCCACCTCAGCCATGAATTCATTAAATGACCTTGGGTAACATGGGATTGTTCTTAAAACATCTATATGAATGGAGATGACACTGATTTAACCTTACTAGGTTACAGAAGAATGACTGACAGACACAGCCCTAACTTTAGACTGAAACAACTGCCTTAGATTTAGCTGCAGATACTGGAAAAAACAGTGTCAGATCCCTGGACGTTCCTCCTGACCCACTGCTGTTAGCAGGCCACATTATTCCCTAAACTTGTTTGTTGTCCCACAGGTACAATAAAGGATGCTTTTTTGTTGTTCAGTCACACAATCGATTCCAACCCTTTGCAACCCTATGGACCATTGTCCTTCAGGCACCTCTGTCCTTCACCATCCTCCTCAACCAGCCCAGCTCTGTGCCCATTGCATCTACAATACCATCTAGCCATCTCATCTTTGGCCACCCTCTTCTTCTTTTGCCCTCCACCTTTCCCAGCATCAAGGCTTTCTCAAGTGAATCCTCTCTTCTCATTTGATGTCCAAAGTACTTTAGCTTCATCTTTACTATTTGACCTTCTAAGGAGCAGTCAGGTTTGATTTCTTCTAAGATTGACCTATTTGTTCTCCTCGCTGTCCTGGGGACTCTCAAAACTCTCCTCCAACACCACATCTCAAAGGCATCTATTCTTCTGCACTCAGCTTTCCTTATGGTCCAGCTCTCACAATCATACATTGCCACCGGGAATACTATTGCTTTGACTACACGAATTTTTGTTTGCAATGTGATGTCTCTACTTTTCACTATGTTCCCCAGGTTTCTCATCACTTGCCTCCCAAGAATATGTTATCTTTTTATTTCATGGCTGTATTCATTATCTGCAGTGATCTTTGAACCTAAGAAAGTAAAATCTGCCACTGCTTCTACTTCTTCCCCATCTATTTTCCAGGGACCGATAGGGCCTGTTGCCATTACAATACAGTCATACCTCGCATAACGAATTTAATTCGTTCTGCGAGGCTGCTCACTATGTGAGTTTTTCGCTATCCGAGTCAGACTCGCATAACGAATTTTTCACTATGCGAGTCAGACTTTCCCTATGGAAAAACTCGCATAACAAGTGTTTCAAGGGGGAAACTCGCATAGCGAAAAAAATTCGCTATGCGAGTTTCCCCCGTAGAAACACTCGTTATGTGAGTTTTTCCATAGGGAAAAGTCCGACTCACATAGCGAAAAATTCGTTATGCGAGTCGGACCGCTTAGCGAAAAACTTGTTCGTTATGCAAGGTTTGACTGTATCTTGGTTTTCTTGATGTTGAGTCTCAACCCAGCTTTTGCACTGTCTCCTTTCAACCTAAGCAGGAGTTTCTTTAAAACCTCCTCACTTTCTGCCATTTGGGTGGTATCATCTGCATACCTCAAATTGTTGATGTTTCTCCCAGCAATTTTGATCACATACTGTGATTCCTTCACCCCTGCATTGCACATAATATGCTCGGTGTATAAGTTGAATAAGCAGGGTGACAAAATACAGCCCATGTTTTACTCCTTTTCCTATTCCAAACCACCCTGTCATTCTGTATTATATCCTAACTGTTGCTTCTTGACTCATATACAGATTTCTCATGAGGCATATAAGGTGTTCTGGTATTCCCATCTCTTTAATTACTTGCCACATTTTATTGTGGTCCACACAGTCAAAGTTGTAGTAGGTTCATCCCCACCCCTGACATCAGAGCCTCCAGCCTCTACTACCTCAGAGAGCAAAATGTCTTGGGGTGTCTCTGAAGAGTAAACAGTGCAATCTGCATACATATTTTCAGAGGTAAGTCCCATTTAGTCATGTGGGTTTTATTTCTGAGAAACAGTGTGTCAGAAACTGAGATTGGACAGAATGAAAAGTAAATTTGCAGTACATTTACATTATTATCACCATCACCCACACTTATTCTTCATTAAGATTTTAGTTATCCAATATCCAATATCGATTTGTTGTCCCTTTTAGTGCAAATCAACTGAACTTCAAAATGTTCTATTCTTTGCCTTCTGTTTCCATCTCTGGCTAAACAGCTTTCCCATCAGCTCGTCTCATCGTTTTCGTTGTCTGCCTAGTGGTCTTTTGTGGTCCCTTGCTGTCCAGTCTGTTAGCTGACAGGTCCCTCTGTTATCCTTTAGGTCAGGGGTGTCCAAACTTTTCAGGCCGCTGGCCGGTCACATGTTTCAGGGAGCTGGTCACTACAGCCCAGGGGCTGGATCTGGCCCCCAATGCCAATTCATCCGGCCAGCGAAGCCCTCATTGCTCCTGGAAGCAGAAGTAAAACGTGCCCAGGAACAATGAGGGCTTTGCAGGCTGGATGAATTGGCATTGAGGCCCACATCTGGCCTTGGGGCGTAGTTTGGGCACCCCTGTTGTAGATGGATGATATGGCCTGCCCATCTTCTTTTTGCAATTTATCGACCACATCATGAAGTCCAGTTCTTTGGCATAATTCCTTATTGCTGACCTTATCCCTGATTGTTACTCTGCACATTCATCTTTCCATTGCTTTTTTGGTGAAGCCAATTTTTCTTCCTCTTTCATTCTTTATTCGTGTCTGAGGCACCACCAGCATATAATAAAATACAAAGCTAAAATTAACATACCTAAAACAAAAATAATTAAAAGGACTAGATGACATCTGCCCAATATCAGGCCATTTCAACAGCATTTCTTCTTGCCAACATAAGGCCCTCCTCAGTGAATGTTGAAGGGCATTGTGTGCATTGTACCATATGCGCAATTGTTTGCTCTTTCTTGCATTCACACAGACTACCATCTACAGGGAAACCCCACTTTCTCAGTTTAACCTTTGATCTTCCTACCCCTGCACACAGTCTGTTTAAAGCTTTCCACACATCCCATTGTTGTTCTTGGCCAAGCTATAGAGAGTCTTGTGGTTCTGCTCAGTTATCTGGTAGATCCTTGCTCGCCTTCCATAATTCTAAGGCAGTCTGTGGGGGCTAGTTGTTTGGAGGGGCAGAAGTTGTAAGGAAGCTATGCCTTGATTTCAGTCTCTGCTTCGGTGGTTGGTGATCAAACAGCAGGTGTGTTTCCAAGGGACTTGCTTTGACCCACTCTTTCTGAGCAGCACTTTCTTGACAGAATTTTGGTGGAGGGATGTCAGCTACGTAATGCACCTTTTGTATCAGGGTTGGTTTTAGGCATCCTCTGACCAATCTCACTGTTTCATTTAAGGCCACATCCACTGAAATGCCTTTAGTTGGGGACTGTGAAGTGGGTGGGTGCTATTGCATCACTTAGGACATCCACACAGGAAACTGATCATAGACCTGAGCAAGGAGTGATCCCTCCCAACATTTTTGGGGCACCCCCTTGTATCGTCATAAGCCACTTATGAAGCTGATCCCACTGGACACTTCTTATTTTAATGGTTCTCTGTGTGGGAAAACATTGTAGCCAATTTGCCTAAACAAAGAGTAGAATCTTTGATAGACAGGTTTCTATTTTACACTACAGTACTTGCATTTTCCCACCACAACTGTACCTCCTTCATTGTGTTTTCAAACCATCCACCAGTTTCCTAAGTTGGGTTGGGACCACAGTGATGGCAAACTAGTTAATCTTCCCCCACATTATTTACCCATTTCATCACCATTTCCCTCCCTGATTTACTCACCTACAGAGCTCAAAGCTACCATTTGCCTAGTTAGGAGCAGAAGCGTAGCATGCCTTAACGGGGCCCCGTATAAAAATTTGTTTGGGGGGCCCTTGTGAAATAAAAAAAATTGGGAAGTTTTTATTAATTTTTGCTGTAAGGGGCCCCCGTGGCCCGGGGGCCCCGTATAATTGATACGGCAGATACGGCGGTAGCTACGCCCCTGGTTAGGAGATACTTAAAGATACCAGAGTGATTCCAGTGGAAAAATGCACTAATTATTTCAGTGTAAAGACTGCCTAAAGGGAAAGAGGTGAGAGATGCAGAGGTTTGCATCAAGCCATTGTAAGATTGTTTTCAGCTGTCCAGGTAGAATTAGGAGCCTACTTTTGTTTATAAGGAAAAGCAGGCAACAAAGCCGATGCATATGAATTATAATTGCACAGTTCAAATACCAGCTAGTTTACATTAGGGTAATTAGAATCACAATTGACCTTTACATAAATGTGGGGTTACATTTAATTTTAGCCAGAGGCTTTCAAAACATGGATTTAAATATTACTCATATGTTATGGCTTCTAATTATTATTATTATTTTAATAGAATAAGAGAACAATTTCCACAGTAAACTCAAAAGAACATGTAGTCTGCAAGAAACATTAACTACAAGAGGAACACAACCCAAAATATGAGATGCCCTTTGCTCTTAAAAAAAACACAGTGAGAAAAACCCAAAAGGAAAAACAGGAAACAAAGACTGTAGCAGCCTCCCCTTATAAAGGCATAGATTTTTCAATGACCTGGAGGGCTGGCCTTACCACTGGGCAGAGTGGCAGAAGACTGACTGATTAATTAAAACAATTATATTCTGCCCTGTATTCAAGAATATCAAAGCAGGATATCATAAATTTAAATAACATGTACGCCATATTATGCTAAACCAGAAATCCATGTAATTCAGCAAGCTATGACTAGGTCCCAAAAACTTTGACAAAAACCCAAGTTTTCATTTAGCAGCAGCAGGAAGCCAATGCCACCAGCATCAATCAAGCGCCCATGAGTAGAACAACCCAAGATTAGGGTAGTAAATTAGAGAATGTTGCTCCCACCAATGGGATATAGAGGAGGGTGTCCTCAGCAGATCTCAATGCTGAGGCAAGGAGAAGCATCCCTTTAGGTATCAAAGAGCAAATGTCAGGGAAGTAGCAATGGTTGACTGTCTCTGGACTCTTCTTTTGTACCTTTCTCCCAATGGACAGTGGAGGCTGATAACTCCAGTTTTCCAGTGTTGTTAAATCTGTTCTGGGTTTAGCCTGAAATTTACAGGAGCTATCTGAACTTCTGATTTGTGTAAAAGTTTAAGGTAAAACCCTCAGTAGATTTACTGCCCCTTTGAAACTGGAGTTACCAGCCTCCTCTGAATCACCAGCTGTTGCCCTTTTTTGGAGGGTAAAGCTGTGCACATCACAGAGTTTTTCTGTAACTCCCCTAAACTTGGCTTTTACTCTCTATTATGGTAGAGGACCCTCTCCTCTGCCAGTGAGGAAGTGAAAAGCAGCTCTCCTTCCAGTTATCTTCTGCATGTGGAATGAAATAGATGCCATCTAATCCTTTACCTTGGGTGACAAAAATATCTTCAGACTGCCCAGGAAGCAGAGAAGCATGTTAGCACACAAACTCCATACTTTCACTACTGCAACAGGCTGGATTCCATTCCATTCCATCACCAGATTTATTTGGTTGTTTATATCCCACCCATTTAACAGTTACTGTGGGCAGAATCAGTTTAAACAAGAAAAACCCAGCAAAATATTATACAAAATAAGCCCATATAGGGATAGACAAGTGAATGGGTGATCAAATAACCAACCACCGATTTATTAAATCAGTTTAAAACAAAACAAAAAACATAATGACACAGCAAAATAAAATATTTATCCAGAGCTCAAGCATTATGGACAATTTCTAAGGAACAGTACTTGTTAAAATCCAAATCCAGCTTTTAATGAACAGAAAACCAAGGTGTGCAATTGTTACTCTGTTATCCAAATGTTTTATAATCATATCAGAAGCACACAAAGGTGTTTTCTGGGTTGAAAGGTTTTTTTCTGGAGGAACTCCAACAGCCAATGGACATTATCCATGTAAACACTGGTATTTAATAATGCACTTCCAATCACTGCCCTCTTTTTTTGTTCTAAATGGTTTTTTAATGCTTTGAAATTATCACAATAATATAGTTACAATAAGAAAGCTAGACAGTCTAGGTTTGGCCCAAACAAACAGACCATAAGGGTGGTAGAACTGCAGAGGCTGTAAACTAATCAGAAAATCCCCAAAAGGCATACACAGGTAAAAAAAATCCCACCTTTCTAGCATCAACCTTATACCTTTAGTGATGAGAATTATACGGTGCAGAGGAGAAAATGTGGAATAAACTAGATGTTTCCAGGAACAATCTGACCTCTTGATTTTAACCTTTATGCTTGGCTTGCAATCAGAGACTTTTCAGTGGTGGCCTCCCAAATGCAGAAGGTCCTCACTAGAGAAGCTCACCTGGCCCTTTGTTGTGGTATTTTCAGGGTCAAGTGAAGAGGGGTTTTTTTAAAAAAAAAATTCTGGATATTTTAAGATTATATGGGAAATTTCCAGTGCTTTTAATAATGTTCTGCTAGTGTAAGCTCTTTCCTTTCTCATTTTACTTATTTATTTAGTTTGCCTTGTGGTTGATTTTACTTTGATTTCATCATTTCATTGTTTTTAATGTTTATTGATAAGCAGTGAGAGGAGAATGCTAATTGTCAGTATGCAAATTTTATAAGGAAGGAAGGAAGGAATGGGTGAGGGGAGACAGAGACACTGTTATTTAGGAAGAACAATGATACTGTGGATAAGAAGACACAAAACAACTTGGACTGCCTTTAATATAAACCGAACAGTGCTAACAGATGACAGTCTGCCGATTGATATCAGGGCAAACATATTTAACATGTGGAATAACAAAATCAGAGGAAGAAAAAATATCAGTAACTCAAAGAGCAATGGAAAGACGGATGTGCGGAGTAACAATCAGGGATAAGGTCAGCAATAAGGAATTACGCCACAGAACCGGATTGCGTAATATGGTTGATGAACTACATTTGGCAAAAAGAAGACAGGCAGGCCATATCACCCGCCTAAAGGATAACAGAGAGACCTGTTGGCTAACAGACTGGATACCAAAGGACCACAAAAGACCACTTAGGCAGACCTCGATAACAATGGTAAAGCTTTTAGCCAGAGATGGAAACAGAAGGCAAAGGATAGAACATTTTGGATTTCAGTTGACTTGCACTTAAATAGATAAGTGACGACAAATCGATATTGGATATCGGAATGATGTTACACACTCTAGATCCCTTGGAACTCCAGCTGTTCTTAGACTTCAATTACCAGAAGCCCAAGTCAGCACTCCTGTGATCAGGGCTTCTGGGACTTGAAGTTCTATAACAGCTGGAGTGCCAAGATTCACCATCACTGCTCTAAATCATTCTGTAGTCCTTATATAGCTGGGGGAGGGGGGAGAGAGGAATGAATAAAATAATGTAAACCTAATGTAAAGTGAAGTAAGTTTGAATAGCTTCATCTCAATTAAGACCCTTTACTTTAAATAAGATGAAAACACTGGGAACTGATTTGTGGATTGGAATTACCAGACTTGCCTGCCTTTTTGGATTCTCTTTTGGAATAAGGTGGCAAGTAATGTCACTTAGAGTGCCACCGTTTTAGAATATAACACACATTCTCTTTCTTTCTTCTGACCATGTTGTGGCACATAGGACAAACCTTTTTTTTTAAATTAAGACTTTTAACAGAAAAGAAAATAATGAAAAAAGGAACAATAATAAGTACAAAATTACATGACATAACAAAAAAGGACAAATAACCATTATAACGAAAGAAAACCTATTAAAAAATTAATTCAAATCATTTCAATACACCCTATCTCTTAACCATTCTACTTATATGTATATATATAGATTTACACTTTATTCTAATTATTCTCTTTAATGTGGTCTTCCAATTTTTCCATAATACACTATATAAAACACCCAAGTGCACATAGGACAAACCTAGTGGTGGGATTCAAAAAGTTTTACTACCTACTCTGTGGGTGTGGTATGGTGGGTGTGGCCAGGGGGAAAGCCCTGCATTATTTCAAAACTTGGATGGTGAGGGCCAGCCAGAATTTCTGCTACTGGTTCTGGCAAACTGGGGTGTACCTGCTGAATTCCACCACTGGACAAAGCTAAACATAAGAAAAGCAACTAAGTTACTTGGGCCATAACACAAAGAAAGTAGGCAGAGGCAACAAAGAACAAAGAGCTGAAGTTCAAATAACATTCAGCAAGAACAGCGTACAGATGATTAGGAGCGACAGTGTTTTGACTCAGTGGTTAAGTTTATTATTAGACCTCTGAGAGGCACCACATTAAAACTGGGTCATATTCTTCAAATTAACCTGTCCCCAGAAGTGTTTTAACAGCTATGCCAACACCTATAATACCATGAGAGACAACTTCAAACAGCATGTTTATGGGAATCTCAAAGCCTGCACACCAGAAGTTTGATCCTGGTCAAACTAAAGACTGCAAGCAGAAGAGGGATAGCATATTCCAAGCACTTGACAGAAGCAGTAGGAGGTTACTTTGAGCATCTGTTCCCTGGAGCAACACGGGAGCATTTGAGCACTGCTGAAATACATTACAGGATTGGAGCCATCACAGAAAGGAGGGACAAGGTAATAATTATAATCATAATTCACCTCATACAACTTTCCAGTCATGCTTTCCTCCCCACCCTGTCTGACTCTCATGTTACCTGTAGGTGTCCCTGAGAAACTGAATTAAGTGTTGAGAAAGAAGGACACTGGACATGAGAGGAAATAAATGATCAAACATAAAGCTTTGGGGCCAAATCCAAGCTGTCCTGCAACTTGTGTAGGCATTTAAAAGCTTTACAATGTAGGGGTCATAATGTGATAGAAGAAAGGAAAAAAGAAAAGGAGAGAGAAAAAGGAAAGAAGCCCATCTTGGAGAAGCTAACTTCTGCTTTGCAGGTCTGCCAATAAATGGTTCCACAGTCTTCCCTCCAGTAAGAAAACAAATCTGCACTGTTAGTAAGGTTCGACATTGTATTACGTTTATAAAACTATGTTGTTTTGGTTGTTTTGTAAAATACAAAAGCAGAAAGTATTTTGTGTCATTGGAACTCTGCGATTGCCCCAAAGCTAATAAAGTTTCATATCGTCTTTAAAAGGAGGCACAATATTTCAAGAAAGAGAGGACTTTTAGAGGAGATCGAGTGGTAGAATGAGAAGAAGTGCTGGTGGTGGGGAACACAGATTGGTAATTAATCGCTTCTAGGGGCCATGCTTTTGATGTTTTTCGTCCCAAATAATTCACTGAACACAGTAAACTGAATAAGAATTCAACCTATATGTTTATTCACTCATTTATTAATTTTTTTAAAAAAAAATTCTGAACTGCTATTCTATTCAAATGTGTAAATACAATGTCATTGCAGCACCAGACAAAGAAGGTTTACTCAAGTTTTTCTAGGTGTCAGTGATCAACGTAACTCCAGCTGTGGGCAACTGCTGTACACATCTTTGAAGTCAATGCATTGGAAAGAAAACATTAAAGCTACCTGCAGTAGCAACAGTACTACAGAACGGATGTGGGAGAGAGAGTGTGTCATTGACATAAGAGCTGCAGCCCAGAAGATCTGCGTTTTTGCAGGCACCACTTTCAGTCTAGAATTGAGGCATAATATTCAGCACAAGACATAGCAAGCTAATTTGCAGAATCAGATATTTTCTGCATTTGAGGAATTCACTCTTATAATCAATTACTATCTACAAAGTATAATTTGACCCTAGAATACCAAAGCATGACTGAGAGCCTGTCCAGACTGTGGCCATGGTTTCAACTGGCAATACACAAGCACACACAGATTTCCCCCCTTGTATTTAAGAAAAGTGATGCATTGCTTCAGTGATCATAGCAGATGTAAAAGAAATTCTTCTTCTTCTTCTTCTTCTTCTTCTTCTTCTTCTTCTTCTTCTTCTTCTTCTTCTTCTTCTTCTTCTTCTTCTTCTTCTTCTTCTTCTTCTTCTTCTTCTTCTTCTTCTTCTTCTTCTTCTTCTTCTTCTTCTTCTTCTTCTTCTTCGTCTTCATCATCATCCTGCCCATCTGACTATGCAGTCACTCTAAGTGGTACCAGTATAACAAAGTAACCAAACCCAGCAAAAAATAAGGATAAAAACAAAATAATAAAGCAGGGGTGTCCAAACTACAGCCTGTGGGAGTGATCTGGCCCCCAATGCCAATTCAGTCATCTGTTAGGGCAATTGTAACTGTTCAGTATGGGGACGTTTTACTTCTGCTTCCAGGAGTGACAAGGGCAGTGTGGGCTGGAAGAATTGGCAAGGCCAGATCCGGCCCATGGGATGTAGTTTAGGCACTCCTGGTTTAAGCAGAGAAAATGGCAGCTTAAACTCTATCTTATCCTGTTGAAAAACAAATTGCAAGGTACGTTTTACTTCTGCTTCCGGTGGGAGGAACCACATGACCGGCCCATGGCCCAAAAAGTTTGGGCACCCCTGGGATAAAGCAGTGAAATCCAAACAAATAACAATAGCAATAAATACTAAGAAACATACAATGATGGCAGTAGCATAATTTAAGTGGGCTGGGTGATTCATTGCAGGGCAGCAGATGCATAAAAGCTTAATTAAACAGTTCAGTATTAGCCAGCTTCTGAAAAATAAACAACAACAGAGTCCAAAAAACACGTAGTGGTAGGAGCTATGGTTTAAAAGGAACTATTCCTCATATTAGTCTTATGTACTGCCCTCGGAATAGGCACCTTAATGCTCCACAACTGTGAGGGTCATATTGCATGATTTATCAAGGAGAGGTGCTCCAGCAGGTATAAAGGTCTAAGCTGTTTAGGGCTTTATAGGTTAATATTAGAACTTTGACTTGGGCACAGAAGCCTACAGGTAACAAATCCAGGTGCACCAATGTCAGGGCAACATGACTGAATCTATGCATCCCTCACACCAGTGTCATAGGTTCATTTTACACCTGCTTCAACTTCCATACTGTCCAAATTTCCACATAAACATACTCAGCGGATTCACATTGATGTTAAACAGCATTGGGAAACCAGCCAAGCCCAGTGGTAGCCTATTATGTTGTACTCATGGGGCTGATGCTGGCTTCCCCAGCTGTACCCTCTGGACTCAGAAAAGGATTAGAACCAGCAGAAGACTGAAGAACAAGACACCAACCCAGACAATCTATTCAGGAGGATACCATGATCAAAAGCTGCTGAGAGTTCCTGGAGGACCAACAGATATACACTACTTCTGTCAGCCTCCCCCAGGAGGTCATCTATCAGAGTGGCCAACATGGTCTCAGTCCCATGACGTGGCCTGAACCCCAATTGAAATGGATCTGAACTATCGGTCTCTTCTAAGAACACTTGCAACTGGTCCACTGCCACCAGTTTTCCCATAAAAGAGATGATCAAAATTAGCCTATAATTGTAAGCATCATCAGTGGCCAGATTTGATTCTTCAGAACGGGGTGCACTATGGTCTGCTTCAGGCAGGACAGCATATGGCCCTCCTGAAGTGACATGTTGATAACCTGCATGGCCCATCCAACAGTTACCTCCTAAGCCTCCTCCAGAAGCATTAAAGAACAAGGGTCAAGTGGGGAGATTGTAGTCTTGCACCATGCAAGCATCTTGTCTGCATCATCAAATGCCACAGGCTCCAACAAAACCAGACAAGACAGAATGTTAGACATCTCTTTATGATTATACCTTTCAATGAGTCTAGTTCCCTATGGATGGCTTCAACCAACCTGGGGTTGAAAGTGAGCCACAAGCTGATGACATCTCAATGTCCAGCTAACCTGAGGTCTTGGACCTCTCTAAAGAGCTCTGAATGCCAGTTTGAAGACTTATGAATAAGCTTAGAGAAATAAGCTCTTTTGGCAAATCTTATTGCCCTAACACATTGTTGTCCAGTCACACAGTTGAGTCCAACGCTCGGCAACCCCATGGACCACTGTATGCCAGGCTCTTCTGTCCTCTTCCATCTTCTCCGGCCCAGCCAGATCTACACCCATTGCATCAACGATTCCATCCATCTACCTCATCCTCTGCTGCCCCCTTCTCCTTTTGCCTTTGATCTTTCCCAGCATCAAGGCCTTCTCAAGTGAGTCTTCTCTTCTCATTATCCAAGCAGAAAGCCAGGTTCACATCCAATGATCAGGGGAAGTGTATACTATCTGATATACTAAAGGAGCTCACTAGCCCTTTCAGCACACCAGTTGTTTACACTGAAATCAACCTTTGACAGATGCAAGGTTCCCATATATGCTGTTTCTAGAATGCATAGACATTGGCATCTGCATACTGTATATGAGAGTGCATTGAAAAAGTTGACTGGAGCTCAGATGTCATCTGTTAGGGGAACTGTAACTGTTCCAGCATCCAACAAGTGTAGATGCTGTAAGAAAAAATGGGGGCCAGCCTGTCTTCAGAGTGCCCCAGAGAACAGACATTATGCCTGTCTGGACAGGCTCTGAATTAAATCTCTATGTAGGCCTTAGAAAATGTGTTAATAAAACTACATTTCTCTTCAATCCACACATTTTTAAAAAATAAAAAGCAACACAACTTCTCAGCAAGTCCATCTCTAAAACTAAGTCCAATCATTCCATCCAGAGAAAAGACTATTTCTGTTTAGAAACTGAATAAATGTTTCAGCAGCAAAGCAATGATTATACCAATGTCTGTCACTTTCCTGAGGAATAAATAAATAAAAATCCTGGCATTTTATTTTATAAACAAAAGGTAAGATCCAGAGCGCTACTTCAGAGCATATTCAAGGACCTGGGCACGATCAGTGGGATTATTTCCCCACTTTCCCGGCTCTTCGAACATTGGTTTTCCTGGACATATGACAAAATGCTTTTGAAAGTCCCCTCGGTTTCAAAAGCAGCTTGCTATGTAGTGCAGGAAGGGAGGGAATGATTCCTGTTAGAGAAACAGAAGCACAAAGACCCACAGGGAGCCAACAGAACTGGTCGTACCATTCTTTGGTTCCTGGCCAGAATCTTCACAGACACTCTGTAGGATATTTCATTGCCAAGTGTTTTGAGTTTTCAACATGAAAAATGTTCCCTAATGTGTACTATATTGTTTGTTTCTTACAGAGGACATTAACAATTCAATACTTTAGGAAGATGTGATTACCTCTTGAAAAATTTCATCATTCATCCTAGCATACAGAAATGAAATGACAGTACAGTGGTACCTCGCCTAAAGAGCATAATGCGTTCCACCGGATTGCTCTTTAAGCGAGTTTGCTCTTTAAGCGAAACACCATTGTAAGTGACCAATTGTGGGGGGGATTGCGAACCCTGATTTATTTGTTAAGCAAGTTTTTGGTTGGTTTTATTTGTTAAGTGAAGTGAACATTCAGAGAAAATTCTGCTCTTTAAGCAAGTTACTCTTTAAGCGAAGCGCTCTTTATGCGAGGTTTGACTGTATGTTATTCCAACCCAGTCAATAACAGAGCTGAAGCTTGCACAGGTTCCCTAGTTTGATTTGGAGGCATATTCTGGATATTGGAATATCTGGAAGGACTAAATACCTCCATCTGGTTTGAACAGTGTTCTGGACCCAAACTGATTTATACATTTTGTGAAGTCAATGCATTGCTAACAAAATTGGCAACAACTGGTTTACTTTTGCATAGACTTAGACTGCAGTGGCTCAAGTGGCTAAGACACTGACTGGAAGGCGGCAGGTCAGCAGCCTGATATCTGAATACTGCAGGATGGAATGAGCTCCCATCTTTGTCCCAGCTCCTGCCAACCTACCAGTTCGAAAGCAAGAAATTGCAAGTAGGTAAATAGGGACCACTTCGGGGGGAAGATAAACAGCATTCCATGTGCGCTGGTGTCTAGTCATGCCTGCCACATGGCCACAGAAATGTCTGCAGAAGCAGATGGCACTGGCTCTTTTGCTATGAAACAGAGATTTTAGTCCAAGAACAACTGGGGACCCATGGTTGGAAACCATTGGCACACAGGCATAATATAGTTCTTGGCTTAATACCTTGCCCTCAGCAATATTCCAGGGCAGATCCCTGGGAATTCCCTGCAAACAAAGATTTTGTCCATATGTAGTTGGACCCCTTGGATCTTTATTCCACAGTCTTTTATGTTGTAACTTTTATGTGTGTATAATTTGCCTCTTTCTGCATAAATTTTAAGGTTAACCTGTTGAGTAGCCAGTTATATACTGCCTAAGAGAGCAAATCTTCTATGTTACCATGCCAAGTCGTTAATCTTTCCTTAGCTGTAATTCAAATATAGGTTCATTTACTGAATAATACCAGATAACCTTTTACTCATGTTTGATGTACATGTTCTGTGCTATATTTTGTCTGCACATTAAATAGATTGTGTGGCCATAACAAGCCACTTTTTATTGTAACATATGGAGTATTGTATCCATTTCTGGGATATCTATTTACAAAGGATATTGAGAAGCTGGAAAGTGTCCAGAGATGGTGACCAAAATGGTGAAGAGCTTGGAAATCAAATCCTACAAGGAACAGTTGAGAGAACTCGGGCATGTTTAGTCCAAAAAAGAGGAGATTGGAAAATGATAAAATAATCTTCAAATATTTGAAGGGCTGTCACATGGAAGATGGAAGAAGCTTTCTTTCAATGGTTCCAGAGGGTAGAATCTAAACTAAGATTAAATTAGTTTTTAGCTAAACACTATGGGGAACATCCAGCTAGTAATAAGGGGAGAGAGGAGGAGGAAAAAGAAGCATGGCAGTGGAATTTTCTCTTCAAATATGAGTGGTCTTTTCTCTATCAATGATGGTGTATCTTAAAACTTCCAGTCAAAGTGCAAGCCATTCCAGCTAGAATTCAATATCTTTGTGATATGGGGAAGCCAATCCTATACTAGGGACAAATATGAAGATCTCCTACACCTGTTGATCTGCTCAGTTAGGACAATCCCTAGATCCAGGAAGGTGTTTTGTTTTGGCTCAGTATACCATTTAAGGTTGCAAGGTCAGCAGCACTCCACTCCTAGGATCCAAAACTGAGATCTTCTTCTTCTTCTTCTGCCATATCCAAATCCAAATATTGGTGATTCTCATGGTGATCAGCCATGAAGACAGCCCTGAGGATATAATGCAGTGCCTTTCATCTGCCTTCTGCATCGCAGCATGACACCCGTACCACTGATCCAGTTCCGTGAGTCACTTTCTGGTCCTGAGTCCTTTTGGCACACAAAGTCCTCATCAGCCCCAGGCCAGGATTGATTAAGCTGCTGCCTGCCGTCAAGATGGATTCAAGTGGGATTTAATCCACTTGGGGACCCTCACCTTTCCTTGTGGACTTCAGCACCCAAGGCCATTCGTCCTCAGGGTTGTCAAGTTAGTTAACCACTACCTGACATTCGGGGTTGAGTTGCTGGGAGAATGGTCTACTTTATTACCATAAAGGTTTCCCTTGCTCAAAAGCCAGTCATATCGGACTCTAGAGGTCAGTGCTCATCTCAGTTTCAAAGGCGAAGAGCCAGCGTTGTCTGCTTCTGCAGACGTTTCCATAGTCATGTGGCAGGCATGACTAGACATCAGAGTGCACAGAACGCTGTTACCTTTCCACCAAAGTGGTCCCTATTTATCTACTTGCAATTAGGCTAGAATTGTTTCTAACACAGCTAACTGTGGAAACAAGCATGAGAAAAGTTTGGTGAAATAGGCCTGAAATCCAAATAATATCCATCCAACCAAGTAATGTGGTATCTCAAATCCAGGGACAATTTGAAAGCCTGCCAGGAGGCAAAATGGACATAGTAACTGAACTTACCCCTGCCATTTCCACTAGGGCCTACATCTCAGGCTGCCTCATCCATAGTGTACATATGATTTAGGCAATATTTTTCTAGGCTGTATGCTGCTGTTGGGGCTTTGTGGAAAACTAATTGCCATACTTTAAGGATCTCCCCTCCAGGTGTTCTTCAGCTTCAATTACCAGCAGCCTAGGTCAGCACACCTGCTAATTATGGCTTCTGAGAATTGAAGTCCAAGAACATCTGGGGTCCCAAAGTTGAGAAACCCATACCCACCAGATGCTGCAGCTTGTACAACAGCTAACAATAGGTGGGACTTACACTTAATTCCTTGCCCTATTTAAATGGCACAATGGGCAACAACTCTGTGTGACCTTTAGCTTATTTTCAATCTCTTTCTTTTTACACATGGCTTTTTTTAATGTGTTAAGATTGTGAAGGTACAACATAAAGGTAGTGGTAATCCTTACTCAAAAGTCAGTCATATCTGCTCCTCTTCGTTTACAGCCAAAGAGCCAGAACTGTCTGTGTCTTCAGATGTTTCTGAGGTCATATGGCAGGCATGATTAGATTCCAGAGCACACGGAACACTGTTACCTTCCCACTGAAGCAGTACCTATTTATTGACTTGCAATTTCTTGCTTTCAAACTGCTAGGTTGGCAGGAGCTGAGACAGAGATGGGAGTTCACTCCATCATGCAGCACTTGAGTCTCAAACTGCTGACCTGCCAACCTTGCGGTCATACAGTTCAGTGTCTTAACCACTAAGCCACTGCTGTCCCCGGTACAACATACAAACAAATAAAAATGGAAGGGTGTGTCAAGACTTTAAAGACATCTCACACACCCACACAAAATCAAAATATTCTTCTTCCTCCAACACTTCTTATCTTGAGATTTACCTTCCCATCTGGAGAGGTGGATATGCATAACAATTACCTGAGACTATAAGTGGCATTGTGAGGTCTAGAAAATCTAATACTTTCCATATATGTGCAGACTATCTGTCTACATTCAGGTCTCAACATGTGTGATATAATGAGGCCCCAAGTCCTTCACATATCCAAAATGGAGTTTATTAGGTTTTAGACTATAGTAGAAATGCGGCTTCTTGTGCTAGCAAAAGGGCACCTGTTTGTTTTCACTCCCTGGCACTCAGATGGGAAGAGACAGACTGGGAGGTGCCATGCTTCATCAATAGGGCCAGAGCTGGTTACCCCAACACTGGCACCTGATTGGATTTATGCTAATTTCCCAGGTTCACCTCATACCTGGTGAGAGTCAAGCAAAAGGGCTTGAAAAAGAGTTCGAATCTGGTGGTCAGCAAGGAAACACCAATATGGGGAGAGGAAGGCCATCCCAACATGTCTTATCTCCTGAAGTCTTAACTATGGTAACTTAGAACAGATAGAGAGATTTTTTTTATTTAGGGGAGGAAATGTCTGAAAGCATTCTTTCTCTAAAAGCAAATTTTGATTAGGTTATTTTTCTATGCTGAGATCTGTAACCTGATTCATCAAGAACCATGCTTCAACTTCAATAAAACTACTGTACTTCGTTCAATCAACGTGTGTTCATTGGAATTGGGATTCAGGGGTAAGGCAAAGTCAAGCCACTGGCCTCTTTTTTTTTTTTTACGCTACCATATTACCTCTCTAATATTAATTTGGCTGGGCACTGTACACAGGCAAGTCCCAGGTTTGCAACAGCCGGATGTGGGCTGAATGATCGACATAGATTCCTTGCTGTGAGTTTTGGGTGAGTTTCTAGAGGGGATTTGGAATAATTCTCCTTGGAAGGAAATGCTGGGGAGGCCCCAAAGCGAGGTGGGGAAGAGTATGGTTCATCATAACATGTGACAGTTGTGACACACCATTTATTCTGATGGTGGGTGTGACTATGCCATATTTCCCTCAGAGTTCTTATGCCTTAGCTTAGTCTATTGTCCCAGTTCTTCTTCAGTCTATGGTGTAAATGTAACCTAGTACAGTATACAGCTCTAAGGCAGGGGAAAGTTATGCTCTGTAAGCACTTTCTGTTTACAGAGGGTTTTTTTCTTTCTTGTCAACACCCGAGTGGATGTGGAATATAGGCCTAGCTTAGAAGATTAATTTCTACTCTGAACAGCTTGGCTCAGGGTTTATTTATTTGTTTTTTAGCCTTTCTGTGTCCTGCCTTTGGGAAGAGAAGGAACAGGCTCCTTAGATCTTCAGGGCAGAAGTTAAGGACATCTGGACAAGGATTTCCAGGATGCATATTGTTATTATTACAGAGACTATTGAGACTTTGATACTGTAATAGGAAATCTTGTATTTTTGTGTTAAATATCTTTTTGAACATGAGATGTCTTCACTCTACACTAGATTTGGTAGTCATTCTCAGTGGGGAGAGGCCAAAGAAAACGGGCATTGCCCATTTAACTTACTGTTTTAATGTTTTGTTAAAGAATGGTAAAATGGGTTTTTGCTGGTTGAAAAATAGGATTAGCTTTACATTTTGTTTATGAAACTGAAAAAGTCCCCTCATACTAGTCTTTCAAAGAATACTTTCCCCCCAAAACAGATTATTGAGAAGTGGTTGAGGGGTCACATATTCTGCCTTTTTCCTCCTCAATCAATATAATTTATTAACGCTCCTAAAATACATATCATCACCTAATCCAAAGAAACATCAGCGCATACTTGAAGATCAAACCAGATGTGAAGAGGAATGAATATTATGTTCTCCCTTTTTTGTTGTTCAGTCGCACAGTCGATTCCGACCCTTTGCAACCCCATGGACCACCGTCCACCAGGCACTTCTGTCCTCCACCATCCTCCTCAACTCTCTCAGCTTTGTGCCCATTGTGTCTACAATACCATCTAGCCATCTCATTTTTGGCCGCCCCCTTCTTCTTTTGCCCTCGACCTTTCCAAGCATCAAGGCTTTCTCAAGTGAATCTTCTCTTCTCATTTGATGTCCAAAGTACTTTAGCTTCATCTTTACTATTTGACCTTCAAGGGAGCAGTCAGGGTTGATTTCTTCTAAGATTGACCTATTTGTTCTCCTCGTTGTCCAGGGGACTCTCAAAACTCTCCTCCAACACCACATCTCAAAGGCATCTATTCTTCTGCGCTCAGCTTTCCTAATGGTCCAGCTCTCACAACCATACATTGTCACAGGGAATACCATTGCTTTGACTATACGAATTTTTGTTTGCAATTTGGTGTCTCTACTTTTCACTATGCTCCCCAGGTTTCTCATCATTTTCCCCTTCAGCAACAGGATTTCCTTAGAGATATGCTCATCAATAATCCTGTTGTCAACCACAAAAGCGACCGTGTTAAATGAAACATCCAAAAAATGGAGGAAATCATATAATGTCACAGGGATTCCCCTTTGAGAATCTGGCTCATTTTGTCCTGAAAGACTGTCCTGGCCTCCAAGACGCAATGGAAGGCCTAACAGCTCCTCCTAGCTTCTTAAACAGAAAGCAGTCCCATCTTTTTCTTTCTCTCTAAAGCCTTGCTAGCACTGAGAACATTTAGCTCTGCCTTTAAAAAACAGACTCCACAACACATGTATAAGTTGCCAGGGCTTGACAGCAAGAAGAGATGCTGGCTGTGACCTGGGCGTTCTGTTCTCTACCTTGCTTAATGTGGTACAGTAGGGCGAAGTCAGACATGCACAACCTTCCTTGCTCTTTCTTCAATCCTATCTCCTCTTATTCCTACCTTTTGGGTGCACTTATGGTTTGACATGCAGAAAATGTACAACTACTGATCATGTAGACCAAGAGTTCGCTACCTATGGCCCGTGGGCCAGCCCTGGCCCCTGATGCCATTCCATCAGGCCCATCGCTGCCTCTGCCACACCCGGAAGTGGAAGCAGGTGCATTTATGTAAGCTGTAAAATATGCCCACGCATGTGCAAAGGTGCCCACAGGTGTTGTAAATGCAGAAGTGTGGTGCATTTATGACAGCCATAAATGCATCTGCTTCCACAGGGCATGGTCTGGCCCAATCAGCTGTCTGGGGACATGGTCAGGCTTTCATAAAATGCTTGGCCACCCCTGATGTAGATGCACATAGTAGTTGTGAGAAAAACCCTACTCTACTCTGTCCTATTAGAATGCGATAGAGGTAATTCCTCTTTGCTGGTAGTCAGCGAGGTGGATGTATTTTTGATGAGGAAGCGACAGTCAAATCTCCAAGGATGCAGTTGTACCTCCAGTAATGTCATTGTTATCAGGCACCCAGAGTTAGCTTTGAACTCATCAATTCCTAAAACCCTGATCCCCCTAGCTGAACCCCTTTAACTATGTCAGATTTTCTCCCCCTGCTCTCCCCCCTCCAACTAGCCCGTTCTCTCATTGGGCAGGGCGAAGTAGTCACCTTGAGGAGAAGATTTTGGGTGTCGTGAAAGGGCAGCAAACAGATGATTATTTAATTTATATTTATTGTATGTATCGTTATTGCCAAGGAGGAGATGGAGACACTTGTGAAATTTTGTGCCTCATGTGATAACACAACTTTCTTGTCTTTAGTCACTGTGAACTTATCTTAAAGAAAGGGGGCATTTCCTCCTCCACTTCAGACAACAAGTTGTCTCAGGCTGGTCCTGCTTCCTACCTTAGATGCAGACCATCTAGCAAGAACATGCAAGCAGCAGATCCTCCTCCACTTAAGTTCCCACCCCATCTGTTAATTGCCTTGTGGTCAACCTATACCTTATAGCAGTGGTGACGAACCTTTTAGACACTGAGAGGGGTGGGTTGAACTCTGTGCTGGGTGGAGGGAGGAAGCACTGCCATTGGGCTTCTGGGCAGAGGGGCAAGGTGAGCTCTGTGCTGGGGCACCTGCGCCTGTGCCCACAGAGAGGGCCTATGAATGGCACGCATGCCATAGGTTCACCACCACTGCCTTATAGTCTGTGATCAGGAGGAGAAAGTTCCTTAAATGCTGAGAAAGTTTGGATGTAAATTTTCAAACCTCCCAAAGATTTCATATTACCTACCTTTGTTTTGTGGAACTTCATTTGCAATCGTGATTACTCAACCATTAAATTCTGCCTGAAGTTTCTTGAAACACACAAAAAAAATTCAATTCCAAAGGATGAGCTAATTGTAACATACAGTTTGTCCTGTAGAGTCAGTTTCTCTATTAGTTGCTCATGCTTGATCCCTGCTAGATAATAGCCTTACAAACGGACCACTGGCCATGATTCAAAGAACACATAATGTAATTCTATGTACTCAAGGAGACTTTGCTCTTGTAATGTGCTTGTGTTAGTCCAATATAGGAAACCACTTTAGAATGACAGTCCACTTTCAAAAAGGGTATGTTGTATGGACTAGGTGTGGCAGAGGAATCTTTTACACTTTTAAGAGAAAAAGTAAATATGTAATGCCACATGATTCTCAACCCCCTTTCCTTCACAAGGTAGTTGTCCCTTTTTAGTGATGTGTGTGTGTGTGTGTGTGTGTGTGTATACTGTTCCAGTACTCCTCTACATAAGGCCCACCATGGATTTGCAGACAACAGCTGCTGCAAATTCCCTTGACTGAGAAGAATAACTAGCATTATCACTTACATCATTAAACTGGGTTTATAGATTGCTGAGTGTCTTCCATCAATTCATCTAAGATAACTTGAAGCCAGCTGGACCCCTTCAGTGAGAACTTGACTTAATTGGCCAATAAGTGGCTGGGAAGGGTGTATGCCATTTGATACAATTACAAGCTGAACAAGTGATTACTGTGGGGAGGACGGCAGAGGGTACCCTTCAGGTCAGCCCTTTTGGAAAGGGCTAAGTTAATGTCCACTATTAAGCGGGGCTGTGAAAAATGTAGGGCTACTCGGTGCTCAGATGCAAGGAGGATCCAGGTCATCCTTCAGCCGAGGGAGAATGCTGGCGATGGGCTCATTGATCATCTGTTTGGCCTCATTTCTGCCTTGGTAATCGTCATGCGCTAACAACCGCTGGCAGTTTCCAAGGCTTTTCCTGTGCACCTTTCCATTTATTGGCATAACTAAAATATTATCTTAGCAGAGCAATCCATCTGCTGAAGAAAAACACTTTCCTTCAATTATGTCCCCAGAGTATTTTCTCTAGAAAGGTTAAAGCATCGGCAAGCTGAAAAATATAGCTTATTTGGGTTTTATTCTTGCCAATCTACTGCAAACGCAGCTGCTTGTATGTGCCTCCCTCCCTTTGAAAATTATATATATTGTCCAAAGAATTAGAAGCCTGCTCTTCTACAAGGAAATTATGGGATTTGTCTTACAATTAAAAGCAAATTCTTCTTCGTTCTGTTCTCCTTTAGAGCTAGTAACACAAATCTTGAGCATTTGTGAATTTATTGTAAAACTGAAAGCAGAATGTGATCCAAAAAAGAACTCTATTTTAAGCTTCAGGATAGATGTAATAGGGAACTTAAATAGGGTTACCTCCCATGGCTATAAAAAAGAAAGGGAAGAATTGCAGATCAAATATCCATTGACAAACATATTTTTCCTTCCTCGTCTTCATGTCACAGTGATGTACAGAAAGCTAGGATTGCTTATATCACATCAATGACAGGTTGTTTTTAGTGTCATCAAATTCCTTCAGACTTGCAGTGACCTTATGAATTAATGACCTCTAAAAGATCCAATTAATATCAGTTCTGCTCAGGTCCTTTAAAGGAAAGTCTGTGGTTCCTATACTGAGTGAAGCCATCTCATATTCATTCTTCCTCAGGACACTTAATGTGCTGCATTATTCAAGCTATACTTGTTTCTTTTTCAGTTTTTTCATTTTATTTTGACTGATAACAAATAACTAAAGGTAAAGGTTTCCCTTGCTCGAAAGCCAGTCGTATCCGACTCTAGGGGTCAGTGCTCATCTCTGTTTCTAAGCTGAAGAGCCAGCGCTGTCTGTTTCTGCAGACGTTTTCCGTGGTCATGTGGCAGGCATGACTAGACACTGGAGCGCATGGAACGCTGTTACCTTCCCACTGAAGTGGTCCCTATTTATCTACTTGAAATTTCTTGCTTTCGAACTGCTAGGTTGGCAGGATCTGGGACAGAGACGGGAGCTCATTCCATCCTGCAGTACTCGGGAATCGAACTGCTGACCTTCCGCCTCCTAGTCAGCGTCTTAGTGACTTGAGCCACTGCAGTCCCCAAGAAACAAAAAAAAATTACACTGTAAGCAAGCAAAAGATAATTGTCTTCCTTAATATGACAGCTTATCAAATGATACTACTTATAACTTTAGAGTTCTCTGAAGTATCATTTCTGCTGATTGGTAGTGAATTTAACCCTGTTTCAGTGGTTGTCAGACAAAGGGAATCCCAAATAAGCCACTGAGCCCTAGAAGGTGGAGAATATGAAAGTTTTCATTTAAAAAACTGCTGCAATTCATGACATCATCAGTCTTAAACAGAATAAGTTAAAACAACATGATTTCAGCTAATAACATGTACTTTTGCGTAGACACAATTAGTATTACAATAGTAGTTTAATCCAACCCACAAAACCTGAGGTACTTTGTCAAAAAGCTTTTCTGTAGTCAAGATATATTACAACCACAGCATTCCCACTGTCTATCAAGCAGATTACCTGATCAGAAAATGAAATAAGATTAGTCTAACAGGATTTGTTGGCTTCTAGTTATCACTACATTGTTTTCAAGCTACTTACTAACTCATTGATTTATAATCTGTTCCAGAATTTTCCCTGGGTTTGATGTCAGGCTAACTGGTCTAGTTCCCAAGTTCCTCCCTCCCCCTTTTTGAAGACAGGGACAACATTATGCCTTCTCCAGTCATCCAGTATTTTACCAATCCTCCATGATTTCAAGAGAACAATAGTGGTTCTGAGAATTCTTCAACCAATACCTCAATACTCTTGGATGAAGCTGATTGGGCCCTGAAGATTTTAACTCATTCAAAGTAATGAGGTATCCCTTAATTCCTTAATGAGGCCGCCACGCCAATGGGCACCAGGACCACCCCACCACTGGCGCCCTGGACCCCACCCCTGATTGGGGCTCAAAAGGCCGCTACGGCAGCAGGTGGTAGGACTTTGCCACCACCACCCCAGACTCCCCTGCAGCTGGGGTGGAGAGGCTGCTGCAGTATTGTAATGTAGTATATTGTTTGTATTGAATACTGTATATTGTTTGGATTGAATACTGTATAATTATTGTGTATTGAGTATATTGCATATTTGTATTGTTATATATATATTGTATTATTATTGTGTGAGCCACCCTGAGTCAGGCTTCCTGATTGGATGGCATACAAATGGGAAAATTAAATTACATTTGTATATCAATCTTAAACTGCAATCCTGTCCCCCCTTACTTGTAGTTGACATTTGCCAGGAGAGTAATAGACTCCTTTTAAGGAATAAACAGAGCTAAAGCAGGACCATAGCCGTAGCCAGGGGGTGGCCAGGAAGGGCGTTGCCCACCCTGAGTTAGCAGTTTGACCACCCTCAAAATCCTAGCTGCTTATGTATATGACATCGTTTCCCATCCTGAAAAAATATTCACCCACCCATATCTAGAACCCAGGCTATGACCCTGAGCTAAAGTATAAATCAGGGGTTCCCAGCCTACAGCCTGCGGGCCAGCCCCAGCCCACAGCACCATTTTATGTGGCCCATCGCCACTGTCGCCTCCACCTCCAGAAGTGGAAGCTGACATATTTATGTCAGCAGTAAATGCGCCCATGGCTGTCATAAATGCGGAAGCAGGCACATTTATGGTTGTCGTAAATGTGTTTATGACAGCCATAAATGCTCCCATTTCTGTTTCTGGGGGGCATGGTCTGGCCTGCTCAGCTGTCCAGGGGGCAAGTTCAGGCCTGGGGTGTAAAAAGGTTGGGAACCCTGGTATAAATTAAGCATTTCTGCATTTTCTTTGTTGTCTGTTACCATTTAGCAATTATTCTATGATTAAAATTGTCTATGCAGTAGACTGCCGGGCTGAGGAGACCTGCGTTCAGTTCTCAGAACCTAACTTATTTCTCTGGGGAATACTGGGACCACCTCATTGGTTATCTAGATGATTTCTCCTGAAGAAGGAAGAACTACAGGTCTAGCAAAAAGTAATTCAAGTAACCTTGCTTTTCTTTTGTCCTGTGTAGTACATAGGAAGGAGATGGAAGATGAGGCCAGATATGCATATCACCCTATTTTCTGTTTACTTTGAAAAAAAGAAAAACCCAAGGTTGGCTTCCATTTATCTTCCAAGAAGTCCTTGTCTAAGGCGACTTGGGCTGTAATATGTTTCAAGGGCATTTGCTCCTTAATGAGAGCATTGAGATTGTGTCTATCTTGGCTTAACGAAAGAGCCAGTGGAAAAAAGCATGAAAGTGTATTATCAGTAAAGTGTTTCTCTTGTGTTTGTGATCATTCTTAATGTTTTATGAATATATGATGGTGGAGGAAGAAAATGTTGTGGAGGTTTTTTATTTTATTTTAATTTTAAGAGTTTTTACTTGGGCATTTTTCTTCAGGCACTTTGGAGTCAATTACTTATTCAGAGGACTTCTTACCCAGTTCCTTGCAAATGTGTTGTGCATTAATTCTGATTATGTACAAAAAGAAAAAAAACACCTGCAAGCAGGGAAGGGGGAGAAAGAAAAGAAAACCTCTGAATCAGTAATGCCAGTAAAATGAGCAGCTCTCCTGGGGCTTTGCCAAGAAGCAGGGATACTGGACAAAATTAGAATCATGTAGCTAAGGCTATTCATAATGTCATTAACATAAAGGCAATTAAATGAGTTTTTAACCTACAACCCTTTATTGTTATTAATGAACATTAGGAGAACACAGGAGATGAAATTGGTAATCATCTTTGCACCAAGCTATGCAATAATGTGTTTAAATATAAAAACAAAACAAATGATTATTGTTAGTATTTTCAGTCGGAGAAACCCCAAGGAGCAGCTCCGTCACATTTAATCACATGGTTACTACAGCAGGAAGGTTAATTAAAGCCACTTCCAGTAGACTTGGTTATTCTGCTTAATGTGGAATCAACAAACCTCCCTCATACATTTGCAACCAATTTCCAGCGTCTGGTCCCTCCACTCACCACATTCACACTCATCCAATTTAATTCTCTTTGTAAAGGCAGAGAAATGTTTTATTCCTTTATAAAGAGGTAGGGAAATGTTTCCCAATGAAGGGCCACTGCCTCCCCCCCCCCCCAGGGGGGGATCTATTGGTGAACTACAGATTGGATGATGGGAGGAGCTTAAAGTAAGTGGTACTTATAGCATAACTGACTATAACATTTTGTATCAGGCTTTCATTCTTTGCCTACTATCCTTTCTCTACCTTTCCTCTACCTATTTTATACATACACCCATGTATTCATGAAAAGGAAATTGAGAGGAAGGTTGCAGCTTTTGAGGAGTGGATGAAGGCCTAATGAAACCTGGCTTTCGGCCACCGGTTTCCTTCCTCTGAGCCAGAAAAACAAACTCCAGCCTGGTAAACAATGTCTTACCCATCAGATCTTTCAAAACCATTTCTAGAATTACACTGCAACTATATTGGCTTCATTTGCAGCCTATTTTATGCTTCTGTTCAGACTAGGTGGAGCACATGGATTGTTTTGGTGCCAACATCCACATTAGACTCTTAATCTGATGCAATTTGATCTGTGCCACAGCCCACAGCCCCTCTTCCTTTGATCCCAGTTCTCCTTTTGTGGTTCATTAAAAAGTTGAATTTTTTGGAATAGTAGCCGTGTTAGTCTGTGGTTCAGGCATATCAGAAAACAAATCAAAACAAAACAAAATAAAATAAAATGAAATAAAATAAAAAACAATGTAGCACTTTAAAGACTAAGTGCTATATTTTTATTGTTAGCTTTCGTCGATCAAGTCCACTTCATCAGACAAAGAGTGAAACTTACAGGCATGTTCTTTATATACCAAATTCAGGGGCTCAGAGGGAGAAGGGGTGTGGTCAAGTAAGATGACAGACAAGCAAGCACAAGAATGCAGTTTCACACAGCCATTAGCAACAATAGATTATTCAGATAAACTCTAAAGTTGGTGGGATGTTTAAAATGTTACACAGTGTTAGGGGAAAGGAACAGGTTTCTATGTTTCTCTATAATGTACAAATGTGTACCATGGAAAAATAGTACTTTGCTGTATCTGTATCTATTTCATATTGATTTTTATCTCTTTTTTTGTCTGTGCAGAGGTGATCTAGTGTTAATCTAATATATAAATGCAGTGAAAAGGTGATTTAGTGCTAAACTCAGTTGTTTGATTTAAATATATATATATCAAAAGCCTTAGTGCAACAAAGGAGAAAGATCTCGGAGGTGGGTGTTTCCATGTCCAAAGCATTATAATAGGTTCATAATATGTCACCAGTATACCATCCACAGTCATACCACCTGTCCTTTTGCAGAATGAAACCACTGATCATACTGGGGAAATGCAGTTCAAATCCCTCTGGCTTGAAAAAAGTAGAAGCTTCTAGTGGCAGGGAGAAAAACTCCACATTGGAAGTGAAATGGATTGGGTTGAGTCACATTGGCCTTTGTATCATTTGATTTGTCAAAAATTGCAATTTTTTTTTACATTTGTAGCAAATTTTGTACTATTTACTTATGTAGTCACAGCCTTAGTCATGTAATTGTGGATTCAGAAAAGAACTAAATATTAGGAGATAAATATTTTGGAAAGTCAGGCAGAAACACATGAACCATAGTTTTACCTCTGCTCTAACTTCTGCATCCTTGTACAAGAGGAAAGTAAAGTGAGTCAAGCAAAAGTTGCACCACCTGATTTTATAAGGCTACTCATACTGATGACTCTTCTTCAGTGGACCACTGCCCCATGTAATGAGCCATGTCAATGCAGCTCCTAAGTGTAGCATCAAAAAGAACCTTCTGGACTGATTCTGTCAAAATTGACCACTAGCTCCTCCTTGGTAAGATGGTATCACAGCGGAACCTTCCTTGATCAGCAACATCTACCTGAACTCTGGCATGCCGTGTGTTTTTGCTAAGCTCCCATGCACATTTTTAGATTCTCTAGTCCTATTCTAACTTCTCTTCTAAACTATTTGTTCATTGGTTGGTTCATTGGTTCATACAGATGGATGGATGGATGGACGGACTGATTCTTTGTTCTTGGCTCTTTGGTTGTTTTAGATTACCACTTGGGAAAATTACTCTGCTAGCTAATGCTGGCCTGAGATAAAGTCTAAAAATTTGTTGAACACATTATTTAGTTTAATCTGAAGAAGTTGATGTATTCATGAATGTTTATACTTATATATAAGAGTTAGTCTTTAGGGTACTACAATATCTTTATTTTTCATTTGGTCTAGGTATAGTAAAAGAAGCAACTGTTTCAAGTCAAAACAGCCCAACTTTGACACATATGATACCCAAACAGAGTAGCCAAAATTATTCACTTACCGTATATACTCGAGAATAAACTGAGTTTTTTAGCCCCAAAAATGAGATCCAAAAAGGGGACTCGGCTTATAAATGGGTCAACAACCACGGGGTGCTAAAAATATGAGGGTTTTTTTTTTTATTCGGCACATTAAAAGTTAGTTTCAGGACTTATACTGCAAAAGAATCTGAGGCACAATTACACAACTGGCCACAAGAGGGCGCAAATCATGATTATTTTTTTCCCATTAGAATATGGTACATTGAAAATCAAGTTATCCTATTCTGAAGTTTGTTTTCAATTAATTCCTATGGAAAACTGCAGATGAAGAAAGAAGCTCTACATTACAATTGTGTCTCCCTTCCAAACTGGTGTGGAAAAAGAAAGGATTACACTTACTGGTACCTTCTGCCTTTGTCTCAGCTCTGCCCAAGATGGAGGAGAAAGCCATGCTTCTTCCTTGCAGGGGGAGCAAGAGGCTAGGCTAGATAAACACTTCCTGTCTCAGCGCAATTGACCTGTCTACTCACTTCACCTGCAGCACCACCATTGGTGGATGGTGCAAATACAGTTTTAAAAATTACTAAAATACTTAATTTCACTGTATTTTTAAGTATTTAAATTACTGAAACTCACTAACAGCTGCTGCATATCCCACTCTCAGCTTATACTCGGGTCAATCTATTTTCCTGGGTTTCCAGGTCAAAATTAGATATCTCAGCTTATATTCGGGTCAGCTTATATTTGAGTATATACGGTAATGGTATAAAGAGCCCTAGCTAGACATCCACAAGATATGTTGCCTGAAAATTTTATGTATAAGTCCAGCTCTTTTCTTGTTTCCTGACACTATGTGCTTGTAAGGTGGGCATTTTTTTTGCCCAGGTAGAGACCATGTATGGTGGAGATGTTAATGACTTAAATAATTCAAATCAGTATTTGGTTCTCCATGAACCATAGCCACACAATGAAATTCAAACTACAAATAGCCAGGACAAGCTTCCTTAAGATAAGTAACATAATACAGAACAAATATTTTAATATTAGCATAGGATATGCACAGAATGCTGTTCTATATATTTAGTTCTACTGGATGGCATGGAATTATGGATTCTAATCCATCAGGTGTGAACAAAGCTAGAAGCATTTGAAATGTTATTCTGAGAATTCTAAGAATTCTGTGGATCAAGAGAATAACCCAAAAAGACATGCTAACATGAATGAATAAAGAGTTTAGAAATCATAACATTAAATGGGAAAAAGCAAGAACACTTCAGCCTTGAGAACTGAAATGTACAAATTGTTGCAGCTGCCTATTCAAAGTAAAATAAATGAGAAACTAAATGCAGGAGATTGAAGAGTTTATTGCTTGAAGAACCTGGAAGATCAGTTTGAATACACTAACAGAACTGTTTCGAGCTGCCAGAATTGAAGTCAGAATGGCTACGATGATGTACAACCTCTAGGAAGAGTGAAATAAGCAAAAGCAAAATTGATCCTCTGTCTGTTCTCAAGCTGCAGCCTTTGGACTGGGATACATGTAAGCACACAGACAATGGGATTTCCATACATCCTCCGTAAGTGCTTCTTTTGAAGCAGAAACTTGGAACATGCCTCTAATGGGGAGAAGCATGCTCACTACCAGCGGTTTGAGAAATACTGATTCAAAAGGAGGGTTAGTCCTTTTGTGGGAGCTGCACTGGCTGCCTATATGTCTCCAGCTGCAATTCAAGGTGCTGGTTGTCACATTTAAAGCCCTTCATGGTAGCAGACCAGGATACCTCAGGGACCGCATCATCCCTAGGACATCGACCTGTCCCACTAGAGCAAACCAAGAGGGCACCCTTCAGGTACCATCTGTTGGGGAGGCTTGCCTCTCCAACACAAAGAAAAGGCCCTTCTTGGTCATAGCCCCCAGACTATGGAACCTCCTCCTGGTAGAACTACGCCTCCAGACCCAGTTGCTATCATTTAGGAAAGAATCAAAGATGTGGTTGGCAAAATGGGTCTGGGGGCCGGGATTGTCAACAAGCTCCCTTTTCTGGCTCATCTGAGGCTCACCCCTCCTGTAATTAATTTTTTAATGTTAAGGTTTTGTAGATTTTATGTATGTTTTTAGATAGTAAATGGCACAGCGGTGGGTAATATTGCTATGTTTCAAAAGGTTTTTTAATTCGTTTATATTGGTTTAAACTTGTGTACACCACCCAGAGTCTATTGGATAGAGCGGTATATAAATCTATTAAATTAAATTAAATTCATAAAAATCCTTGAATAGCTCTTCGCCTCTGTGAATCTGGCAAGCACAAGTCTTTAGCATTGAAATCAACAGGAGTGCAGTCACTGACTTTATTAGCTCAAGGAAAAAGTCCTAATTGCTTTTAATAAAGCCTGTAAGATAGAGCTTCTTGTCCTGGGAAGATTCATTTGAATCCAGCAGGGTGGAAAATAGCTAAAGATTCTTAAAAGACAGTATAATTAAAGCTCAGCAGATTGCAATCCCTTTGGAAGAAAAGGAGGCCAGAAAAGACACGATGCTGTCAATGAGGCTTCATGGGACACTGTTCAAAGATCTAAAGGGAGGGGCTTATACAAAAAAATAATGAAGATTTGGGACCAAACTCAATTAAAGGAATCAATTATGGCTCACTCACACACAGCATCATTCTAAACAAACATTTTTTTAAGGACACTTACTTTTATGATTGTGCAATGGAAGGAAAATTTATAAAGACATTTTGTTCATTGATATAGATTCCCCAAATATTTAGAAATTATAAAATGCCTTTAAAATTAGTTTTTTTCCAGATAGCATGGAGGTAATTAACTTGGGAAGCTCAGTATAGCAAATGAACCAGAGATAAATAGTGGGTCCCATAAAACAAATAGGTAAACTGAACAGAGTAAGTTTAGAGGAAACAGAGAGAGATTATAACCCTAAGAACATTTCATTATCTGATAACAAAAGAATACACAGAAAACACATGGAAAAGGAAAAGATGTAATGTAACACCCAGTTATATTTGGTAGTTAAACAATAAAAATAGGGTTTTTTATTGTTATACTTTCGCTACTTTCACTCCAGTTTCTGCTCCTGCAAATAGGGTTTATCTTTCTAATTATGTCTGAGCCTCAATGTCTCAATAGAAAGAACAGTTTAGGGGAATGTGATTTTAAAAAATTTAAAAACCGAAGAACCACAGGAATTAGTCTTTTTTTAAAAAATGCTTACATTTTTCAAATTAAAAACATAATGACTGTGGCTCTCCTGTGAAAGGGAAGGCAAAAATGGAACCCCCCTCCAAATCTGTTCTAACTGTAATAAATTAATAATGAGGCCTAATTGCATTCCAGAAAGATCAGCATTGACAGGCTCAGGTTCTGCCCCATTATACCCCAGGCAAGTAACTACAGATATTCTCCAGCCAAATCCATTTTACGTCTCCATTATCCTCCTAGCACCCTATTATCTACCTATCCAGCTCAAACCAATTGTTGTAAAACTGAAATATAACTATTTAAATCTCAGCTGTATAAGTTACAGGGACAGGAATACCAGCCGATCCTTTCTCTCAAAATCAATAGCCACCAAATAGATTGAATCGAAACAGTTTTTCAATCAAATCAACCACCAAAAGATACATGGAGTAAACAGATTTAACAAGCCTTCTAAAAAATGATAGAAAAAAGGCAGGTCTTGACTTTGTGAAGAACAGGGGCAGTCCAGGACATTTCCCTCCAGTCCCACACAAGGACCAAAAGTCTGAAAGAAAAGCTAAATGCAGAAATGGAAACCAAGAGCTATCAGACACATCAAAAATGACCCCCTCTCGCCTATGACTGCTAAGCATTCAGCAATAAACAGTTTATCTTGGGTGGCTGAAATACAGTATCAGCATTATGATGTATGGCTTGCAGATCTAGAAAGAGGACAAACTTAAGTTACCCTCCTATCTTGTGGAGCTGCAACTATTTGTTTCAGTCACCACATGCACTTGGAGATTCCAGATGTATCAGTTAAAAATTGATTATTTATCTGAATTTATTAAAATTTTAATAAATTTTAATAAATTTTAACTTTTGATGATTTTTTAAACTCTTAATGTTTTTATTGATGTAGAGTGTTTTATGTTTTTACTTTTTGTCTTGTTGTAAGCCGCTCAGAGTCGGGTTCTCCCGATTGGGGCGGGGTAACAAATACAATAAATAATAATAATAATAAAATTGGCTTTGCTAAAATCCAACATTCATGTGTGGCCACCCTCTGCATTTGTTTCTTTTGAAGTCAAGAACTCGAGTACAACATAGTCGCTTTCCCCCGTAGCTACTCTTACAGACACTTCTTCCATCAAGTCATCTCTATCAGTTAGAATCATGTCAAGGATAACTACTACTGTACTCTAGTTTTTTCCTCCACCTTTTGTAGGAGAAAATTATCAACCAGACAAACCAGGAATGTCTTGGAAGGGACATATTTGGCATAATTTGACTTCTAACAGATATCAGAATAATTGAAATCTCCCATTACTACTACATCATGTCCCTTTGAAATTCTTGCAATTTGTTTTTCAAAGATTTCATCCACATCTTCCCCTTAATTGGATGGTCACAGTTAACTTATTTATTTGTCTTTTTCTTTGCTGGAGTACTAGGCAACTGTGAGGTACAGTACTGTATAATCTTCACTACATTGATACAATGTTCACACTTTAGAGAATAAAAATAGAATTTTAGATATTACCTTCATAGATGCTGACAGTTGTAATAACACTGAGGGTTCTTTTAGAACAGATTGTAGACAATGGAAATAATACGTTAAAATCAGGTGTGTCCCCCCTCTTTCTCAGCCAAATCATTCTAAATACCTGACAGGTGCTTTCTTGACAGTTACAGATCTCTCTCCACTGATGTCAAAGCTCCTCCAGTTTGCTGCTTAAATCTGCTATACACTAGTGTAAAGAGAAAAAGGCCCAGACTATTCATGGACTCTTATAGATTTCAGGAATGATGTGCATACTAAACAGCCTATCCTATTGCTCCTTGTGGGAACATAAGTGGGGCAGTTTTAGTTTCTTTTGAACTTATAGGTGTTCTAGGAAGCCATTAAGCTACATGAAGATGTACTTGGCTTGCAGGCTCTGGAGCATGAAGAGGAAGACAAGATGGCCTCCAGCACTTTTGTTTATAAGAATAATTTCCTTCCAGCAGTCTGTGTTAGTGCCAGGTAGAAGGAAAGTGTCATTTCTGTCCTTAAGGCATCGATCAAGCAGTGTCATGAACACTGATTCTTCCCTATTATACTTTCCATGGATTCTTGAGTCAGCCTTGTATCAGGTCATGGAAGTGGCTGCTGTATAGATGAAGAGACAAGCATATTGTTTTAAAGCAATACAAGTGCAAAATACATAAGTATCAATATATTATATTACATTATGTTGTATTATATGCCTTAACATATCTCTCTCACACTCTCACTCTCACTCTCTCTCTCATACACAACACACACACATGTCTAAAAGATATAAGATATCTATAGATAAATAACTCTCCAAGGCCTTTGATAATTTCTATAAATATTCTGCTTGAGTGGGAATACAAAGATGGATATTTGGGAAACGGCAAATCTGACTGGCATTTGGAATAAACTATGGGCAACCTGGTGAAAGGCAAAGAATGTCTGGAGGAAGAGTATGGTTATTACCTTTAAAGCCCTACATGGTAGTGGGCCAGGATACTTAAGAGACCGCCTCACCCCAAGAACATCTGTCCGTCCCACCAGAGCAGACCGGAGGGGCTCTCTAGTTGTTCCATTGGCCAGAGAGGCACATCTCTCTGGCACTAGAAGGAGCGCCTTCTCTGTGTCCGCTCCTGCCCTATGGAACCTCCTGTCAACAGAGCAACGTCTCCAGATGGAGCTGCTGCCCTTTAGGAAGAATCTAAAAACATGGCTGGCGGGGCAGGTATGGGGTGCAGGAGGTATGATGATCCCAGCTCGTTGGATGATCTGAGGCCCTCTCTCCCTCTACTTTTTTTAATTAGTAAGATTTGGTGTGCTTTTAATCTTTTAAGATTTTAATTTTAAATTTAAATTTTAACAGTTTTAGGGCTTTTAGGTTGTGTTTGTGTTTTATTGTCATGGTGTTTTTTATTATTATTATTATTACTTGAAACCGCCCTGAGTCACTTCGGTGAGAAGGGCAATGGAGAAATACGAATAAATAAATAAATAAATAAATAAATAAATAATAAGAGTATGATAAAGGACAAACTCGTTTTGTAGACAGGACACCAAATGTCTATGCCTACTCCTTAATTTTTGGTGATTCATCACCAAGTTTTATACCAATTGTGTTGTACCACTATAAGAGCCTGTACTCATCATTGTGTTATCAAGTCAATTCTGACTTATGGCTACTCTTTTCAGGGTTTTCTACGTAAAGAGTATTTAAAAGTGGTTTACATTTCCATTCTTCTAGAGGCATCCTGGGACTAGTACAGCTTGTCCAGGGCCACACTCTTGAAATACATATTGGGGAAACAAATTCCCAGCCTCTGGCTTCACGGCTAGATATCGAAACCCCTGTGGTCTCCAGAGAGCACTGCTGTACTAAACTTTGTGCAATATAAAAATTTTATTAGATTTAAAATGATCTCATGAGCTTCAATAGCCCTGCAGACCTTCTTTACGTCATAGTTCATAGGCACACATTTCTCTTCTCTTTTAGTGTGATGTCATAATTGAGTGCTCATATATGCTGTTTTAATATATGCATTTTGCTTTGTTTATTTAAATTATGTAATACTTTTGAGAGAGAAAAATCAATGCTGATGAGTTAATTTAAATGAAAATTGAGCTCAGGCCAATTTGCACGGGTTGCTGAGAGCAGCACTTCAGTGTGATCTTTACTGTGAGAGTGTAATCTGCACTGGCCAACATGGGCAAGGACCAGCTGAACTGATGCTAGGCCAAGGGTGTCAAACCCTTCCCAGTCTGGGAATGCCAAAAATTACTTAGGATTAGAACACTACCTTCTTCACAAGACGAATGTATCTGAATTGTAATACCTGGACAAAGCAATATAAATATAGAACTGGTTGCTTGTCTTCTGAAAACATTCCCGCTTATTGATAATCATATTAACTGTGGCACCTCTGAAGGGAATGAAAACCCGATCCCAGACATGTTCGAGTCTGGATTCCTTTCTGTAGGCATATGGATCATGCCTAGCCCTAGCAACTCTCCTAGGAAAGGCCCTTTTGCTTTAATAAGGACTCAAGCAGAAGCCAAGCTGCCCATCAAAATGAGCAGTCCAGAGCTGTCAGGCTGGAGTTCTATGAGTTTCATCATGAGAAATCTTAAAACCTCCAACCAGTAAAAAGGTAAAGGTTTCCCTTGCTGGAAAGCCAGTCGTATCCGACTCTAGGGGTCAGTGCTCATCTCTGTTTCAAAGCCGAAGAGCCAGCGCTGTCTGCTTCTGCAGACATTTCCATGGTCGTGTGGCAGGCATGACTAGACACCGGAGCGCACGGAACGCTGTTACCTTCCCACCGAAGTGGTCCCTATTTATCTACTTGCAATTGGTTGCTTTCAAACAGCTAGGTTGGCAGGAACTAGGACAAAGACAGGAGCTCATTCCGTCCTGCAGTACTCGGGAATCGAACTGCTGACCTTCCGCCTCCTAGTCAGCATCTTAGTGACTTGAGCCACTGCAGTCCCTTCCAACCAGTAACCAAGGCACATTCTCCAAGCCAGTTAGAAAATGAACAGAGCAAGACAACCTGACACCAGTTGTGGATGGCTCTTGCTGAAATAAATGGAAATGCATTTTTCTTTCTGGTTGTCTACTGCAGTGTTTCCCAAACTTTGGTTTCTGGACTTCAGTTCCCAGGACCCTAAGCCAATTCCCCAAAGCACTGATCAGCCAATATACTGACTTAGGCTCCTGGGAATTGAAGTCCACCGGTGTTCTGTGGAACATAGTTTGGGAAACTATATTCAGCTGAACTCTCAGAAATTAAACCAGTTCTTTTCTGTCTCCCTCCTCTCTTTCCTGCCTCTTGGCTCCTAGCTTGTTTAGACTTCTGGACTTTTGCCATTTTGACTTGATGTTTCTCCTCTGAATGGCATTTCAACATGAGTCTCCCTAGGTGTCCACTCTCCTCTCCTGGATTAAGTCTTGGGCACCATATGGTGTGAAAGGCCTGTCACACACTCTCTGAAACAGGTTTTTGTTGTTCTTCTTCTTGTTGTTGTTTAAAGAACTGCCAGACTGCCGATTCCTCTGGCATCATGCCTTGTGCCTCTGTTAGATAATAAGAAAGCATGATGAAGGCTGAAAATAAGTCAGAATAAATTTTGCAAGACTCTTGTGTGGCTAAATGCTTCAGTGGTGCCTATTTTCTTTCTCTTCCTCCTTTTTCTCCAAATAATCTTTTTTGAACTTTTCCCCCAATGGTACCATATCCTGTATTTATTTTCCTATAACTTTTTCTTTGTTGGACTATGCTGGTGGTACTACCTGCTGTTGTGGTAGCTCAGTTCATAGCTGCAGCTGGCCACCTGCTACAATGACTTAACCACGTAAGCCTCCGCAGTCCCTTATCTGTTTAAGCACAAATACACTAAACCCCAAAATGTTCTATCCTTTGCTTTCTGTTTCCATCTCTGGCCGAATGGCTTTACCATTGGTTTGTCCTATCATTTTCTAGGGCTGCCTGGTGGTCCCTTTTGTGGACTCTTGGTATCTAGTCTGTTAGCCGACAGGTCCATCTGTTATTTATTATTATTTATTATTCCAATTTGTATAGCGCGCAACTCAAAACGACTCTGGGCGGCTGACAACATTAAAAACAGCACAGCAGTCCAAAACATTAAAAACCCATTAAAAAACCCCAATTTAAAAAAGCTACAAAGATTAAAAGAATGAGGATTAAAAAGAGTGATTAAAAAGAGCAAGGGAGCGATATTGCTATCAGCCAGCAAACAGGGATCACCATATCACCGGTGCCCCACACCTGCTTTGCCAGCCAGGTGTTTAGTTCTTTCCTGAAGGGCAGGAACTCTGTCTGGAGTCATAGCTCAATTGGCAGGAGGTTCCATAGGGCAGGACCAAACACAGAGAAGGCCCTCTTTCTGGTGCCTCTCTAGCAGATGGCACAATAAGAGAGCCTCTCCAGTCTGCTCTGGTGGGACGGACAGATATTCTCAGGGTGACGCGGCCTCTTAAGTATTCTGGCCCACTACCATGTAGGGCTTTAAAAGTCATTACCAGCACCTTGAATTGTACCCGGAGGCACACCGGTAGCCAGTGCTGTCCTTTAGGTGGGTGATATGGTCTACCCATCTTCTTTTTGCTACATATACTTCATCGACCACATCATACAATTCAGTTCTTTGGTGCAATTCCTTATTGCTGACCTTATCCCTGATTGTTACTCTGCACATCTGACTTTCCATTGCTCTTTAGGGCACCGCCAGTTTTCTTCCTCTGATTTTGTTATTACCCATGTTTCGGATGCATACAACAGTGCTGATAACACTGTCGTATTGAATACATTTGCCCTGATATTCATCAGCAGACTGTCATCTGTTGGCAGCCCCACCCCATATAATTGTTTTCTGGGCACTTCTCTTCCCTTGAGGTCTATTTTTTCTTTCCTTTTCTGAATTTTTTTTACTGCTGCCTGCTGTTAGTGGACTCAAGGAAGAGAACATCTGTGCTCATCTCTGTTTATACCCAAAGAGCCAGCACTGTCTGCGTTTGTAGACATTTCCATGGACATATGGCAAGCATGGCTCAACACCGGAGGGCATGCGACACTGTTTACCTTCCCACCAAAGTGGTACCTATTTACCTACTATCAATTTCTTGCATTTAAACTGCTAGGTTGGCAGGAGCTGGGACAGAGATGGTAGCTCACTCCATCATGCAATACTCAGGTCTCGAACTCTGACCTTCCAATCTTCAAGTTCAGCATCTTAACCACTAAGCCACCACGGTCCCTTACACTGTGTTAATTTATAGAATAAGAGCTCAGCCAGTGTCTAAACTATATTAAACAATAAACTGTAAGTGTCCAAAACTATTCTGGTAATATATATACAGTATATTGAATGAATACATATTTCAAAAAGAAACTGGAAATGAAATGTTCACCCATTTGCCCTGGCCAGATTCAACAGGCACAGCTGTTCTCATCATGCAGAGGATTAGGTTGTTCTGTACTTGCTTCCCATACAAAAGTTGAAGGTGAGAAGTGGCAAACTTAATTCAGAGTTGCCACAGTTGGCATACAGGGATTCAAACTCAGATATAAACACTACAGTTTGGAGCCTGGATGGGCATGTCTTGTCTACCTGTCTCTCTCTCTCTCTCCCCCCCCCCCCTCCCCAAGTATGTTCCGTTGCAAACTTGAAAAAGTCTTTGGGAAATTCTGATTAAAAAGTGAACGAAAGTGAAAGTGGCTCTGCACCCATCTATGCAATCACACTCCCTGCCATGAAACTGGGGCTTCCTGTGTCACGATGCATGAAGATCATGATGCCAGTAGACTGCTTCAAGCCTTTCCAACGTATGATCCCACTCATCTAATTGCTCATTATCCAGTCCCCAACTGGGAGCTCAGCAAACCTTCTGTTCCTGTAGACAGCACAAGGTGAGCTGAGTGTTGATCAACACTGGGAAAGTGAAAGGCTTGGGAAAGTGACTTGATGTGTGTGTGTGTGTGAGGGGCTTCAGTGCCAAAAATTCCCAAACCAGCAGGGCAAGTGAACATGGTTGTATGGTTTTTTGGAGTTGTCTTCTAAAAGGGTAACTTGTCTAGACTCCAGAAAGACCAACTAAGTGGCTATTGCATCATATTAAATGGATCACAGGACTGTGGTGGTTTAGTGGTTAAGATGCTTAACTTGATGACTGGAAGGTCAGCAGTTTGAGACCCTGAGTGCTGCATGAAGGAATGAGCTTCCGTCTCTGTCCCAGCTCTTGCCAACCAAGCAGTTCAAAAGCAAGATAAATAGGTACCACTTCGGTGGGAAGGTAAACAGCATTCCGAGCATTCCAGTGTCTAGTCATGCCTGCCACATGTCCACAGAAACATCTTCAGATGCAGACAGCGCTGGCTCTTTGGGTATAACCAGAGATGAGCACTGAACCCTAGAGTCAGATACGACAGGCTTTCGAGCAAGGCAACCTTTACCTTTACCTAAATGGGTCACAAATTGTGTACCTCTTGGTTATGGTAAAGAACATAGGAGTCTTATGGTCTAAGCAGAGGGGGCACCTAATCCTGCCATTCTTGGATGAACTACCTTTATACTGTAGACTCTTATTAGTAAAGGGCATTCAGATGTATTCTTAGATCCTTTATTCTGACACCTTCTCAAAGGAAGCCTGCTGAGAACCTGGTATCACCTCTCAGTAGGCAGCAGGTAGAATACATATATTTTTATCCTTTAAAAAAAAGCATACGTGTGAGAATAAAATTGACAGGTAGCGTTGGTTATGTTGGTAGTTTGGGTGCAGCCGTGTAGACAGTAGAGATGTTTTGTTCCCTTCTGATGTGCTCAAATGAAATATTTGTACAATGTGTCTGCACAAAACTTAAAGAGTGTTTGGTGCCTTTTACTGTTAAGGAGAGATGTGACTTTGCTATTAATTCAGTTTGCAAAATGAAAGTGATACTGGAGCCCACTGTACTTGGATGGAACTTCTGAACTACAACGGTGACAGCAAAAAAGTGTTTTGTGTTTGTTGTTTACTGCGCTAAAGGGATGAAATGTCTTTGCTGTCATTACAGCTTGTGATTTTTCTGTAGTGAAGTTAAAAAAGAAAGAGAGAGAGAGTTTGTGCCCAATATGTATAGAAAACCCTTCAAACAACTATATTTATTATACATGTATGTAATGTATAGACTTACAGCTTTGCTGTCACCACTATATGGTGTGTTCTGGTAGAAATGCAAGGACACTAATATCTTGGATGCCACAACACATTTCAACAACCCAGCTATTGGCTAGGTCATAATAGGATTTCCTTGTTCAGGAAGCCACATACCAATCCAATGGAAGTTGTAGCAAACCTGATTGAACATCCCAAGCTTTATATTTAAGAATGTGAGCTGTGGACACTTCACCCAATAATGACAGGCCAACCCATCTATACCTCTCTGAATGGTGGACGGTGATGACGATGACAATGAAGGTGATAGCAATGAGATAAAATCCTCCCCCTTTCCCCCCATTATGTAATCAGATGCAATGTAAAGGAAACAAAATATTCCATACTACATTCTTTCACCCAAATCTTTTCTAAAATAATTATCTGTGTATTTCTGTGTAGAAATATCAGTATAGCTATGTTCATAACTCTGTTCTTTATTTGAAGAAGCAATTATCAGGTTCAATTCCCCTGGTCTGATTTATTTTAATACACAAGGTTTCCTGGTCCAAAGATGTTATATGCCTGCTTGCACACAGGGTGGCAGACCTTGTAACAAGCAATAAACTCAGGAGGAATTTCATTTAAAAAAATAGAAGAGCATGTTCTAAAAAGAAATAAAAAGACAGTCAGGGATTTTTGATCAAGCCATTCATCATCAGGTTGTCTACACTCGAAAAAGACATGAAGGAGTTGTCTGTATCAGGTGTTTATCCCAGATTAGAGCTGGTCTGAGGCGTTAGTTACATGCACCTGATCAGCTGAGTTTGCATTAGTACTTGCACTGCTCTTGCTTCTGCCCGATATAATTTGCATTGACATCATTGTGGCAGAAGCAGTGTAGCAGATGATGATAACACTCCAAGTTACAGGTTTCCCTGCGGGTATTTTCCATGTTACACCAAGATGTTTGGATGTCAGTCCTACCAATCCAACGCATAAACTATTATCTCTCTCTCCCACCCACCCCTCCCACCTTTCTAAGTTGCAGAACAGAGGTCTGCAAGTTTGCTGGGTTCTTTCCTGGCTTTTTCTTTCATTAAGGCTCTACAATTCTTATGAATTCTGAAAGCCACAATGCATTACAATTGCATTTCTCATTACTAGTTCTGATATATGTGTTTTGCTGTCTCTCATCCACACTTCTAAAATTATTATACAAAATGAATTGAGCATTCACTTTTCCCGCTGAGAAACAAAAAGAGAGATTTTTTAAAAATACTTTTGGATTATTTGGGGGTGGGAGAATGACCCTATAAGAAGGACCAAACCCTAGATCAGTGTTTCCCAAATGCTGGTTTTTGGACTTCAATTCCCAGAAGCCTAAGTCATTTCCCCAAAGCACTGATCAGCCAATGTACTGACTTAGGCTTCTGGGAATTGAAGTCCACTAGTGGGCTGTGTACCCCTTGTTGGGAACCACTGCCCTAGATCATAGTTAGATAGGAAGGCTGTCCTGGACTGATTCAGGTTGATTGAACATTGCTTATGGCAGTGATATTGCTGTTGTCATTCACATTGAATATTTAATTATCCCAGGCAATTTTCAAAACAAGAGTTCATATTATACCTCAAGTGGCTATAATTATCACCAGACTCAAAGGCCATCTACCCTTCTCTGTCATTCACACCACCCTCTTCTCTGCCTTGAAAAATAAAAAGGCAACCATAACCCCACTGAACTGATAAAACAACTTGTGAAACCACAGTGCTTATCTGATGTAACACTGAACTGGAAAACCATAGTTTTAAAGATGGTTCATAGTTTTGGAAAATGAGAAACCAGAGGTACTCCCTTGAGAGGAATGTTCCCCTTGTACTGGTCTGCTTTTTGGTGTAGCTTGGTAAGACAGTACAACAGAAACATCCCCATCAAGAGAACACCTTTAGTCTCTGCTTTGATCAATTATTTATAAGGCTTCCCCACTTTAGCGCTATGTGACCTAAACACTACAGTTCCATAACACTGGTAATCACACATGCCAGATTTTTTTTAAAAAAGTACAGTACAATGGAATTGCTACCAACACACACACACACACAGGTTTACTCACAATCAACTAAATGTTGTGCAGTTGATGGAAAATACATTAGACTCCATCACAAAGCATGAAGTGAACTGCAATGAAACTACACCACTCAACAGTATTATTAGCTATAAGTATGTGGATACCAAAACACTGCTATGCCTCTGAATGAGGTTGGTTTTGCCCTAATGCCCAGTTTGTAGAAATCACTCCAAATAGGATCTTCTTATTGCACCGTTTATTGAACTTTTTTTTTTTTTTGCTATTTTTTTGGTGTGTGTTCATTTCCCAACATGTCTTCTATTTTAAGATTTCTTTAAATTCTGTTTTTCTTAGTCCGTGGTATTTTATAGATTGCATATTGTTTACGTCACACTGTGAGCACCTTGGGGCATCTATGATGCCCCAAAAGGTAGGATATAATAACCAATAAAATGTTCAGGTTTCTAAATCTCACAAGAATTGTATAGATAGAGGGCAGGATACTTTTTAAAGTTTTCCCACCCAACTGGGAGTACTGTAGGGATAAAACAAGGGAATGGAGTCAACATGCTTTGTCCTCTCCATTCAGGCAATTATAATTGTTTGAAGATGAAAAACAAAAAACATAAAAACAAAAACAAAAAACTGCATCTGCCCACAAAAGGCTGACAGGCTCATATTGGGCTGATTAACCAGTTTATGCCTCTGTCCCTGTCCTTATTTTTTAAATTGGTCCTCATAAATGTTTATCAAGAAAATGTGCTACCTATTAACTCCAAACTGATTTCCAGAACCTTAGCCTTTGTTTAAAAACTATTGTAGAGAGTCTCCTTTAGGCTGAAATAAAGACATTATGTGGAACACTCCTTTTGTACTTTAAATGGGGACTGCTTTGCTCACAGAAACATTTTATAATGAGAATTGAGAAAGGCTTTGTCCAATGCGGATTTAGGGAGCCAGAACCTTAAACTTGAAAGGACATGAAGTTAACTGAAGTAAATACCTGTGACAATTTCCATACACGTTTGAGTGACAGAAGCTCACACATGAGTGAATTTTAATATAAAAATAGCAGTATTCTCTCTCTTTTTAAAAATCTAACAACACTTATAACATCTTAAATGCAAGTATCTAGCCAGGAACAATACTTAGCCCCCGTCTGATTGCTTGATCAAGCAGCACAGAGTTTCCAGTGTCAATTAATGGAAATCAATTACAGCCCATTGCTGCAATATTTTAAATGGAAATGGATTAGTAGAAAAGACACTTTGCAAATTGTATCCTGCCATACAAATCTCTCGTATTTTCAATGGATCTTATTTTACGTCGATTCATAACATGAAAAGGGCATAACAGAGAGAGGGAGGGAATCCTTTATTCCTTTAAGAGTCAGAGGCTTGAACAGACAGAGAAGGTACAGCACACAAAGAGAGTAAAATTCCTCTACCTCCTGATTAACTGGCTCTCTGATATAGCACTCCCGTGTTTGGGGCCCTCTGCTTTCTCTCCTGGCTTTCTTAAAGCTCATTATAATCACTTTATTAGAACAGCAGCACCTTGTTACTCAACACGTGTAGCTTCTGCAACATTACTGTGAAGAAAAGCATGATACAGTAATAAGATCCTGCAGGCATTAGAGAGCAATGAGAAAGCTAGAAGAAGTGAAGTATCATTTTTCCCCACTGGGCCAAGCCTTGTTTAAACCATTAAAAGTTGGCGTGGAAGATGTGTGATCGCACCCTCCTTGCATGAAAAAGTTCTTAGGTTCAATCCCAGGTATTTCCAGTTTAGGATGGGAAATGCTATCATTTGAGGACCTAGAAAGTTGCATTTGCTAGATAGCACTGACCAAAGGTTACTATGATCACTGGTGCACCAGTTCTTCACCATCCACAGGAAAATAAATTAAGGGTGATGTGTTAAGTACTGAAAGTAGTACAGAAGTAACACAGCCTAAGTCGTGTGGAAGGTGGTGGTAGGGTTGGACAGTTGCTCCAAAAACATTAATGAGAGTTGTAACCAAAGAGTGAAAGGTCCTGCCCATTTACCAGTAGATCCCATGTAGTAATATTAGAGGATGGGAAGGCAAATAGGACCAATCTGGGTGCCAATTTATTTATTTATTGGAAGCGCATATGAACCACATATATAACTGACAGAAAAGTGCCACTTGCTTCCAGCTGCACATCATAAGGCTTGCTTTGGGAGGTAAATTGCTAAAGGATAATGCGTATTTTGATGAGCCTTCCTGCATTCCACAAATCATGGGATTGTGTGTAAAAATTAGGTATTTTTAACTTTAATGATCATGTGAAGACTGCTTCCAGGGTTCTCTAGGTACAGAGTACTCAGAAGTGGTTTACCATTCCCTTCTTCTGGGGGAGTATTGGGACTGTGCAGCCTGCTCAAGGCCATATACTTTGGCATTTCTTGCAGGATACACTGTGGGGGAATCAAGCTCACAACCTTTGGTTCCTCAGTCAAATACCCAAATGGCTGAGCTTTACCATATTTTAATGAGGGGAATCTATTTTTCTGCATGACTCTTTGCCAAAATTAAACATCTTGGAGCAGCTTAAAGGATAAGAAGCTTTCATGGACTACAGTGCACATTATCAAAAATATGGAGCTAGATTCCATGAAAACATAGGGGAAATAAAATCTGTCTGTTTTTAAGGTATAAGACTGTGTAGTTTTTGCTGCAACAGGTGGCTCTGACTATAATCTTTATTTATTTATTTGTTCAAATTTATTATCCCGCCCCAATCAGGTAAACCCAACTCTGGGCGGCTTACATTAAGAATAAAAGAGAACATAGCTTAAACAATACATTCCAAGTCAGTGTAAAACAGACTGGCCAATCCCATCCTACCCTACACATACTACAATTTAAGTTAGCACTCTAAAGTTAAAAGCTATAATTTATAAATACTAAAGTGTTTTAAAATTTAAAAGTTACAAAAAATAACCATAGCCTGGCAGGTGGCTGAGGACCTTGCCCCCACCTCTGGGCCCATACCAACGGCCGGAGGGAGAAGATGACATGGCCTGGCAGGCGGCTGAAAACATTGCCCCCTCCTCTGGGCGCACACCAATGGCCTGAGGGAAAAGACGACATGTCCTGGCAGGTGGCTGAGGATCTCACCCCCACCTCCAGGCCTCCATCAATGGCCAGAGGGGAGTTAGTCTGTGTTCTTCTTTGGTTGTTTTGTGAGCTTGTATTTAATGATTGTTACTGTACTGTTGCTGTTTTTCTTTCTTTCTTTCTTTATTTATTTAAATTTCTATACCCCTCTCCTCGCCGAAGGAGACCCAGTTTTGACTGTAAGCCTCCCTGAAGAGCCTCGGCGAGTGGGCGGCTATATAAATCTGAACAAATAAATAAATAAATAACACTAAAAATATTTTGGGAAGAGGAATCAAATTTGTTCTTAGTCTCGGAATATACTTGGTGTGATTCCCCCTATGTACAACGTAAAACATAATCCAAAGGGAGCAAGCAAAACAAATGGTCACACCCTAATGAACATATTCAGATATTTTCTGTGACTGGAAACACGGATGCCTCTCTGAAAAAAGGCTGCTCGAACTTGCAAAGGAGGCATTTTCACAGCTGAGAACTGTAGGTACTGCTGACCTTGTCTGGCATCATTGCAAGAGGTCATCTTTCAGATGGATGAACTGCACTTGAAATATCCTCTTGTGTAATGAGTACCACAAACCAGCTTTTCTCCTGTTTCAGCTGTTGCTGACTATCTCTTCTCCTTGCATCTTGTTTTTAGTTCAAATAAACAGCTATATGGGCAGGCATGATAGAGTGGGAAGGTGGGGGAAGCATTCCATGTTATGCCCTTTTTTTTTGAATTTGCACGATTCAGGTGTTTGGTTGACACAGTTCTGGAAATCAAAGTTTATAGTCATAAAACATGCATCCCCTACTGAGCTTAGTGCATAAAAGATCAGAGGTGGGAGAAGGAAGAAGAAAAGGAAATAAAAGATGAAGAGAAAGAAGAACAATTAGTACTGAATAGGGTTGGTAAATGAGCTAACATTTAGGATGGAAGCTGCAGTGATAGAATACAAGAGATACTTTCAAAGAGTCACAGGAGATGCAATCACTCATTACCAATGACATGTGACTCAGGAACACAGGAAATCATAAGCATGATGGACAGCTCACTTCCTCTCCTTCCTCTGCCTTCCATTCCAACAGGACTGCTTTAGGTCAAACTGTTAGGGAACTTCTAAAACTACAATCTCACTTTTTAAGCTAGTGTGGTCAGTGGTTGGTTGTCAAATTCTTCACTACCCCACCGTGATGTCATTACGTCATGGGCGTAGCTGATGTCATGACATCATGATGTCGTGGGGGGAGAAAAAAAATGGGTGTGTATGCATCAAACCTCCGTTTGACGCATGCACAGTTCTATTTTTTAGTGTGCATGCTTCAAACCTCTATTTGATGCATGCACACTAAAAAATAGAACTGTACGTGTCAAATGGAGGTTTGACGCATGCACAGTTCCGGGCAGCCAGAATGGCTGCCCGAAAATACATTTCTGGAGGGGGGCTGGAGAGGCGACTGAACCGGTCACCCGGGGGTTTACCACCACCCCAGTGACCCCATCCTGATGGGTCCTACCAGTTTGGGCGAACCGGTCCGAACCGGTAACATCCTATCACTGAGTGAAGTGTGGTGGATAAAGTTACAGACTAAGGCTCAGGTAACCTGGATTGTTCCATGGGAACTCATGGTGAGGTAGTGCTGGTTCTTCTCCTTTTGTTTCCAGATTTTAAAAAAGTAATGATCTGGTGAGAGAAAGATTAGCCAGCAAAACAAAGTTGCCATTGCCTGACGTACACACGATAGTGATTCAAAAATATATACACAATCTTCAAGTAGGCTCTTTCTGTATACTCCCAGGGAGCGCTGGCAAAACTATTCCATAAATATCTCACATACCTCAGAAACCCTGCTAGGGTCACCATACGTTGGAATCAATTTGACAGCACATACAAATAATAGAGTTTAATAGTTAAGTGCCATCAAGTTGCATCTGACTTATAATAATCCTTTTCAGGTTTTCTAGGAAGAGAATACTCAGAAGTGGTTTGTCATTATTTTCCTGGGACTGCGCAGCTTTTCCAAGGCTCCATAGACTGGCTCTACTCCCAGGAGGCACAGTGGGAAATCAAAGCACCAACCTCGGACTCTGAAGCCAGGTACCAAACTGATTGAATTATCCAGCCAAACAAAATGTCAACTGGTATAGCGGAACACTATGCACAGACAAATTCTAATTAGCACATCATACTTCTGCAACATGACATTGTTCCCAAAGCATCTTAGTCAGAGACTGGAAATGTATTTTTGGAGGACTACAGTTTCCAGAACTTCCCCCAGTCAACACAGCCTCTATCAGTGTTGAATGCAGTACACTAAGAAGGGTCATCCAAAGAAGTAATTTTCCAAACTCTTCTTTTCATATCCTCATGTTATTCTATTAAAGAGATCTGCCCTCACAACTGAAATCTAGTAGTAAGTCAGAACTAAAGTAGGGCCACTGAATCAATGGAGATTTGTTGATCAACACCTTTGTAAGTTATAGTGGTTTGTTGGGCCTACACTATTTTTGAATGAATTTCTGTCCATGCCTTATTCAGTTACTTTCTATTTGGAGTATCTCTACCAATGTGCTGAAGTTCCCAGTTAGGTCTTGCCTGCCTTTGAATATTAGGCATCAGATGTCTGGGTCTGGCCTTATACATGTTCATAGGTTGAGAGTTATAAAGATGTATATATAAATCAGACTTCCAAGTACCTTCAAATTGTGAGTTTATAACCTGCCAGTGTCCCAGCAATGTTCCCTTCTCATTCCTTGACACACCAGTTGTCCCTTTTAGGTTGGTTGGGTAATTTTCTTTTAATACTAGCCAGATGTACTGCAATGAAGTCACAAAGCAAGCAGAAGCTAAATTTAAAAAAACAGTAAAAGTGGCTTACATGGTAATACTTGGAAAACACACTTTACAACCTCAAGTACTCAAGGGGGTAAGTTTAATGAGCACAAAACATTCATTCCTAATAAGAATATGCTGTCATAATCACCCTCTACATGTGATAAATAGATTACTGGAGAGTTGCAGACTTTCATTTCTCCCCCACCATCACTCCCCACCACCACCCTTTTCTTAAGCTAATGCTTTGGTCACAAGGTAATTTAGTCAATTCTCTAAAAGTAAATCACAAGTTTTTGAGACTCAATGGACAAGATGTTTTGAAGCTTGGTTTAAGCCCTATTTTATCCAAAATAAACTCCCGAGTTTTTGTTTTTTTAAAAGCTGCCACCAACAATTTTGTTGTTCATTAAAACCAGACTCCCTGTTGGCCAACGTCTTATGCAAACCATCTCCCTCTTTCATTTGAAGAAAAATTTATCATCCAGCAAGCAAAGGCAGAAAATGTGTGAATATCTAAAGCTTATGCAAATTAAGAGGCTTTGCACACTGGTCCTAAAAATAGTAAATAATTACAACATTTCTTCACCATCTTATAATTATAGGTCCTTTGTCATCTTTTCCCTTCTTCTCTATAAGGTCACAGCTGTATTATACAAAATTTACAGTACATTACAAAATTTAAAATACACAATAATTAGTGACTATGTATCTTCAGCACCAGTGATTAATGCTCATACTAAGTGTATCAAAATTAATAGTGAAAAATAACTAGTGTTGTTTGCCTTATGTGGGCAACACAGACTTTAAATTTAATCATCAGCCTGAAGCATCCAGTGGCCAATATTCTCTCCCTATTATAATGCTGTTTGCCAAGTCCTCAGTGCACCCTTGGGCTGAATCCATTCTTAATGAAAAGACAAGAAGACAACTCATTTGAAGCCACGTTGCTGATGTCTACATTAAGCATATTCTTTTAAACACAATAATTCTATCAAGCTTATTGAATTATAATGTCACAGATATTAGGGGAAAGGATCAGGGCATTATTTGTCAAGCTTTGTAATGTGCATTTATATGTGATATTTGAAAAGATTCAACTACTGGCAAAGCTGGGAGAGTTTCCATTAATATCCCTCTTTTTTCCAGTCTTCTCAACTGTGGTGGTCAGAGGAAGGACCATTCCTTTGATGACACATGTCTTTGCTGAAAAGTTTGTTCCAAGTATTGAGAGGGCAGAGTGACAGTTCAGTGAGATGAAGAATAAACATGAGACTCTATCAGTTGAGTCATATTGCAATGTGCACACATTTGTACATTAAAGATTCATTTCTGTTTTGCAGAGCAATGTATCTTTTGGCTCATGGACAGGGCTGGCATCAAAGGAGACTTTTGTACCACCCAGTGTTGAAACCATCTTGCCAGTTAGTGATGTAAGCAAGAAAAAGGTTCATGGGTAGCTCATCAGAGGATTTGTCTAGCAATACAGAAATGCTTAGCTGTATCACAAGGCAGTAACAGGCCAGCATGGGTTGGGGATTTTTGCTATTCCTAGGCACTCCATCTGGATTTGGGCTTGAAAGAGGAAGCATGGAAGGCAAGGTGTAGGCATACACAATTTGTAACATTGCCCAGATTCATTCTGGATTCCAGGCAATCTCTGTTAAAGTATCAGCCTTAAGCTCCAATTTCTTGGCCTTTATTTATTTATTTATTTAAGCAAACTTTTATGCTCCCCTCCTCAAAAAGACCCAGGGCGGCTAACACAACTCTCAACACCTAAAACACAATAAAAACATAATATAAAATCAAGATTAAAAGATTAAAAATTTTAAAAAGCTAAAACAAGACAAACAGGGAGAGGGGGATCATATGAGCCAACAGACTGGGGCAACTGTCTGGCCCATACCCCACACATGCTCTGCCAGCCAGGTCTTGACCCCCTTCCTAAAGGGCAGCAGCTCCATCTGGAGATGCAGCTCACTTGGCAAGAGGTTCCATAGGGCTGGAGCAGACACAGAGAAGGCCCTCCTCCTTGTGCTAGAGAGGTGCGCCTCTCTAGCTGATGGTACAACCAGAGCGCCTCTCCAGTCTGTTCTGGTGGGGCGGACAGATGTCCTTAAGGTGATGCGGTCCAAAGACAAGAAAGCATCCTCCAATATGTAATAGCCTCATCTCCAGTTTTAAATCAGAAGGTTTTTCAACAATTGGAATGCATGTCTAGGTGCGGGTGTGTTCATGCAAGGGAAATAGGCCAGCCAACTCTTAAACTAGAGACAAGGCTGTCACACAACCAGTCGGCCCCCTCTGCCTTGGCCCTCCTAAACCAAAGCCCCCAGAGGGCGAGCTGGCCAGCAATGCAGCCCTTAGCTGCTTCTCTTCCACAAGGAGGTTTAATCAGGTAGCGTATTCAGAGGCTTGTGTGTGAATGCATTGCTGCTCTTACCTTTTAGTCCAATGAAGAGACGTTGTGGAAGCAAACGAAGGTTTATTGATCAGGTATATTGATCAGGTTCATAAAGCATAGGCCAGTAGCATAAGACAGTCCAGCAACAGAGCAACAGTCCACAGGTACATTAGGTAACCATTTTGAAGAAGCCAAAAAGGCATAGCCCCCAGGCAAAGATGTTAGCCCATAGACATCCAAAACCGAACTCACTAACTTCTCTCCAAAATGGAGATTCACAAAGGATTTTTGAGGCCTAGCTAAAACTACAACCTCTCCAAGCTTTGAGAACATTAGGAAATATGTCGTTGCTCGAAAGCCAATCAAATTCGACTCTAGGGTTCAGTGTTCATCTCTGTTTATAACCAAAAAGCCAGCGCTGTCTGTGTCTGCAGACACTTCTGTGGATATGTGGCAGGCATGACTAGACACCAAAGTGCACAGAATACTTTCCATCAAAGTGGTACCTATTTTATTTTATTTTTATACTGCCCATTTGGAAAATTTCCCACTCTGGGCGGTGTACAAACAAATATCAGGTAACATAACAAAACACCCAATAAACCAAAAACAGACCAAACAATCAAATACATGCAAAAATAAAATAAAATAAACTGGCGTCCCAGGACACCTATTTATCTACTTGTAATTTCTTGCTTTCAAACGGCTAGGTTGGCAGGAGCTGGGACAGAGATGGGAGCTCACTCCATCATATATTACTCAGGTCTTGAACTACTGACCTGCTGACCTTCCAGTCATCAAGTTCAGCATCTTAACTGCTAAGGGCATAAATGACTGCTAACCTGTCCCCCCCCCCCCCATGTCTCTTAGCATCCTTGGGTAGACCTTATTGTCATCTGTTTTCCAGTGAGTTTTATTTTCATAGAATCATAGAATACATGAATTGGAAGGGGCCTTTTAGGTGCAAAGGAATCTTATTTCAGTTATCTTGACATTGAGATTAAGTCATCCACTTCACCTCAGGGCAAAAGGTTAGAGGGGGAGGATGCAACACATGGAGATCTTACCTCACACCCCATCACCTCACCTTGCTTCCTTCCACCTATCACTTGCTGCCAGAGGTGACTGCCTCATTACAGCTACTTTTTCTTCCATGTCTAGGCTTACAAGGAAAACACTAATTTGAAAAGCCAATGAAACGATGTGCTCTCTGAACCACGGGGTTGAGATGTTGGCCTCAATGGAGTTGTTGAAAACGAAGCTTTTCATTGTGGTGGGGTCATTTTAGCCCTCTATTCCACTCATTGAGAGAGCCCTGTTGTCCAAAGAGGTTCTGTGCCTAATTTCCTTTCCCATTATCTCCTCTCTGCCCTGCCAGAACAATATAAATTGGCCTCGTCGTAAAGGGAAGAGGCCCAAACTGTGCCATCAGCAATATTTCTTAAAGTGAACTCTCTCTGACAATGCAGTGTTTGAGACTATTTTCAGACGAGTGTGCAGCCTGTGTCAGCTGCTCCGTGGTGATTCCTCCTTTGACATCCTTTCCCTAGTGCATTGCATAAATAAACAGAGTCTATTTGAACAAGACCAATGACAGCAAAATTGCTTCCTTGTCTCTAAAAAGGCTCTAATAATGTGCATCAAGGGAGAAGGCCTGTGGTTTGACAGACCTTCTCCCATCCCTCTCTTCATTCTCAAACATCTTCTTAAAAATCCATTTCGATAACAAGAACAAGGCACTTTTAAAGTGCATCCCCAGTTAACGGCATTCAAAAGACTAATAATAAAATAAACTATTAAATTTAAGAACTTCCTATTTAAAATATTAAACATTTTACAACTATCAGAGGGTTTAAAACGAAAAACAGTCCTCAGACAATATACCAAATAGCTTTACCGAAGTTCAAAAAAAACTTTGCAAAGCATCAGTTTAACAGCACTGGGGACCCAATTTTTGTGGCTCATTTTCTACAGCAAATTAGTAGCAAAACATGGGGTATTGCCTTTTGGCCCAGCATCTGCCAACCTCACAGTTTGAAAGCAAGAAAATGCAAGTCGATAAATAGGTTCTGCTTTGGTGGGAAAGGTAACAACATTCTGTGCACTCCTGCGTCTAGTCATGCCTGCTACATGACCACAGAAATGTCTGCAGATGCGGACAGCATTGGCTTTTTGGCTGTAAATGGAGATGGATTAAGCCCCCTGGACAGTGGTGGGATGTCAACAATTTTACTACCCCACCGTGACGTCACAACAGTGTGGGCAGAGCTAACATCATGATGTCATGATGTCGTGGGCAGGGCCAAAGAAAAAAATACAAAATACAAAATAATAAAATAAAAATAAGCACACACACACACACCCCTCAACCCACCCACTCACCCACAACACAAACCCGTAAATAAAATAAATAAATAAATAAATAAATAAATAAAAATACATTAAAATACACCCACCCACCCACCCACCCCAAACACAAATCAACCAGAGCTTTTAAACCAGAGCTTAAAACTTATTCTGGCTAATCTTTCTCACACTAGGTCAGATGGAAGGAACTACAGAATGAACTCACCACAAGATGGCTTCATTTTGGCACTTTTCAACAGTTAAAGAAGTTAGGTACTAAGTCTTTGCCTAACCAGTTCTCTAGGATAATATGCCTTAATGTAAATGTAAAACAGCTGTACCTCCTTAAGGGTTCTCCAATTGGAACAGCACTTGAAACAGCACAGGTGTAGCTTATTGATGAGGTAACTCCAAGACTTTGCTTAAAAACCCCTGCCAGACCTTTTTAGGAACTGTGGTAGTATGTCAATATAGGTAAAGGCATTAAATACACATTAAATTACACACAGACACACCACTTCCAAAGGTGAGTCACTTACCCTGGGGAGCAGGCTATAGGGAGATTCAGGCTAGCAGCTTCTCTTCCTCCTCCCCGCTTGGGAGGACAGCAAGGAGGCCGTGCATACGCACCAAGCACTGTAGGCATGCATGCACATCAAGTGCTTGGCGTGCATGCGCAATGGGGGAACCAGTGAAAAGGTAAGCCCCGAAGGTGGTTCCCAAAAAAAAAGCTGCTACCGGTTCTCTGGGACACTGGAGAAAGTTACTACTGGTTCTGGCGAACTGGTGAGAACCTGTTACATCGCATCACTGCCCCTGGAGTCAGGTATGACTGGCTTTAAAGCAAGGGAGACTTTTATCTTTACTAAAGCACCTCCGCCTGTACATGATGGCTTTGGTAATCTGAATATCTGATGGCAACTTTTCATACTGGGTGCTGCTTTTGGACTTTCAGGAACAGCTTTGCAGAGAATGCAAGAAAGTGTAGGAGTTGTTTGAAGATCCATATCACCCAATTTCAAGGAAACCTGAGACCAAAATGGTGGACTTTTCTGCTGTCACAGTAGCAGGGCAGGCAAAGGTTGGCATAAAGAACTGTTTCTAGACCTGCTGATTGTAACCACTGTGTGTGCCCCCGATCTTGCTCCAGGCGTATTTACCTAACAGTTCTGTCTCCCGTCCCCTTCCCTTGTTGCCTGCACTAGTACAGTGACATTACACAGGTACAACACATTTAAAAAAAACTTTTGCAGTGAACCAGGAGTCTGGGATTGATGGGAGAATAGCAATAACCATTATACTTCCATCCCATCCCATAGCGCTTAGTGGATTCTCTGGGCGGTTTCACAAGGTAATTAGCATTTTGTCTCCAACATGATGGATACTCATTTTGCCGACTTTGGAAGGATGAAAGGCTGAGTCAATGTTGAGCCCTGTCACAGCATCAGCAGTTTGGGCTGCAGTACAGTGGTACCTCAAGTTACAAATGGTTCGAGTTACAAAATTTTCACAATACAAATGAAAATAAATTGAAAATAATGGCTCAAGTTACAAATTTTTCCAGAACAGATTAATTGGTTTTCAATGCATTCCTATGGGAAACCATGTTTCAAGTTATGAATTTTGGTTTTCAGTGCATTCCTATGGGAAATTACGAACAAGGCCATGGAACTGATTTTATTCGTAACTCGAGGTTTTACTGTACATCCTATTCAACTTAACAGAAATTCATTCTGATTACTGATGCATTGGCTTGTTCTGTTCAAAAAATATAATACACCCAAAAGCTTGGAAAAGTTACTTTTTTAGACTACAACTCTGGAAGTCTTCTCTCAGCATGTTATTAGACATGTTGGCAGAGGGTTATGTGTGATCAGCCCTAAAAATTGAATTTCTCACCCCATTACTGTCATAAAACTACTGTACTACTATCACCACAATGGAAAGCTACACTCATCATCGTTCTTATTGAGAGCAGGTATACATTGTAAGAACTTGAAGGCTTACTTTGGAGCTAAAAATGAAAAGTATTTGCATTTTCTGAAGTCCCTAAAATATTTCACTACTATGATCAGATCTCTTTCCTTACTTCTTAGATGAGTATATATATATTAATGGATCTGAAATAATTCTCTCATTAGTTGAGAAGATCAGTCTACACAACTTTTATATGGTACAAAAATGGCAACTCAATAATCTGGCCTAGATTCCACACCCTTTTTTTGTCAGTTTCTTTTCTTCTGGGTTTAGATGGAGCGAAATTAAGACATGATGATAGCCTGCTGGGTTTTAAGACAGTGCAGGAGGGGATGGAGAACCTACCACTGTTTTTAAGAACAACAGTTCAATTCCTGGCACAGAATGTAGCGAACTGCTGACAAAATGGGGGAATTATAGGCTGCATTATAGTTCCTGGCTGTGGGGAACCTTACTTTGATATCAGTTGAGTAAATAGCAGTCAAAAGCCAAGAGGAATGGTTGGAAAGAGAGGAGAAAAGCTAAGTTATTATTAATAGGTTAACGTTCTGCCTCAGTTTTGTATTCATACATATGCACTAGGATTCTGAAAGCCTAAGTTTTGCCATTGACCAAACTAGATGGCACTGATGCAACATACAAATAAAAACATTTGGCAAGCTAAGCTTTACCCAAGTGGTAACAGCTGGTCCAAGGTCACATCTGTTGAGTTTTACTGTGGCTTAGAGATCAAGATGCTGGACTTGATGACTGGAAGGTCGGCAGGTCAGCAAGTCAGCAGTACAGCACAACAGAGTGAGCTCCTGTCTCTGTCCCAGTTCTTGCCAAACTAGCAGTTTAAAAGCAAGAAATTGCAAGTAGATAAATAGGTACCACTTTGGTGGGAAGGTAAACAGCGCTCTGTGCACACTGTGTCTAGTCATGCCTGTCATATGTCCATGGAAATGTCTGCAAACACAGATAGCACTGGCTCTTTGGCTATAGACTAGAGTCAGATACGACTGGCTTTCGACCAAGGGCAACCTTTACCTTTATCCTGGAATTTGAATCTAGGATTCCCCTAACCAATAGAGCATTACAGTACTTCCACTAGTTCATATTTGATCACGATATGACATTTTTGTGATTTTGTAATCCCCCCCCCCCCGTTAAACTTCACACTTATCCCTCTTAAATTTCATTCTGTTATTTTCAGCCCAGAGTGATAAGCACTCTCCAAACACAGTTCTATAACCAGTTGTGTATCTAGCTGGCACTTGTGCTAGCCAGTCTACACCTACTATAGTAGGTTTTTTGTAAGAGAATATTATCAGCCACACAAGCCAGGAATTTCTTAAAAGAGAATTTAGCAGAATTTGCATGCCAACAGATATCATGAAAAAGGAAGTCTCCTATTAATACTATGTCATTTATTTTTGACATTCTTACAATTTGTTTTTCAAATGTTTCATCTGCATCTTCTCTTTTATTAGGCAATCAGTAATGGGCTCTACCTACCATGTGCCTTTTGTCTTTCACCCCAATTTTATTAATCCAGTTGCTCTTGATGGTATAAACAAGCTAATCCTCTTGCATTTCTCTGCAGGAATATTTGTTTTTTATGAACTGTATACTGCTACTCCACCTGCCTTACTACTCTTTCTGTTCTTTATGAATACAGTAGTTTATACAGTATAAGGATCTTCCCAAAATATTTCACTTTCAGTCCCATGCAGTAGGGAATCTCTTACTACAGCTACTCTTTTTTGGCAGGGCATTGATTTAGTGACTCTGCTTTGTTGAGCTGTAGCTTCTGGTGTCCTCCTGCTTATCCTTCTTCAAGAATCTGAAAAGTAGTTTTGCAGTGCCATTGATGAAGTGTCTCCTCCTCCTTTTGATCCCAACTGTGACACTTTTACTTGGTGATTCATCCACTTTGTTCACTCTTTCATCAGCATTCTCCTCTTCTGCTTGACTGTTCTTCCACCACCACCACCACCACCACCACTGCCACCACCACCCCAGTTGCTGCTACTCAAGAGTTTTGTCTATGCACTCTTCATTTTATCTTACAGTCTTAAGCATGGCCACTCACTCCTCTAGTTCTTTCACTTTTCCCCCCAACAGTGCTAACAGTTTACACTTCCTACATGTGCACACTGTGTTGTTCTCAGATACGTAGACAAATATTGCACACACTTTGCAGGTCACCAACATTGAAACATCTCTTCCCTCCATAATCTCTGTTACATTTTTGCTCCTCTCCCCCCCCCCCCCGTTTATCACTCAATCCCCTCTTATTTGTTTTGTCTGCCTTAGAGGTCCGCTGTCTTGGTCTCCTCCTTTCTTTTGTCTCTTTCTCCAGTAGACCCTTTCCTTGTTACTTCTCCACCATCATATTCCTGTTCACTCTCTCCCTGGGGTCTGTCTCGGTTTTATTCCTCTACTGTGCTCTGTTAGAAGTCAGCAGACAGAAAGCAAATGGTAAGCCTATCTTTTCCTTTAAAGATGAGGCCAGGCTTTCAAATTCTACGTTACATACAAACATACAACAAAAGAGACTAACCTCCCAGGCCACTCTTCACCATGAAACCATTTTGGTCATAGGCTTAATTTTACAAACATGTGACTGAAATCTTGCATGAGCAAAATCAGTTGACAGACAAGATTCAGAATGAGAAATGCCTGGTTTGGAATGAGTTAAGCACTCCTCCTCCTATTACATCTATACCCCCAAGTTCTTTCTCCCCAAGCTGCTTCTCACAGGGTAAAATAGTCCTTAAGGCTTCATTACATGCATTTGTGTGTAGGACATACTTTGTCCCAGATGCACCCATTCTAACAGTGTCACACAGCAGAATTGACAGTAACTACACCTCTTTACAGTACTGAATCTGACTCAGAGACATGTAGCATTCCTCACTTTTCCAGTTTCATCTGATGTGTTACACTGCTGAACATTAAATATTAAGAATCTACCATTTTCACCATAAAGAAGCATAAGCCTTCTTCATTTCAAAAGGCTCAGATGCATTCAGAATGGAAATGAAAGTGATTTACAAGGTCTATTTTTTTTAGGTAGAAATGGGAAACCTACAGTTTTCGAAATTCCACAGCAAACACAGCCATTGTTATGATGTTTAAAGGTTTCTGGTAGTTAGAACTTTGAGGTACACAGAAAGCACATCCTTGAAGATTGTGGGTACAGTATATATTACATTTTTGAACCACAATTGGCCATACCGTACTTTGGGCAAAGGCAAACTTGTGTTGCCGGCTCATCTTTCTCACACTAGGTCAAGCCAAAGGCACTAAGGAACGGATTCACTAAAAAGGTATTTCTGAAGACCAGCCTTCACAATTACCTCAATAAATATTGAGGGACTTTATTATTTATTTATTTAGCTTATACTTGGCCTGTTTAGGAGGTTTTCCTACTCTGGCCAGCTAACAATACGAAACTCACATATTAAAAACATATTAAAACACATTTTAAAAAAATACAAAAATCCTATTGGCGACGGACAGAGACAGAATAAAATAAAATATCTAACACTCAGCCATTAGCAAAACATTCTCAAAGGCCAATTTAAAAAGAAACTATTTCAGCTGCTTTTTAAACATAGTCAGGGATGGGACCTGGTACAATCCAGCTGGAAGGAAGTTCCACAAAGTTGGTGCCACCACCAAGCAGGCTCTTCGCTCAGTCACGGCCTTACTTGCCAATCTCGGGGTCAACACTTGGAGCTGCACCGTCTGAGAGGAATGAGTGATGTGGGCTGATGTCTTGAGGGGAAGACGCTCCACTTTCTAGTCGTAAGAGTATTACACTAGCAGACATGTGTGGTAATACAAATATGACATACTCCTGGTTCAGGAAACACATTGAGGGATAGCAACTTACAAACCCAAAGTGACTGAAATGGAAATAGTGAATGAGAGACCGCATGACCAGTATGGGAGAGCAATTTTAGACCTGCTCTCAGTATAATATCAGCTGCATTGACAGAAACAAATAACATTGAAATCCTCACAATCTGAACCCCACAATTCTCTGTTGCCTCTGTTTATAAGCCACAAGAAGTAAATATTTATTTTTATTGAGCCAGACAATTTTACTTATGACCAAATAAATTTTGTTATTGAAGATTTTAATTGTCACAGTGAGGCTTGGGGATAGTGCACAACTTGTATCTTGGGCAGACACCAATTACCATTAACTTGTCCATGATCCAGGATGCTACCCTATGAGAGACCAAAGTTGGGAGTTAGGGTGTCTGAGTTATGGCCTGCAAAATCACTCATTGAATTATCCCAAAACCATCTGGTGGTGGGATGGCCTAAGACAATTTGCACAGTACAGTATTAGTTTAGCATTAAATCAATATAAAATAGAAACAACTCTGATGAATGTTAGCAGGCTATTATACTTCCATAGTAAGTGTGTATGTTTTTGTACATTATGGAGAACTTCAGAGCACCATACAACACTCTAAAGGGCCCACAAGCTTTACAGTGAACCACAAAAGGAGAGCTGAGGATTTGACAGAGGGCAACATCAAAAGAAGGGCCATGGCATGGATCAAATTGCATCAGATTAAGAATCCCATGTTGACACTGGCATTGAAACAATGCACAGTCTGCATAGCACTGATTCGCTTGCAGTATGGTCTATTCTATTACCATAGCAGGATAACCTGGCCAGAGACAAGAAAAAAGCCTACCAGTATAAAACAAACATACAGAAATAAGAGAACTGATTAATTTAATGTCATTGCTCAGCCACCTGAGAGACGTCTCCTGAGAATCAAGGAAACCTGGAGAAATGAAGTGAAGGGTCATAATAAGGGACCTCCCATTTAGGATGGCATCGTTACTCAAAACTGGGAGAAGGAGCTTTTATACTTGGCTCCTTGTACCATAGTCCACCCCATTGAGCAGGTCCCCTGTCCTTTGGGGAACACTGGAAGGAAGGAGTTGCCAAAACAGAGAAAAAGGAGGAGGGTCACCTTCCATCGCCCCTGTTCTGTATGCACTGATTTTCTTTGGATCCAACCCAGATTTTATCAAAATGAAATGCACTGAACTGTCCTGGAGAAAGAATCCTGTGCTTAATTTTGTAATTATTATTACAGATGCTGATAATACTGACCTCTTCATTTTATAGGATTTGTAGAAAGATTCCTATTTTCTGAGAAAGCTACACCTATAACAAATTCCCAGTCCCCTCCAATATGGAAAACCATGGGAATAATTACATCTACTACTTATTCATATTCCCAATGACTCTAGTCAGGTATCTAATGTTAATAAAACATTTACAGGATAGATGACAGAATCCATTGCAGTGACAGCAATGAAAGGCTGCCTTGTAACCTTTCAACTCCTTGTTTGTTGGGAAAATATCAAAGGCAGCAAAATAGTAGGTGTCCCAAAATGTCTTAATTCAGAGAATTAGTGTTAACTGAGCCTGATTAGCTCCATTTATCTCTAATTAATTACCTTTACCTAATTAGACACCCTGTTTCCAGTAGACATGGAGTCAAGTAGACTAGATTATTAGTGCAGTCATTGTGCCTTTACAAAATCCTGAAATTAATGAAACGTGCAAAAGAATCTGCAGTTTTAATTGCACAGGTGTTGCCTTATGGCAAAGCTTTATCATCTGATTACACCAAGGGATTATTAGTGACTTTTTATATAGAGGATGAGCCTGTGAAATGTACCTTAGCAACAGCTCATTAGTTTAGGGTTGTTACTGTATTATTTATTACATCCAGCCTTCCCCATTATCTAGATTGATTCATGGACCTATATATTTCTTCCCTTCTGTGCAGAGGGTGGGTAGGATATCTGTGGCTATTGCCAGTCCAGTTGCAATGAAGAGGGAAATACAGATCGGAATTTGTTAACTATACAGTATTTCTCTCCTTAGCAAAGTAACCAACTTAAGCTGTTGAAATTGGTTGCCCTTGCTCAAAAGCCAGCCGTATCCGACTCTAGGGTTCAGTGCTCTGTTTATAGCCAAAGAGCCAACACTGACTGCATCTGCAGATGTTTGCATGACATGTAGCAAGCATGGTTCAACACTGGAGTGTTCGGATTGTTGTTTTCCTTCCCACCGAAGTGGTACCTATTTATCTACTTATAAACCCTGCTTATTCAACTTATTGCACATATTGCACAAGGCAGGGATGGAGGAATCACAATTTGGGATCAACATTGCTGGGAGAAACATCAACAGCTTGAGATATGCAGATGATACAACCCTAATGGCAGAAAGTGAGGACGACTTAAAAAAGGTCCTGATTAGGTTGAAAGAAGAAAGTGCAAAAGCTGGCTTGAGAATCAATATAAAAAAAAACCAAGATAATGGCAACAGGCCCTATCATTCCCTGGAAAATAGATGGGGAAGAAGTGGAAGCAGTGACAGATTTTACTTTCATAGGATCAAAGCTCACTGCAGATGGAGATTGCAACCATGAAATAAAAAGGTGACTGATTCTTGGGAGGCAAGCAATGAGAAACCTGGGGAACATAGTGAAAAGTAGAGACATTACATTGCAAACAAAAATGCGTATAGTGAAAGCAATGGTATTTCCGGTGGCAATGTATGGTTGTGAGAGCTGGACCATTAGGAAAGCTGAGCGCAGAAGAATAGATGACTTTGAGATGTGGTGTTAGAGGAGAGTTTTGAGAGTCCCCTGGACAGCAAGGAGAACAAATAGGTCAATCTTAGAAGAAATCAACCCTGACTGCTCCTTAGAAGGTCAAATAAGTAAAGATGAAGCTAAAGTACTTTGGACATCAAATGAGAAGAGAGGATTCACTTGAGAAAGCCTTAATGTTGGGAAGGGTGGAGGGCAAAAGAAAAAGGGGGCGGCCAAAAATGAGATGGCTAGATGGTATTGTAGACACAATGGGCACAGAGCTGAGCAAGTTGAGGAGGATGGTGGAGGACAGAAGTGCCTGGTGGACAGTGGTCCATGGGGTCGCAGAGGGTTGGAGTCGACTGTGCGACTGAACAACAATTTCTTGCTTTCGAACGGTTAGGTTGGCAGGAGCTGGGACAGATGATGGGAGCTCATTCTGTAGTGCAGTACTGAGGAATTGAACTCCGACTTTCCAGTCGTCCAGTTCAGTGCCTTAACCTCTTCAAATACAGAGAGGTAAAAACAAGGAGACAGACAGATCAGTGGTGGAGAATCTATCCAATTATTCTTCTACATGAAATACAAATTTTAAAATGTTTGTTTGTTTATACATTTATATCCTGTCCATCTGGGATAGTTTCCCACTCTAGCATATATAGCTTCACTTTTTGTAATGAACGGGCATATTTTAAAATTCTCATCATTTTTGTTAATCTATGAGACTCCTTTTTCACGATTCTGAAACCAGGTTTAAGCTGTTAAAAATAAGAGACCTGTGTTTTCTAAATCTTGAGCTCTTCAATATCCTCCCATCACTCCATCCACAAAATTTAGTAGACATTATAGGTTAGAAAAGCCTGACATTGTGTCACCCAGGTCTTCTCAAGAAATATCTTATTTTAAACCTCACCACGTCTAGGCTGATATGCTCTAGCCACTATGAACTGAACAAAATAACCACCAAGCACTAAAGAGAAAGGGTACTTATTGAGAAATCAATAAAGCCTTTAAACAGATTGTAAACAAAGATGGTAATACAGTATATTGGATTCTGTGACACTTTACCCCTCCCACCTCCGCAGCCCTTCCCAATGTGCAATCCAAAGCTCATTTTATTTTAAAGTCTGTTTTAACTATGAGATGTAAAATGCTGCTGCTGTTCACTCACTGCTAAATTTAAAACAGCAGAAGATAGCAGGTGCCCCTTGTATTCTATAGGATCTGACAACTAATCTGAGCCGTAATGATGAATATTTAATGGTGCTCCTTTCAAGCATGAATGCATAACTATGCATGTGTGTGCACGCATCACAAAGCGTATAAACTTTAATCTCTAAACTACAGCTGTAATTAAGTAGGTAGATAACTCAGCGTGCATAATTAGAAAATACATACATAAATACACAATGTGCTGTTGCAGCCTTTATTCAAGCAGTTTGCCAGAATGAATGGAGCTCTTCTTAGGAGGAAAGCGTACATATGTTCAGGATGGTAGACTCCAACCGGTGTGTATGTGTTCAGCAACCATGTGCAATGAACCAGAACTCACCTGTCTCAGCTCTTAACTAGAAAATTAACCAAAGACTTATAACAGGGGTATATGAACCTCCCTGGACTCCTAGATTTGACCTTGGAGCTCTGGTTCATTCTGACTGAAGAAGAAATTGAAAGGCATCAGTGGCAGGGCCTTTTCTTTGTTGGCTCAAAAGATATGGACTTTTTATTTTATTCAGAAGCTCTGAAAATTCTTCTTACTCCCAATCAATGAGTATTAGGTTTCTTTTTTAAAAATCCACATACCCATTTAACAGAGTTTTTGTTATTGTTGACTTCATATATTTAAGCTTGTGTTTCAGTATCACATGATGTGCTGTTTCATTTCAAGACCCCTTTGCAACAACTTTTACTCTTAAGAGTCAGGCCATTAATAACCGAACAAGTGAAATAAATATGCATAGCACATTCACTGATTTACCAATACTTCGCACAGAGACCAGCACTAAATGTATACACTGTCATCATTGAAAAGCATGCTGTTTGAGGTAATAAGAGTGGTAGAAGAAGTAATGGCTATGGTCCTGGTTCTGGGAAGTCCAGAGATGAGCAAACAAAGGTTGTCCAGTACTGACTGTAGCAGAACATACCTTGTACTGTGTGAAAACTGTTACTGTATGCTGACTATTAGAAAATCATGAAGTACAAAAGACCTTAGAGCATTTTTGGGAAGTGTAGTTTTAAAATCTACAACTTCTAGAATACTTTAGCTGAATGTTCTTTGAGCACACCGGCTGGGTGGCCTGGGTGTGTTTCATCTATAAATGTAGGATTTCCAAACGTTGAGGGAAAATATCAAATTTACAGAAAATAAATATAATTTCAAACTTGAGTCACAATGATCAAAATCCTGCTGTATAACTTTGCTCCTAACATAACCCAGATTGGGTACCATAAACATTTGATTTAAATTAATTAAAAGTATCCTATCCCCTCATTTCAGGTTCCAAGTTTTCCTATGGTTCTCTTCTGCCCCGTGGAAGTCTTAGGATGGAGTGAGAGCCTGTAAAAGTCAAAAATTTCCTCTTGATTACTACATGCTCTCTAAAAATCTTGGTCAGTATCTTCCTACATAGGTCAACTTGCAGAAGGGGAAAGTTATCACTGGCAGTGGAGATTGCATCTATTTAAAAAGCTCTTTTTTCAACTGTTGTGCACACATTACTTACATACATTGACATGACATCGAACACATCTCAAAGTAAAAAGTGATACTTTATAGCTAACCGCAATCTCCCATTGCCAGTGATGACACTCCCATTGCACAGTTGAAATTATACAACAGGATACAAGGTTTTAAAAAAATCACAATATTATAGAGCCTGGAGAGACGCCAAGTCTCATCAAGTTGTTCCCTGTTGAAGCAGAAAATCCAATAAAACAAAGGAGCATCCTTTACAAGTGGCCATTTAACTTCTGTTTAAAAGCCTCCAAGTGAAAGACAGTCCATCATCCTCTGAGGCAGTCAATTCCATTTTTACACAGTCCTCGCTGTTAAATTCTTCCTGACACATAGGTATAATCCCCTTCTCTTGACTTGAATCCATTCATTCTCTAGTTTGTTAAAGTCATCTTGAATCCTGGTTTATCTTTAGATGTACACTGGTACTCTTCTGAGTTTTGTGTCATCAGAAAATTTGCTCAGCATCTCCTCCATAACCTCCTTCAAGTTGTTTATAAAGATGTTGAAAATACCAGGCTTAAGGCAAAACCTTGTGACACTCCACTAGGATTAAGAGGAACCATTTGTGAGCATACTTTGTGTGTGACCCATCAACCAACTGCAGAGTCATCTAACAACAGCACAATCCAGCTCATATTTTACCAGTTCAAAGATAGAAATACTCTATAGTACCTTATCAAAAGCTTTGCTGAATTCAAGATGAACTACATCTGTACATTCCCTTCATCTACCAACCCTGTGACTCTATGAAAAAGAGATAAATGGCATAACTTGTTTCTGAGGAACCCATGCTGAGTCTTAGAAGTTCCCATAGTGTCTAATTAAATGTATTCAAAGGGAGGTTTTCAGAACTTGATCAATGTTGTCCTCCTTGACACAGTCCCTTCATATTTCTGAACATATGTACCCTGCTTCAAATTCCAAATCAATAATGTTTGCACTTTAGTTAGAAGATATCTATCAAGATGATTGTGAAGTGTTTCTAATAGTCATTTTTTCCTGCTCGTAGAGAAAAAGGATAACTCTACACAATGACACACCTCATTAAAATGAGTCAAGTACTACAAGATTTTTTTGTTTCTGCAGAGAAGCAAAACAATGTTTTCCCCCTCCTGTTGGAAGCAATGCTAAACCAGCATTTTTATTTTAAAAAATATTTTATTCAATGTAAAATACACAAGGTTGCGCAAAATACATGTTTCTTCCTTGTTAAAAAAAAACCCAATTGCACAAATTTTTCAGGAAAACAAAAATGTGAAAAATGAACAAAAGCATTTCTAATATCTGGGCGTGACTACACAGTACAAAAGTACCATATCAAAATTGGGTGAACTCACCTTGACTTCAGGTCACATGCTATTTGAGTTGATGTGTGCATCCCTATTTGTCGACAATCAGCTATAGCTCATATCTACTGTCACTGCATATCGCCATTGCTAATCCCTGCCACTGATCAGCTGGTGCCTGCTTTATCCAATCAGCTAGAGCTCATTTATACTGATTGGCAAAGACTAGCCCCAGCTGATCAGCTTCATCTCTTCCACCACCACAGATTGCCACTACCAATTGGTGGAAACAGGCTCCAGCTGATCAACAGAGATCTGCAGCAGCCAATTACCTGAAACTTGTGTCCACTCCCACCACAAATAGCTATGCTATGCCAATTTTTTTTTTAAACCATGAGTGGCCTCCAACTGATCAGTGGTGGTGATCTGCAGCAAGTTAGACATTGTGGATCAACTGGGGATCATATCTGCTGCTACATATTTATTTGGAAAGTGCCAATGTATGTGGTCACACAGGCCAAATCAAGAACAGTTCTATTCATGATGTCTAAATTATTCGCAATAAGTAGTTTAAATTTACTCATTTGATGGTCAAAATAAGTCACACAAAATGTCAAGTAGTCATTGATATTTAAATCAATTTTGACCCTGGCAAACCCGATGCCCTCACTCAACAGGAAGAATTGTCTTCAGATGTCTCTTTTTCACCTGCAGGAATTCAATAAGCAAAGATGTACATTAGAGCAGGGGTTCCCAACCTTTTCAAGCCAGGGGCTGGGTCATGCTCTCTCAGTCAGCTTTGAGGGTCAGATGGGCATTTTGCCATGACTGCACAATGGGGGTGGCCATTTTGTACAAACAGCTTCAAAGTGGCAGTCATTTTGTTTCTTGAATGCCCTTGGAGGGGTGGGGACCACAGGAAATAGCACCAAGGGCCAGATCTGGCCCATGGGCCTTAGTTTGGGAACCCCTATATTAGAGCCTCATTTTCTGTAGAGCCTGTTTTGCTGTAGGCAACTAGCCTTGGTGAGTATCTCTCTTGCCCTTACAAATCCATGGCATCCATAAAACTGGAAAAGAAAGAGCACATGGAAGGGCTTGAATTGGCAATCAAATCATACAGTGCTTTAAACATGTACAGTAATACCTCTTTTTTACCAGTCCTAAAACTCACAAATATGGGGCTTTGCAGGTTACCTAATTTCCCCTGTTCAATGCAGATAATCCAGGGATCACATATCCTCGATGGTTGACCTGCTTCTGCTTGAAGACCTCCAACATAGATCACTAACCACAGCACCACTCTATCTCACATATAGCAGTAAGATCTATCAAAAGAATGCTATTGTTCTGAAGAAAGTTCTCATTCTTTTTTTTTTTAAATATTCTCAATTATGCTCATTAGAACTAGTCTGGCCTTCTGGGGTGACAGAGAACAAATCTCCAAGTACTTGGAAAATGTGAATGTCAGTGTCCTCTTCTCCCCAGTCCCTTTGAGCGTTCCTCGTAAGAAGAGTTTCCTATATAATTGATCATCTTTTTTTGCCCTCTTCTGTTCTACTTTTTTTTTCTTTAAATGTGGTGACCAGAATTCGCAATATACTCTAATATTTAACTATCACTTCTTCCAGCTAATAACAATTATATTAATGATGTCTAAAATCATATAAGCCTTCCCTCCCTTACCTTGTGATTAACAATCTTGAGATTCTATTCATGTGTAATTAAATTCAGCCCAATTTTTCATCCTGTCAAGGTCATTTTGAATGTTGTCCTCACCTTCTGAGGTAGTAAGTATCCTTCTTAGACTCCATTCCTTTACAAGGTGAATAATTTCTTCTCTCTGTCCATTCGATAATCCTCATTTTTTTTGGTGGGCTCAAAAAAAAATACTACCCCACTATGGGCGTGGTGTGGTGGGCACGGCCAAGGGGAAAGCCCTGCATTGTACCCGAATTAGGACTACTTTATTTCAAAACTTGGATGGGCAGGGCCAGCCAGAATTTCCGCTACCGGTTCTGGTGAACTGATGCGAACCTGCTAATGCCCACCACTGCCCATCACCATTGGAATTCAAGGTCTCTAGAGTACTTACCTTGAAACGTTCCTTCATAGGGATGAAGCATCCCTGATGAGCACTCTTTGTACAGCTGTCCAACCAGTTGTGAATCTATATGAAAGTAACAGTATTTATCTCTTTTTAAACTCTTTGTTAACTCAAATTTCCTGAAGAACATTATTAAACTTTTTGCTGAAAGCAAACATCCAACAAAATTGCAAACAGCATTCCTACAATCCACTATATTAACCAAAGGGACATTGTATACTTTATATATTATACTATTTATATATTTGTCCCCTCTTGCGTAGTCTTGTCCTAGTCTTACCCCTTTCCCTAGAACATACTCAATAAATTCTCCCTAAAATCATTTTTTTAAACAATAGCAATTAGCAATAGCAATTACACTTACATACCCTCCCATAGTACTTAGTGCACTCTCTGGACAGTTCACAAGCTAATTAGCACTTTGTCTTTTAAAATCCCTTTTTAAATTTTGATTCCCACGCCAATCTATCATTTATTGCTATATTCCATAACTCTTTAAACCAATCATCCAACTCAAATTCACAATCTATTTCTAATTTTTTAACAATGAATAATCTCAAAGCTGTTACCATTAATTTTTTTCTTCCTGTTTATTTCAAAAATCCATTAATAATTATAGGACACATTGCTAATTTTATAGACAGTATTTGATTCTACTGTGTAGAATCCCTTTTACTCTGATAGTCAGAGTGAGATGACAAGATACCCAAACTTTAGTTTGTCCTTTTCTCGGGCATGGCGAAGGTTGCCAGGAATGTACACAAAGGAGCCTTGGTTTCACTTAACCTCATCATATGACCTAGCCCACCACCCAACCTTGCTCAAATGTGAAGTAAAATGTGCTGTGCAAAGTTTTACCAGTCATGGTAAGCTACCTTGCCTTCATTACCAGATCTCTGTCATACTACCTTTGCCCATCCCAATTGGATTATTGCTCCTCCCTTTGTCATATGTAGTGCTAAAGCTTCTGCAGCTGGTTTCTTTGACAATCGCCTGCCTCTTCTCTTTTTTTGCTTCTGGCACCGACTCCTGTGAAGAGCTGGCAGCAGCTGTTTTGATGAGCTGGCCTACCTATCTACATCCCTTGGAGGCCCTTTGCCATCTAGTTTGATGAGCCAGGCACCATGTTGGTTAGTTGGCTGAAGGGCAGGCCCCTCACAAGCCAGCAAAGATGCCTTGTGTACTTTACTGCCTCCTGAAGGAATTACTTGATATGGGAAGTCCTCATATATGTATTGTATTCTTTGCTGGCAGTTTCATGTTCAGTTCAAATGAATAAATCAAATAACAGAGTAAATCAAATAGAATGGGGTCGCTGGGTCAAACAAGACATCTCTAAATTGTTCCTATAATAACTGAAAGACGTAGCTGTTCACAATATCCTCATAGTATGGATCAGCAATGCTCAGAACTAGATTCCTTTGTGATACATTTCGCATCTTCACATCCTTAGGACATTTAGAAAACTCATATGCAAAGATGAAAATAGCATTCTTTGTGTGATTCTACAATTATTTTTATACACCGATAATAAGGACAAAATACAAAACAATGAATTGCAAACTGAAAAGTATTGAATTACCAATGTGGCATGCTCTGTACTAAAGTCTAGGGGGAAATTGTCATTGTTTTTAGTGGTTAAACATAACAAGTCAATTGGACTGTCAATTTGAGTTGACATTTCTGTAATACTGTACCTCCAAACAGGCAAATTCAAATCCATGAATTGCTTTCATCTGCTGGAACTAAGCTTATGGACAGCATTAAAGTTTTCAAGATAATTCCAGGCACAAATCCCTGTAAAATTGAAGCTCTTTACAGCTGTATGGAAGGTTATGCATCCCCTTCACCAATTTGATAGCAGGGAGAATTCTTGAACATACCACCCAGTCAAGATGTAGACTCACTCATTCTTACCTGAAGCCAAAACATCACAGCAGTTACCACTCAATGGATTCCTCAGAAGATCAGGGTCTGTACTGGTTCACTGAATGCACTGACCATCACTTACTCTACTTTCACAGCTCCTTCACAGTGAGGTCATGGTGAAACTGCTCTTTTAATCAGAACTTACTTGCAAACCTCTACTGTTGCAGAGAATTTTTCATTTAACCTTTATTTTATAGTCTCTTTAATCATTTAGTGCACCTGCAAGCCAGAACTGTTTCAATGATAAACAAGCAGATCTACAGACTCCTCCAAATTCCTAAAGAACACAAGCTCCTGAGTACAGCCCTGGGAGAGTAGGGGGAAGGGTGTTAATGCCACAAGAGAGTAGATACAATATAGAGTGAAGTGGGACAAAGTAGTGAAAATACTGTACAGTACAAAGAAAACCTCTTCCTTCCAAAACCAAAGAAAGGTGAAGATGTGGATCCTTCATTTTATGTGCCAGTTAAAACTGGTTGACAATTGAGGGAAACGTTCTTGTTCATACATCTGATTTGCTTCAATGAATGGAACTATGCAAAAGTAAAATTTAATCCAGCATCAGTTTATTTGTGGCACGTAGCAACAATCCAAATCTAGCCCTTTTTCCCCTTCAAGATTCAGTGTCCTTTTTGAACCCTTTTTGATCTATGTTATACTTTCAGTCTAATTTCTTTATCTGAATATTCTCATTTGATTTTGCTTGCAAAGGACAACGGAGACAGATTGCTTTTGCTTTTAGGACAGCAAACTAAAAATATTTTGGGATGGTATTCTCTCAAAACATACCTAAAGGGCAACCTGAGATTGATGTTTTTGTGATCACTTGAGGATAGGGGAAGGGCTAAATCGTGTTTAGTCCATTCACTCTGTCCAAAAGTAAAAAATGAGGAAAAATATTTGCCCGTATGCTGAAGTAGATAATGGAGCCATTTACCATAGGGACAAATAAAACACTTTTCCTGTTCCTCTGTGGAGAGATAAGTAAAGTGTAATTTCCCCCCTCCTAGCTGATCATCATAGTACAGGTTTAGTTAGCAGAGTAAAAATATTTTTTCTTCATTTTTTTCTTGTACCAGCTACCAAAATCACAATTTCTTGATCAACACTACACAGAAAAACAAAGAATTTTTAAACACTGTCTAAACAGTCCAGTGCTACAAACATTAATAAGGAGTGTGGAAACACTTACATTTCCCCTGTCCCTGTGCAGGGAAAGTGTTTAATTTCAATTTCCAATATCCTGAAAGGTCTTTTAGCCTTTCAGCATACCAGATATTGACAAGAGAAACAATCATATACTGTACACTGTTCCCAATATCCACAAACACTGGGCAGTAGCATATATCAAAGCAATAAAGGACAGCCCACTGTAGGATGTTAAAAAAAAAAAAGAGTACCTGGAGGGGGAAGTGTCCAGTACCCATGAAATCTAGATAGTGGACATGTTCTCAGTCGCCTGTCTAGGTATAAATAGAAAACAGACATGCTTTTTGAAGAGCCACTACCACAGAGAACCTTTGAGAGGGGTTTCCTCACTTACTAGCAGGGCAGACAGCTCTGCAAGCGCTGGTTACAAGCAATGACAGATGACCAGTCCCACCATGCACTACTTGAAAGTTTCCTCAGGGTTCCTAGTTGGCCATCATTAAGAGACAGGTGTGATAGATCTTTGATATAGCTTACTGAGGCAATAATAATTCCTTGGAAAGCCTGAAATAGCTAGTGCAAAATTCTGGGTCTGTGCTTCAACCTCTGTTTTCGCCTTCGACCCTTTAGGACAGAAACGCACATGAATTGGTGAGTTGCCACAGAACCACTCAGATTTCCTTTTTTTTTTGCAAAGTTGTCTGGAAAGCCACATCCAAATGTTCCTCTTCCTTCCTCTTTCCCTGACACTTTCACAGGCAGCAGTGCTGTCCTCAGCAGCTCTGTGGGGTGGTGGTTAATTGCCCCCGTAAATCACCATGCAGCAGCACGCTACTCCGTTTATTTTTCTGACAGTAATTTAGTGCTTGCTCTTTTCCACACTTGTCATTGCATGTTTTTCCTCACATTAGAAGTCTGTAGAAAAAGGACAGTAATTAACGGTGCAATACACCCTCATGGAAACTCCTTCATCATATTGTGATAATTGTACTTCTTGTCTGTCACAGTAACCCTCTATCTTTGCCTTCCCAAGCATTCCACACAGATTTCTTTCCCCCTTCTTAAAAAAACCCCCCAACAAATGACAATTGTGTAGAAACTTCCTCAACTCCAAACCAGTTTTTTATATCTGTCTGAAGAGAAGGCCATTTGTATTTTTGAAGAGATGTCAATGCTTTTTAGCCTGATCTGCACAATAAAATTCATTGCAAATGTACACCTGGTTTTTGTAGTTACAAAGCAGAGACATAATTCTACAACATTGGCTAGAGCAAGCAAAAATCATCCATATTTTGCAGACTTCTCCAAGATGTAATGGTCCTATGGTAGTAATGTCATAGCCTAAATCATTTTCCTTTTCTGCCGCAAAGCCCTAGGTACCCAAACTAACAGGTATAGGAATTGAAACCTGAAGGGAAAATATTGCATTTTGTGTTTTTTAAAATGTAATACCAAAGAACATGATAGATGTTTCTGCAGGAGATACAGTACAAGGCTCTCTTTTTCAAATAATACCTTTTAAAGCAAGCTGGGATCATAGTTTCTGATTTGAACAAGAAAAACCAGAGACATATGAGCTAAATTAGCAAGTGTATTTCCATGATGTTTCAAATTCTATAGATTTGCAAAGGCAACAATGCTTTCGACATTTGTTGTTATGTGCCATCAAGATACAGTAATACCTCATATAACATTAGTATCGAATAACACTAAAATCGCATAACATTAAGGAATCTGGGGGGAAGAATTGCATCAGATAACATTAAGATCCTATGGGATGCTTCAGATAACAACCGCTAAAGCCTGTGTGGTTACAATGTATCTCTATGGATCCCATAGAGGATCAGATAACACTAAAAATCATATAACACCAAGACTTGTGGAACCAGGTTTTAGTGTTATATGAGGTTTTACTGTACCTCTGGCTTATGGTGACCTTAAGAATGAGAGATTCCCAAAATGCCCTGTCCTCAACGCCCATGCTAAAATCTGAAAATGTCCCACATATAGTCTGTGGCTTTCCTTGAGGACTCAATCCATCTCACATAACACAACATCAATATGCTATCTAGATATGTAAATATGGGTTTATTTATTTATTTACAGTAATACCTCATATAACATTAGTATCGAATAACACGAAAATCGCATAACATTAAGGAATCTGGGGGGAAGAATTGCATCGGATAACATTAAGATCCTATGGGATGCTTCAGATAACAACCGCTAAAGCCTGTGTGGTTACAATGTATCTCTATGGATCCCATAGAGGATCAGATAACACTAAAAATCATATAACACCAAGACTTGTGGAACCAGGTTTTAGTGTTATATGAGGTTTTACTGTATTATTATTATTTTATCGTATTTCTACCCCGCTCCAATCGGGCAAGCCTGACTCTGAGCGGAGTTATTGAACTCCTGCACAAAACACCTCTAAGTAAGTTTTTTAAAAGAAGGGTTTTGTTTTTTGACATGTCAGTCATGTTGCCATTCACCCCACACATATTTACAAAATGTTCGTTTCTGCATGTGGTATCAGAGAACCACTAAAGAAGACAGCAGCCTGAGTGACTACCAAAGAGCAATGCAGGGCCTGCAAACATTAGGCAAAGTGAGATAATTTCTTTAGACAGCACATTCAGGGGTGCAAACAGTAGAACTGTATCTGTCACATAACCAGATGGTGCCCCTTAAGCAGCCTCCTGCACTGTCTGAAAAGTGAAATAATTTAAGATTCAACGCTAGTCCAGTTTTGTATACCAAATAGAAGCGGGATCATCTTATCCTTCATCTTGGCAGCAAAAAATATACATGCTGGCCACTAAGTGTTGGCCACAATGGAAGAAGGAGATTACTAAATGAGTGGTTCCATTGCCATCCTGCAAAAAAAAAAGTTTTGGTTTTAAAAACTCACACAGTTCAAAAATTCACAGACAAGAAAGTATTAGCCCACAA